>JANVCC010000018.1:57123340-57723340 GCA_025345505.1 Todiramphus chloris collaris
TATTCTATTCTATTCTATTCTATTCTATTCTATTCTATTCTATTCTACTATTTGAAACTCTGCTTGAGCTATGTGGAACTCAAGCAGAGTTTCAGGTTTAGTCATATAGGTTTCTTTTCCTCAGTTGAGAATCCCTTTACATAACAACCTAAAAGTATGACCCAAGTATGACCTCCTAGCTTTCAGCAGAGAATACTTCAATAACAGATTTCAGAAGTGGGTTGGAGAGGACACTTTTCCAGGAGGATGCCTGGGTGGCATGCAATTGCTGTACTTCAGCCACATTGCTTATTCACCTCCTCTGCCCTTTTGGGAATATGCTGGGCTATGCTGGGGCAGAATAAGGAGCTGCTGGAGCGTGCTGTGCTAGTTCATGGTGTTGGCATTGACCCAGCTGGCACAGGCTGCAGCTTATCTCCCTGCCCAAGGAGATGTGCTGGACACGACTAATTATACACCAGATCAGAGCCCTTTTTCTCTATCCATGGAAAACTGAAAGTTCAAGACTTTAACTCAGCAATTTCTAATATGTTGACTAAATGGCCCTGATGTCTATTGTACCAAGCAGTAATTTGTAAATAAGCAGTGAATACTTTATAATTGTTCTCCTTTCTTATTTACTTGGAAGTGGAAGAGCTTTCTAGATGTACTGCATCGCAGAACTGCGTAGCAGCAAATCATAAGATTTCAAAAAGAAGAAAGATTTATGTTAAAGAGGAATAACAATTGTAAAAAAGAAAAGCTGAGGAAAAAAAAAAAAAAACCCCAAAACAAAACATTTCAAGTTCATACACCTCACCAAATAGAAACATGTCAACACCACCAAATAGCTTGTTAAAACAGGCATATTTTGGCACACACATTTGACTAGATCATTATATAAAATCATGGTGGCTCTGGTTGTCATATTTCTTTCCTTTTTCCTCTTCCTCTTTAATGACTGCTTCTCAGCCAGCGACAGCTATAGCATGGCACCTGAGGCTGCACCTTCTGTTCTTCCACATCCTTATACCCACAGACCCCTTCAAGGGGACAGGATGCACTACCAAAGGGACAGTGATACCATCTGCACCCTTACCAACAATTCCTCCTAATGGGAGAAGTAGGTCATGCTGCTTATCACCACTATGTAAAGGAAACAGCTTCAGCCTTCATGTCTTTAGAGGATATATCCTATATTCCAGTTCAGGAAGTCTGTATGTGTCACACCTCTCTTGGTTTAACCTTGTATTCCAACACCTGCCTGGTTTCTCAGCCTCACAGGGTGTGAGGAGGCCCCCAAAATTGAAATTGCAATGAAAATTAGAGGACTCTTTGGCTCTGTCAACAGAGAATAAAACTAGATTAAATTAGGTCTGTTGCTTATTAGACCTCAGTTCTTACAAAATAAAGGTTGTTCTATTTCTGCTATCAAACAATTCATTCAGCCTTTCTGAAGGCTTCAGGAGGCTTTATACTCCTGGTTTTTATTCCTACAGCAATCAAGTGTACCTATTGTTCAGAGATAATGACAGAACTGAGCATGCCCTGAAACAAGCCAGTGCCACTCAACCATTTCTAATAAAAAAATGACCTCTACCATTCTCTCTCTGTCTCTCCCAGACTTGCTATGTCATGTGTTACTAGAATAATTCAAAAAAGATTAAATCATTTGTAACTTAAGACATTATTTACACTGAAATAAGTGTCTCTATATCTCTGTGTTTGCTGACACTCCTCTTTTTCATATTTGGAGGATAGGATTATAGCAAACTTGCATAAATCCTATTATGTATGCAGTCTATATATTGCATTAGTATCTAAAGCTCATTGATAACTTAATGAGGTTAATGGGAGAGGAACAGTGAAGACAATTTTATAGCTAAGACAGTAGGAAAGAAAGCCAAAATACAGAATTTCTCTAGATTTATCAGTCTTGCACTGTCTCTCATTGCATTTTATATAACACGGTTCCTCACTGCTGAATTGAAACAATACTCCTGCTTGGACACTAGCATGGTACCACTATGTTCAAGCAGCCATTTCCAGTGAGGGATTTCAAATACAAAGGACAATGATTGCAGGTAACCTCAGAGCTCTTCTCTAGTGTTAAACTTAGAAGAAGTTAGTCATGAACAGGCTGTCCTCCAGGGTCTGCCTGCTTCCTCCCATGAGGGAGGCTGTGCCACAACCTGTGCATTGAACCTAGTGGTGACCCAGAGTCAGTATGAGGGTTTTATTGCTCATCTTAATCTTTAAAGTCCTCATCATGACTTGCTCAAGAAAGCTGTAGAGATTCTTACTCCATTGTGCTTCACCACAGCTTAAAGTAAGTGACAACAGTGGTTCTAGCATCCTAAGAGTTTTGCAGATTCCTTTGTGCCTAAAGAGAGTTTGGGAAAAGCAGGGTCATCCCAGTCTCATACATCTGGTGACTAACAAGGCAAAGTCCTTTCGAGAGGTCTCCATAGTAGGTGATTTTTCTTCATTGATCTGTTACAGCCCAGCAGCTGGCCCTTGCATTAGTCAGGCAAGAGTGAAATGAAGCTGTACAACTTCAAAGGCATTAAAGTGCCCAATACCCTTCGACCATTAGAGGACTTAGGCCCTTACATTGAAAAGGCTGGGGCTGAAGTGAGGAACCAGGTGATGAAACACTCTGCATTTTATCAGTTGAGAGGCCTGACAGTGTTGTGGGTTGTTGGTGGGGTTTTTTGTTTGTTTGTTTTGGCTTTTCTTTATTGCTCATGTAATGTTAATTTAATTTTTATTTCCTCTCTGTTAATTTGGGATGTTTGTTTTGATAACTTATGGATGTGTATAGTTTAGGCTGGAACTGTGTCTTGCTATTCTGAATTCCAGGTGGCATCACATTACCATACATGTAAGCTTCAGATGCAAAATTCAACATGGATTTTCCAAGAGCTGGTGTCAGACAATGGATTGCCTTTCCACCTGTGGTGCCTTCTGAATGACATTCTGCTTTATTGTCATCTTCTTACTGATAATATGTCTTTTTATTTTGTCTTTAGTCTCTCTGGCAATTATTCACTATAACTTGTATTTCAGAATCAGTGGATTTTTGTACAGAGCTAAGTCATTTGTGAGCTTAATGACATTTTCAGAGATACCTCTTAGACTAGGAGCTTTCGAAAATGTTGGCAAATTTATCTCTTTATTCTCCTAAATGCCCATGAGAGCTCAATATAAGCATTTTTGAAAATAAGTTTTTTTCATTTCTATGTCTTAATGGATTGTGAACATGACGAGCTGACATTTTATTTGTTAATTTACACTTGCAAAGGCTAGGGAAAAATCACTGTACTTAGGCAAGCTGAAAATGAATAAATCAATAGTGAATCAGATCCTTTGTTCACAATTTGTTGGGCTTTCTATTGTGCCTGTTATGCTGTTATCTACATTCTGGATTATTTCCAAGATTCTTACATAATGTCCTAGTGCTTTTGGAGAAATTAGAGGTCTTCTGGCACATATCAAAATAGTAAAATCAGGATATCACGTGTTCCACCTGGTACATGTACCTGTAAAAAGCTCTGTAGGTGTATTGAGAACTGCATATAACAGGTTTGTTGTGTATCTTTTGATTCGGGGACCACATATTTGAAGAGCAACTGAGAAAATGATTTGCCCCAAATATCCTTCCTTGTGTACCCTGATATTGCTTTACACAGCTTTGAATGACAGGCAGTGTCGATTGGCTGTGACTATATCTACAAAAGCTTCTGTGCTCTCTCGGGGCTGCTAGGGAGCAGCTCAATGTGAGAATGAGGCCAGAGTCCCCGTTTCTATGGTGACTTCACCTGCACGTCACCCCATCAAGCAGCCCCCTCTTCAATGCCATCAAGCTGCTGAGGGGGAGGGAGAGGAGGTGGAGGCAAGGAAGAAGCATTTCAAAGGAGGAGCCTGGGAAATCAGAATTGGTGTGTTACAACTGTAGTCTTTACGGTAGTCTTGGAGGAGTGGATAATGGAAATAGGAGAGATCTCATTCCTGCAAGGGCAAGCCCTGGGGTGAGGCTGGGCTCCTCTACCCTAATTCCCTCCTGCATGCTTTACATCTCACAGAAGTACAGCAGAAGACGAGGTGCTGATAGCCTGATCTTGTTTGGAGTCCCAGTGGAGTAATGGTATTCAGCACAGCACATCTACTCTGTTGTAATTCTATTACAAATGAAATAACAATCAGGCTTTGTGGAGTAAGGGCAGGGCAGGTGACATTGGAGTCTGCCGACAAGACTCTGGGTCATATTGACATAGTAAAACATAAACCCTGGACAGCTGATGCTGCTGCCCACGGAGATTCAAAACGTTGCAGGACAAATTGGAGATAATCCTTTATTGATCTGAGGCACCAGACATGATGATTAAAGGGTAACCTTAAGTTAAGGTAATGCCTTTGGATTGGAAAGGGTGCTGCTGAGTGAATCTTTCTGTCTCTTTCCTCTGAGTACAGGGTTAACTTGTTAGCTGTCTCAGTGTCCTGGTTTCAGTTAGAACAGAACAATTCTGCGCAGTGATTTTACTTTTCAGCTCAGTCTCTTCTAACTAACTGCACTTTCTGAAGTTAACAACAGATTTTCACAGGCAGTGTCTGCTTCTAGAAGTTACAGCATTTGGTGTTTGCAGTTACTACCAAGGACTGATACATAGACCAAGGTCACTGATAAATCTTGTGCACCATGTTGGGGGTGTAAGAAGTAAGAGACTGCACCTGTGGGGAGAAGCGGACAGGACAGGTGACCCTGAACTGACCAACAAGGGATTCCAGCCCATATATGTTGTATATTGGTACAAAGCCTAGGGAGGATGATGGTCAAGCTTTTTTCTTCAATGGCTGGCAGCTGAGGAGGACTCTCTCCATTCTGCCTTTGATCGTAATTGCAGGGGAGGAGGGGTCCCAGATGACTGGAGGCTTGCCAATGTGATGTCCATCTACAGGAAGGACTAGGAGGATGATCCAGGGAACTAGATGCCTAGTCAGCCTGACCTCAGTACCCAGAAAAATCATGGAGAGGTTCATCTTGAGTGAGCTCACATGGCAAGTGCAGGACAACCTGGGGATCAGGCCCAGCCAGCATGGGTTCAGGAAAGGTAGGTCCTGCTTGACCAATCCGATCTTGTCCTATGACCAGGTGACCTGCCTAGAGTATGAGGGAAAGACTGTGGATGTTGTCTACCTGCACTTCAGTAAATCCTTTGATACCATCTCCCACAGCATTCTCTTAGAGAAGCTGGCGGCTCATGGCATAGACAGGTGTGCTCTTTGCTGGGTTAAAAACAGGCTGGCCAGACAGGCCAAGATTGTTGTAGTGAATGGACTTAAATCCAGCTGGTGACTGGTCACCAGTGGTGTCCCTCAGGGCTCAGTTTTGGGGCTGGTCTTGTTCAATATCTTTATCAATGATATAGATGACTGGACTGAGTGCTTCCTCAGCAAGTTTGCAGATGACACCAAATTGTGTGTGAGTGTCAATCTGCTTGAGGGTAGGAAGGATCTGCAGAGGGATCTGGGCAGGTTGGATCGATGGGGCAAGGTCATTGGGATGAGATTTTAAAAGACCAAGTGCTGAGTCCTGCACTTGGATCACAACAACCCCAGGCAATGCTACAGGCTTGGGGAAGAGTGGTTGGAAAGATGCCCGGATGAAAAGGATCTAGGGGTGCTGGTCAACATCCATCTGAACATGAGCCAGCAGTGTGCCCAGGTGGCAAAGAAGGCCAATGGCATCCTGGCCTTTATCAGAAACAGTGTGACCTGCAGGAGATGGGAAGTGATTGTGCCCCTGTACTCAGGACTGGTGAGGCCACATCTTGAGTACTGTGCTCAGTTCTGGGCCCCGCACTGCAAGAAAGACACTGAGTTGCTGGAGTGAGTTCACAGGAGAGAAACCAAGCTGGTGAAGGGTCTGGAGAACAAGGGGTCTTTCATAAGGAGAGGCTGAGGGAATTGGGAATGTTTAGTCTGGAGAAGAGGAGGCTGAGGGGAGACCTCGCTCTCTACAACTACCTGAAAGGAGGTTGTAGTGAGGTGGGTGCAGCCTCTTCTCTCAAGTAAATAATGACAGGACTAGAGGAAATGTCCTGAAGTTGCACCAGGGGAGGTTTAGACTGAATATTAGGAAGAATTTCTTTACTGAAAGAGCAGTCAGGTGCTGGAACGGGCTGCCCAGGGAGGTGGTGGAGTCACCATCCCTGGAGGAATTCAAAAAGTGTATAGATGAGGCACTTTAGGACATGCTCTAGTGGGATGGTGAGGTGTTTTTTTCATTTTTATTTATTTGGTTGGTTGGTTTTGTTTCATTTTGTGTGTGTGTCTGTGGTTTGCTTTGTTTTGGTTTTGTTTGGGGGGGGGGGGGGTGTTGACAGTTGGACACAGTGATCTTGGAGGTCTTTTCCAACCATGACAATTCTGTGATTCTGTAAGGACTCTGTCTGTTCTGCTTTCAATCCCAATCCATGTGTTCCTGAATCCAATTCCAGAATCCAGATCCTGAATCTAATTCCCATCTGCCACTGAGTCCAGTCTGGGACTTCCCCAGTGTCTGTTCCACAACATCAGTGGTGATGGTGACGTAATTGCTATCAGGGGAGTTGGGTTTGATGCTGGTTTTATATATATTTGTATATATTCCATTTTATTATTATTACAGTCATTAAAGCTGTTCTAGCTTTCTTTTCTAACCTGAAAGTCTCTCTCCCTTATTCTCTTTCTCTGTGGAACGGGAAAGTGGTTAACTGACAGCATCTGTTTTAGGTGTAGCAGACAGATCTGACTATAAACCCTGACAACCAGCAATGTCAGCAATAAATCCAAGTGTTTCTGTTTGGCCTAACTAATCAGTTACTAATGAAATACATACACAGGAGAGGATGCCCCACAGGTTTCACTCATTACTCAGGGAGAAAGTCCAAGGAAGGTACATAAACTTACCCAGCTGTAAACCCATCCTTGCTGAAAAGAACTGTGATGCTGTGATCTGCTCTTTCTAAACTCATCCTTTTTTCCTATGCTCAAAGTTGTCTTGTAATTGTGGAAAAGTAATGTGTAGGAAGCAACAAAGCTTCATGTTACAGATATATAGCTTAAAATCTTCTGGGGCTAAATTTTGGCTCCACTGTGGTCAATGCAAATCTCAGATTGTGATTCAAATGGCTATCCCCAATTCCTTGACCAATTTACTCAATGTCTTACCTAAGGTGGCACAGTCTCCTCATATCTGTTCACAGTGAGTTGTGTACTGACAGATTTAATTTAGAAGCTTTACTAAATAAACTGCTATAAAGCAAATATATCTTTTCAAATCAGTGATTATTTCTGCCATGATTAGAAAAAGCCCAGTGATTTGTTCAATTGAAATTCTTGATATAACCTGAGAAATTCCTGTGATTCATAATTGTAGTATAAATTCCCAAAGGAATGGACTTTTTTAAAACAACAGTTGTCAAACTCTCCTTGCATGTAGTGAATTTTTGCATTACAAAAGAAAATATATATGCAAGCTAAAAATACTGTAAAGTATAGAATCGTAAAATCAAAGAATGGTTTGGGTTGGAAGGGACCTTAAAGATACTCTAATTCCAACCCCCCTGCTATGGGCAGGGACACCTCCCACTAGAGCAGGTTGCTCAGATCCCCATCTTGTCTGGTATTGAATGCATCCAATGGTGGAGCATCCACAGCTTACTTGGGCAACCTGTTCCAGTGTCTCACCACCCTCAGAATGAAGAACTTCTTCCTAATTTCTAATCTAAGTCTACCCTCTTCCAATTTGAAGCCATTCCTCCTCATCCTATCACTACAATCCCTCAGATAGATGGTCCCAATTTTATAATGAAGCTTTTCTTATAAGAGGAAGTACTGTAGTTACTGGAAATGAAGGTTCTCTGTGCTGTGTTGGGACTACTGAGGCTCAGGTGCAGAGCAGAGCACAATTCTCCAATCTTCTGTTTGATGTTGGCCATGTACTACATGACTTTCAGTGTCACAGTCTCCTAAAGTCATGATGATATCATGATAATATTTGCTGACACATCTCCTACCTGTCAGATCTAATCCTGGAATGAGTTACGAAAAGCAGATTAACACAGGGAATTTACATCCCTTCTGTCAGAGAGGATTGAGTTCTGATTTTTTTTTTTAAGAAGAATTTTTAACAACTTTTCATTTGTATATACTGTCCATTAATCCACAATAATAATTAAATAATATCCAAACTGAGTCGAAGCACAATTCTGAGTTTCTTTTCATTTACCATACTTTCAATAGCTTGGAATGCTGAAAAAGCCATTGCTTAAAACTTCACTAACATTAATGCCCATAGAAAGACACATGTGAAAACTTTTTTTCCGAGCCCAGAATATCCTTCTTTCAGTAAGAATAAGTGTCTTCTTCAGTGACTGCTGTTCTGATATTCTCTCTTGTGTCACGATGTTTCGTCAGCCATTGTGAGTTTGAACGCTGAAGTATTAATATATTTATTTTTATTTCATCTCTATTTTCTAAGCTGTATGTCTGAATTTAATAACTATAATAAAGCAGTTGGATTGGACTGCACATTAGATACTGTCTGCAAAGACTTGTACCCAACCCCCCCAAAAATGCTGTTCTGCAAAGACGACAAACTGAGGAGCTGTGAAGCAGTCTCATTTTGTGACTTCTCAGGGTAAAGAATATTCCTGCTAGCATCCTTCTTTGCATACCAGAAAAATCTAGTAGTTTCCCCACGTGCACAAAGGAGGATGTCTATCTCTCCATAAAGCAGCTGGAGTCATATAGAGGAAACTGTAAGATAGGTGTTTGATGTATACTGCTGTTGAAGTAATACTGATGAAGCAGAAAATGATGGGCCAGAGTGCAGGGAGCCCTTTTTTCCTATCACAGGAAGCTGAAGGTGTGCGTGGGGAGTAAGTACAAAAGCTCAGTTGTATATTAAAATATTTTTGATGACAGCATGAACTTAATACACAACAGACAGAAAAAGTCTTGCTGAGAATGAAAGCATCATTAAGCCAGAACTTCTCTAGTTTGGATGAAAGAGGTAGCAGCTTATGTTTCCCAGTTCCACTCTTCATACTTTTAGTCATACTCATTTGACAGGGACCAGAGTTGCTTGCAGGCTCTAGAAGAGCATTATAAAACCCTGTGTTCTAGTTCTGATAATGCTAAAGTTAAGTATGCTAAGCTCTTACCACTACAGGTCTCTCTTCCATTCTACAACAGCAGCAATAGCCTTCACAGGTGCTCTGCTGTGTCTTATCTGAGAATGTCCATCTTTCCTACAGTGGTGGTTGCCTTGGACAGGATTTCTCAGTGATGATTTGCTGAATCCACTCAATGATTTCCCTGAAAAAACACACTCATTTTTTTTCCAAAGCCTGATGGGTAATTTTATTGTCCTTTTTCTGTGCTCTGCTCAGTAATAATGCCACAGTCTACTCTGTGCCTCTTGTGACACTGAGGAGCCACACACCTTTGAGGAAGAAGCACAACACTTCTGAAGGCCAGCAGGCAAGGGCCACACAAACTGTCCCGCAACAGAAATCAGAATCTGATTCTGCTGAGAGTCCAATAGTAGAGGATTATTAAATCCATCCCTGTGCTTTTCATGTTCATTTTCATGTCTTGTCTTCTTCAGCATAGACAGTAATTGAGAAGGACCTGGAAGAACAGGATATAAACACAGTCAGAAATGACATCTTAAAAGAGATGGGTAAGTTGCATACGAGTGGAATTGCTGTACCTTTTTGTCTCCTGTATTCATTTCAGGGTATGTTTAATAATATTCATATTTTCTCAGACACTACAAATACTTACATTTTGTCTCTTTCTTGATTTTAGATCAGAATTAAGTGAACACTATTATTACTAGGTCTAGAATTAATAAAATGCCATAAGACTTTTATCATTTGCAAAAGACAGGCACAACTGTTTTCCTATGTATAAAGCAACAAAAAAAATGCAGATATATATTTCAATGTTGTAATGACTAGGCAGTGGAAACACCTTCTGTCAAAATACCAGTGGTGTTAATGAATATTTTTGTTAACATTATGCTGTATTTAATAGTATTAATACGTTGGGTAGGGTTTGCAGATTTTTTGATACAGTAACAGAAAACTCAAGACATCTGTCAGATGACATCACTATCTAGGAATGGAGGACACGTGGCTGTTATTTAGCACCATCTCTCTTTTCTATGCCAAATCAAGAACTAAGCATAGTCACCCAATTCCCCCACGGTGAGCAAACTTAACAAAGCAAAACTGGCACAGCGATGGTGCCTGAGAGAGAGCTCGCCAGAGCCAGGGGATGAAGTGCAAGCTTGATGGGGGCAAGGCAAAGCCCATCGTGGCTCTTCCCTGCTCCTTGTGTGTCCCCCTCAGTTCTTGGGAGAATTTAGGATCTAAATTCTTCCTGAACCTTCCTCTGTTCTGGGCTGGGGTAGAAAGAGTCTGAGAAGCAGGACATACTAAAGAGATCTCTCATACTAAGGATGTCTCTCACCCCTGGCACATAGGGGCAACACTGAATAGGAGTAGTGGGGGCTGTCAGCAGCAAACTCCTCCCTGTTTCTCCTTTGAGGAAAAGGAGCAGGAGCTGAGGGCCAGAGTAGGCCATTCTAGGAATGGCACATGACAGGAAGGGTGTAGGGACGTTCCTAACATCAATGTGTTATCTGGTGTCACTTGAGAGTATGCCATGGGTAAATTGTGCCAAGCAAAATAAATATAAACCAAGGGCATTAGTACCTTAAGAAAACAAGCAGATTGACTAAATATATTTATGTATGAAGTAACAGGTGCTTTTATTCACTAAGACCCCTAATACTTAAATCAGTGGCTTATACAACTTGGCTCAGTCACATTCATGAAAATTAGGTATTCATTGTGCATCCATTTAGTGAACAGTTTGTCTCTGAGTAGCAGCTTGTAAAGTCCAGAAGACTTTACAGAAGTATGAGACTGGTTTTTGTCACTGCAATACTCCCCTCAAAAGAATGACCAAAAAGAAGAAAAGCAATTAGATTTAGCCAGACAACTCACCTTTTTGCTAGTGTTTCACAGCTCTTGGTGAAGAACCTTTTGAAGCTACAACCTGTAATCACTACCAAAGATTTGGCAAAGGATCAAACTAATTCTTCAAGCAAGTTTAAAGCATAACACAAGTCCTTGTACCCTCATCAGTTACCCTTTCAATTAGTCAGATTCAAGCCATTCAGATAATGGTGAGGTGCACCTGTGATATGAAATCAGCATGTCTATGACAGCAGAGTTATTTTCATGACTGCCTGGTCAGCACTTCAGTTCATAGGCAGTGACCCATGACCAGGGAGTTCTGGAAACCATATAAATCAATACCTCCCTGGGGCAAGAGCAGCTGCTAGTCTGCTTCCCAAACAGCAAAATTTAAGATTCTCCCCTTCAGTATTTCTGAAAATTGTGAAAAAGTAATGAATATGTGGACAGGCTCTTGTCTATAACTATATCCATCCTGACACTCAGATTCACTGGTTAGTGTTTGGATAGTGACGCAGAGATGTGAAATGTATAAAGACATCATACCTAGAGATGGGTCATAGATACTGTCATAGGGATCAGAGGAGCTATTTCTTATAGGAAAAATAGAAGTCAGAATGACTCCAGAGTCTTTTTTTTTCTTTTTGTTTTTCCTTTTTTTTTTTTTTTTTCTTATCTCTGAGACACAACCTTTTTCTGTACATTTCCTGTCAGGACAAGTTTCATCTCAATAAAAGCCAAGCTGACTTAGTCAAAGTATGGTACCTGTCGTTTATGTCAGTTTAGCATTATCCTGACTGCAGGAAAAGAGGTGATACGTAATCCAGTATAAAAACTGCTGGGCATGTTACTTTTTTACCAATATTTGAAAGTACCTTTGCTGTTAAAGGCTCCTTTAAAAACACTCTGTAGCACATTGACACAATATTTTTGGTTTGGCACAAGGAGTTTTAAAATCAGATGTACCTTCTTCTTGTGTCCATCTGTCAACAATTGCTGACTGGGAGAATAATGTAGATCTTTTACTTAAATACTAAGATTTGGCTTATGTGCCTATTTGTCAGTGTATAAAACCAAGTTTTATTCCAGTCTTCTGTTTTGTTTTTGTTTGTTTGGGTTTTTTCCCAGATACTTATGAGAGTAATAGAGAGATTGAAAAGTTATATAGCATCATCTAGTGGTCATACACAAATTTACAGGAGCCTGCACTTTCACCACCCTTACTCGTTCAGATTACCTGTCACCAGTGCTGACTCCAAAGGCAAATGTGAAGTAAATTCCTATTTCCAGATGTCAGCCTGTGGACTCTAAGAAAAAAAAAAAAAAATAGAGCACTGCATTGGAAATTGTGTTAAGATCATGCTGGTTTTATTCACAGTTGTGGAACAAGAATATCAAATATCACAAGATTTTTTTTTCAGATGACATTAAGCCAAAGAATTTTAGTGTGTGGTTTCAGTATGAGGATGGTAAAAGCCCAGGATTGAAGCCTGATGTGGCTACTGCCATGAAAGACAATTAAAAGTATTTCTGTAAATAAATTAACAACAAAAGGAAGTTGAAGGAGAGTCTCCATCCTTTATTGGATCTGTGGGAAAACACAGTGACAAAGGATATGGAAAAAGCTGAGGTACTTAACACTTTCTTCATCTCAGTCTTTATTAGTAAGACCAGTTATTCTCTGGGTACCCAGCCCCCTGAGCTGGAAGACAGGGATGGGAGGCAGAATGAAGCCCCTATAATTCAAGGGGCCTGCTGCACCACTTAGATACACACAAGTCTATGGGGACAGATAGGATCCACCCAAGGGTACTAAAGGAGCTGGTGGAAGTGCTCACCATGCCACTTTCCATCATTTACCAGTAGACCTGGCTAGCTAGGGATGTGCCTCCTGACTGAAAGTTAGCAAATGTGACACCCATCTACAACAAGAAGGGCCAGAAGTAGGATCTGGGGAGCTACAGGCCTGTCAGTCTGATTTTGGTGCCAGGGTAGGTTATGGAGCAGACCATCTTGAGTGCTATCATGTAGCATGTACAGGACAACCAGGTGAACAGGCCAAGTCAGCATGGGTTTATGAAAGGCAGGTCTTGCTTGACTAACCTGATCTCCTTCTACAATATGGGTCATCCACTTAGTGGATGGGGCAAAGGCTGTGGATATTGTCTCCCTAGACTTCAATAAATCCTTTGACACCATTTCCCACAGCATTCTTCTGGAGAAAGTAGCTGCTTATGGCTTGGATGGGTGTACTCTTTTCTGGGTAAAGACTGTCTGGATGCCTGGGTCCTAAGTGTTGTGGTGAATGGAGTTACATCCAGTTAGTGGCTGGTCACAGGTGGTGTTCCCTGGGGTTCAGTACTGGGCTCTGTTCTCTTTAATATCTGTATCAATTATCTGGATGAGGAGATTGAGTGCACCCTAGGGAAGTCTGCAGACAACGTCAAGTTTAGTGGGAGTGTTGATCTGCTTGAGGGTAGGAAGGCTCGGGAGACGGATCTGGACAAGCTGCATCAATGGGCCAAGGCTAACTGTGTTATGTTCAAAAAGGCCAACTGCTGGGTCCTGCACTTGAGTCACAACAACCCCAGGCAACACTACAGGCTTGGGGAGGAATGTCTGGAAAGCTGCCTGGCAGAAAAGGACCTGGAGGTGCTGGTTGAACATGAGCCAGCAGTGTGCCCAGGTGGCCAAGAAGGCCAACAGCATCATGGCTTGTATTAGAAATAGTGTGACCAGCAGGAATAGGGAAGTGATTGTCCACCTGTATTTCAAGGTGAGGATGCACTTTGAATACTGTGTTCAGTTTTGGGTCCCTCACTATAGCAAAGACATTGACGTACTGGAGCATGTCCAAAGAAGGGCAATGAAGCTGGTGAAGGGTCTAGAGAACAAATCTTACAAGGAACATCTGAAGGACCTGGGGTTGTTTAACCTGGAGAAAAGGAGGCTCGGGGGAGACCTTATCACTCTCTACAACTACCTGAAAGGAGGGGTGCAGCAAGGTGGGTGTTGGTCTCTTCTCCTAAGTAACAAGCAATAGGACAGGAGAAAATGGCCTCAAGTTGCCAGGGGAGGTTTAGGTTGAATCTTAGGAAAAATTTCTTCACCTAAAAGGTTGTCAAGCACTGGAACAGTCTGCCCAGGGAACTGGTGAAATCACCATCCCTGGAGGTATTTAAAAGATGTGTAGATGTGGTGCGTAGTGACATGGTTTAGTGGTGGAGTTGTCAGTGATGGAGTTACAGTTGGACTCAATGATTGAAAGTCTTTTCCAACCTAAATGATTCTATGATTCTGGGAAAGGTAATCTTTATTCCTAGTGAGCACTGCAGCTTCTTTCAGCACCCAACCAGCAGAAAAAAAGTCAGATCATAGCTCCATATCCTCTTCTGCTAGATGGTTTCCCATGGTCTGTCATCCACTGTGACTAAGCATCGTGATGTGGCTTCCTGCAAAGACCACAGGGTGTGACTCAAGCAGTGGTGCAGACAGGGGGAAGATGAAGGCAGGTTGGAAAACAAGGTGGCAATAGCACAGGAAGACATAGTTATTTCAAAAAAAACCCCTATTCTCATCTTCTTGATGAGAATGAAATATGACAATTAAATATGACTCTAGCTGAGTAAGGTCATGTGCCACATTCATTTGAGGAAATGGCTCTTTGGAGTAGGCCAGGAATATTTGGGAAGCTTGACACTGTTTCCAGTGAAATCACTGAGTCCTCAGAGGTTCTCATTTGACAGGAATTCCTGGGGACTAAAATGAATTCATTTCAAATCCATTTAAAACAGAACATGTGTTTCTCTTGCATTCCTTTGATAATCCAAGGCCTAATTTTTTGGTGACACAGGGCAATGGACTAGGAAGACCTGTCCCACAACAGTTGCCCAGTTGTACGCCTCAGGGTTTTCATTATGTTCCCAGACTTGGGGGTCTTTGTGGCACTTAGTCATACTTCTGTTTGCTGTGTAATATCAGCAGATAGCTGTCAGCTACAGGAAATACATTTCACATGAATCTTCAAGCACTGGACACTTGCATTATGGAATTGACATTGGTGTGCATGAAATCAAGTCATGTGAGAAATATCAGAAGCAGAGTCCTTGGGAGCATCCAGGTATTGGAGTTTGGGTTTAAATCTAAAAGGAATTAAAAGTGAAGTGCAACAAAAGCATGAGAGAATGGACAATGGAAATATTTATCATGTTTTCCAGAAAAATATTCTGGTTTAAAAATGTGTTTTCTGTCATGTCTCAACTTGGTGATGTGACATGTCCATATAATATCATTAGGTCTTATTGCAAAATAATGCAGGCTTTGTTGTGCAAATATCTGTCAATATTCAACCATTTAACCATAAGCCAGCAATGTGCACTTGTGGACAAGAAAGCCAATGGTGTCCTGGGATGCATTAGGAAGAGTGTGACCAGCAGGTCAAGGGAGTTCCTCCTCCCCCTCTACTGTGCCCTTGTGATGCCACATCTGGAGTATCATGTCCTGTTCTGGGATCTCCAGTTCAAGAGAGAAAAGGAACACTGGAGAGAGTCTAATGGAGGTCTACAAAAATGATTAGGGGACTGAAACATCTCTCTTAGGAGGAAAGGCTGAGAGCCCTGGGGCTGTTTAGCCTGGAGAAGACTGAAAGAGGATCTTATTAATGCATATAAATATCTAAAGGGAGGGTGTCAAGAGGGTGGCATCAGTCTCTTTTCAGTGGTGCCCAGTGATAGAACAAGTGGCAACAGGCACAAACTGAAACACAGGAAGTTCCATCTGATCACAAGGAAAAAATTCTTTCCTGTGAGGGTGACAGAGCACTGGAACAGGCTCCCTAGAGAAGTTGTGGAGTCTCCTCCTCCGGAGACTTTCAAAACCTGCCTGGCCACATTCTCATGCAACCTGCTCTAGCTGGACCTCCTTAAGCAGGGGGGTTGGATTACAGAGGTCCCTTCCAATGCCTACCATTCTGTGTGGTTCTGTGATTTTTCTCTTTTAATATCTGTACATGGGTATATTTGTTCCTTACATACCTTTCTTATGTCTATAGTACCATGTTTATGTTTCAGAAAAGAATGATTTAGTGTAGGAAATATATATTAAGTACACATCTCATTTTAATCAAGTAAGTTTGGAATTTGTTTCTAGTGGGTTATTCACACTTCTCTAAATAAAACTGAAATCTGGTTTTCTTGAAAATCACCCTTATTTCTTCTGTCGTTGCGAATGAAACCAGATTACTGTGTTATATACCAACACAGAATATCAATTAGAAACAAGAAGAGTGTTATTCTTTTCCACGACAGAAGCAAAATTAGGCAATAAATATAAGGATGATTTATACCCCCTGTCTTTTCTTTTACTACATTTCTTTCCAGTTGTCTTATACCAAAATTTATTTTCCCTGCTTACACAACAAAGACTAATTTATTTCTTTGAGGAACATTATTGCTAGCTCTTCCATCCTTTCTTGTAAGGAAGCTTCCCCCTCCCCCTTCCTTCTATTTTTTCTTCTAAGGAAAATGGCTGCAGCTGTAAGAAGATGGTTCACAGTTCTCTGAAAATTTCCTCTGCAGTCTCTGAGTTTCAAGAGGTGAAAATATCTCCTGATTTAGATTTCTGAATTAATTGTTTACTCCTTCCAAATGGAAAAGAGGCTGTTTTGGTCCAAGTTTCTAATTGATGCTGTCATTTTACATACTTCACATCAGTTAATCTGGGCACTAGCATTTAGCTACAGATTTACTGCTTTGGATGTTTGTGCCTTTCTTTTAATAAATCTTTGCCATTATGCTGATTTTTTTTCTAATTAGTTATTCCCACTTATTCTCATTTTCATCTAATTAAAATGCCAAGCTAAAAATATAAGTGAAGATTCAGTTAATTTGTCTTACAAATGGTTGCATAATTAATGAAAGATTGAAGAAAAGCCAACTCAAAATATGATCCTGGTACTTTTTTTTTTCTGCAGTTTTCTCTTTCCCTAGTGATGTACAAACAAACAGCCTAAAGATTTCCTTGAATTTATAAGCAGACTTAGGGCTGTATTTGAGTAGCTATCTCTCTGACAAAATAGACATATTAAAAATTTACTATCCTCTTTCCTACATTAGACAATTGTTTACAACATTGATGCTCTCAGGAATATATATATCTATTTTGGTTTCACCAGATTTCAAATATATATTTCAGTAAGTGTGGATTTTTTATGGTCTGCTACAAAGGAATGAAATCCATCACATTATGAAAATTAGGCTGTCTTTTATGACAAGTGTTGTTGAAGAGGTGATGATGAAGACCATATAACTGTAGGTGCTAAGTACTAATATCTAACTCCATGATCAGTTTAACCTCCACCTTCTACGCTGAAGATAACAAAAAGATGTGAAGGTTATGGTGCCATTTAAACTAACCTAGAAGGTAAATACACTGCCGCAACATCATTATGAAAATTAAAAATACAGGTTAATGCAAATTTCCCCACTTGAGGTTTGATGGAAGGGTTTTTATTTGTTTAGTTTTTTATATATGTACCTTGACATAGATCTGCCAAGCAATCCTGATAAGGAAACTTGAGTATTGCCTGTACTTATCTGAAGCACTCTGCTCTGACAGAGTACATGTGGGACATCAGGTACCCATTACACATCTTGTGTGTAGGCTTGCTCCTAAATCAATACTTTTGCCTTGCTTGTAGTTCATCTTCTTTTAATATTAGGAATTGGAACTCTGGGAACATTGGGTATACATTTGTCTTTGTAGCTATTTTTCCAGCCAGTTGTTCACCCAGCCAGCCTTATGTGAAAATGATTGCTTCATCTGGGAAGGAAAAATTGCATATGGTAAATGACCTACCACAGCTATGAATCTGGTGTTTCCTAAAGTAGGAGCTATTTGATTTGATTTGGAATATTATTAATGATTAGTTTTTGGTTTGGGTTTTTTGGTTTTTTTTTTTGTGCTACTGTGTCTGCTCCATTCAGTAGAATGTTCCCATTTAAAAAAAAAAAAAGGACAAAGGGAATATTTTATTAAGACCATCCTCTATTACCAGGATTTATCAACACAATGTAAAGCCTACATTGTCAGGATCTGCAGCACAGGTTACTCTTTCTGATGAGGCAAGATCATCAGATTTCATAAGAAGGCTTTTGCAGGGGGGAGAACAGGATTGATAGATGACGCAAGAATGATGTTTTCTAAAGAATGAGAAATCTTAGGTCTAAGAACGAATGAAGCAGCCAGGGTATGAGGATGAAGCACTTCCTGCTAGGTCCACAACACACTTCGTCTCAGATACTTGATGCTCTTACCACATGTGTTACTGCATTCATGGTAGGGTCCACTCATATGGTCATGGGCTTTGGCTGATGACCTTTACTCACAACCATGCTGAAGTGGCAATTTAAAATTGCATTTATAGCCCTGTTACAGGGTTCTGCTGGAGGACAATGAAGCCAGAGAGATCCTCCTGACAATTATCAAAGGCCTGTGAGAAAATGAAATAGAAAACCTGTTCAAAGCAATAGCTGTGGACAATAGCAACAGAGATCAGTAAGTAACAAATATATTCACTGCTACAAGTCTATGCAGTGAAATACATGAAAAATACCTTTAGCTGCAGTGTGGTCTTGTTTGCCTAGAATGGCTTACAGACAAGCAGCACTCACAATCACTAGTGGAAGTGTCAGGGCTGCAAAAAGAGTGACAGGGAGGCTCATCCAGACCAATGAAAATGGTCTAAATGAAAACTCATTCTTTTTCCTCTTAGGACATTTGCTCTAAAAGAAAGTGGGTGAATCCTTCTGCTCAGTACTGGTTTTTGTGACTGAAAGATAGTGACATCCCCAGGTTACCTAAAGGTTTTCTCACATGCAAAGCTCCGCATCTGTTCTGAGTTCATTCCAGTGAGGGTACTGATGTCTCTTCCTCACTGGCTTGCCAATTCCTTCCTCAGTGCATCCCATGAGGACTAAGGAACTTTATGTTTTGATAGTTTGGGGACTATCATGGGCTGCCATTTTTTCTTACAGTCACCTCAATTAATCTAATAGATGCTTATCTTTTTTTTTTTTTTTTTTTTCTCAGTTATTGTGAAGCAAACTCTGTAGCTCAGATGGAAGCTACTGTTCTTTTCTTGAAACTTGGCAACAATTACATATCAGACCTGAATTTACCGTCTATCATTATCTACAGTCTTTTCCAGGACTTGCTTCTGTTACACTGTTTATAAGAGTACAGCTGTACACAGTAACTGGTAGAGTACTTACAAAGAGAGTGGTAAATAGAATCATGATGCTGATATTCCTAATAGTATTCTTTAATCTTACACCTATTTCAAATGCTGATATCCTTGAAGGGATGTTATGACTCAAGACCCAACACCAACACCACTCAAGTCCAAGTGATGTCACATGACTTCTTCCCTTGTTTTGCTCAGGGCAGAAAACCAACAGGATTGGATTCCGAAATGGAGATTTCTCAACGAAAAGCTGTTGTCCTTAAAGCTTACAAAAACTTAAGCAACTTATTTGCCCACACAGATAAGTAGGAAAATGATGTAAGAGCTACAAAAGGAATTGAAATATTTTTCAGGAAGAATATTTTTATTATATTAATTAAAGAAAAAAAATCTTGACTCTTTAAAGATTAACTGTTGAGGTTTTTAAACTATAATAAGGCAAAAGGCTCAAACTTCACAAACTGAAGGTATTCAGCAGTCTAGTGGGCATATTCTTGTTGTATATTAGTTACCATTTAGTGTATAGCACAAATGTTTTCTCTTTTTTTCCTTTTTTTTTTTTTAAATAACATTTCAAAAATTTGGCAAGCATTAGTTCATTAACTTATGTCTTTATTGTAAGTCTCCTGAAAAAGAATATTTTTGGATCCAGACTAGTAATTCATATTTGTATGTCTGCCCTGACTGGCATTAATAGGGTCTGCCTTCCTGGATGGCAGAGCAGGAGGACAGTTTTTCATGCATGATGAAGTTCCATATAAACACGGAACCTGACAATTTACTCCATGTAATCTGCTGTGATGAGGTAAATATATGGCATCTTTGTGAAAAATGAAGATGTTTATTCACATCTCTTTAACTTAGGCACGTAAAGTGAAATCACTCATGTAATACAAATGACTGGTATTGCTCACTAGGAGAATTTTAACTCTCCTCCATCACTATAGGAAGGTAGAGAGTGTTTAGACTCCCAAATTAGACACTTCTTAGAGTGGTGGTAAAAATAACCCCCACCATTACTCACTCCTTCGTGTTCCCAAGTAAAATTTCTGCCCTAGTGCGATTATGAACTTTGTGCCTTTTATTGCGTAAGATCATAGATTTTCTGCATGTATTTTGTGCCTTACCTAATGCCTTTCAGCATCAGGTGAGCCTCATTGCCCATTACCTCAATTAAAGACTAATAGATATATACACACACCACAATATCTTCTTTCAAGAATAAAAGGGGTGAAATTGTTATATAAATGTAGGTAAAACCAATACTGATTTTACTTGATTTAAAAGTATTTTTCTGTGTCTTGTCATTTCAATTCCCTCTACAGTCAGTCAAGACCAATACGTCTCTCAATGGTGTATTTTAAATGAGTTACATTCTGAACATGCCTGACTATCTGCTTTGGCTATTGAGGGAATCTACACGGCTAGGTTAATGTTTAAATGTTCACAGTTAGGTTAGATAAATCCCATCCACAGAAACTTAATGAAAGAACAACTTGATTATTTGAAGCCTCTGTGAGGCAGCATAATTAAGAAAAGTATTCTCAGATCTGTGCTAATCACTGTTGAGCACTAATTATTTTTCAAAAGCCATTGAGTTTGTCTCAGTTGTGGAGCCAAAAATAAAAAGTGACCATTGAACAATTATGCCATTTTCTAGAAAGTCTCCTTATGGAGAAATTTTGAATGAAACTGATACATTTCTTCTAAATTTACTGTGAAAAGTTTGCAGCCAGTTTTGACTTGCTCTCATCCAGGGTTTAAGGTACTTTAAGGACACAAAGCTCTAACAACACTCACAGAAATACTTCAAAGAAAATGGGCATTTGTAGTTTTTCTCATGCAAAAGAAAGACTACTGAGATAACAAATGCTGTGTGTGTTTTGCTGAGTGCTCTTTTGTAACCATTGCTTATCTGAGAAAAAAAGCAGCTGAAGATTATAAAACCCTGGAAGTAGGTGAGGTGAAGGTAGCCAGTCAGGTTCATTTTTACCGTAGTGTAACTTAGTCAGACACGTTTTTATCACTGGAGGGATGACCTTTGTACTCCCTTTGGAGTCTACAAGATCATGTAGGTTTAGTAGGAGACTTTAGATCTTTCTAATGACCAATTCCACACATGACAAACACTAAAAATACAGATAGCCAGGTGCTGCTTGACCTGCATCCAGGCTGATTCGGCTAGCTACTTTCAACACCCTTATGACCTGAAGGCTGCAGGCAACTGTCCCAAGGCCAAAAGACAAAGGTGTCGATGGCAGCACCTGCCATATGTCACTGCTGCTCCTTGGTCAGCACCTGGAACCCTCCTCAGAACGCCTCAGCCCTAAACTAACCCTTCCTGTGCCTGTTTTGTGGTGAGCTCTGTGGCATTGTTGTCCCTTCTTTACCTGAAGGAACTAGACAGAGAAAGGGAAGGTGACAGCTAGTAAGAGACACAGGGACAATTCTTGATAACATGACTGTACAATCAGTGTTGCAGCACCTCAGCCTTTTGGAAGGGTGGGTATTTATCATGGGCAGCACACATCTGGACATTTTCTGCTTAGACTGATCCTCCTTAAACATCTGATGCTTCTCCCCAGATACCATGTGGAGGACTGAGCATTAATCACAGATTGCTAATCTGGCAGCCACATCAGGGTCACTGGAAAGAGGGAGGGAAGACACAGACCTCTGTGTCTGAGTCACTCTTTTTTGCCCAGCCCTCACCTTTCATGATAAAAGCCCTGCAGCTACAAACACCTGGGTGAGAAATGTTCACAATGTGGCCCTACTTGGGCGTACATGCTCTTCTTATAGCGACTGTTACCCTGAGTCCAGCGACTGCCACAGCATGGAGCGAAAATGATGCCACCAGTGAAGCTGAGTATCCCCCATTGTGGGACCGTGCCCCTGAAAACCTACTGGATTTCCCAGTAAAGGACAACAAAATTATCATCAATGCCTGGGACTATCGACAACGACTGGGAATGTATAAGATCTTGCTAAATTCTTCAGTCAAATATTTTGCCACATTTGGACCCCAAAATTTTGGCAATATTCTCTGGGGATTACCACTGCAGCATGGGTGGCAGTTTCGTACAGGTAAGAGTTATGTCCCTAAGTTCCTAAGTTGCTGTTCTTAAATTGTTAACTAATAGGCATTTTATTTTTATTTTTGTTGTTGTTGTTGTTAATGTTACGATCTTCTATTGGTGGATTAAGTTTCCTTACATATAGAGATAGTTGAAAGTACACTTCTCCCCCCTGAGAATGTGTTTCCGTTTGCTCTTTTTGATCACTTTAGGAGTAGCCTCATTACTTTCTAAATAAATTTTTTTAAAAAATTTAAGTTCGTTCTGTTTGTTGCTTTGTTTTTGGTGTTTTTTGTTTGTTTGTTGCATTTTCTTTTGTTGTTGTTTTGGGTTTTCTTTAATTGTTTGTTTGTTTGGGGGGTTTATGTGTGTGTTGTTTGTGTTTGGTTGAGTTGGGTTGGTTTTAAATTATGTCCAAGAGCTGGTTGTTATCTGGGGCAGTCATTCTTATTTGCTTGTTGGCTATGCCAGGGAAGTAGACACAGAAACATCTCTGAAAGGTCCCTTGAGTCTAAGGCTGCAATATCTTGTCAGCTTTGTCAGAGAACGTGTTCTTCCACATGCTGCTCCACACTCAGCCAGCAGTGAAGCTTTCCATTCAAAGCCAGAGTTGCCTTTTTCTAGCAGCTAGAACAGGTGAGAAGAAGGGAATAAGAGTCAATGATGTTTTCAAGAACCTGTGCCTGGTGGTAGCCAGTCATAACCAGATGCATCTATCTGTCTGTTGGGTTTTTTTATTGGTTGTAATCTGCAGTTTTGTGAGGTGGTGGTTTGGCTGAAGCTGTATGTTTGGAAGAAGCCCGAGGCGATGCAGCTCGTGGTGAAGGAAGGCTGCCAGCATTTAGTCACACCTAATAGAAAATGTAATGCTTAGTCAAAATGAGGAAAATGATGTAGAGTAAGCAAAATTCAAGCAGACAACTAGATGGCAAACATACAGCAGCAAGAAGAATTTGGTCAGAGTTTGGGCAAGTTTTTCCTTTTTTTCCCTTCTTTATGTATAGGAAAAGAAAGGAAGATGAAGAGGAGGCTGGTGCAGTAGGAGAGTGGACCCAATGTGTGTCAGGGGCAAAAATGACTGGATGTAGAAGCCACACTTCAGTGGAAAAGGATCTATTTATGTAGTGAGGCCTCATCCACAAAGTTAAGATGTGCCTCGTTGCAGTGACAGTTTCCAAATAGACATGAGGCACACAGTGGGTGAGAGGAAGATTTGCACCTTGTTGCACAGACATGTCACCTGCCAAAGAGTCATAGGACTGGTCCTTAGACAATGAGATATATTTTTCAAATTACATGATCAGAAGGTTAAAACAATAGTAGAAGAATTGTAGAAATATCACATGTCTGGAAAGAGTTTTACAGTAAAAAATGTGAGATGCTGAAGGTTAAACGGGTAAGGCGGAAAGAAAGACCTCATTTTGTTGCATACAGTAGTGAAGTTAACAACTGGCTAAACCTAATCCAGATAGGCAGCTGGTTAGATTAGTGAGGAATGACTGAAGCCTTTTTGTATCAACATAATAAGCGTGGGCAAACAAAAGAAGGATTTGAGTTCATGGTGCAAGACAGCAGTACCTTGAAAATACTACAAAGATAGCTGAATTAACAATTCTGTATGGTCATGAAAGCTATGTTGCTGAGGAAATACTTTTACGGATATGGTTCTATATAAAGCAAAACATGTAAGTGAAGCTGCTATTTAATGAGCGGTACAAAGATTTGCAATAATCTACTCATGGACATTAAATGAAATTAGTAATTTGCCTAAATTTACAGTAGAGACAATGATGTTGAGATAGAAAAGCTGATAGGAGTAAGATTGTGGAAACAGAAATTGTAAGTTGGGAGATGGAGATAAACTGTGAGTCCTATCTACACATACTGAGGAAACTGGGCAGTTTCTACCCCCACTTGGAGGAATTGACATACAGAAGTGCAAACCCAGGAGCAAGAAAGATTCAGGTAGTATTGTATGTCTGAAGAGTGAGATTGTATATATATATATTTAAGAAGAAGGAAAAATGGGGTAAGGACACAAAACTATTTATTTCTGTTACATCAACAGTAGATGAGATGTTAGAATAAGTAGAGAGGAAGGAATATTTAGAGACACAAATCTAAATATATAAAGGGGAAAAGCGCAGATTATGTGAATCAAAGGTAGATTGTGTCAGACTAACTTTAGTTTTTATCTTCCTTTATGATATAACTGATGTTTTACCTAAGTCCAGAAATGCATTTCCTGCATTTCCTCCCTCTGTAAAATTAAAGCACGGAATGAAAATTTTTAATGACACTTTACAAAATAAGAATGAAACAGGGAATTTCAAAGCTGGCAAAGGAAGACATGAAGGAGAATTTAGTCACAAGTGTTGCTAAGGGAAGTATACAGATAAATGGAGGATATGCTCAGAGTTCTTCAATTATCATTTTTGAGAACAACTGCATTGAGCTTTTTCATTAACAACCCAGCCACAAAAAAACAGCAAAGAAATCTTACTGATGAGGTTTCAATTAGTTGCTAATGACATACAGCTGGGAGGCACTGTCAATACAGAGGAAGACACGTATAGCTTTGGTAGACATGAAGACTTACATAACAGTCACGTGAAGCGCAGGGAATGGGAGGGAGCAGAGAGAACAAAACCGGAGTGTGGGAAGTGGGACTAGTGTTTCCAGCTCCAAGAAATTTATACATATCAATGATTATTGCAGATACTGGCCAGGACTATTAATTTTCCCCACACATCTAGGCTAACAATCTTCAGTAAGTCTCATGTACAACTATTCTGCAACATTTTGTCTTCTTCTTCTTTTTTTCCTTTATCATTCCCATTCCTTCTCTTTGCACATCAGCAAACTACTGCTGCCTATTTCTGATGCTCCATATGGAAATAGAATCTTGGAAAAAAAATTTCTTTTTTTCTATATATTAAAATGTATGATTTTCTCATAAAAAAAAAAAAAAAAAAAAATTCTGTTGAACAGCATTCCACTGCAAGTTCATGCTCCCAGTGCTCTGCTACTGAAAGATACAGTCTTGAGCAACTAGCATGCCCCAAAGCACAAACGCTGTCCAGTCAGCTAGAGAGGGTAATTAGAATAATGTGTATGTACATGGTCCATGATCATCTCTTCTTCTTGAATAAAAAGTATCAGAGAATTTGTCTTGGTTTTTAAAGAATGTAATGAGATTTAGTTCTAATCTGACAGAAATGGCACTGTCATTATTCATCTGAATTGTCAGAGAGTAAGTGCTCTGCAGGGCAGAGTTCAGGAGCTTCTGGAATAGCTCAAATTATTGGTCCTGACCATGGTAGTGAGTCCTGACTCACTAAATGACTAATTACCACATAATGTACATGCACATTATCCTTTCAGGAATTAGCCTGTTTCTACATGTCATGTGCTTAAAGTAAAATATGTCTTATATGCTGTCACAAGTAATTGTGAAATGTCTTGCATGTTTGCTACAGCACAGATGCTTGAAAACCCTGCTAATCAGGTACAGCAATGTTTGCATGCTTAGCTTCACAGTAAGGCCATGTTTGTATGCATCATTAAACTGGAAGGGATTTTGTATCACACAACTCAATTAGGTGAGACTATTACTAGCACATTTGATTTGTTCTATTCTGCTTGTTAAGCAGCTCTCCTACACTAGCAGCCCTGCGTCTGTTGAAAATCATGCATCAGCTATGCATGTGTTTGTGTCCGTATGTGCATGTATATTTATATCCCCATAAAAATATCACTGTGATGTCCTCCTTCCAGACAGTTCCATAAATTCTCAGAATACATTTACAGTGAGGAATAAATCGAACTGTAAACCACAGTCAAATTACTATGCACTGCATGAAGTATTGACTGAGAAATTTAACTGCTCTATGAAAAGTAGTTTATGAGGCAAACAACAGTAATTGTTCCACTTCTCTGAGCAAAATTCTGCATGCTTTTCTCAAATACTTTTTTTTTTCATCTCAGTGGGATTTCTTATGTGAAAAAGATTGAGAAGTATTTGGTGTATTATTTCATTTGATGCAGGCAGATTGGCAGATCCTTCCAATGTGACTTCCTGTGGCTATGAAGATGGAGACCTCCTATGCATATCTGTAAGAAGCTGGTGGTCCTGTAAGTATATGCTATTATAATGTTCCTCAAACTACGATTAATGTCCTAGAAGGCAATTTAGAATTTTTCTTCCCCTTCGACTTCTATATCTCAAAGTAATTTCAGTGCTACATCAAAAACTTGCAGCAAGACACCTAAGTGTGAGTGAGTAAATATAAGTTAATTGACTTTGATAACTTGAGGAAGGAAAAAAAATGCAAATTTTCATCCTTAAAAATGTTTACACTGAAAAAATGCATGTAAAGATGCAAGGGAAACACCATGAAGAGTTACCTATATTTGTAGACATTTGTAAAAATTACAGTTTTCAGTTATTCCAGAGAAGATTAGATTACTCCATTAGCAGTGTAAGTGATAGTACTTCAAACTAAGTGTCAGAATGTCAATCAGGAATCATTTTGGTTCTTGTATCAGCCTCTGTAATACAAATCTGACAGGACTTTCCTGCCTTCAGTTGCACCTCAACAACTTCACTGTGGTCAGTAGGCTACGGTGAATGAAATAAAGGGTGACTTTGTTCCCAAGAATATCCAAATGACTTAATTATCTTCATTACACTGACATTTATCCAGCAGACTTTCCAGTACTCGGCTAAAATTTAGTTTATACTTTGACCTGATGTACATGAGCTATGAGGCAATTTATGTTCACTTTAATATTGGCTTTAGAGTTCTGACAGGTTGAAATTCTGTTAATTTTTTGGTGGGTTTTTTTATTCCAGTAAGTAGCAACAAACTGAAGACAGTGTCAGAGAGAGAAGTATAAAGATCTGGAGTTCCAGTGTCAATGCCCCAGACAATTTCAGCAAAAAGCTCTGTCCCTTCCCTGCCAAACAAGTGCTTTGTTGTTGAGGCCCTTTGAATGAAGCTTCTGGCTGTAAGCCAGCAATTAAATGTATATATCTTAAAGTGAACAAGGCATAAGCGTAGAGTAAATTTATAATAATATAAAACTTATAATAATAATAATGTAAATTCAGAGTAAAACCAAAGCTAACTGTGATACTCCAACATTAGTTTCCCATCTCTGTGAGTGGCTAGCATCAGGTGCTCTGCAAGAAGGTGTCCCAAGCAGTGACAAGTAACAAGGATCATTACATAGCCCTGTGTAATCAGGGGACCTTCCTGGAACAGGAACCACCACCTTTACTTTCTCAAGTGTTTGCATTCCTGCTTTTCAGTTACTTCTAAACACTGCATTTTGTTGTTTCCAGAAAACGTACAAACTCAGTCTTGGTTTACCCTATTGCAGCAGGAACATGCAAAAAGTCTTTCAGACTGCACAGAAATCTTCTGAGGATGAAAGTGGTTTTGGTTGTCCTTCAGGGCAGCTCTCTCTAGGATTAGCAGTCATATCGAACGAGGAACGATCATAAACCGGAAACTCACATTTATTTCACCCCGAAGTGCGTTAAACATTCCCTGCTTAAGAACTACAGTGCTTTTTGCCAAGAATAACATAGAGCATAGTACTTTTCTGCATTGTTTTCTGCCCTCTGAGTCACCGAAGCAGGTACAAATACATAATATATGTAAGCCCACTTAAAAAACATAAGTATTTTCTGAGGTGCAATCCAGGTTTCAACACTTCTCATGAATACAGTCAAAGAGAAGCAAGACCCAACTTAGCAATAACTCCCTATGTGACACTGTTTTCTCATCCCTTGTTTCTTTTCCATTGCTCTTCTGACTGGCCATGTATTTCCTCCTGAATTCCCAGTCAGGCCCACATACAGGAGGTGGAAAAATGCTTTCCCACAAGTAGGACAGGGATATGTAGTAGGTGGTCAGGTTTTGATGATTCTGGTCCTCACTGCTGAGACTGTATACAAAATACCTAGGCAGTCCAAGGCCCTGAGACCAAGCATGAGTGAAAGACATCTCAGTGCTCAGGAGTACCCATCCAAGAGGTAGAATAGCTTGTCTCTAGGCTCTTTTTCACTGAAAGTTATTGAACTTTATTTCTACAAAGAGGACACAATTAAGGGGAGAATTTGAAATCCTCCTTTCAAATGAGGAATATAAATTATATATGTATATATAAAATATAAACCCCACAAATAGCCCTATGAGCACTATTACTGGAGATGTGGTCCAGTACAGGGTTTCCTACATGCTGGGTCTGACTGCTCCGACTTATGCATCAGACCAAAGACTTAAAATAATCTAACCAAACAAACTGAGGTCATTTCCAAGCAATTTGCAGTAAGCAAAATATCTTTTAAAGGAAAATTTTTATTTTCCAGTAAAAGATCGCTAGCATTTGTCTTTTCCTTTCTTATATGCCTCAGATGCATAGAAAAGGGCTATTTTCATGCCCATAATACTCATGGGGTACCCCTTAGTCTTTCTGTGCTTAGCTTGCGACTAATATTTGAGAGACTTTTGGTGTTCTGTCTGTGATAACCTATAAAGATCTAGCTTTTTTCCATTGTTTGCCCTTTCCTGAAAAGTACAGCACACTGTCAACTCACGCAAAGGCTATTAAAGGGCAATATATAAATGAATATTACAAATCATACCTAAATCAATACAGGTGCCATCATTAGTGTATTATAACCAATTGCTGAATGCAGCTGTATCAGTGGCAATTTGAAATGGTTGCATGGGGTATGGGAGAGCGTTTATTTTTCTACATGGGAATTTTTTTTTTTTTTTTTTTTCATTTGCTTGTGGTTAACACCTCTTCCTTTTTAATTATTGCTACAGGTATGAACTACTACCTGGCTGCCCTACCTTTTCTGGGGGCAGTGGAGGCTGGTCTCTTTGGGCAGCTGCAGTATGAGATAGAACTATTGCCACCAGAGGACCAAAGAGATGATTTCTGTTACAGTGTCGCCGACTGCCGGTCTCGAATTCCCAAGATCATGGACGACTGGAAGGCCTATTTTGAAGTAAATAAATTTTTTTTTCTTCATGTTTTGTAGGAAATTACACCTTTAAAAACTATTATTACAGTTATTTGTATGATTCGGAGAGCTTGGTTTCCTTTCAGTAACATCTTGATAGAAAAGTAACAAGCAGAAAAAATGAAAAGCGTGGCATAAGCTGAGTCAGAGATAAGAAGGCCAGGATTTTTACAGGTTATGGTTTGGTTTTTTTCCCTTCCTTTAAGATAGTTTTGTATTTTGGAGTGTGTCCCAAGAGACTGTTTAGTTAACAGTTATATTTGTATTCTTCCTATACTGCTTATGTTAGCAATGTAAAATAAGCACGCAAGATAGAACATTACTCTAGAGAAATGGCATTGCATTGGTTTTATAAGGTTCATTTATTCCTTTGAACATGTAAAACTTGAAAATGCTAAAACTTCATTCAGAAGGACACTTATTTATATAAGTAGATATTCTCTTTCCTCCTCATTCTGCTGTTTCCTAATCCCAAAGATCACAATATTTCTTACTTCATATATTCAGTAACTATTTTTATAGATAGACTTCTATATCCAACATTTTTGTTGGTAGTCAATTAATTGATAATGATCAGAAAATTTAAACCGTAAGTCCCTCTTGGCAACTGAGAGTGAAGGTAGAGGTTTTAGGAGCATGTCTGAATTGTTTCCTTACGTTTTTTTTTTTCTAAGCAGTATGTTGCAGGAGTTATTATAAAAGATCTACTCAAAAAGCCATAATGATAACCATTAAGGATCATTTTCTTATTTTCTGAAAATCTCCAGAAGGTTGTGGCTGAAAGAGTATAAGCAGGTTTTCAAGGAATTCAGTATTTCAGCACAGAAGCTTCCATGATACTCAGATACAAAAGTCCACTGAATTATTGAGACAGAATACTAAAATTCTGCAGACAAAACCTTTGCTCTGTTGAAGTCAAAGAGCAGCTATTCCCACTAACTTCAGTGGGGACATGTATTCACTTTATAAATCTGTATTAATCATCTTTTTGTCTCTCTGTCAGACATTATAGTTACTTACAAAGCAGGACATTCTACTACTCAAAAGCAATTTCCCTTACCTTGCAAACTATTTTGTGAAGTATGTGCATAAATATAAAAAAAAAATTTGATTTAAACCTCACCCTGTTTCTCTGCCTTTTTTTCTCCCTCTTGCTGCAGTATCTGTTATCTACAGAACACAACGCCATAAGCCCTGCAACCTTCTCCTCCTTCCACCTGGATGATGCCCTCCATTTCTTGTGGAAGGCACACGTCGTTTCCATTGCTTATGCACTGCCCAAGTTTCACGACAGGTACACGGACAAGAGTGGTGGCAGGTTCCCACCTGCAAGCCTCTTTGGAAGTCCACAGGAATTTTCTACTGCGGACCTCTACTAATTAGGCTCTACTCTTCCTTCTGCCCTCTCAGAGCATGGCATGACCAGTGAGAGGTGGCTTCCCAGACTGTGATGGGCGGGCAGGCTGGGGGCTTAAAATGAGATGTGTGTAAAGTGTCAAAGAAGGTTTTAACTCACTGTGGCACAGAGACCACTCAAGATTTTATACTGAATAAAACACTTTTGGGGTAAATGATTGACTAAAATGTTCTACAAGGTATTTCAATTATCTGTTACTTTTTTTTTTTTTTTTATCTCTTTCAGCTTAAAATATCTTCCTGAAAATGAAGCAAATTTTGGTGAAGACTGGGCTAATGGTGTAGATTTCATTGCAGCCACACACTTCTCTACAGATTTTCTAACCACAAACCAATTCCAGGCTTTTCTGCCCCAGAGAATGCTCGTTGAAGGAGATGTCCTCCCATCTATTAGTGACTTCAGTCCACAGCAAAACAGAGTCCTGCTTTCACTACGAGCACTTCACAAAGCAAATCAATTAACAGGTATGAGCTGGATCTACAAATGTCTGTAGTCCATAGATATTTAATATCTTGTCATCTCTTTCTATACCTTTCTCCGTATGAACACTGATTTTATATATATATATATATATATATAAAATTGTATAAACATTTCCTGGAGACTACACACTACACACAAGAGCAAATGAAGTGGTGGGATAACATTGGTGATGTGCGGTGAGGATTGCACATGAGACAAATGCATCTTTTGTTGGAGCAGATGATGGTTTTTTTTTTTTTTTTTTTTTTCCCTTCAGTTTTCACAAGAACTTTACAAACACAGACACTAGTTCACCAGTTAAATCTGAAAACATTAAAGCTGTAAATGAAGTTATTAGATGTGTTGATATTGTTACAAAAAAAAAACCCAAAACAAAACACGAGGCAAATGATCGCGAACAACAGTGTGTCCACAAGTGTCTCAGTTTTATTTGTTTTGGTTTTGTCTCAGTCTTCGGTTTAACAGAGAATAGCATCCTTTCAAGCAAAACTGTATCCTTAGACGATGCTGGGTTCATCACGATCACTAAAATAAGTTGTGCATCACCATCCAGCGGTGAGATACAGAATTACACTGTTCTGAAGCTTCTGTTCATTTGTAGATGTTGCTGGGCTGGATATTCTTGTTCGTCCTTTGTGAGGGAAAATTATTTTGAATCTTTAGATGAAAATACAATACAAAAATACACTGAAAAACTAGTATCCAGAGACATGGCATTTGATTTGTGATCCTCTTCTTCTTTCCATACATTTCAGTGAAAATTCTCTCACTAGTTGTATTTGTAGCTGAGAAAAAGACATGTAATGAAGGTATTCAGTGTTACAAAAGAGCATCCTCACAACACAGAGTGCTTCCCTCACACCTTCCACATAGCATTATTCCTCTCATAAGGAATGTCTAATAAGTCTGAATAACGATCTTACCAGCTTCATCCCGCGCCTGGTAGTCTATGTCACTGTTTCTTGACCCAGGTGCAGGAGGGAAGTTGGGGGACAGTAAGGAAAAAGCATCACCAGAAGGGCATCAAGGAGGGAGCAGAGCACAAGGGTGATAAAGCAGATGAGGGCAGCACTGGAGGGTGAGAGGAAAAGAGGCATGGATGCTGAACATGGTAGAGGGAAGGAAAGAGAGGGATAGTGCATAATAGTGCATGCAAGTGCACTATTATGAAGTCCATAGCTGAAATCCCTTGTTTTTCAGGCAGGAGATTCCCCTGCCTCTGCTTTGAAGTGGTGGATTTTGTTTTCAGCTGAGAGTTAAATGCCAACTAACTCAACCTGATGACTTATTTGCAGATCAGAAAAGGAGCTTAAAATTAAAACTTCACTAGCAGATAACAGAGGATCTCAGTACCCCTTAGAAGGGGACCCTGTCCAACCCATAGTGAGATCTGATTTCTTAATTCAGAGCTTGATTACTCTTTATTTTCCTTTAGCTGCCTCCTCCTGTATTGAGAGAGTGCTGTGCTACCTCTAGCATTTCTTGACTCATGGACAGTCAAAAGCTTTATGATCTGGCCCTCATCAATACCTGAAGACAGTAGTGCAGATGCCTTGTTATTCAAGGCCTTTCATGCTTCCCTCACCTTTCCTGCAGTCCTCCTAGGCAAGTGGGCTGTTTACTGCCTTCCCCTCAACTTCTAATCTCCGCAGTACAACACTGTGCAAATTCAGTTCTTCACCGTTGTCAGTTTTATACAAAAACGTGTTTTGCAGGAGAATAAACTCCTCTTGGTTTTCTAGGAGACTTTTTTTTTACCCTTAGATTTCTTCTGTGGACCCTTTATCCACCATAAAGATCATCACTGTGAGGAATGGGGAGCAGGCAATGACTATCCTGCAAACTGGTGCTAATGCTGGACTGATCAGGCATGCTTCCTAGAGAGCCACCGCTTATTTCCTGAATTAAAGTATTAGGATCATTTGCTTCTTTATCTTGAGGCCTTATCTGTCAGAAAGTGCAAATTGTTGGTTGCTTTAGAGTAAAAACAGTGGGGTGCATGATTGTAACTATTAGGCTACTTCATAAGCCATGAAGCTACGTGCAATTGCAAAGACCTTAACGTGTGTCTTCAATCATTTTGGCTTGCAACATTTGTGACAAGGGAACAAGCCCAGTTGCCTGTCAATACAAATGATCCTGAGCTGAATGAAAGGCCCGTGTCTCCCTACACATTTGTGGGCAATTATTACTCCATCGACACGATCTAGCTATCTTGACATGTCACTGTCCACAGGAGAGTGGTGGGTGTTTGTTGCCAGTCATGTTCTTCATCCCTGTGTGCCAGGAGCTGCATGTGTGCCATGTTAATTTGACAATGTCACGCTGTGTTTCTTTCAAAGGAGGATTGCTGCTGAAGCTCTGGCAAAAGGCGATGTCTACTGAAGCAGGAAGAAAAATGGGCCGAAAACTGATAGGAGACTTGGTTTTGAATGAGAAGTTTGACCCAGTGGGAATACAAAATGATTTGAAAGGAATGGATTTGACAGCACTGTTTCTTAAGAAAAAGCAGTTCCAACACTGATTGATTTAATCTTTTAGAGGATATGTGTCTGGTAATCTGGTTTTGGTAATTTCTTACAGCAGGATTTCCTGAGTAGCTATATGTGCATCTCTCTCATATTGATTCAATATTTTTATCCTTAATTTTCCTAATCAGCTCATTTGTTTAACTCATTTCCTTATAAATAAAATGCCTCACAGAAAATCTTACTTTATCATTTTTTGGGACTTTATAAATAACGTATCATTATTGGAGAAATTAAATAAAGTCAAATTATATTCTGTTTCAGACCAGTTTCTTCCCTGTACCCAGGGATCCCACCAGATATGTAGTTACTTGGGTCCTTGATGGTCTAACAGATGATCATCTGAAAGTTTTCTTTGAAGTTCTGACTGAAAGCCAATGTCTCAACTACTTCCCACAAAAGCTGTTATTTTGCAGACCAGATGCAATCAAATTTGAAGCTTCCAGGCTTGTCAGATTAAATAGTTGAGTAGAGATGGATTCCCTTGATGTGCTGCTTCGCAACAAGTAAGTGCCTCATGTGATACTGCAGAGCCAGTCCTGAGAAATCCTGAAGCAAATGAGCTTACTCTGTAGCAGCTCCTCTTACATGACCAACAGAGATTTCTGGTATTTGATTCATTTCACTTACCACAGGAACATATTGCCCTATCTATCAATTTATGTGATTATGTAGTCTGTATGGCCACAGGTTGCTTTTCCATTACCCCTTGTCTAAACCTTCTTGTTGCAGTGTGTCATATTTCAGATTTGATTACCTAGGAAGAGATGTGTTCGCACCATTCGCACTCCCAGTGCCTGGCAGACTCAGACCCACGTGCTGATCCCAGTCTTCTGGGTGATAGCACATACTGGGAATTAATTAAAACAACTTGGAATCAGAAGTTGTGGGGAAGTGGAACATGGGTGCAGCAGGCAGACAGTGGTTGAAGTTTCTTAGGAAATCTGTTGATTTGGATCCTCCATCCTATGAAAACCCTGCTCTAGAGAGCAGGCAAGGGTGAAAATCCCTTTCCATAGTGGAGAGCAGGACATGACCGCTGCCTGCTGCATCCTGTCAAATTATGGCTTGCACTACATCATAGTTAAAAATGACACAAGCCTTAAATTTGTAAGTCAAAATAAGGGAAAGCAGCTTCGGTTTGCCACCATTTTAGTTCTGCCCCACAGTTGCAACTAGCAATTCAGTTGGTAACTGTGTCCATACTCCCCTCTTGAAAGGAGAAAGGCATGTGCCACTTGCTTTTCTGCTGGAGCACATAGTTTCACACTGTTGTGCTCACATACTACATTTAATTTGTAGCCAGCCTTCCTGACACAAGTGTAACAGTCAAAGATTTTCCACAGAAAATTTTTTCACAGGAGTGAGATCCGGACTTTTCCCCCAGCACCAGAGTGGCTGAAAAAAGTTCTCGCAGACTTGGTAGCATCTGACCAAGTGTCCTTCCAGCAAGGACCCTTTGGCAGGTACCTTCAGAGGCTGCTCTCCAGAGCACATCCTGCAGCTGTGGCTGCTGCAGGGTGTCCCCACACCTGCGTATGCCCTGCAAGGGAGCCCATCGGCAGCCTGCCAGGTCATGCTATATACACCTGGCAGTGCTTCCCATAGGAAAGGGCCAGACACTGTTTGCCTACTGGGCACAAGCCTTCGATGTCTCTTTTTGCTGCTAGTCCAGCTCTGGTCAGTGGGAGAATCATAGCTCCTTGAGAGTCTCCACACCTCCTGAATTATTAGATGAACATTAAGTAAACAAAGGAAAATAATATTATTTATATCTTTCTGTGACATTTCCCCTGTTTGGTTGGTCCTTTCTCCCCAGACTTGCACAATATTTGCACTGCAAATTAAGAAATAATTATCAAGGCATTGAGCAGTTAAACACTATTCTGTCCTTTAATATCCTATGACAAAGGTTTTAATTATTCATTGTCATTTTATGGATAAACTCTTAATGTACCATCATTAGCCAACAATTTTCAAAGGAAATACATTAATGAGGTCTAAGAAAATGTGGGAGTTTTTACCTTAATTACCTGGTTCATAGATCAGAGTAATTAGATTTCAGCAGACTTCAGGTATAATCTAAAAGTAATTACCACAGATGCCAGCTGTTAAAATATTAAGTTAATTGTGCTCCAGAAAAGTTTGGAAAAAGAATATGACCTTTTCTGTGATTAACTTAGATTTAACCTGAGGTGATTTTTTGTTTGAGAGAACAAAAAAAACCCACCATTAATATAAAAAGGGAAAACAAACTTAAAAAAATGTAAACTGCTGCACTTGAGGGCATATTTGCAACACATTTTTGAAAAGCAAATGTCTCCTTATCTGAATTTATTATAACATTAGAAAATACTTCAGTATTTTGAAAGAGAACCATCTTTCTCAATACAGCTTCAGACATTTATGTATTTCAAACACTTTGTCCTAATCCAGTATGCCAACCAGTTAGGTAAAGGCTTTAGAAACTGGCCAGCAATTGCACTTCAGAGGTTGATACATGTCAGACAGACACAGGGGTAAGGGGAAAAACCTGTCTCACAGGAAGCAAGCCGGGGACATCTGTGGGGTGTTGTGCCAGCTCCACTGCTACCTCGGGGTTGGTACCAGTCAGGAGGTACTCTAGCATTGCCAGCTCGCTACAATGCCTGTACACCAATGCACACAGTATGGGGAACAAACAGGATGCACTAGAGATCTGCGTGCAATCTCAGGACCTTGATCTCATTGCAATCACTGAGACATGGTGGGACAGCTTGCATGAGTGGAACACTGGCTATGTCCTTTTCAGGAAGGACAGGCTGACAAGGTGAGGTGGTGGAGGTGCTCTCTATGTGAGAGAGCAACTGGAATATTTCGAGCTCTCCCTGGGGGGCAATGAAGTACAGGTTGAAAGCTTGTGGATTAGTATTAAGGGGGAGACTAGTATGGGAGACATGGTAGTAGGTGTTTACTACAGGCCACCTGATCAGGATGAGGAAGCTGACAAGGTCTTCTACAGGCAGCTGGAAGTAGCCTCAAAATCACAGGCTCTGGTTGTCATGGGGGACTTCAATTACCCTGACATTTGCTGAGAAAGCTACACAGCCAGGCATGCGCAGTCCAGTAGGTTCCTCCAGAGCACTGATGATAACTTCCTAATGCAAATGGTGGAAGAGGCGATGAGGAGGGGAGCGCTGCTGGACTTTGTACTGACAAACAAAGAGGCACTGCTTGAGGATGGGAAGGTGGGAGGCACCCTTGGCTGTAGTGATCACAGAATGGTGGAGTTCAGCATTAGGGGCAGTAGGCACAGGGCCACAAGCAGGATCGCTACCCTGGGCTGCAGAAAGGCCAACCTTGGCCTCCTCAGGGAACTGCTTGGAAAAGTCCCACGGGACAGGGCCCTAGAAGGTAAGGGGGCCCAAGAAAGCTGGCTAATATTGAAGCACCATTTCCTCCAGGCTCAAGATCAGTGCATCCCAAAGAGTAGGAAATCAAGTAAGAGATTTAGGAGGCCTGCATGGCTGAGCAGGGAGCTACTACAGAAACTTAAGCAGAAGAACAGAACATGGAAGGAAGGGCAGGCCACTTGGGAAGAATACAGGGAGGTTGTCAGAGGATGCAGGGATGAAACAAGGAAAGCTAAGGCCTCTCTAGAACTAAACCTGGCGAGGAAAGTCAAGGACAACACGAAAAGCTTTTTCAAGTATGTTGGAGGCAAAAGGAAGTCTAGAGTAAATGTGGGCCCGCTGCTGAATGAAATGGGTGCCCTGGTGACCGAGGATAGAGAGAAGGACTAATTACTGAATGCCACCTTCACCTCGGTCTTTACTAAGTCCAGCTACCAGGAATCCCAGGCCTTCAAGACCACAGAGGAAATCTGGAGGGAGGAAATTTCTACCTCTGTCGAAGAGGCTTGGGTTAGAGATCAGTTGAACAAACTGGACATCCACAAGTCCATGGGCCCCGATGGGATACACCCGTGAGTGATGAGGGAGATGGCTGAGGTCATTGCTAGGCCACTCTCCATAATCTTTGAGAGGTCCTGGAGATCGGGAGAGGTGCCTGAGGCCTGGAGGAAGGCCAATGTCATTCCAATATTCAAAAAGGGCAAAAAGGAGGACCTGGGTAACTATAGGCCAGTCAGCCTCACCTCCATCCCTGGAAAGGTGATGGAACAGCTTGTTCTTGCCACCATCTCAAAGAACGTGGAGGAAAGGAGGCTTATCACAAGTAGTCAACATGGATTCCATAAGGGGAAATCATGCTTGACTAATCTGATAACCTTTTATGATGGCATACGTAGTTGTATAGATGAGGGGAGAGCAGTGGATGTGGTATATCTTGACTTCAGCAAGGCTTTTGATACTGTCTCACATGGTATCCTCACAGACAACCTTAGGAAGTGTGGATTGGGTGATTGTACAGTGAGGTGGATTTGGAACTGGCTGAAGGACAGAGCCCAGAGAGTTGTGGTCAGTGGAGCAGAGTCTAGCTGGATGCCTGTGACTAGTGGTGTCCCCCAAGGGTCACTGCTGGGTCCAGTGCTGTTCAATACATATATCAATGACCTGGACAAAGGGATGGAGTGTACCCTCAGCAAGTTTGCTGATGATACAAAACTGGGAGGAGTGGCTGACATTCCAGAAGACTGTGCTGACATCCAGCATGACCTGGACAGGATGGAGGTCTGGGCAGGGAGAAATTTAATGCAATTTAACAAGAGGAAGTGTAAAGTGCTGCATCTGGGGAAGAACAACCCCATGTATCAGTATAGGCTGGGGGCTGATCTGTTGGAAAGCAGCCCTGGGGAAAAAGACCTATGGGTCCTGGTGGACAGCAGGATGACCATGAGCCAACAATGTGCCCTTGCAGCCAAGAGGGCCAATGGCATCCTGGGATGCATTAAGAAGAGTGTGGTCAGCAGGTCCAGGGAGGTTCTCCTCCCCCTCTACTCTGCGCTGGTGAGGCCCCACCTGGAATACTGTGTCCAGTTCTGGGCACCCCAGTTCAAGAAAGATGTAGAGCTACTGGAGAGAGTGCAGCGCAGGGCCACCAAGATTATTAAGGGAGTGGAGCATCTCCCTTATGAGGAGAGGCTGCGAGAGCTGGGTCTCTTTAGCCTGAAGAAGAGGAGACTGAGGGGAGACCTCATTAATATCTATAAATATGTTAAGGGCGAGTGTAAGGAGGATGGAGCCAGACTCTTCTCAATGTCATCCAATGTTAGGACAAGAGGCAATGGGAGTAAGTTGGAGCACAAGAGGTTTAGGGTAAACATGAGGAAAAACTTTTTCACAGTGAGGGTGATGGAGCACTGGAATGGGCTGCCCAGGGAGGTTGTGAAGTCTCCTGCTCTGGAGGTGTTCAAGACCCGCCTGGACACGTTCCTGTGTGACTTGATCTAGGTGATCCTGCTCTGGCAGGGGGGTTGGACTAGATGATCTTTCTAGGTCCCTTTCAACCCCTAACATTCTATGATTCTATGATTCTAGGATGGTGGATTATTACAAGTACAGCAAACCCAGATATCTTGAAACAGAAAAGGTGCAACCTAGTAAGAAAATACATGGGTATCAGAAAATAAGCAGAGAGAAGAGTATTGAGCAAAAGCGGTACAGGTGTGTACAGAGCTACAAAAATGATTAAGGGACAGGAACATGTCTCTTATGAGGAAAGGCTGAGAGCAATGGGGCTGTTCAATCTGGGAAAGAGAAGACTGAGAGGGGATTTTATCAATGTTTACAAATACCTGAAGGGTGGGTGTCAAGTAGAAGGGGGTCAGTCTCTTTTCAGTTGTGTCCTATGATAGGATGAGGGGTAATGGTCACAAACTGGAACACAGGAAGTTCCACTTCAACATGAGGAAAAACTTCCCTGTGAGAGTGACAGAGCACTGGAACAGGCTGCCCAGAGAGGTTGTGGAGTCTCCTTCTCTAGAGACTTTCAAGACCTGCCTGGATCTGTTCCTGTGTGGCCTGCCCTAGGTGATCCTGCACTGGCAGGGGGGCTGGACTCGATGATCTCTAGAGGTCCCTTCCAACCCCTACCATTCTATGATTCTATGGTAGGATGTCTCTGAAGGGAGGGGAGAGCACTGGAGGAGTCTGCTTCCTAGTTAAAGCCAGCAAAAGCTGACAACTACCAAAGCAGGGCTTTGTCCACCAAGGACAACTCACTAAGCAGAAGCGGTTTTCTAACTCAGCATTGGTTTGGGGTTTTCAGCCCTGTTCTCATGTCTTTTTCATGTGGCATCTCTTTGCTGAGGACTGCTTGGCATTAAGCAGGGCCAGTTTCCGTTCAATAGCGGTGCTGTTAGAAAAAAAGAATGAACACAACTGGCTGCAGCTTTGGAAAGTCAGGAAGTTAAACTTCTGTACACACCTGCAAATAGGCTCACTATTTGAGCCTAAGGAGATTGAAACAACCAACATTTTGGAGGGAAGGAGGAAAGGTTAAAAATGGGTACAAAAAGAAATAGAACTTAGGAGAATAAAAATCCTCCAGGAAAGAGACTGAGCTCCTTCAGAGCTTGGGTAATAGTGCTGAACCCTGCTTCCCTTCCCTCCCTCCCCAGCTCTGTGGGGCTGATGTGGAACCACTGCCTTCCTCTCCTCACACTCCAGGTCATCCACGTTCATTTTAGGCAGCTCAGCTCATTATTTCTGAGAGATGTTCAGTTTTCAGTGCCTTTTCTACAGGACAAGGGTTTCTGAGGAATGGTTGGAAGATAGGTTCTTGTCCATGTGTTTGCAACTGGGAGTACAACCACTGCAAAATGGACCTACGCTTTATCAAATACTCTCCCAAACTGTCACATATTAGACATATGTAAGGGCTGACCTCTTCAGCAATCTCCCTTTTTATTCCCTAAGGGGAATGGCACCCTTCTTTTTCCCTAGGAAAAGTACCTCTCTCTGTCTTCACAATGCTGTAAGCAGGTATCAGCAGTCACTTCTTCAGCTTTCTTGGTATTGAGACACAGGGCTTGCTGGGCCTACATGCAAAAATTCAGAAAAACTTTTTTCTTTCAAGCAGGAATTCCATTCTTGAGTTCCCCTTCCCTGTGATCCCTAATCTTCTCCTTTCAAGCCTATGCTCTCTAATACATAATAAAGTGTTTTTTGCCGATGGGATAAAGCACTCTCCTCTACACCTGCCAGGTATGGAGGGAGAACAAAGATGTTCTTGCCCAGGGCAGCCCTTAATCTGGCAGCTAGGAGGTTCTGCTGAGAAGCAGAAGATGTAGAATTGGAACCTCCCTGATAGAAAATGAAACTGAATCTTGTATGAGTATTTTAACTGTTGGTGAACAATACTAAAAGAGATCCACATTTCCCAGAAACAAACTGCATGGGGAGGGCATGTTCCTTGCACCTCCTCAGTGGTGTGTTGTGTATTGTGGACCTCCAGTTTCCACTGCTGAAGGTGATGACATTCAAAATGATACACTCTTTTTACAACATTTCCCTCACCCTAACCTCGGTGGCTTGAGGAGAAGTACATTGTCTTTTTTCTAAGCAAATGTTGAGCCTTCATGTATAGACTACAAACAGCTGGCACCTGAAAAAGGTCTGAAATTTATTTCAATTTCATTTTTGCGGAGAAATCCTGGCTTGATATAACCTCTTCCAGTGCCATTTCAGTTTTGCATTGTGTACCAGAGCATTTACTGGCCTTTGTTTTATTTAATTTTGAAGGCCTTACACATCCACAGAGGCATCTAGGTTCCTAGCACCCAATAGGATGTTTTCAATATGATTTAAGAATCTGAATATGCTTGGAGACCTGCTTGAAGAGCTGAACCCTAACTCATTTTGGATCTGATCTTCCATACTAAAGATACAGAGACAAAATGGGCCATGAGGTGTCTTAAGAACAACTTGTGTCATGAAGTGCAGTGCTGCCCCAGGCAGGGGCTGATAAGGATCTCTAGGAGAGCCCAGGAGCTGCAGACCTGCCAGACTGCACTGTCTGGAAAGGGCTGCCCTGGCTGGGAAGAACAGACAGTCATTCAAAATGGGGTTCAGAGAATGAGGAATGGAGGCAGAATCACATAAAGATTTGTTACAAGGCATTTATAACTATATTTATATGACTCAATTTATGTAATATGTCTATCTAGAAAAAAAAACATATTTAAAAAATGTTTTTAAACTGATTCATGCCTAATCAAACTCTCTGGGACAGAAAATGCACAGAAATAAAATCCTTAATGTCTCTCACTTCTTTCTTGCAAACTACCGGCAGTTGTGGAAAAGAGTTGCATGAACTGTTTGTCCATTTTTTTGTATGAAAGGACTGTGGCAGGTATGTCAGGACAAATAGTGACAGCATAAACCAGCATTGTGGACTGGGGAAAAGCACCATTTCAGAAAGAGAGACTGTTTCTACCTCTCTTTTCGTGAGATCTTAGGCCCCAAAATACTAACAGATGTGATCACTGAACCTAAGTAGATCAAGCATCTGGAATGAGGTGGAAAAAGGAGAAGCCTTTGTTGACAGCGTAGATGGAACACCCTGTGGGGCAACTCCCTGATCCCTGCCCAGACCCTTCCTCTGTGTCATGAGGACCAGAGGGATTAGAGAGGAGCCAGCCTATCTGCAAGCAAGAAAGATCGTAAGGTCTGGGGCCATCCTACAAAGAGCTAAGCAAGACTGGCTGCTTTCCAAGGCTGACCTGAGCCACCAGCTGCCAGTGCTGCTGCACCCAGAACTGCAGGGACAGTGTCACATAGAGAACAGGGGTAAGGCACTTGTATGTACAGGCATTTTCTCAATCTTGATGGGATCAGGCCCTTGAGACACCATGTAGACATTTCCACACACTCCCAAATCTTAAATCACATTAGAAATTTAGAGTTATATGAGAACATAAAACCAGCTGTCTGAACTATCCACCCAGCACCCCCTCTCTGGCAGTGACCAGCAGCAGTGGACTGCGGCAAGAGCAGCATCAGCAAGGCAAAGGCAGTGGCTGCCAGTCTGCACTTAGATCAGACCCACATGGTTTACCAGTCCCAGAAAGACATAAAAGCCTATCCTAGAAAATACAGGAGAGATGTATTGTTCATTCCCAGCACACAGGTGCATTAAAAAAAAAGGAGGAAAAAAACCAAACAAAAAACCCCAAACAAAAAAGTGAGCAACAACCTGCTGCTAAAACATGAAGTTGAAGCAAAAATCTCTTTTTCTTCAGAGACTATCAGTTTTAAAATAGTGTAAAGAAGTTGAAAGTTAACATGGTACAGGTATATCAAAGTGTTTTGTTAGTAAAACACTTGGGCAGTCTTAGGAGAGGAGGAAAAGTACCATATGCATTAAGTGAAGAGATAGCAGGAATAAACAGCAGCTTCTTATTGGGAAGAGTGTGGCAGATAAGTATTTGTTTGACACGTGTTTAAACAAAAGAGCTTTTGGCATTTAAAGAAGAGTGCAGGGAGAAGATTCTTCTTATCTTTCCAGGCACAAAGGCTGGATATATAAAAAATGTGCATGTTGATCATCCAAACAGAAAATGCCATCTCACGAAGGGCTTATGCACACATGGAGTGTTTCAGAAGCAGCTGCTCCTGAGCAGGCCTTCAGCGAGAACACACTGGAAATACTTCTTAGCATTAAAAGAGATAAGCCTTTAAGCTAACAAGTCTGTGCAAAAGCTTATGCCAATCTTTTGCAAAGCAAATATCTTATTATTTAAATACACTTGTATTCTCTTCAGGCATAGCGATCGTGGTCTGTGTTCAGCTGAAAATGGCTTTCCCCCTCTTGAATGCAGTCTTTTTTTGAGCATTAATGTCTGGGAATGATAACCAGGTCCCTCAAGGATCACGATGACATTATAGCTTTGTCAAACATGTATTAGCAAACAGTACGAAATCACTGTGGTCATCTGTACGGCATAAGGGAATCATAATACTTATGAAGTCTTAAACACCAAACACAAGCCTTTTGCTAGGATCTTACTTCTTGCTTCCTCCCTCATCTCTGCTTTCCCCAGCAAGACTGGATGTCCTTTCTTCATGGCACAGCACCACGGCCTCTCTTCCATGCCAAGAACTGAATGCAAATACCGCTGTCCTTCCGTGTCATATGAACTGTATAGCCAGGCTAGTTCTCATTTCTGTGATAGGATATGATTTAGGCTTATGTGCCTGAGGAAAAGATACTGGCGACATCTCTGCTACTAATATATTTACAAGGTTCATAAATCTGCCACCTTTACTCAGATGAACAAAACTCATTGAACTTGATGAAGTTGAGTATACAAGACAGAACTGCTGCACATGACAAAGGTGTCAGAATCAGACTCCTTATGTGACAGGATCTATTCAAAGAAGATACATTGTTTTTTTGGAAGGATTTTAATGAGAAGAAGCTGCAAAAAGTGCTGATAAGTCTTGTGTTCGGATTCCAAATGCTTTTACAGAATGTCTGAAAGAAGCTCAGGTTTGCTGGGAAAGTAACTGCATCCCACCCTGTTTATACCCATCCTAACACTAGAGCAACTAATGAGCACCTTGTTTTTCCTAGGTGCTCTCGGCCAGATACTCCAATTCCTCAGTCATCTTCATGGCCCTTTGTTGGGCTTGCTCCAGTATGTCCACATCGTACTTGTTCCGTGGAACCCAGAACTGGACACAGTAGTCCAGATGTGGTCCTGCCAGTGCTGAGCAGGGGGGAAGAGTCACCTCCCTTAACCTTCTGGCATCGCTCTGCCTAATGCAGCCCAGGAAACTGTTGGTTTTCCTCTCCCCTCTAGATGCAGAAATCAGGCTTCTGACATTTTAGTGAAGGAAAATTGTGATAGCAACATAACCTGTCTTTCAGATATCCAGAAGAGGACAACATCCCATTCAGCAGAAAAAGAAAAAAAGACGTCAGTAAAATACACACATTAATTTTATTCAAATACCAGACTGCATTTGCTGGCATAACAAAAACTGGGCTGTTTTGAGATGCAAAAAAAAGAAATACAGATTTATGTGAAAAATGCTTAAAATGTATTTCAAATACCCACAAGTGATGTGTCAGCCACTTACAAGTTCTGTACACACCTTCAAGTCTCCATATTACCTAGTGATATGCAAAACTCTGTATGCTACACAGGCACAGAATCAAAGCACTCTGAGCAATATTCTGGATACTTAAATTGTTGCTGATTTTAATGAGAAGGAACACTTATCTTGAATAAATTACTGTGAGACAATATTAAGGAATTCCAAGTTAGTTTGCATTAGTGAAAATTAATCATTCATTGTAATTTTAATATGCAATCCTGAAGATACTATATTGACTGCATTAGAAGATTTCTTTAAAGGCTATTAAGACATTTTTGTGAGCATTTGCTTTTTAAGTCCTCAGTGGGACTAAAAATATGGTATGTCTAGACTTTCTCCACACTGCTGTCTGGGATTTCTGGATATGCCACTCCAATCAAGCTGCTGTTGAGTCTGGAAACTCTTGGCACATCAACTGTGTATTTACACATCAGTTCTCAATAGCTTTCCCTGAGTCAGAGCACTGCCAGAGGGATAGGCACTTGCCCTAGATCTAACACTTCTACACACACACACACACACACACACACACACACACACACTTACTATGCATGCACTGCCCAGTTCTTGTTCTTATATGCCACAAATGATGAGTATCAGACTCACCCTGGCAGAATATGAGGATTAGGGATGCCATCCTAAGATGTTAAGCGCACTCTACCTGTGCAGCTCGTGTGAATGCACACAGTGATCCCAGAGAGGAATACTGCAACTCTATCTGCACTGATCACAGGATCACTGGCAAGCCCACTGAGATGTCATCTCTGTAAGCAGAGGCTCTTCCTGCCCACCGCTGAGGACACACAGGCCAGAGGCAGGGCACAAAGGGAGACCCCTCTTTCTGGGCCAAGGAGGTCTTGAATCCTTTCAGATGCCATGTGGCTCTTATTTCTCATTTTCAGAAGTATAAATTAAAAGGAAATCCTTCAAAGCAAACACTTGTTTTGTTTAAAAAAGAAGAGATTGTGCTGCTCTCTTATTCCCTCTCTCTAGTGGGTCAGTGTTGGTCGTTCACATGTTACGCAGAGAGGCACCTGGGGCTGACTCTTTCCCTAGACCTTTCTGTGGGAGGAGGAGGTACCACAAAATGCAGTTGAAGCTCTTCAGTACTGATTTTCCCAACCCTCTTTAAGAGGGCAGCATGCACCTTTTTCTCAGTTGGGAGGGCTGGCATGAACACTAACTACTCTTTCATTTCCAACTTTTGTCCTTCCTTCCTGACTGCATTTTTCAGCAAATTGGTGAACATAACAGCACAATTTACAGCTCTAATGTGATTCTAGATAACTTAAGATGTGCAAGGGGTTATGGAGGTGGCAATACTGCCTAATTTAAGTATTTCCAGTCCTTCTGAGGAGCCCTCCCCTCTGGAAAGAATGGTATTTCTTTCCAGGGTGGATTATTTGTGGTGCAGCATACTACTTGTGATATAAAGCATTGCTTATCATCCAAAAGAGTGGTGGAATCTGTCCATTTGCAATTTTGAGCCTTAACCTGAAGCATATGAGATTGGCTAAATGGATGTTCACCTTAGACAACCTTTCATTCCCCTCTTTACCCTTCCCTCCCATATAAACCAAAGGAAACAATCATACAGCTGTTACAGTAAAGGGTATTGCTTTTGCATATGTCTTTAAGTGGTTCAGAAAATCAACTGATATTTCAGGTGCAATAAGAATGAAGGATTGGACTTGGCATCATTATCTGAATTCATGAATAAATATGTACAGAAGAACTTTGTCCCTCCAAAGGGTCATGAAACATCATCTGGTTTGACTTCTTATTTAGGACAAGTAAGCAGTTTACATTCTCAGGGGATTACTATAGTTCAATTACAGCCTCACATGCTCTTCATCAGACAAGAAGGACACTTTCATGAGTAGCGTTTTATTACAGTTGCCGTCAATCTTAATATGTGAAAGACACACAGCTTCCTATTTATTTCCAGCTATTTTCAGAATTATTTTGCTTCATATGTCTCTGAAAACAAACAAAACAAAATAACAGGGTAAACCAGGAAACCTTTACATTTGGATTTAAGAATTACACAGAGAGTGCAGGTGAATGAGCTCTTGAGTCAAATTAATGGCTGCAAGTTAGGGCTTGTTTATGCCATAAAATGGTTTGCAATACAATTATTCCAGCAAACCCAAGAGTACAGCAAAAATAAAGTGAATATATGACTCCGACACAGGTATGCCAGCAATTTTGCCTAAGCGTGTGAAATTCATACCAGTAAATTTTTCTTTTACTAGTACAGCTTATGCAGTTTAGGGATGTGTTTGATCTATATAGTGTAAAAGAGTTCCTTTAGTCCATGTAGGCCATGACTCCAGAAAAAAGTTTTCCTGGTGTTTCTCCAGTGTGATTATGCCCATCATGCCTATGTTGTGCTGCTGGTCTGGTAGGCATGGAAGAAGACATACCGCTCTTCTGGAGAGAGGCTTACAATGGGTGTGCCCTGGGGGTGAGGTAACATAGCTGCAGGCCTGGAGGGACATCTGTTAATAACTTGATTAATATTTAACAACAATATGTCAGCATGATAAGTCCTCACCATTGGGCTCTCTTCCTAGTCCTGCCACACTACAAAAACACACATTTTAATCTCCCTTTAGGGGAATGGCAAGACCTCTGCATATAGGAAGAACATCTGTTTAATCATGGTAGTCTGGTAGTCTTCCCTACCCTTAGGGTTTCTGATCCTACCACTGGTTTGAGACAGGCTGCTTGAAGTCCTGCCCATGTCAATGCTAGGAACTGAATTGCAGTTCTCAGAGCAGCACACAATTTATTTGCTCCCTCTTGAATTTTCCTTCCTTCTGTAATCACCATTGATTGCACCTGGGTGAAAAAGCTTAGGTTTGCACAACAGGGAAAAGTGAAAACTTCAGGCAGCAGGAAAAGATTATCTAACAATAATAATTAGAAAAGTAGGTGAGGCCCCCAAATATGCATTGAAAACTACTTAAGAGGAGGGGGACTTTTAATAAAAGTTCTGAGAACATAAAACTCCAGTTATGGATTTGGGTTCCTCACTCCAGTATCTTTTAATATCTTTCAATGTCTTTCAGTCAGAGACAATGGTAGCTACAAAAGAAACAGCTAGCTTACAGGGTCAGTGGTATGAAAGCTCCAGAGAAATGTCTTTGAAAAAGAGTACAAAAGGATTAATGAAGATGTGGTGGGGTCAGAAAGGTTGATTTTCACTTGTAGCATTCTCTCTAGCTTTCAGTTATGCAGCAACCTTCATCTCAGCACAGCCAAGGTGGAAAAAAAAGAAAAAAGTTGCACCTCAATCTGTTTCATACAATTACTTTAAAAATAATTGGTAGAAATTGAAAATAAAGAAAACTACTTTGTCCAAACAAAACCACCTCAGCTGTTGATTTCATGACAATAGGAAAAGAGAGCTGTGTAGGTTTTTTAATTCCCTACTGCATTTCCCTCTCTTTTCTCCTTTTCCTTCTTTTGGCTCCCATTTAATAAGCATGCAGGCTTAGTCAGATGAGACCATTCCTTTTCCAGCATTTGCATGAAGTTAAAGTCCAGAAAGCAACATCCCAAGACAGCTTGACACCAGGACTTGTTTTCACCTCTCCGGGAGGCTGGCCCATGTTTTTTCTGTCCTTTTCCAGCCAGAAAGTTACAAGCAGCTATCAGCGCTGGAGACAGAAGCTGCCTTCCATGGTTATGCTGTTGTTGTTGCTGCTTTTGCATGCCTCCATCTCATTTTGGTTTGCAGGGACATGGGATGAGACATCATAACAGTACCAGAGCTATGCAGGTTCATTGAAAGGAACCTTCTCTCTCCCCATTTTTCTTACACCCAAGAAAAAACACTATTGACATCTCTAATGCCATCTAAAAGAATGTCAAACTGAGGGCTTTCCTCATTAAAAAAAAAAAAAAAAACAACCCACACCAAAAACTCAAAACCCAACCCTCATGGCAGTAAAAGGAAAGAAACTTTTGTTGTTAAAAAGCAAGCCACACAATTCAAATGTTTTTAGGGATTTTTTTTTCCTACTTTCTCTTGAATCTTTAATGAAAGGTTAAGATATGTTAATGGTGGTTGTTGCTATAGCAAACTCAGGCATCTGTAGTCAAGTCCCTTGTTTAATTGCTTACTGTTCTGGAGTGATGAGGTCATGTTAACATTATTGACCCTTCGGGCACATTTATTCTATCAAAATTAACATAGCAATGACCTGAGGCAAATCTCTCTTTTTTCTTTCTCCCTCTTGCTTTTACTAGTATCTTCCTAGCATGTTTTAGCCTTGATTGTGGAAAAATTTTAGTGGGGCACTGGTGAAACACTGCAAATAATAAATACTGATTTTCTCAAAGTACACCTGACTGTCAAGTATTTGTATTTCAAGTAAACAATTTTTCCCCCTAATGACTCTATCTAAAAGTAATTTGGATCAATATATTTAATTTTGGTGGATCATATATGCCAAATAATTAAAAGTGGATATTCATAGATAGCATAAATGTCCCAAGGAAGGGAGGGACCATGGGAAATGTCTGACTAATGAATTCGTGCAGTAGAACTAACATGATCAGTTGTTAGGCATTTAGAACAGATACAAGAGACGACACATTTTTGTGCATGATTTACCTGTAAGTAAGCCTAAAATAGATAATTTGGTTATTTTTAATAGCCTCTTCAACCAGGTGTGTAACATACATGCTCAAAAGATGATTTTTAAAGCTCTACCAATCATCTTACCTGACTAGATATATTTTATGGGGCTTTTTCCCACATTAAAGGTTAATTTTATATGCCCACATCAAATTCATATTTCTCAAAGTGCTCATAAGTGCAGAAGCTTGATAGCAATTTTAAGTGCTAGACAAAAGCTGTAATGGAGGATTTCTGATGGTCAAGGGGAGACTAGTAAGATGGAGGAGCTATGTGCTCATTGGCTAGCTAATGATTTCAGAGGGTGGATACTTCCATCATCCACTGAAGATAATTTCTGGGATTGCTTCATATTCTAAGACAGACAGTGATCTCCCTTGAAGTGACAAAGGTCCTTTCTTTCATGTTTTACTAAAGCCCTCAAACAAGACAACTAATAAAGTGAAACCCTGCCTCTATTTGATAGGGAATTTAAAGGGCAGGTGGATAAAGACTGAAAGGAGCTGATGCCACAACATTAAGTAGTATAATTAGAGGCTGATGCTCTAGGCTGGCATTGCTTCTTGAAACTCTGCTTTTCCTTTAATGCCTGTAGTCAAAAGGATTATTTTAGTCAATAAAAGTTTCATTCCCTCTTTCTCAGCTTCTTTATGTGACAGAGCAAGTACCCATCCTCAACATCATGTGGACTGAGGAAGTAACGCACTATATGAAACACCCTACTTTGTTTCATTTTTCAGTCTTTCCTGTAACTTTGAAGTTTCTGTGGCTGTGAGCAGGGGAAGAAATGGCCACAGAGATACCACACACTGCCCTGGATGTCATGATTCTGAGGGGCCTGAGAATTTCAGAAAAAAACAACAGCTTATTTCAGATTCAGTATGCTGCTTAACTCAAAGAGAAGAGAAACGTTGCATGCCATTTAAAAATACATACAAAGTACATTTTGAAATAAAATATCACATCATAATAAAACCATTATTTTAAATCTCTAAACCACAAAATTTCAAGTTTTTCTGAATTTTCAGGGTTCCTCTCAACAAGAGAAGATACTCAGCCAAATCAAGTGAAGATCACAGAAGGTTCAGCTATGAGTGAAAAGAGATGGGACTACACAGTTTCATTCAGGTTTAAAAAAATGTCTAACCTGTGTTTAGCTGGAAGTGATGCTTGGAGAGTTTTAGAAGCAAAGGCCCTCTCCACTAGCACTGTAATTCTATGCAGATTGCCAGAACGGAACCTCAAGGATTTAGTGGGTTGCCCTTAGAGTACTATAATTTGTTACAGCAAATTGGCAGAAATCAGAAAAATTAGACAGGCTTTCAGAGACAAAGCCTTTCTCTGGCTTTCTGTACATTCTTGCAAGATTGACTGTTCATCTAATTAATTTTTTGTCTCTACCTGCAAACCTTGTCCTTCCTGTGCACTTTTATCACCTGAATGATAATAAGTACCACTTTGACAAAGGTGACATCGATAAGAGTGACAGGGGATCACAGGCAGCAGCACACAGAGGTGTCCTTCCTACATTATTCACAGGACATTCAGAGCAACAGTGGCAAGTCCAAGGGGAAACCCTTCCTTGTTTGGGGGAGTGAAGGTTACCAGCCAGTCTGAAAAAAAACATTCTGTCCACACTTGTTTGCATCCATTAGTGAACATAGGTCACACTAACCTTCTTCCTTCAGAGACTGCATGTTTATTTCTAACAGTGGTCTCCTGAAATCCTTTTCTTATGTTTTCAATTATATTTTCATCCACATAGTCATAGTTGTGCTCTTCTTCCTCTTCCACCTCACAATTTCCAAGTGCCTTATCTGTTAGACCTGGTCAATTAGCAAAAAAAATAACTGTAAGGAAAGGAAAGACTCTGCCTTTGCCCTCAAAAAAGGTACAATTCACACAGACAACCACAAAAGGAAAAAAACAATGTTCTGTTAAGTTTTCTCATTTTTACAGAGATCTTAAATGACTTGGTCAGGTTCCTGAATAATATCTGCATCAGATCAAGAATGAAACCCAGCTGAGAATTTTGTGAGAGTCTTTGCTCTTTAAGAATTCCTATTTCAGTTTTTGCATAATACTTGTACCTTGAAGTCTGTGGGCAAACACGATAAACTGTTGTCCATTCCCTGCTAGCTGTCCACAAATAACTTTTATTAAAATGGTTAAAAAGTGTGTTCACTGACAGCATAAAAGCAGGCAGATAAAACTGTCAGTCCACATCAAGAGAAGAGCAGTCTACTTGCCATCTGCAGCACCTACCACCTCTGTTGTAGATGTGCTCCCATGCTCTTGTGTTTCATTACCTGAAGAGATGAGCCTCTGCAGCTAGGAAACTGTGGTTTGACATTGGGATTTCCTAGAGCCAACTCCCTCACAGTTTCTTCTTATTCAGTCATATAATAAACACAGATGCAGGCTGGAACATGACTTGAGGTTAAAATGAAAGGTTTGAAGTACATTTCTTTACGCCCACCTATATCAGCCTGAACCAATACTGAGGACAAACATTCCAAAAAGCTGTGGCCTTTTCATACAAGAGCAGAGATCCTCTTGGGATGCCTCTTTGTGGCTCCAGCACCGAGGTGAGCTCTGCTCTTGGTGTCTGGGACAACAACAGATTCACCTTTCAGATTACACTGGTGATCTACAGGCTGTTGCTGGAAAGTCCCAAAGTCTTCTGCCCTGCCTGAGTGGTTCTACTGCTTCCCTGGGGCTAGAGATAGTTCCACAAGATGCATAGGTCCACTGTTCACATGGAGCAGGACCTCACAAAGATCAGGCCCTGAATGCCCCATATACCCCTTCCAGAGTGATCACATCCCTTGGTCTAGGTCATGTTGGGGAAGAGTCAGGCAGCAGTAGGACCAGACAAAGATGAGAATGCAACACCACCAAAGCTCCCTTGCCAGGAACAGCTCACCCTTGGAGTTTATCAGGAATTAGATTTAATGAAGCTGAGAGGCATTTCTAAAGCAAGAAGTTTCTCCTGAAATGGCAAAGCAATGTCAAACACTGCTTTTGGTACATCTGTTCCTGGTTGTTTAATTTGCTATGACATGACCTGAAACAACCTGCAAATGTACACAAGGCTTCACAACCTCTCTGACCTCCCAGCAAGGCCCTTCTTGACAAACAGGTCCTTCTTTATGGAATTGAGTTTTTCAAAGAAGAATTGTCCCAAGCTTACTCTTGCAACCACCTCTTGTCCCTTCACCAAGGAAAAGGTCGTATATTCTCTCAGCAGTCTCCAAACCCCACGTGTTCCTCCTAAGACTCTCCATGGCTGAAGTGTCTCTTCCTGAAAAACTGGGTAGGACTCATTTCTTTCTGAAGTTGTGATCCTCTCCTTTATAGATTTTTTAAGGCAAGGAATAACCTTTCAATTAATCAAACAGCTGTCTGGCCACACCAGCACTGAGTTTATCATAGACCAATTTGCCTACAAGTCCTGCTGCTACTTTTTAGGAATGAGTAAATTAGCAATGTATTTCCAGATCTAGGCATCAAAAGGAAAAAAAAAAACCCAAGAAACAAACACCAAACCCCAAACCTATGCTGAGAAATTTAATTAAGATCTCACTCACATATGTGGCCACTATCTTGTTAATAAGCATTTCCAGGTTTGTAGTTCATTTGCAAGTTGGCTGTGTTTGATATCAGTAAAAGTAAACTAATGAATAAACAGGCACCGAAGGAATAAGCTAATCCCCGTGATTCAGCAAGGGAAATATTGTTTGTGAGCTTAGACTTGCTAATACGGATATAAAGTTCAGATTGCTCATGGATGGCATAGTTAGACTTTCTTCTTTCCCATACACAGGCAAACAAAATGATATGCTTCTAAGCAAGACAGCTCAAGGAGAAAGGAAATTAATGTCATCAGGCCAGACTAAATCACAGCTGTCCCCAGTCCCAAACCTGTGTAGGATGCCTTCTGAAATGTATAAATTTACACTTCAATAAAGCCCTAAGCAATGAATGGGACAAGCTGAATGATCCCAAGGGGATTCTGAACAGTGAAATCAATGCAATTTGCTTCCCTGTTTGAAAAAAAAATCTATTAGCTTCAACACTGAATTACCAAATCAGATATGCTATCTCAGCCTGCTAAGAAAACAAGGTTTATGTCATTGTGCTGCCTATCCATCCATCTGTCAATCTCTACAGTACTTTTAAAAGTTTTTTGCCAATTTTAGTCAGATTTGAAAAGGGCAGAAGTCTTAATGTGGTTACAAAAGCAAGAGTTGAATTAGTTCCTCTAGTGAAAGAAAAGCATGCAGAACACAGCTGTTATGCACTCCATTTGGCAGCAGACAGCAGGATAAATCAGCGTGTGTGTATTGGTTGGCCACTCAACACACACATAGCTCCAGACCTGCTCTTTTTCATTTGATAGGAGTGCCATAAGGAGAGTTTCGGTTATTATCGGGAAAAGGGGAGAGGAGCAGTAGGGGACAACAGACCTGAATACTTATTAAAGCAAATTTCATTAATTCTGCTCTTCCTGGAACAATCTGTATAATTACATTTGCCTTTATAGTGGAAGGGTAGTGCTCTGCAGGCTAAAAATTTCCATTTATCTCACTTGTATCCTCAAGTGAGTAGGATTTGGTTTTTTTGTTCCCTTGGAATATACTTGCTGTTTTTTCCCAAATTTCAAGGTCACAAACTGTTGTCATAACTCTCCATTCTGCCCTCCTTCAAAATGCAGGCAACAGAAGTAACCCAACCCATCAAGACCATTGCTTAAATGAAACCAATCCTAGAAATCCCAACATATGTACATACAGGGCTGCACACCTAAAATGCCCCCGGCTGTGACCATAACATAGTTTTATAGCTGTGATAAATAGCTCAGTTCAGGATTTATGCTGCATCAATTAAAATTCAAACACTTAATATTATTTAGTGTTTGTTTATGGCTAACTCGAGAACAATAGTTGTGAATGATTATGTGCAATAACACTGTGAATGGTAGAAGCCAATCCTTATTTCTACACATCACTTAAGCAGAAATACACAAAACTGAAGACATTTGCATAAGCCAAAGTGTTTTTATGAACTGTAGCATTTTATTTGCTGTGGGCTTGGTTCTCATGCTCCTCAGTGCTAATGAGAACTAACTCCTTAGGGAGTGCTATTGAAAACTATTCAGTGATAGCAAGATCGGAGCCCATAAAACAAATAGTCTCTTCCTTGAGCTGATATCCACCAACCACTCCTTCATGTGATGATGCAGGGTATCTTAAAAAATATCACTATCAAAATATTTCATATGCATTGTAAGTTTGCAACTCATGTATGGGCAATGTTCATATCCTTTTTGAATCTATTAACCCATTGTTTTGAAATGTTTAATCTTAAAATTTGCTTCTTAAGAAATCTTAGATTTCCTGAGACGTCACCAAAAAAAGAACAGTTTTTTTCAAAATAATTCTGAATTCTATGTTTTGCTTTAAGCTTTTTGGTATATTATACTGAATTCATGTTAACATTTGGTTTAGAGCACAGCCCTAAACCAAAAACATATTGACCTAAATGATGGGACAGCAATCTACAGCATAGGGGCAGAAATTTCTTAAACCATCTTCATTGCCTAATTTAGTAGACATTATATGTTCATCCTAAATTGCAATCAGGAGGTCCATTCCATTTTTAGTTTCTCCAGCCCACTGGCCTCCTAAATGAAGTGCCTAATGTCAGCATATATAAATACCTTCCCTAAATTGTCCTGACATTAATAAGTAAAATCAACATAAACACTTTTTTATTGCCAACTATAACAATTCCAGAAAACTAAGCTATGAGTAAGATTAGGTAATGCCTTAGAAATTCCACTTAGAATAGATTTCAAGGTTAAAGAAAAACTGATAACAGCAGATTTCTGATGAGAGTTATTATCCTGCAGACATTGCTGCTATTTCTAACTAATTCAAACTTAGTCAAATATAAGAAAATAAGAAAAAAAAAAAAAGAATATAAAAAAAAATAAAGAAAATAAATATCTTCGGTGTCCAATTCAGGTTTAATTGCAACAGAGGAAAAAGGTTGAATTTCTTAGAAACAAAGATAATAAATCATATCTTTACTAACAAACTCTATAAGGAAAGACAATAAAGGCTTTAAAACTGAGAGGAAAACATGTTGCTTTTCTTTTCAGAACTGTGTGGTCTTTGTTAAGAAATAGCAATTGTCTCTGTAACTGTTTTTTTGTAAGAGCACGATTCAACATCCTTATTAGGAATTTGAAACAGGTTGGTGCTTTGGAGGGTGGCTTAACATTCACCAGTAGAAGTTTGAAGATTAGTCAGTGAATGGTGCATTTCCTCCCACTCAAAACCCACAGGAGTGTGTCTGTGTTATTAGTCTTGACATATTTTCTAATCCATTATCTTGTGAATTAGCAGAGCAGAGTATACTCTCTGGAACAGGCAGGCCCACTGCACGCAACAGTGGACTCATGGGGATCTTTTGGCTGGCCAGGAGGAACTGCTACAACATCTAATCCAATCTCCTGTACAATTTTGCAGTTATCTTTGAATTAAGCCAAATAATTTTGGATGGTAATAGCACACATCTTTCAGAAAAACCTTTAGCTTTGATTTGGGTATGTCAGCGTACAATCCATCACTGCTCTTTGATCTAGGTTAAATCTGCCTAGCTCAAACTCAGTCTATACTCAAATTTAGACAAAGTTTGTACAGGGTTATACTCCAAGGCCATTAAACCAGAGGCAATTTCCATTATGATACTACCTCTTGGTTTTCTGTCTATGTACTAAACGGAGGTACTACAAGTTTGTTTGAAATGCTCAGGAACAAACGGTATTCTTTGTCTGATGATCCATGAGCAGTCTAAGCTAATACAGTATATAGGATGAACTTGAAATCAACTAATTTCAACTTTCATGAGGAATGAAGCAGGGAACATATGACCAATGAGCTTTTAAATCAGACACAGAGATAAAAACTTGTCTAGCTGGGAAGAGTTAATGCTGCGGATCTTTGCAGGACCAGAGGCAAGCAAGCTTTAGCAGCCCTGACACCATTTTGTTCTCTAATTTCTTGGCCATACATCTAGAACTACCTGCATAGCACAGGTGTCTAGTCATAAACTCATGAAAACAGAAAGAAAAAAAACTGAGCCTGATTGATACTTAAAGTTTAAAAGAAAAGCATCTACTGGAAGCAGGAAGAATTAAGTCATAAACCTACCATTATGATTGATGTGTGAGCCTCAAGCAGCAGAAAAGAAAAACTCTGCTTTCACAGAAGGGATAACTCAACAAAGGTTAGGATCTTAATGGAATGAAGGCCAAAGGAAATAGAGCCAGAACATCTAGGAGGTGATAATTTATAGATTGAGGAAGTCCCTAGAAAAAGCCTTTCTTCCCAATTAAGAGTGTTTAAAAATTAAAAACAAATGAAAAAATGGCTAAGAAAAATAGGCTTGTAAAAAACAGCAAATAAAAATCAAATGCTTTTGGAGATTTTGAGAAAGGTTTATCAAGGACATATAAATAAAGAGAGGGAAGGCAGCCAGACTCCATCCAGGGCAGATGAGACAGTCAGCAACACTGCCTTGCTTCACTGAGAGCTTCTGGGTCAGGATTAATGGACAGACCAACATGGGTGATGTTGTTGTGTGTGTCTGCTACAGGGTGATTCGTTAATGGCATGGTTAGAGTGTACCCTCAGTAAGCTTGTGATGATGCAAAACTGGGAGAAATGTTGACATTCAGAGGGACCTGGACAGGCTGGAGGACTAGGTAGAGAGGAATCTCATCTTCAGTGAAGGAAAATGCAAGGTCTTGCACCTGTAGAACAATAATCCCATGCACCAGTACAGGCTGTGGCTGACTGTCTGGAAAGCAACTTTGCAGAGAAAAACACAGGGGGCTTTGGTAGACAGACTGACCATGAGCCAGAAATGTGCCCCTGTGACAAAGAAGCCCAACAACCTTCTGGGCTGCACTAGGCAAGGCAGTGCCAGCAGAGATCCTTCCCTCTCTGATCAGTGCTAGTGAGAGCACACCTGGAGTGCCGTGTACAGGTCAGGTCTCCCCAGTACAAGAGGGACGGGGACATTCTGGAGTGAGGTCAGCAAAGAGCCATGACAAAGGACAGTAACATCTGAAATAGAAGGGAGGCTGAGAGGGCTGGGACTGTTCAGCATGTTGAAGGCTCAGGGAAGATCTTATCACTGGGTATAAATATCTGATGGAAAGTCACATCTTCCAGGTGGAGAATGAAGCAAGACTTTTCTCAGTGATGCCCAGTGACAAACGAAACACAAGTGGTGACAACTTCTCTCACTGTAGGAAAATGGTTCCAATACAAAGAATGGAAGAGTAGGTGACCTCCCAGTCCTGTTATTGAACTGAAGCCTCAGTAAGGGTCTCTCCAAAATTTTTGTCTCAGCCAAGGGATCTCAGTTTAGAAACTACTGCACAGTTCCTGTAAGAGGCACAGGAAGTGACTGTACGACTCCACTCTCATTGCATGAACTGAGCAGCTGTGTTCAGAAAAATCTTTGAAAAAACTTGACTGTATAACCATTAACTTGTATGGCTTTCTTTAACCTGTATGGATTTCCCTGTCTGTGAGAAGTCTAAACCCATCAAGTAAAGCACCTATACGAGCATTGAATCCTGTGTTTGTGAATAAGCCAGTCCTCACCACAAACTTTAAACCTGGCTAACTTCAGTGAGGATGCTTTTGGTCATGTTTTCTTCAGGTGTATCACCCCTGCTTCCCATTCCTCCCTTACCTCACAGAGACTAATCCATGCAAGTGACCAAACTGATCCCTGTACCATGGACAGTAGTTTTCAGAGTCAAGCCCCAGTGATTTTCAGATAGTTCCCTTGGCACAAAAGGGAAAATTAACAAATCTTGGTATTAATTTTTTTCTGGGGTTTAAACAGAGGATACCATCCTTTGTAGCTGTCAATATGGAAGCTTCACCATTTACCACTATAAAATCCAATCAAATCATTAATCAATGACATAATTAAGCCTTCAGGGAGATTTTTTTAAAGCCACAAAACAACAAATTTGGGATTATCTCTCAAAGCAGCCACATACCAAAATACCTTTCAAAAACCAGTCCCCAAATAATCAACTTCCACAGCAATAAGGATTAGTGAATTCAATACATCACAGCAATTCTTCACTATACAGGTTGTTTATGTTGTATTTGGAAATTTCAATACGCATAGTTTCAAACAGGTCATCCTTTCGAGGAGTCTCACACACTGAATGACAAGACAATAAAGAGAATCTTTATTGAAAGTACTTATATTGATATCAATTATCAGTTAACAAATCCTGTGAGAATGAATATTTGTGCTTTAGCCTTCCAAATGTTCTAGTGTTTTAATTAATGTGATGTGTTCATATTTCAGATATAATTTGTGACTGACAGACTAATGAAATAAATTGAATTGTTTATATTAACTGCAAAGTCTTTTGGATTTGTCTTCTTATCATCTAGCTTCTCAACTTCAGTATGTTTCTTTTCTGGAAAAGCAAAAACTTGAAAAGTAAGTAGAAAAACTAATCAGCTATAAAAAATGCCTGGGAAATCCAAGGAACTGGTGACTTTAAAAACAGTTATTGGTCAAGTATTTTGACTAATATAATTTTTTTCCTCAAAATACAAAAATATGTGTTGAAGACTTCTTCATATCTTTAAGGTGAATTGCTTGCTCATCTTTAAAACCTGCTGCAGTCAAGTGTTTTTTATAACAGATGATGTGTAAACATCATCCTAAAGTAAAAGGCAAGTGCATCTTTTCCACACATCTTTTCCCAAAAAAACTACTGAATATTCATGCTGCAGTGTCAAACAGAGTTTAATACCATGCTGCTGTTGAGAGTTTGGATGAATTTGCCTTACAGCATTTATGGAGGAAGAACAGAAATACTGACTTTTCATCTCTTTTGACTAAGCCACAGATTCCAAGTGAAATCATGCAAGATAATCCCATATGTAAATTATTTATCAGGGCTGGGGTTAATCTTTGTTATATTAACTCAAACCATAAAGCTTAACTGACCTTTAATCACACTGGTTTCCACTAATGTAGCTTTCCCAGTCATGTCCTTCGTATTCTCATGATGCACCAAATCATTTTGACAACTAACTTGTAATTCCAAAATATCATCAGCTTGATCTGAGCACAGTTTCTTGGTGGTGTGTATGGAGAAATTCTGAAATTACATAGAAGAGCACATTGACTTTAAATGTAAATTGTTACTCCAAACTGGATACTTTCAGAGATGTGACACATACGAGCAACATTCTTTGGGTTATTTCTGTGAATTTTAACCATAAATTTGTATGTCAAAGTCATCAGTTATGTTTACCATAATGATTGTCTTTCAGGGATGTACATCACAAAATAACATGACCACAAGGCACTCTAAGTGAAGAAATTACCTTTAAAACATATCTCCACTCTTTCCCTTATTTTTCTTGGGTATATGGAGTTATGCAAACACAAGGAGCAAGATTTATCTGTCCCTTTTGGTTGATACAGATTTCTTTCCAATTAACTATTTTTACTTTATAGATCATTCATTTGATTAGTTCTGTTACATATTACATCACAAATTCATAAAAAGTCTGACATTTCAATTACATTTATCCAGTAGCATTCATAGCATAGTTAGTATAGTTAAACGATAGGAACAGACAATTATAGAGTAATTAATTATAATGTTATTACATTGAGGAAAGTAAGTTATATGGCTGCAATACAATTCAAGCTTGATACATATAGTTCTGTAATTCGGGGGGGGGGGTTAATTCTGAGGTATTTATGTCATAAATACTTTCAGTCAAAGATATATTTTTCATCTGTATGAGTAAATTAAAATTGTCAAAAAGTGTATCTTCAGTGAAGCTATAGAGTAGCTGCAGTGTAGGTACAGTCCAATTGCAATCATTATAGCAGAGAGTATATATTTTAAAATATAATCAGTAAAGATTTTCCATTCAGAAGCAAATGTAGGTTTTCCTCAGCAATGACAAAGCCTGTCCTATTCACAGAGAGGAGGTCATCTAGGTAAAACTGACAGTATCTACACACAGTAGTAGTGTCTGATCTTTTCAGAATCAACCCAGATTTTGAGAAAGCAAAACATAGTCCCACATTTTACGCCAATCTGCCCCTTTTGAAAAAAGATATCAGCTAGCAACAAGAAGATCACTGGTAATTGAAACGGAACATTTGAGAGAGTATATTAAGGAAAACAGAGGAAGACAAAATCTATAAAAGGTAGGGACAATTTTCCTCAGAGAGTGGATCATGATGCAACATAAGTGGACGACCCTCATTTTTCAGTTAGAGGAATCTACAGTAGTTTTCTCCATTTTCTAAAATACACAGTGCAAGCTCACTCTGCAGAGGTTGACTGAGTTACAGTATTCAGCACAAGTTTTTGGAGTACAGGCTGTGCAATGCTGGCTAGTGCTCTCCTTGATTGCTAAAGAACCTCTAAGGTCAAGCGAAGCTTGAAGCAGTGATATAATTCACAAAAACCTCAGGGATTTGTACAAAAAAAGAAGAAAAAATACAGCTGAGAAATATTTTGCGTGAAGGACAGATACTTCAGAAGTTCTTCACAGTGAAGAGTTAAAATAACCCAATGAAAAAGACACTCATCAAACTAGGACGAGGCTCGGCCGGTGTGTTGTGGTATAGCTTTGCTGAGGTTACAGGATCTTTGCCTTTCTTTCACCAGCACAGCACAGCCATTCTTTCATCTTTGGTTCTTTTCTTATCATCTGCACCTCAACATACCTGTATGCACCACCTGTTTGCCAACAGTCTAGCCCGGTAATAAGAACACACATTTTACAAGTAGTTAAGAAATGTCCACCTTCTGCTCAGGGGAGAAAATACATCTTAAATAACCATTTTTCAAAGCTGCCTCTAAGCGTGTCCTATCCTCAGTATCAGTCATACCTATTTATCACAATTGAGAGACCTTGGGTAGGGCAGGGAAATATTATTATTCTTAGGCAGATTCTTCCTGTGTTCAAGTTACTGGGCATGCTTAGCACATAGAAAGCTTTCACTTAGAAGTCAGTTTTCAGGTAACAAGGAAATCTTAATTTAAATACTAGACATAAACCCAATAATTATTAACATAAAATAATAACTAAATCTCTCATTTTCTAGTCAGCTCCTTGTTTTGCACATTAATCCTAGCTATCATATAATGAATGAGTATGTTGAGAGTTATTTTTTTTTGTATTGCCTGAACAAACTAAATACAAGCCATGGTACCAAAACAGAAAGATCCCCTCATCAAGAAGAATGTCACTGAAATTCGTGGTAATCTTATCAGCCATCAGCAAAAGCACACACTGTAATACAATGGTTACTTAGGGCACCTTGCAAACAAATTTAAATATGCAGAACTCAAACGCTGAAAACCAAACAGGATTACAGAAACTGAACTGCCACTTCACTATATGCTGAAATCTGGTATCACACTAACTTTCTTAATTGCACTATAGACAACAATTATACTAGAGACCAACAGAGATAACATGCTTTTTTAAACTATACAGAAGCAAAGTCTTACAGTTGTCTTTCAAATACTAGGCAGGCTTAACATCCCAGGGTTTCCATCTACGTGGAGTCATTGTTACAGTAATTTAAAGTCGTCAGGGTATCAGACATGGTTTTCAATACCATTACTGCCAGAAGAAACTAATTCAGTTAAAAACTCATGATCTGAACTATGGTAATTTGTCATAACAGACTACTTGCCAGAAAAACACAAACCTCAGCATCTGGAAAATCCAACCGACAGCCACAGGTACATGAACTACAATTTTTACCCCAACGGCTAAACAATGCCAATTGCATCTCTAGGTTCAGAAGTCTCATCACATTGTCTGGAAACAATTCAGAAGACAAAGCACAAAGCCATAAAGGTAAGGTAGCCTAAGTTTGCACAGTCCCTCTCAGGAAATAGAAGCTGTTAGATCAAACAGCATACAAAAAAGTGTGAGAGCTAAGGCAAGAACTTGAGGGCTGGAGATGCATCACTCTAGTAAGAACAGAAGTTTCAGCATTCTTCAGAAGTTGTAAGTGACTGCAGAGTTTATAGAAGATGCACGAACTGAAAACACTGCAGCAGCAAACTGAATTTCAGAGTGAATGGTTTGAATTAATTTCCCTTGATTACCACAAGAGCTTAATGCACCGCATTTGTGTGCGTGTGTGCGTGAGCTCTCTTCTGCAAGCAAGGCTTCCCTCCACTTGCCTGCTCCTGAAGCAGTGAAATCTGGCAGCAGTTCTTATTCTTATGAATGGCACTGCACAAATAGTAATGCTTTGCCTACCTACAGCTCCAGTTATACAAAACCTGTTCCAAAAATGCCAATTTCCCCTCCAATTTAAACGTATAGCAGCATCCCCCTCTCACATCTCCAAGGTGCATTCTCCTCTGACTTAAAAAATTCAGGCTATTAACAGTTGTGAATATTTCTTTCATTACTGTGTCTAATTGCTTTTTGAACTCATTTACATTTCTGTTATCAACATCATACGGCAATGAGTTCCAGAGTTTACTTCTGTATTATGTAAAATTTCCTTTGGGTGGTTGTTTGCTTCTTTTTTTCTTTATACTGCCCTGCCTCATAATTTCATGCTGCAGCTGTAATCCCTCTTTACTCATTTTCTCCCTGCATTCAGGTTTTTACTCTCTTTCCTGAGTCACCTCATCTTTGGGCTGCAGAGTTTCTGGTCTATTTAATCTTTCCTCTTATAGGAGACAAATTGTAATCCTTGATGCACCAGCTCCTGAAAATCCTACTTCTCTGCAAGATACAACCCAAAATTACTGAAGGCAGTTCATATACCACACATAGTACAGACAGCAGTATTTGGTCCCAACTACTCAGTAAGACAAGAAAATAGCACAGGAGTTCTTACAATTACAAAAAGAAGAGCAACCAACTCTGGAGGTGCCCAGCAAAAGCAGTGTAACCATTGAGATGGAATAGCAGAAAGAGAAGCTCTTAAAGCAAGTAAGAAAAAAAGGCTGTTAAATCTGTTTACCAAAAAAGAAGATAATACATGTGTTCATAATACACATTATTATTTTTGTTGCTTTTCTTCTTTTTCTTTTTTTTTTTTTTAAGGAATGAAAACAACATCTAGAAATTCAGAGTAAAGAAGGAGAAACATTTGTTTAAAGTGTAGAAAAATGTGGGAGTAAATATGAAACCAACAGCTGTCACAGTCTCTGAAAGTGCTGTGAGAGATGTAGTGGCATAAACCAATCTGACAAAACTATGCTTTTCCAGACAGAAAGTCAAGCTGTTATATGATTACAAATGACTCTAGTGAAGAGGAGTGCTCATTTGTCGGAGCAATCAGTACTGGACATAGCACTACACCTTTGGAGTACATTTATTATGAGACACCCATGCTCGTAGATACAGATCATAAACCTCTTACTGCAATCTTTAAAGGCAGCTTGGAGTGGCACTCTTTGCTGCCTCCAGAAACTCAAGCAAAAGTCGTAGATATATATCTTTGCTTTGGCATATACTGCAAGGGTATACTTATCTGTAAAATGCTTAATTGCTGCATGCACCTTTCTACCAGAAAAAGACCTGTATACATAGAATGAAAGTGTGACAAATGCTTTTGCAGTCCAAAAACATTTCACTGTTTCCAGACAAAAAAAAAGATAATTTATCCCCACAAGCTACAAATGGACACTCTGTAAGAGAGTCACACAGCACTTTATTCATGGGGAAGCCTGAACCAGGCTGAACGAAACTTTATCTTTTAATGCTTTGGAGAATATTTAAAGGAAATTATGAGAAAGTGATAGAGGGAGACATATCAGTCTAAGTAAGGCAGGATATTCATAGTTGCTGATTTATAGAGAAGACTTCATGAATTTCAGAGCAACTTACAGCATGACAACCTACCTATATCATTTTGCTTCAGCCTTCATTATATCTGCGTAACTTTCTGCAGGGACTGTTTGGAACTGCAGTGAATCAGAGAAGAATCACAGGTTTTGATTCCTGTATTGTATCAGTATAGAATCAGGGTAAGTGCTACCACAATCAGAGCCTTAGACCATTCAGAAACACAAATCTGAATTATTTTCCAGTTTGCAAGAGAGTAAGCTGGAGTAACTACATCAGTCAGATTTACACCAGTATTAGTCAAAATAAAATTTCACCCATTGTGGGGCTCTAAGTAGGAGTGGGTACTTCCATCTAACAGATGGGAAACAAATTCAAGTAATGGGAACACACACGCACAGAAACTGCTGACACCTCTCAGGAAATCTGCATTATTATGGGAGACTGTTAGGACTGATGGATTCCACTTGAAAGGAAACAATCACCTTTAGATTATTACTCATTTGTATCCCAAGGTAGTCTTCTTGCATTATCTATTGACGAGCTGACTTATTTTGCACATCAAGGTAATTTTTGCAAGGGCACGGCGTACCCATAGTTAGGGTTATGACAAAGGTCTATGCTTTAGTACTGAAGAATTTTAACAGTCTTTCCCCATTGCACTGATTCCAGTACATGATATCAAGCCTTCATTTTCCACAGTCCATTGGAGTGTGGCAAAGGAGAAGAGCTAGTTACAAGATGCTTCAGAAAGGCCACGGGCAATAAAGAGGATCCTCATTTAGCCTCATTAACATACAGGACGGGAGCACTTTGGAGAATTATTTGCCTGCAGAAGTCCTAAGGTACTATAAACCACCAACGAACTATTTTTGCCAAGGAAGGGGTCAAGGTTATATCATTTCAAAGACAGGAACAGAATTACATTAATTCGTGAGTTCTCCTCTGCCTAGAAGGGACATGAAACATCTGATCAAATTAAGATCTTTTGATCAGGGTGCAAGCTCTGAACAGGTTCCTCCCTCACAAGGTACTTTCTGTAGACGCCTACAATATCGCCATTAACTGCACCTGCATTGTCGGTAGTCTGGGCTTTCCCAGGGATCGCAGAGGGGGAGGCTATGTAATAAAAGCAGTGATGGATTGTAGGCAGATGCCACTGCGGGCGCAGACCGAGCCGCTCGGGGCGGGAGGCAGGGGCGAGCCGGCGCCGCTAGGTGGTGCTCTGCCCCGCCGCATCCTCGCGCTCCCGCCGGTCGCGGTGGCGGCTGCGGCGGCACCGTCAGCGGGGAGGCGGCGGGTCCGCAGGGCGTCGCGTGCCGGCTCTCCCCCGACGGCCACGTCTCCGGCCGGGCCCCCCCCCCCCCCCCCCAGCCCGGCCCCCGTTTGAAACCGCAAGCACAACCCATTCCGCCCTTGTTCCCGGGGACTAGGCGGAGAGAAAACGATTCTCGAGCAGGCTGGCTGGTTTCTTGGGGCAACGGTATGTGGTGAAATGTTAGAATCCGTTAATTGAACAGGCTGGGGCTTATAATTGGGGTGGGGGAAGGAGCAAGCGGCGGAAAAACCGGGACCCAGCCGACAGGATGACCTTTAAAGAAGGGCTGTTGTATGTGCACGGTACGTGCCTCTCAGGGAAACTTTATGAAACCTCTAAGGAGGCAATTAAATGCTGACACTCTTCACTGACAGTTCCCACAGTTCCGGGAAATTTTCCACAGCTGATGGAGACAAAATAAGCTGCATTATGTTATCAATAAAGTCACGCAGGAGTGTACTGCTAGTGCGTTCTACTGAAGTTCTTTGCTTGCTCCAGAGATTCAAAGTCCCAAGCTTTTTGTTCTTAATCCAATGACTTTCCTGTACTCAGCCGCTCCTCACAGTACTCATTTAATCTCTTATTGTTGATGAGATCTTTTTCTTTTCCCAAATCTGCCCCAGAATAGTATAAAGTACATCTCAAGAGACTTTAAAATCAAGCTTTGCTACCAAAGGGTCTTTTGTGTCAACGGGTAACTAGAGCTGTCAGCCTCCTTTCCCAGACGTTTTTCTCCTACTCTGTGTGTGTACAAGCAAAAGAGAGGATTATGTTGGGCACCTTTGAGCGGCCTGGGATGAAACAATGCTGTATTAGCCAACACAAAGTCACCAGGCTTACACCTTCAGCTGTTCCTTGTTACAAATCAAAATGAGTATTTTAAGTTCTTTTTTAGCACGAATGCAAAATACAGAAGTACCTAATGCCCTCCCAGCTCCATCTCTTCCCTCTCCTCTTCCTGCTAAATACATAAAGCGGGGAGCTCTTGATCCCCAGAGCCTCAGACCAGAGAACAGTTTTTTCATCTTTACTGTAGCGTATATGTTAGCATTACATTTATTTTCGCAGATATGTCTTTATTATAAAGCCTGGGGTTTTTTTAGGAGTACTTAGACTTAAACAGCACTTTCTTTATTCCACGCTTTGTGCACTGAAAAGTTAGGCATTGCTTTCTGCATTTTGCACTCTGGCAAATCAAAACGAGCTCCTTTCCACATAGCTTCAAAAAGTGGGTAGGAACCAGCAAGGTAACCCCAGCTGTCACCTTTCTATGCACCCTGCCCCTTCACCACGCTTCCTTCACTGCCAGCAGCACTGCCCACCCTGCTCAGCAATTGCCCCTATGCTCATGAGCACTCAGCTACAGAAATTAGGCCTGGGTTGTCTCAGATTGGGCAACGAAATGCAGTTAGTAGCCACCTGTGAAAATCCTGGTTTCCATGGCACTCAACGGCATGAGAAGGCAACTGTGAAAGGAAGTGAGTCGAGGACCCCATTGTTTGATGGAGAGTCTGATACCCTAACTGCAAGGCAGGCTTTGCTCTTCTCCTGAGCTGCTCACCCACTAAGCGCTGAAGCTCTTGAGAGGAAAAAACTGTACGTCTGAAGACGTAAATTATTAAAATCTGCTTCTGTATTACAAATATATCTCACCTCGGCAAAAGGAAGGGCTTGTTTGTTCAAAGACTATGAAATGTTGCATGTTGTGAAATCACCACTTAAGCAGAAGATGCGAATTCTTCTCATTTATCTTAATGGGACATTAACTGGAAATTTAATTACAAGGGAGAGCTAATTATCTGCAGGTTTGCCAAACTGCAGATGGAATCTACTCAACAGAATGAAATCTGAATGCTGAAGCTGATGCGAACATAAGTGCAGTTTAGTGTGGGGAAAATCTGAATTGAAACCAAATGAAAAGAATGACATTTCCTCTAACTCCTGACACAGAACCTCAACTGAGGCACCCCTCACTGCACCATTCCTCCAGTTGTCTCTCCCACAGTCCCCAGATCCCTGAACCTAAAGATGAAAAAACAGCCACACTGGTTTAGGTCAAAATGCATCTTACTCAGTGCTTTTACTTTGTTGTTGCCCTAAGCAGATGCCAAGGAAGAGTAAGTACAGAGCAAGGCACTCTACTACCTCAAATACACTTTTAGCCTCTTACTATTTTCATCTGAGGGAATTTCCTGAGCTTGACGTGGTTTGTCTGTTACTAACTCTGACAGGGTCTCTTGTCGAAGTATTTGTCCCGTCTCCCCTTGAACTCCTGATCCACTTTCAGCCTTGTTCTGGCTTCCCTTGGTCTGAATGTATCCTGCCCCACTTCCTCTTATTGTGGCCCTGCAGACACTGGGGAGGGGGGAGGAGAGGTGGGACAAGATTTTTAAAATAAATTGCGTTCAAGTTCTTACGGCTGTGCTGCCCTTCCTAGCATGAGTCTGCAAGTCCAGCTGCAGAGCTCACGCTGTGCTTCCTCTTACTACATGACAGAAAAAGCTGTGCGTGGCAGACAGCAGCCTCAGGAAAGCAGCAGGACACCATGTTGGTAGGAATTAAATATTTCAGACTGGATTCGTATCTCAGAAACTGAGTGTAAATCTGGGGTCTCTCCCTGCAGTTCGACAGCATTATTCTGGATTTACTCAGTCATGGCTGAATTAAGCATCCACCTTCTTGTTTTTCAAAATCATCTGGTTTCCAGGCCACAGTGGGGAATGTAACAGCAGGAGCAAAAGAAAAAATGGGTTATTTTATTAGTAAAATGCATTCCTATTCTAACAGGTATTTCTTCAATGTTTGGCTCCCTTCAAGAATTTTGCCTTCTCACATGTGTATACACATATAAATGTACACAGAAGTATGAATATATAAATATTTCAGCTTGCCCACTAGAAGCTAGTCTGTTTTGGCAGAAAGAAACTATTCTGCCCCATTTTTCACTTCCCTCTTTGTTCTTTCTTCTCTGACATAATTCTGAAGCTCTGACACTGTACTCACTCCCAACTGTGTTAAACTGCACACCGGTGGTTAGCAAACCTGGCCAAGTCACAAGGTGGTTTAGTTTTGCTGTCAATATTGAAAAATATCCTGGGGAGGAGCTGGATTCATCCTCACTGGAAAGGACGTTCCCAATCTGGAATTTCTGGCAAATTGGGAAGTGCCTCCACACCAGAAAAATTCACTTCTACTTACAAGTATTTATCAAAACTATTAAAAGGGATTTTTTTTTTTTTTTTTGTCTGATTTTGTCCGTTAGCACTTCAGATTTGGAATTTCCTCGATTCAGTGCAGAGAACAAAAAGTAAAGGGAGGAAGGTCTTGCAAGAACATTTGCTGCCCCTGTATCAAAACGAAATTGTGTAATACAATGTGCACACTTCTGTCTCCTGGCCCCCTCCCTGAAGCACCCTCCCTCCTCAGCACTGAATCTGTCTGGAGCTATGGAAGGCCTGAGAGCTCTCCCTGGGTTCCCTCCATGGCAAACAGCAGGCCCTGGTCACCAGCCTACTTCAGAGATGGGCTATAGATTCAGATGCCTCAATACTATGCTGTGAGGATGAGAATTAAATCTTCTCCTCTGCTTATAATGGTTTTCCAGTGCTTTTTGTTTGTCCACTCAATTCCTAGGTTCTCTCCAGAGAGATGGATTTGTAGGACAGACTTGACACTCCTGACAGTCTTCAGAGCTACGCCTCTGTGGCATGTATAAGGCCTTTTAAGATTAAGCAAAAAGAAGCAAGTGAGAAGAGAGGTTCTGTACACACCCCAACCTATTATTTTTTGGTTTACTAAAAACAACTGGAAAGTCATCCTAGTAAGCAGCATGGAAAAGAGTGATGGTGGTACTTTTCTTGTACGCTAAGAAATATTCAGTCATTTTACACTGTATTGTGGAAGTCAAGGCCTGCAACACACATTCATATTAAAGCATAATGAGTTAGTTCATAGGACACAGACAGAGGTGCCATACCACAGGCTTCTTCCAACAGAGAACCACTGTGCTTTGCTTTCTCTATCTTCTTCCTGGTGGTTATGTGGCAATTATGTGTTTTCTTCCCTTGTGGTGACTGTGATGGTATCCTTGACACTCATTTCTGCGTCTCCAAAAGGAACTACTCTGGAGGCAGCAGTTAGTCATTTTCAAAGTATTTTGTTTATCTAGGATACTATTAAAAAAGATAAGCGTAAAAATGTACCCACCATCTGTTCTGCAGAACTATAGCTTAAATTACAGCTAAAGTAAAATACAGGTAAATTAAAATTATACTGGTTTTCACAGTGAAACTGGAGCTAAAAAAGGATTAAGGACAATGTAAATTAAAATTGTTTTGCAACTACAAAATACATAAATTAATAGAAAAACTATATGGGAGAGAAGAAAGAGGAAGTCAGTAAGGAAAGAGAAGTTTTTTCTTTTACACAATTCCTCAAAGTTATTTCAAATGGGATATAAATCACATAAGTGTTTGTGTAAATGAAATGTACACACTATTCCATGTTTGGACAGGAACATTTCAGAAAGGGAGTGGAAAATGGGCTTCCTCCAAAAGGTTCACTACCTCCTCCTCCCTCCACCCTTTGAAAATGCTGCATATTTGTACGGTGGGTAAACAGCACACCTAATAACAAAACATGGGGTTTTGTCAGATACAGCACACTCCCTACCCCAGGTCAGGGTGAAAAACAAATGTTGTTTTTACTGCAAGGGTCTGCCAACATGGGATAGCAAAGTGAACAAGAACTCTTCAGCAGGTCTGTGGGGACACGTGCCAGCTACTCAGGTAGACTGGCTAAAGCGATATGATGCATTGTAATTTTTTAACCTGTTACTCCAACCTATTGTATTAGTGTTCTAGAAGAGGTGGTTTAACCTTTTAGGGGACCTATCAGAAGCAGGGTGTGGAAGCATCCGATCATGAATATTGGACAATACCACCTTGGGCCTTCATGGCTGCTACTGCTGCTGAATCTCAGTTCAAACTTCCTCTGCAGGAGTTGGCAGAATCCTTTGCGAGCAAGTAACAAACTTTCTGAGGAGTTATGAGCTGTAGTCAGTCTTCAGCCTGGATCACTGGATTTTTCAAGATTGCCTGGCTCAAGATAGCATGCTCAGTGTTGAGACAAAAGAGGTTACTCCTGACTAGTAAGATGAAATAGGTTATCTCCTGCAGATCACCAAGAAAGTTAAGACAAACTTGAAGGTATAAGCAATTTTTCTTCATTGCTCTGATCTTTTGGATGTATCTTACAGGGCAGTCAAGTACTTCTAGTTGAGACAAAAAGCCTGGGTGAATCACGTGGTAAATATAAGGTCTGTATTTCATGATCTTGTTAGTCTTCTTGCACAGTCCTTGTGGAATGTGAGTCTTCAAGCTTATAGGAAGGACCAAAAGATCTCTTTCATTCTTAGTTCTTGGGGCAATCTCTTGCTTATGTTCTCAGTGCATGGCATTATCGGGATCCACCTTGTCTCCTGGTGATCTGCCCTGGCACTGACAAAGAAGCTGATAAAATTGTGTTTAAATCAAACAGATTTCATCAAACTGGTTGCCACTGCCTCTTTTACGTACACACTCATATTCCCAGTCACCTATCTTTGAGCAGCCAGTTTCTTTGCAGTTCACCTACCAGTGACAATATTCTGACCACAGCTATGGTAGATTGGATGTGAACAGTCCATTAAGTCAATATTGATGCTTTGTGAGTATAATTAAGAGAATCGTGGTTTAATTTTGTTGAACACAGAAAGAACTGTGATAAAGTCTTTCAAGGTATTAAAATATTTAGGTAATTTTTAGACCTTAAAGACAGATTTTATCCTCAATCAGCGTATTTGACAAATAGGTCTCCTTTCACTGCATGTCTCTTTCTGATATGGGGCAATTTGTTCATTATAGAATGATACTTCATCTCTAATAATGGTTGGCTTGCTTGGGTTATAAATAGGAGAAGTGGGTTTTCGTTAATATTGCTGAAAGTTCTCACATCTGCTCATTGAGTGTAGTAGCTCAAAAGGAGAACATGAAATTCAACCATATTAAGTATTCATTTGTCTTAAAAACTAATGATGCCGTGGTAAACCCTCGGTTGTTAGTTCCACCATTCTGCAGATGACACTAATGATTACACAGCTCTGAAAGTGGAAGTTACTTCTCCCCAGTTCACATTCATTTCTGTTCAGAATATATCCAGCTTCATGATATACTGTCTGAACTTTGCATATAGTCTCAAGGTACTGAACTAGGCCTTTTCAATCACTTGTTTAATATTATTCTGGAAGACTCTATGTGTAGAAGATGTTCTAAATGATAACTATCTGCATTTCCTAACCAAGATAATGAAGTAAATAATTTCTACATCACGTGTACAAAGCCCGAGAAGACACCCACATTGGTGTGTTTAGCATCATTGCAGCTGACCAATACATTGAACAGATGTTGACATGGGTAGTCCTGCTGTGTCCTGGGTCTAGGTACACACAGCTGTTAAATTCTGAGCTGCTAGGGCAACCATATATATGTTCAGAGGGCTTTGCCACAATGATCACAGATATACATCAGATCGAATATTATTTGAGCAAATAAGTAATTATTGGTGGACAATGCTTCAAATTATTGACACAAAATACTTTCAGTTTGCTCTGAGGACAAAGAGCTGTCTTACTCTCATGAGTCTGATCACATAGATCACAAATCTGCCACTTGGATTTCCTCAGACCACTGAATTCTCTTGGGAATTTAGAAGAGGTTTTATTTCTGCAGCCTAGAAATTTATCTAATTTTTGGACCAAGTATAATTGTTCATTTGCTTTTCAGTTCAGCAGCCAGCCTTAAAAAATATGCTGTCTTCTGAGGCTTCATGGTCAATATTCTGATGGTCAGCCAGGTCTTTTATTCTTCTGTAAACACTTTCTTCTCAGGAGATGGATACTGAGATGACCCCAAGCAAGCTCACAGAAGGTTTTAGGAAAGATTATGACACCAATCTTGAGAGGTAAAATTGTAGTCCTATTACCTGCTTAAGAATGACAACTTTCTCACTCTCACCAACAGCAAATATTTCAAACATGCAGACTAGACCACTCCTCAATGGTATGTGTCACACATCAGATTACTATTAGAGCTTTCATGGCCCGCGTCACAGAGGAGCATGTAAGCAGCATCACAGGCTGGTGTTGCAGATCTACCAAGTCAGCATTTGTGCTTCAGCTCCAGAAGCAATAGGGAAAGCGTGTCTGATCAAATTGGCAGCATTGGCAGGCAGCAGCAGGACACTTTTTTCTCATCTGAAATGACTGCTGATGTCCAACCTTTCCTGCTTTTCTTTGTCTAGTTTGCAAAATAGTGGCAGTCAGGAGAGGAGGAGGCCGGGCTCTTGACTGGACTGGCAGGAGTTAGTTGTTACTGCATCAGGAAATGTCTCAGTGCAGCTAGCAGGAAACACAGGGCTTGAGGAAGAAAGACTCACCAGAGTCAGCTGTGAGAAGACACTTGTCTCTCCCCAGCTGTTTTCTTCTGTATCTTTCACCAAAAACACAGTTTGTGGACGTATTGTGCTGTAGAGGGGCATGGCATTGAGCAGATTTAAAAATGTTCCAGTGATGGAGAAACTGGGCTGTCTTCCAGCCATGACTCTGACCAGCTACCATGAGCAGGTCAGGACTGCTGTAGATCATGCAGACAAAGAGGTCTGTGGCAGAAGTGAAGTTATCTGAGCTCAAATGAAATGGCAAACCTGACATGACCTCAGCCAAGTCACAGAAAGACGAGGTGGCCACTGGTTGTTTCAAGCTGGTTGAAAAACAGCTTGCTGAGAGTTACAAAGCAGCACAAATTCTTTAAAGCATTTGGCTGGTTTTGGCTATTGTCTTCTTGACCCAGTAAGAAACAGATTAATGCAAGAAAAATATCTAATCAGCTGGAGTAAATTAGTCTATTAAAATCAGTGTTCATCCTCGTGTGAGTACAGCTATGCACGTGGATAAGTGTTTACAGGAGCAGAGCCTTAGAGGCTTTGACCCTGCCAACACATTCACACATACTTAAGTTTACTACGTGAAGAATCCCATTTGGCAAGCAGAAAATCTCACTGTGGTATTGTACAAGCCTAGCAGTTGGCAAGATCAGGACCTTGGACTCAATGTTTCCTACAGCGAAGCATGTTTTTGGCACTAAGGAAATGATGGAATGTAGCCAAATGATCTGTCAGCTACACGAAACCTATATGTCTTAAACTGAAAAGTATTCAGGGAAGGAATTGTATTTTTCCACAGATGAGTTCAGTGTTTAACATAATGTGGATGCTACCAAAATTGAAATAATAAACAGAGAAAATAACCTGGCATCATTTATTTATTTGCTTCTTTGTGGATTTATGAGAAGGCTAACAAGAAGAAAAAAAAGTACAGTTTGTTATCATTAATTCTGGTTTAGTAGTCTTTTATTTACTTAGGTGTAGAAAACTTCAAAACAAATCAACCAATCTAAGTTTCCTGGGAGCCTGGTGACATTTGAAAGCTTATATAAATAATGCAGACCTCAGGTTAGCCTCACCCTCTGACTCTTATTTCAGCTTCTTGGATAACTAATAAGACCAACAGCAGGCAACACCACATGCAACAATGGCTCTTGGGAGAAAATTCTCTAATCTACCTGGAGTTAGACTAAAATCTCTCATTAATTTCAAATGAATCATCAGAGAGCATCTGTGAGGTAGCAACAGTTTGTGGATGACACAACCCCGCTTGCCAGCAGAAACCTTCCCTTCAGCACCACTCTTTTCCTAAGATACACAGTCCTAAATTCTTGACCGAAATCGTGGAAACAAAATGCCATGAATTAAAAAGCTGTGTCATAGGCAACCTGAGGATACCCTCAATGCCTCCTTCTGAGACAGGATTTATTGGGTCAGCAACTCCCGACTCCTCCTAGCCCATTTGGCCATGTCTATAACCAGCATATTAGCAACAGGGAAACATACCCCTCTGAGACAGTAATTGGCTCCCTTTTGAGACCCCATTTTACACTAGCATTACAAAAAGAGGCTTCAGTGCAACTGAGAGATAGACCCAGGGAGGAGTAATAAGCCATATTTGCCATGTAGAGCTCGTTGAAACCAGTGAGTTTCACCATGCTCTGGTTTTAGCAAGCCTTTACAGGAGGTGGTCTGTGTGCTTTTGTGACTCGAGGTTCCGGGAGTTTGGTGAAAAAGACATTTGGGAAGAAATTGGGTGAAAGATTCACACATATCTTTGAAAGTTTCAGAGAACCTTCACTGAATTGCTTGGCTTCTAGTGCAAAGTAGGATTTAACTGGAATTTTCCAGTAAAATTTCTAAGAGCTTGAATTTTGATCCATTATACATATATTTGAGATTTTTTTAAAAAGCAGAAAGTTCTTGCATTTTAAATCAATATATTTCAATGTCTTAGCAGTCTACTAGCTTTGCAGGTTAATTTAGTAAATGCTGCATAAACGTTTCCTAATGTCTTAGAACTTAGTATTAGTAAAACTGCAGTTAAAAAGGTTTTTTGGTTGATTTTTTTTTGTGTTGTTGAGAAAAAAAACATTTGCAACATTCATATACTGAGAGGAAGAAAGCAGGGGCTATAAAATACTCTGATGATAAAAGCAGTATTACTGATAGAAATTTCTAGGTTTAAATAGTCCTCACCGCATTGCTCTTACAAACTTAAGAATATTCTTTATAGCGATTTCATAATGTAGCTATCTAAAATTTCTATATTAAGCACTGGATTCAAGCAGGTATTCATTTTTTTGTGACTTTACAGGTACAATTGGTACAGTGCTCTCAGCCGACTGGCAAGATAGCACACAGGAATTATCTCATTTAACTGTAGATCAATGCCATGTCTGCAACTATAAAATTGTAGGCAAATTGTACAGTAACTACAAGGTTATTATCAATCACTTTTAGCTCTGCAGTGGCTCAGGAGAGAGGACAGATACTGTAATAGGCTCTCTGCTGAATATATATCATTAATATACTCTGTTTTCTTCCAGAGCCTTGCACATCATTTGCTCCTGGCTGCTACTTTTGTGTTGCTAGTTATAAAAGTAGGGAAATCAACCCAGGTTCAAGTAAATACATCAGGATCAGTAACACTTTTCTTCATAATGATGAAAGGTTTATTTAGTTACTAATTACTTGTTAGAAATGTATCACATGCAAATTTAATAAAATCAACCAGTATCTTTCTGATTTAACTTGGTAATTAGGTCACAGCCCTAAGTGTAAAACAAAGGAAAAGCAAAGGTCCATAGTAGATTTTCAGTGTAGGCAGGTGTTACTGTACTGAAGATGGTAGCATTACAGAGGTGTAAAATCAAGAGGCTGGTCAAGTAAAATCATGAGTCTGGTCGAGCCCCAAAACTGTTCCTCAACAACTGCTCAGATTTTAACAGATAATGCAAGAATTGAGCCACATACTTTGTCACTGCTGCTCATTGTCAGTGGCTCCAAAGCCATTTAAAGCTTTGGAGCACAGAAGAGTAGACTTTACCCTGTATTAAAAATAACCTTTTTTTTTTTCCCCACCATCTCAAATATTTCCTTTTAAAATTACTCTTTTAAAAACATTTATTTAATTCCTGTCTGAAATCTTTCATTTCAGGTAGTCCTCTGTCTTCAGCTCTCTCACGGCCATGGTGGAAATTAATGTTGTGGGCCAGGGAAACAGTTGTAACACACATCATAAAAAATCCTCTCTTGAGGATTTTACACCAGACAAGAACTGGTATGGTAGTCACTTGCTCCAGGATTTGTTCTTATCTGCTTGTATTTCATCTTTTCCCCATAAAGAGAATAAGAGGAGAGGCTTCCAGGAGAGTAAGGTGGCAAATTTATTCCTGCTACAAAAAGTGCGTATCATTCAAGAAAGAGCTCTCTGGTGATGATCTTCAGCAACTTCAGAATTGTTTTGTAAGGCTATTCTAACAGAACTTCTCACTAGGCTTTGATGTAGATATATAGGGACACATTACACTCTTGTGACAAGTGTATCCTTCCAAGGACATTTTTAATTCAACCTGAACAACAAACTGTTGACTAAAAAAAATACTACAGTTGTTGTGAATGCAGTTTGTAGACTACTGGTTTGACAAACTTTGTATCTGGGATTTCAGTCTATTTTTACCCCAAAAAATGCAGAGAAAAATTCCTGTCCAGAGATTTAGTTCAAGACAGAACAGGTCTGCTAGCCAAGAAACATAGCAGCTAACCTGCTGAGTGACTGCAGGCAAGTCATCCGCTGTCTGTTCCCTCTGCCATGTGTTCGCCACCTATTAGAGCAGAAGGATGTCTGCTGGGACTGTCACTCACTGCATGTTTCTGCAGGGGTCAGAGACCCCTAGACCTTCCCTCCACATGGGCCTGGAGGTGATACAGTGACTGTAAATATCTGTGCAAGGGATCTTCAGCACCACACCATTTCCTAATGGAATTTCACTTCATCCAAATATCCCACTATTATTTTGCAGTGATTGGCCAAGGCAAGTCCCCAGGTGTGAGAAGCCCTCCAGCTGCCTAGACACTGAAGCTACAGACAGCTGCAATAGTATTAAATACCTCCCCAGGATCCTTACAGCTAGCACTAGTCTTTTGTCCTCATCTCTTTTCATATTACCCTTACACAGCCCTCTTGTATAGCCACGTCTAACATGAAAAATGTTAAAAAAATAAAAACCAAGCTGGCTTTAGAACGCTTATCTTGACAAAATAGACACACGCAAATATCACACGCAAATATTTAGCTATTTATAAAATATACATATTTTGAATATGAAATGCTGGAAATCTTCTAAATGATGCAGAGGTCTGAGCTTAGAAAACTTCCACTAAGTTACGGTTAAAGGTGCAAAACTGAGTTGATTTAAGTATAGTCTATCAAAAAAGAAAATATTTTAATTTCTGTAGATACTATTGAAGGAATCCTTCTCCAGCAACTGTGTTGTCTATTATCAAAAAATGTTATCCTCGCAGAAGTGTGCTTATCTGAACCTCAATATAGTAGATCTTCTGAGAAAATGTAAATCTGCTTCCTCAAGACAAAGAGTTGCCTTTTGTGAAGGTTCACCGTGTATTATGGTCAACATGACAATAAATACCAACCATCTCACGGTGTTATCTGAGACACTGAAGGGACCTGACTTACACAGAATAGAAAGTAAAGTGCAATACACTGGATTCTGCTGGGCTGTAAGCATTGATGGATATCGAGATTAAATGACAGTCACAGAATCAAATAGTAAGCAATAGCATCCTAAGCATAGCTTCCCCCACTGCTCATAACATCTTTACAGGCCACATAAGTGTTCCATTTCAGTTACATTAGCTGCAATACCAGCTTTCACCTTGGTACAGATTTTTAATTCCGCCTTTTTTTTTTTTTTTTTCTTTGACCAGATGGCAACTTCTTTCTGTAAGGATCATCTCCTCTTCACTGTTTGCAAACAAGACAGCACTCTCTCATGTGTAGCTGCATTTACATCCGTACATAGCTGTCCTGCTGACTCTGAATTAATTTTGTCAGAAGGAAAAGCTGGTGTTCAATAATGGCAGCGTCAGACCTGGACCAGGGCTACACAGAAGTATGCCTCAGGTACTGCTAAGGCAAATACTCCAGAAATTAATGCTGAAGAGAAAACTGACCACCAAAACCAAAACCCAGCCTTTACAAAATTACTAACATGAGACCTGAAAAGTAGAAGCACATCGTCTGCCTTAATTGTATGGTTCCTCTGAAATGAAATGTCCCATTAATGGTTACATGTCCTGTGTGCAGGTGAGACTGTTGTCAAATCCATCACTATTCAGTCAGAAACACTAGGGTGAAATTCTGTGCTCTGCAACAAAAAACTTAACGTCTGAGAAAGTCAGAGCTTTGATGGCTTAAACAGTCTTCTTATCATCCAACTTTCAGCTGCCCCAGGAGCTATAGCTGACATTGACCACTTTTATGCCCTACTACCTCGTTTTTTACTAATGCCCTTCAGAACAGAGGGAACATTGCAATGAAGTACATGAGCTACCGTCCAAGGATGTATTTATTTCAGTCACATGTAGTGAAAAAGGCATGCTCAGCAGAGGAGAGACAGGAAATAGGAGAAAGAACAAAATTAGGGAACTGAAGACGAGCTGTTCAAATTAACTTAGTGCATCTGTCTTAAGTCATACAAAAAGATATAATTTCACCCAAGAGCAAGCCTTCCAAATGGCAATTTATTTTCTAGAAATAATTTAATGATACACTACTACTTGAGTGCCTGGTACTTTACATACAAATAAAAATGGCAAGTCCTTGCACTTCAGTGTTGTCATTTAAATTAGACTTTTGAGACCAAGTCCTCTGTGGGTATAAATTAGCATAGCTCTACTAATGCTGGAGGAATTATTTATGCACCAGAAGGGGAAATAGTATGGAGAAAGACATTTTTTGACTGTAAAACTCCAACTCAGTCCTGATTGGTTTTATTTAAATTATTAATCCTCTGGGCATCTCCAGTGACTCAATGATTTTACAACATTTGTAGATCTGGGGAATTCATATATAGATTCATTAGGCAATAGAAACAGGCTTTTCAGCTCTCAAGAAGAGGAAACACAGGGATGAGCCATGTAGAATAAGGGAATTCTATAACCAAGGCTGCTTAGATAAAGCTCCTGAAATTTTGGCTTTAAAGGCCACAAACACCAGCAAGGAAAATGGTCATAAAAATTAGATATATGCTCACATTTAAAGCAAAAAAAATATTCCTTGACTATTAATTATTGTCAGAGCCAGTGTATTTTCTGAGCTTTCAGGTCCCTTGGTGGAGAACTTAAATCTTTCTAAGAACTAACAAGTAGTAGAGTAGGCATAAGCATGCTCCTCACACAACTGGCACGTGCAGTTAATATCCATACATAGGATGTAATCTCCTGCCTGAATGTGTATCAGTCACAAAAGAGTGATAAAAAATTAATTTTTTTGCTGTAATGAAATTTAAAGCCTTGTCAAAAAAAAAAAAAAGAAAAAAAAATTTAAACTGGTACAACTTACAGTCAGAAGGAATCATGCCTCTAAACTCAGAGAAGAGAATCTGAGACGATCCATCAAGATCACTGGACTCAGTGACATAGCTGCATTCAGCACTGCCTTGGAGCCAAAGCATTTGTACTTTATTGCAATGGGTTATGATCCCTTCAAACAGAGGGACTACAACTGAGATATTCATCTTTCAGTGATACATTGATGGTCCTTCAAAGGTGATGCAATATTGCAATATTGTGCTTTGTTGCATTTTTTGGTTGTTTTGGGGTTTTTTTTCTTCTCAGGAGACACTATGTAATGGTACTTTTACCTGCTGATGTGTATCAAGATGGTTCGCTTGTGAAATGTTTCTTGGGAATGTTGGGAAGTCAACAACTATACTTCTATTTTAACACTGCTAATTCCATTTGTTTCAGAATACTGGTGATGCATTCTCTCTTCTCAAAGAATATATCTAAATGGGTCCACAGAAGGCAAATCAAAAAATCAAGAAGTAGCTGATGTTAAAAATACACATTTAATTCTTTTAAGAGAAAATGTTTTGCAGTCGTAGGATAGTGCTCTGAATAGAGTCATTAGCAAGTGCTTCATCCTTTGAACTTCAACCAGACATGTTTTACTAGGAACATTTTACTCATTGGTCATGTTCTTCAAGTTGAATGGCATTATTGTTTTGTCAGACTGAACAATTTATTAAATGGGGATTTTATATCACCTCATTTACTATAAAGTGTAGAACACAGGCTAAGTGTCAAAACCACTTTTTTTACAGCTGAATATTGCATTTATTACTAGACTAGGCAGAAGTTAATCAAATTTTAATGTAAAAATATATGCTTTTTCTGGTTTTGGATTCTTTCTCCACAAAAGTGTTGTTTGAAACAGTAGAGATGGCATCATCCTTTAACTGAACAAGTTTTTAAAAGTAATGCAATGAGAAGTGCACAAAAATGCTCTTACTGGTTGTATATCAGTTGATAATCCTCTCAGATTTGAAAAAAAAGTTTTGTCCAAGCTTATCTCAGTCTGTAAACTATGACTATTTCAGGTAAATGAAAAGAAAAACCTAACTTACTAGGCTTTAGGCAAGGGTTCCCAATATGGTATGTTGTTTTGTAAATCATAATTCTCTATAAATTAAATCTATTCTTTATTCTATACTTTATTGCACCTATTAATGAAAATACGGACCCTATGCAATTAGTAGCTGTGAAAACATTTATTAAACACTGAAGAAAAAAAAAAATTTCAGTACAAAATTCTGTGGATTATTTCTATTATCTACCATTAAAAATTGTCTAGAACAAAAGTTCAATACAGTGAGATGACTGTATAATAAGCATGAATGAAATGCATTGATAATATTCAGAAGTAAAAGGAAAGCTGAAAAATGTTATACTTTGATCATGCTATGTTTGGCAGAATCCCATGAGGAAGGAGATGGAGAAGGAGAGGGAGAGGACCTATTCAATTATACAACCCTGTATGTGTAGGGTGGAACTTTAGCAAATTATTACAGTTTATGTACCAATGAAGAATGGAAAACCACAACACATAGGTACTGTCATACCTGAAATGGAAGCTGAACAGACACATTGACATGTGCAATGTTTCCATATATAGAAATCAAAATTTATGTCAGGAGTACAAACTGTACACATTTCTTCATTTTTCAGTTGTACACTCATGTAATTAAAGTTTTCTTTGACATAACAATGGTACTACAAACTTACTGGAAGTATGTTGGTTTTTTTATTTCAAGCTGGTACTTTACATCTTCACCAGCAATGACAATGGAGTCTTCAGAAATCCCCATTATTCATCTTGTAAGAAAGGTATGGGGCATGCTGTCAAAATAAATGCTTCGTCTTTTCTGACTTACTTTGTGTTCATGTTTGCAGAGGCCAAAAGAGAATTTTCAAGAATTTCAAGACTTCAAAGATGCAACCACTAAGCAAACACAACCTGCTTTAAATAAGGGTTTGAAGAAAAAAAACACAGTTGTCACTTCAGTGTGGTCAGTGTTTCTTACACCTTTGAAACATGGATGGATCTTCTCAACTGTGCCCCTAGTTCCTGTTATAAAAAAATGCTACAAAAGCAAAGTGGTGTATGAAAACATGGATCTGTTAGACATCTTGCAATCCAGTGTGCCCTTCGATTATTGGCATTGCAAGAGCTATGGAAACAGGAGAACTAGCTTGCATTTCAATCCTTTATCTCTTTGTCCAGAGGGAATTGACAGGACAAAATTTAGTTTTATTTAAGAAGAGCAAATGTGAGAAACAAAATTTTTCCAGCCCTACTAATTCCATTAAATGCTTTCTTACACATTTTTGCTGAACAGCTTCTCATTTCAGTAGGAACAAAATGTACACAACAGGAAAACATGGATCCTCAGACTTTTATTTTGAGGATTTACCTATAAATTAAATGGTGTTTGTGCCTGTTTCTGTGCAGGAATGAACTTCATCCTCCATAAGCACAAGTCCAAACTTCCAGACCCCATAAGACTCCCGAACAAGGCTGAGATACAAAGACACATGCCACATACCTGGGAAAGTCAAAAAGGCAGGACACTAGAGCAGCTCATAGTCTGTGGATGAAAGCATTCTGCTGAGAATGTGATTTTTCTTCTACATATGGGTGTGTTTTAGGTTCCTGGATGACACACAGACACCTAAGCCTCATCCTTCTCTGCTAAAATTCTTCCTTCTGAACCAGGATTGCACCTCTTCCCTGATATCTTGTATCCATACAACCCTGCAGTGTCCAAGTCAACACAGCCATGGGGCATCAGGGCTTTGCTTGAACTACTGATAGGCCTCATGCATACCAGTAGCCATAATGGTGGGAAAGGTGACCCTTTCCCTACACAAATGCACTAGTTGTAGCACATTTCTATTGTGAAAAAGAGATGCCTAATATTTGGGTTGGGTTAATTACTATGCCATGGGTGTTCAGCTCCAGATCAAGAGACAAAAATGTGCATGAACCTACCTACGTGGTCCTCATGTCCTTGTTCTGACTACAGTAAGGAAACTGCATAAATACAGCTAGAAAGTGATTCAGTTAACCAAAACTTGTCTACTTGGCACTCTGTATGCTTCTGGTAGTACAGGCTATAATGGGAGCTTAGATATTTAGCATGCACGTGACCACCTAAGCAAAGGCACCTTTCTTTGGAGCTGCACTGTCCCAGCTGATCAGTCACTGCAGCATGCTGGCCTGGCACTGAGGAAACACACATGCCACCTTCATCTCCCGAAACAAATCTTCCAATTTCACACTTCTTGGAAGAAGTTTCAACTTCATTAAAGCATGTGGATCTGTGTTTCCTCAAACCAAGCCTGCATGTTTCCCACAAGGTTTGCCTATCCAAGCACAGACAGTCTGAGACAGAACATAGGCATCAAAATGCAGTCACAGCTGAGCAGCTAGACAAACAGTAGAGCAGTCAAAAGAGTGCTCATAGTATGGGTTTTGGAAAGGAAACCATTTGGCACTGCCTAATGAATGGCGTCAGCTAGAAAAACCAAACACTCTGACATGTTATTACAACTGGGATGTACCTGCAATCAGGGTGAAAAGTTGCATTTGCATTTGAAAATTGTAAATACAAAATTACATTTGTACATTTGAAAAAGTGATGAAAAAATATGATGGCAGTGCCTGGCAATATGTTTCTTGAAATAAGTTGGAAGTTTCCATTAATTTGAAATTGTTAGCATAATGTTTTATGCCATTAGGTATCAAATCTCTTTCTGTAATTACATAAGAGATCATAACTAACAAATGAAGAAAATGTGTTTAGGTGCTCAGGAAAATCAAATTAGTTTAATCTACAGTGAAAAGAAATTTTAGAGTAGTATATTATTTTTGTTGTTATTTTTGAAAGTTGCTATGATTTATTACTCTAAACATATAGCCACAAATTGAAAACATGGATTAAAATGTCTCCTACTTGACCTTTTCACAGATATCCCATGAATATAAATGTTAATTCTATACATTCAACAGCTGATGATCAAGTTCTATATTGTGAAAAGTATTGTTTGAAATATTATTCCACTATACAAATTGCATAGTTCCATGGCAAATTTTATGGGTTTTTTATGCTAATAGGCACTTCACAAAACATTGCATAACTTCCACAAATTTACACTATGTGAATGGTTTCAGAGGCAGATGACAACTTCTGGTCTATGATTGGATGATCTTTGCACTTGAATGATACGAGAAATCCCCTTTGCTATCAACTCTTTACCTGAAACAAATCTTGATTTTTATTTATTCATTCAGAGATGAGAAATCAGTCAGCTACTCATGCATAAGACTTAAAAAATGAATGCACAACCACAAACACAAAACAAGCACTTTCCATTTTCTCTTGGAATCTTATTCCTGTTCACGTTTGCAGCACTTTCACTCTTAGTCTTGTCCTTATTTCTCTCAGGCACTGCAATCTCAGTGAAGACTACATTGTCTCTGCTTGGCACAAAGCAAAGTAAAAGATAGTGCTGAACTGCAATGATTGAAGACAAATAATAGAAGAAAGCATATTGTCTCAGTACAGCTACTAAATTCTGGTATCAGTTGCAGCCTATTCTTCCTTCCATGTCTTATCTGGTTGAGCCACTAAGGGAGAAAAGATTGCTTACTCTCTTCTTCCCAGTGTGTATGTCTGCCATAGGATCAAGCACACAAACAGTAAGCCCTCAAACTCATTCAAAGAACTCCATTAAATTAAACTTACACAAGCCTTACAAGATACAGTTCATATGTACTCAGAAATAAGTATGTCATCTATCGCTGCACATGAAAATCTAAGAATGGAATTTTAATCCACAAAATACTAGATATTCCTAAATTTTGACTAGGTTTTGGGTGACAACTGAGAATTAAAATTATTTTATGATTTCTTTTTCACATGCAAAACCTACTAGATGTTTACAACATTACTGTTTAATTTATCACACAATAATTCTAATTCTACATCAGAATGGCACTGCTTCTTATCATTTGGTTTCTTAGGAAGACCCTTCTCAACAAGCACATTGAGGAAGACTGGCTTTGTTGCAGTTAGGACTACTTGCCTTCTTCACTTGTAGCTGATGTCATGAATGAAGAGCTCTTGGGACACAATAAGGAAGCATTCACTGCCATTACTAAAAGTACTCAAATAGATCTGATGTCCCAGCATGCTGGTGACCCTAAACTGTGCATTTTAAAGGAAGGCTGAGGGCTGCTTGAAGTTGAAATAAATTTGCTTGCCCATCAGTTAATCAATCAGGCACATGCATGTCCCAGATGAGAGCTGCAGAAGGACTTGTCATACTCTTTTCATATTCTGCAACGGCTTCCCACTAGCCACTTTGCCTCCCTATTTTCTGCCTGAGCAGATTGGTGATTTTTTTCCAACTTCTGTTTTCCTTAAAACAAGTTGCATCAAAAATTACCTCTTCAAGTCCCTCTATGATTTCCTGTAGTGAGTGCTTACTATTCCTATCTACCAATGACAAGTTTCTTTGCTAGTTCTTAACCATTTTCTGGTGTCTACATAGGCCAGATATTAACCAGTTTCTTTGCTATTTGTCCTGCTACTTCCATTGCAAGGCAACGAAAACAACTTGGTATCACTGTTTGCTGGCATTATACTACTCATTAGAAAGCTACTTTAAGTTCCCATTTATTGTAACCACAATGGTTTATCAGTGAACAAGGACACTTTCTGGGAATTATAATTTCAGGTGCCCTAGAAAAGAGTTTTCTGTAAAACTTACATTTTTTAAGTTGATCCTAAGTTATACTTACCCTGTGGCTTCTATGTCCTTAACGAACTGTGGCCCTCATGGAAATACACCACCTCCTTTCTGTTACACCCATGGAATCAAGGTGTCCAATATGCAATTTATAGATTTTGCCCACAGAGTATCTTCTAAATGACATTTATTTGAGAGGTTTTTCCAAGTGCTTTCAACCTCAGCCTGAATAACCTTCTCCAATGCTTGTCCTGTCTCTGTCCTTGTTTATAAACATAGTGCACAGTATGTTAGAGTATGAATTTATGGTTTTGTGTCACTAACTCTCTCTGTAAACAGTCCTGCAGCTTACTGAATTGCCTTGATTTGAAGCAACTTAATCCTCTCTCAATGCTACATGAAATATTTAATACTTCATATTTAAGACTTTCTGCATACTGAGTGACCACAAAACAGGCCATGCAGAAAAGCAAGTTGTCAGTTTACAGCCTAGCACACTTCTTTACGTAGACAAGCCATCTATTTCAGTCAATTCTTTGCGACTAGGCCATAGTGATGATATACCAGCATCACCGAGAAAAAGTTTCATTTCCTCTTCCTGTCTCCACTTTTACTGTCATGACTCTAGTGCTGGTGTCTAGTCAGCGAGAGAATCTTATTATATCAATGTCCAAGTGTGACACACAGCAAGGATTAAAGCGTTATCCAGCTTGTACTTGCATAAGCAGGCTCTCTGGAAATAGAATTCAGACTGATATTTTCATTTCAAACCTATATTTTCCTCCATCTGAGCAGTCAATGGAGCATCTTCCTTTCTAAGTATGATCCAATTATAATGAGAGCTTGGATTGACAGGAAACATTATTATAACTGAATGAGTTGTCAAATCCATGATTAATAAGGTTTTTCATTTAGGTTCAACAATAGCAGCGTCAGGCCACTGGCATATTATTATTCAATAATTCGTAACATTCATAAGAAGGTTTGCTTTCCATTCTGGAGGGTAGATGGAGATCTCTCACATTCAGATGTTCATATGGGTAGTTTCAATATTTCATGAGAGTTTTTTTTTTTCTCTGTATTTTCTGAAGATGCAATCTAACAAAAAGCTTTACCTAAAATATAAGCCTGCTAAGGACTTTGTTTCTGTTTTACTCCTAGCATCCATATTTTTGTATCCACACTTTTATTGCTTGAACCATGACAACAGAGGGGCAATAACAGTTGTGTAGAAGGTTTGTAGCCTGGGTGTTTGCATCGTCAGATTTTGAGTGTATGGAGCATAAGTAGGAGGTCCACCTCAGTTCAGCGAGGTGCAAAGCATCAGATAAACAGCAGATATTTCATGTTTGCCACTGTGTATGTAAGCATTTAAAAATCATTGTGTGTGGTTCAAGCAGAGCAGGGTTTTTTCTACAGTACACTAATTTTCATTTTTATGTGAGAGACAATGAGGTCAGGACAGTTATGAATTGGGGTTATAACAGGGGGAAAAGAATGTATTTAGAAAGAAAAAATCCTCCCCCTCAACAAAGCCTTTTTATAGCAAAAGTGCAGTTCCCTCCATCCTACATAAACTCTGCTTTCCCATGCCATTTCACAGGTTGATAGAAGATAATGGGCTATCCCATTATTCTGTTTCACTAGTTCTCAGTTTCACTTTCCTAGCCTACCTCCTTAATCCACTCTTCCATCCAAGTGGTGGTGCAACTCCATCACTGCAAGTAGTATAAATGAGTATAAATGCTTTGGCTGTAAAAGCTGTGTGCTAGGGTTGACTGCAAAAAATGGCCCATTAGTCCAGCATTCATTTATACATCAACAGCTACATCCCACTACTTTTTATCCAAATATGGTGTTTCAATATGGAAATACATATAACCCATACAATATCAATCTCTCTCCTCATTTTCTTCCCTTGCTGACAACTTAACACACTTGCACAAACTAATGTTTATCATGCAGGTTTTAGGTTAATGTTATAATCTGTCAAAGTCTCACAAACTGAGGAAATGTATGGAGGCATTCTGAGAAGCATTGGAGTTTCCATCTACAACCCTTCATGTCTTGAAACTAACTCCTTTGTTCTGTAAGCCAACAGGTGAAGGCTAGGCTTAAGACACTGGATATACCCCAGCAGATGCAGAAGGAAAGCACAAAGACTGGTGTCTACTAAGAATAAACTATGAAGTTGTTAACAAAAGGCTTACAAAGGTGTTAGTGACCCTCAGGGTTAACACCTTGCAATGTCAAAAGGAAGAAGGTCACACCTCTCTTCTTTCTTGTTTCTTCCTCTTTCAAATATCCACACTTCAGAATCCAGCTGTCCTAGACAAGAGTGGCCTGTGTTTTGCACCTCTTCTGTAAATTAATATTCAGTTGAAAACTTTTAAGCTAGATTAAAATGTACCAGAATCCAGGAATTTCATTCTTGTTATTACTTTTGTGTTGTTACTGTTGTTCCTATTGTGGTAACTGATGCACAGAATGCCTCATACATGCAAAAATGGTGTTTGTCTCTATAAATATCTAAGATGGTGAAATGAAGTATTGTGTCTCATTTTATAGACAGAAGAGACAGCTACATGAACAAGTTGCCACCAAGTAAATGAGCGTGGATTTACAGCTCATTAGCTACTCCATGGCAACTGTCTGTGTGGTTATTGCTCCAGAGTAAATGTGAGGTAACTCTGACCCTTACTGTGAGGCAACAGATCTTGCATTTACCTGAGATTTAAGCATCCATATAAAGTAACTAATGAGCTGTAAATCCACACTCTTTCTTCACACATGGCAGTTTCTTCATCTGTCTTGAAGCAATGATATTTATGTGATTTGTGTGGTGTCACTGAAGCAGTGTGTGACAGAACTGGGAGCATAAACCAGACCGACCAACCTCCTGCAAACCCCACTCCCTGCGTGGCCAGGATTTTCTTGCAAGAGCTGCTGTTCAATTGCTTGGCACATCTCCCTTCAAATGAGAGCAATTCACAAGCAAACTCAGACACTCCTTTCCTCATTAATACTGCAGGGCATGCATATACCACTTACGCAAAACAGATGGATCGGTAGAAGTAGCTTCCAGACACAGCTTCTTAATTTCACAGATAAAATATTATTTACTTTTTCAAAGAGTCTTAAATTTAAAGTTTAAAAGAAAGTGTTGCTTTGGGAATAGTTTTATCCTGTTTTATTAATCAGATTTCAACTCTAGCTAATTGAGAGTTCAAATTAGTGCAGAGTCTAAGCCACTGTGTTATCCATCAGGGTGGTGCATGGCATGCCACAAACGAGCAAAGAGGGTTCTTTCTTTGTTTTCTCCAGTGACTCCTACCAAATGATACTCTACTAAGACTGTACCACAATAGTTCAGGTGGATCATTGATACAAGCCACTGTCTACAGTCATTACAAACCTGGGATTGTTGTTCTGATTTTTCAGTGGCATCAAGAAAATCAGAATAGAATACTGTGTGGCTCCTCAAATCCTTTATTACTTTCTATTAAAAAAAAAAAAAAGAGAGAGGAGGGGGAGACAAATAAACCCATGGGAGAAAATTCTGCACTACAGCATCACAACATATCACCATTTAAAATATTTACCAGTAAAATTGTTTCATGTCCTGAGGTAGAACAAGAACATAATGCTATTACCTTAACAAAGTTCAGTGTAAATTATACACCTCTATCCATAAAAAAAAGAAATTAATTTTCTCAGTACACACATTAAATACACTGTTTTTCAGCCTTTAAAAGCTCCCTTGTATAATAATTGATAAATCTCACTATTCATTTTATCACTGCCATGCTTTTTATGACATGTCTATGGACTAACACATTCAAAAAGCAGAGAGGTAAAGCCTCAGACTGTCTTTATGAATTTTAATGGATTTGATGAGTCTCTCCACAGCACTCTCTGTTTCCTGATAATCACTCGATTCCTCACTGCAAGGACTCTGGAAAATGTGAGTCGTTGCTACAGGTCCTTTGGGATTTGACCCTGCTGTCACACTGACAGCAACTTTCTCATTTCATTTCATGGGCCAATATATTTCAAAACATAATCCTAACCTTCTGGGATGCTTTCAGTTCTGGGATGCCCAGCTCTGACAGTACTGCAAAAGCTTGAATTTCATGAAGGCAAGGCAAGCATAATGTAAATGGGAAATGTCAATGCTTTCTTTCACATTGACTACATACAACACTTTAGTGACTCTGATGAGAATCCTTTTCCTTTTCCCCCCCCCCCCCCCTTTTTTTTTTTAGCAGAGGCTATGTCAACACTAGTTGATTGAACAGTGCCTGTAAACATCCATGGGCTCAGTTTCAACCTGTGCCAACTAACAGTTTCCAAAACAGTTCCCGGGCATGACCTGAGGATCCCAGCACCCCAGCTTGCAGGTTGCAAGCAGCTCAACAGATTTGAAGACTGAAAGGGTTGCTGTCAGAGACATTAGCCACCTCATGCCAGTAGGCCTTCAGAGCCCAGAAAAACCCCTGAAAGTTATTAAGCAGGGATGGAATCAGAGACCCTGGCAACTGCCTGGACTTCCAGCAGCTGGCTCTGAGGGAGCCCCAGGACCTCCAGGCAGGTCACAGGAGTACAGGGTCTGTATTTCCTGCTGGTAATTTGTTGTGGTGTATATTCTTTCTGGACAGTTTAAATTGAAAAACTCTGTTGACTTCCAAACAGAACTGGTAGCCCTTCAATAACCAGCTGTCCCTGAACTTAATTTTCCAGCCTTCTTGCTATGAGGAGAAGGGCGAATGATAGAATGCAGCCTGGAGAACAGTGTCGTGGGAAGTCAGGCTGTTTGGAACCCCAGATGAAAAAAAAAAATTCTCTCCCCCCCCCCCCCCCCCCCCCCCCCCCGAATTATATTTTTGGAGGGTTATTCTGCTGCAGTGTTTCCTAGAATTTTGAATATTTTTTTTTGCTTTGTTGTCCTGCTTCATAATTATACATAATTATGTGATTTTAGTATGTTCTGGTTTTTGTTACTTTATGTACTTTCTGCAAGAAAGAAAAAAGTGTGCCAGCCAATTCTCCCCTTACTGACATCAATGTCGTTTGGCTCAAACACTCTATGCAGAATTTTTTCTCTTCTTATCAAGGGTTCCATATTTTCATGTGGTCCAATTTTTTATTTCTTCTGGGCATTCTTTTTATTTTGATATTTCTTTTCTCTTTGTTCTCGAAGTAATTAATTTTTTAGCTCTAAATTAAGCAATTTGCTTTTAACCAGTTGGCATTTTTATCAGTCAGCATATCCAAATGTTCATCTGTACCTTCGTTAATTTCATGTACTATATCAGCATTTCCTGTAGCAGTAATGGCTTTCTGCAATGAGACTTACACCTCAGATTGCCCTGCTAGTTTTTCAGGCAATTATCTACTGCCTGTCATTCTGGCAGGCACATTGCTATCTTCCCCACTGTATTTTAGTTTGGAGACTAACATCAATCCACAGTAAGTGCCTGTGACAGACTTGATACTTCTCTGTGGAAACTTTAAGCTTTTAGTATTGTTTAAAAGAGAAAGAGGTCTTAATGCCAGCTCTCCGTACCGAGAATATCAGGAAAATTCCAGTAATTTATTAGCTGAGTCTTTAGGATTTCCTGCTCCTTGAACTCCTTCCTGTTGGTTCATTTCCATAGGGTGCCTTAACAGCTGTGGTCCCCCATCATCCAAATTAGAGTGTTTCTCCAGACAGGTTTGCTTGGTTTCTTTTGCAGAAAAACCCAGGACATGAAGTAGGATTCGCACATATGCAGGTTTCAGCCCAGCATGGTATCAAGATATTTGTTTATAGGGTTCCCAGAAAATGGTCATGGACCCCCATGTATGTAGACAAATATAAGGATCTCTTCAACGGAGCACGAATACAAAGTCCTTCACCTCAGACTGTCCATCCTACAAACCAAATGGCTTGACACCTGTTAGCACCTACAGTCTGCTCCAGTTTTGCTCCTAAAAACCTATCTGAGGATTGGAGATTCAAGGTCATAGAAGCTGGGGGGGAGGAAGGAAGGGATGCTGAAGGGAACATGACAAGTGTAGTATGGGGGACCTGAGAGTCTGGGGAAATTAGGTACATGGGCATTAGGAGATAAGGGATCCTGTCATACAGCGTGAACATGGTGCTTGGAGGAGCAAGAAGATGCAGCACAAGGAGTTGGAGGGATTTGGGGCCTGACTCACTGGGCAAGGATGCAGTGGGGATGAGATGCTGAGACACTTCAAGAACTTGGCCATAATGACAACATAGGATGGTCATTAATCTCAAAGGGCTGCACTTCCAGCCTTCCCATGCCATTTATTAGGGACTTACAAAGCTGCTGGAAAGTGACAGAAACAGTACCTGTGGTATGGGGAAGGACAGGGAGAAAGAGAGTGGAAGGTGAGAATCCAGTGAGAGGGAAACCTCCTTTTCAGTGGGGACTGAGAGAAAAAGAGGAAGAGGAAGCACAGCTGCAGCTTCAGCAGCCACAATGCTGCACCTGTCATAAAGGAAGCCCTCTTTCTTACATTTGTATATGCACATTCTTGCATCTGCTAACGAACTATACTTTCCTCCTGCATTTATAGTGCCAAAGTATTACGAATTCCTGGAGTTTGTTCTTATCTTTTCCTTCCTGAATGTCCTGTGTGTGTTTTCTAATATGTATTTATTTTAGAAGGTCAGTTTCTTACTACACAGCAGAAATACTTGTGTTACATGTACCCTCTACAGGCTCTAAAAACATAAAAAATGCTCTGAAAGCAGAAAAGAAATAGTTAAGAGGAAGGAAAGAAGGCACTGCAGGAAAACTCATTTGCTGAAAAATGCAGCTTATGTCTTATCAATTTAATTCCAGATAAGTCTTCATTTTTCTGTGAAGACAGATGCGATAAATATGTTAATGACAGATTTTGGTAGTTCAGTTTGTAGAACTGCAAAGCCAGATGGAAGTGATAATTTTTCTTTCATTTTAATTTTAAAATAAAAAGCAAGAAAGTGAGAAAGTTCCTGATATCTTAGCACTGTAATGACTTTTTGAAGGATAATGGACCTTAGCATAGAATGACGATTAACTATCATGCCCGGATACTTACTATTTTATTAAATTCCTTTTTCCCCATCTGGAACTCTCTCCGTTTTCTTGCCAGAGCTGAGCAGATTGCTGCCTGTGACTGATGTTTCCACCTCCACCTTCATAATAATATTTAGCAGGAATCCTAACTTGAAGCTGGTGCATATTTTACTGATACTAATATTACTCAGGCAAGATACAAGGCTAAGTAGACCACTAAAAAAGCCTTGGATGGAGCTAACCTCTCATACTGTTGAACAGGAGCCAAATGCCAAATGTTGTCTTTCTAAATGTCCTTAAGTGCTGCATTTAGTGCTCTTGGGATATTAGAAGCAGCAGGATTAAACTGTGGTCCCCCATGCCTTGATTACGGTTCCCCCAGTATTAACATGCACCTAGCAATATTTGGCATGGGCTCTTTTTGATTGTCTCCATATAAAACAAAACCATTGAGGGACAGATAATAGCATCTTCTTAAATCTGTAGGATATTTACTGCTGGAACTGTGTTGGCAAAAATTTCCTTCAATCTATTTATTGATCACATGGTACTGTGTCAGTATCAGCTGAATGGGTATTATAGCAAAAAGAAAGCTAGAAAAATTTTGCTGCTTGAATCCTCTTGAACAGGAGGTAATTGTAGGTTGGAAGTGAAAAGCCTAAGAAAATTTTAGGAAACCATTTTCAAGCTTTTTCTGTTCAGGGTTCCACCCAAAACATTACTCTGGGGTGACTAAGTGAAACTTGGCTTGTTAAATTCACCATGTTATTTCTACCTGTGGAAAGAACAAGCACATCTAGCTTGTTCTTTTCAAATGAATTTTAATTTCAAAAAGGTGAGGTCCTGACTGGTTCCTCCCACAGGAATTTCTCTCCAGGAACAACTTGGCAAGAGAGTGAAGTGTTCCATTCTCAAATCAATAGCATTAACTTCTAGGGGTTTGTTAGGTCATTCTCATTCTCTAGCTCACAAATCAGACACTGAATGGCTTAAATTATTTCATTCAACATGGTAGTTAGAGATCCCTGAGGACTTTATTCTAATGATTCCAGGCAGGAAAATGTGGAATTCTTAAGAATGACTGCTTGTAACCCAGGTTTTACCAGTGGATAAAGGGTACAATTGTTGTTTGACCATCACTGTCCTCAGCTGGGGGTGCAAAGTCAGTAGGGTTTGTGAGTAGAGGTGATATTGGTTAATAGATAGCTATCTGATATTGACATATATCAGATCTGACATACCAGATTAATGTCATCATTAGATACATGCAATTTATTTCATTTGTTTACTCCGCGTGTATTTTCTTGGGGTTTTTGTTTCTTTATTCAATTAACATCTAATACAAAACTGCAAACATATGTGGCCTGGGTATTTCTTATCCAAAAACAATGATCAGATGAGAGGGAAAGTCTACACTTCAGTGTGGAGGGGAGAGGAGAGATCCCCAGGCTCTGGAAGTGAAAGCTGTGTCAGCAGGAGCCAACTCAACTTAATTAGCGCTGTGAAGAGATCGGGCAGAGTGCTCAGTTAATGCAGCTATATTATATCTGAGAATTCATCTGGTGCCTGGACTTTGCTGAGCTATGGAAACATACGTTGTACCTTGCACGCAAGCGGAGGCAGTTCTTGTACTCATTTGAGGTTCCAGTCCAAGCTGGCTGCTAATCTCATACAATTCAGTGACTAACTAACATGGCCAGAAGTACACAGGGAAAGATGCCGTCCTGCTCCTGGCCCTAGTGTTCCCTTAGCAAGGTCAGAGAACAGCAGGCAGAGACAGCTGGAGCCTCTCTGCCCTCACAGCCTTGCTGTGAGCTAAGAGGCAATCAAAGCACAAACCGTAGCCAGAGGTGACCCACCCTTGCAGAGCATCCTCAGGTATTGGCATTAAACAGACGGATCTTAGCCCTCTGTGGACTGACGCAGCAGCAGCATTTAATCCTGGAGCACCAAGCCAAGCAGAGCTTCCCAACTGGTGGGCAAGGAAGCCATTCACCACCCTCCAGCAAGCAGCCAAAGCTCCCAAAGCACCAGGCAGGGAGCATGGCAATTCATGCAGCACTAAAGCTTATTCCAGGCTGCCACCTTGCTAGGCTTAAGTTCGGCTCATTAGGATGTTTGTCTGTTATTTATGCAAATAAGTCTATGCACAGTCACAAAATATGCAAAGAGGACCATTTACCAGCTTGACATAATTTCCAACTTTCTGAACCCTCAGATGTCCTTGATACATGTAGAATAAAATGCAGTCTCCCCTATCACTACTGCCAGCAGGGAGGCCAAGGCAGAGCCCATCCACTCCCATCCATGTCCTCTCAGAGAATTCATAGTGCTTGAGATAGAAAAGATAATGCATTCTGTGTGACTTTAAACCTATTACGTTACAGCTCAGGATATTTAATCTTATGAATAAAGGATCTCTACTCATTTCACCTTTCCAGGGAAGGAAGTTTACAAATCTGCATAACTCTAAGCAGTCTGACTGCAGTTTATTATTTATTTATAACATGCACGTAAAAAAAAGAAATGTCTGCAGTCTAAGGTTGCTCTCACTCATGAATGTGCAAAGGAACCTCAGCTCATCCCTCTCCTGCCCTTATTGCTCTTTCCTCACTTCTTGAAAATATTATCTTCTGCACAAGTCTAGACTGGAGTCAGTATCTACCTCTTGTTCTCCACACACAGCCACCAGTAACTGCAGGGGGTCTGAGTCCTCCAGACAGGAGTACAGGTCTACCAGAAACACAACTTCAGGGAATTCTTCCCCTGTTCTGTACCCTAGGCCAGTATCAGGCTGACAACTTGCCTGTTAACACCAGGGACCAGTTTCCCATGCACCACTCATAGATTAACAGGGTGTCTCATTTAAGCTGCTACAACATTCACTGCACAAATTACCAGAAAAGAAGCTTCCCTCATATAAGTAAAGACAGAAGAAAAGGATGGAGCTTTTTGCTGTATTACCCTTATCTTAGAGTCCTGCCTTACCCATTTCCTTCTCTTATGATCGGTTGTAACTGTCAACAGACCTGTTGTATCTATGTGGAGCTGTGGGCCTGCATGTGGTCTTGGAATTGGCACTGAGGGGAGGAACACCTCCAGAAGGCAAGGATTGGTACTCACAAAGGTTCCCCTTCCTGGGCAGCTACAATCAGACCTTAATTTGATAGCAACACAAAAAATAACTTTTCCCAACTCCCCCAAAATAGAATTCCATGACTTACATTGCATTTAAAGTGCTGCACAGTCACAATGCAGAGTCCTGAAAGTATTTCCAGTGTGTTTTCTTATTCCTCTGTAGGGAATTTACATTTGCACATGGCACCACCAGCAACCTAAATTAAATACCTCCTGGGCAGTCACTCTTATTACAGTCCATCAAGGTGCCTTTCTTTGATTCTTTCAATATAGGCAAGAAAATTGTGGTTGGTTGACCCCAGTCAGTAGCTAAGCACCCATCCAGGTGCTCACTCACTTTCCCCTGACATCAGGATGATGATCTCATCAGGAGAGAGAATAGTAAGAGCAAAAGCAAGACAACATAAGGGTTGGGATAAAGACAGTTTAATAAATGAGGGAAAGAGGAAAAATCCCATGGATGCAAAGGCAGTCACTCACCACCTCCCACAAGCAGACTGATGTTCAGTCCATCTCTGAGCTATGGCTACCTTCCAAAACCAATGACACCTCAGTTTTATTGCTGAGCATGGCATAATATATCATGGAATACACCTTTGGTCAGTTGGGGTCAGCTGTCCTACCTGTGTTCCCTCCAAACCTCTTGCCCACCACCAGCCTACTTGCTGGGGGAGACAGCATGGGAAAAAAGAGAAAGCCTTGACACTGTGGTTGGTGTGCAATAGCCAAAACATTGGTGGGCTGGCAATGTTGTTTTAGTCACAAATCCAAACCACCATGTCTTATAGGCTGCTGTGAAGAAAATGAACTCCATCTCAGACAGACTCAACACAAAAATTAATGAACAAAGGCATGGCTTTAGGTTAACCATAAAGAAAAAAAAAACAAACAAAACAAAACTAGAAGAGGCATTTCTTTCTTAATGTTTAATATAAAAATAGCTATCTTTCTTAATATTCTAAAACAATTGCCCTTTTTATTCCAAGTTTATTTGCCACTCGTGTAAGTGCAAAACCATACCACCTGACTTTTGGTGAATTTAATTCTGCTGTTTCCAGCTGAGCAAAATTATCTTTACATCATGAAAACATATGCTTCCCTTAATAAAGATTTAAATATAGCCACTTCAAATCTCTCCCTTCGCTTTTGCATTGGTGCAGTAAAGGATTATCCATGCAAAATTATACAGTCAAGCTTTCTACTGTGAGTCGGCATGGTTTCCTTGTTTTTCATGGATCAATTAACACCCACTGGAAATTTTAGCCATTGTTGTCTGCAATGGCTAATTTACCTATTACAGGGAACTGAGAGCATCTGTGTACATGCCATAAGGATTTTTCAGTTAAATGAAGACTGTAAACCAACAGAACATGACCTATGATTGTAAGACACTCAAGGACAAGGTGTGATACCTTACCTTTGGAGCCTGTAGTACGTCTGTCACACCTTGCTTAGATACTGCAAAACCAGGTTTGGGTGCAATTGTTGTTGGCTTTTTGGGAGGCCTGGGTGGTGGATGAAGGGTTTGGTTTTCATATCTTCTCATCATATAGTATTGCCCTTCGCTTATCTCTTCCACTGTTGTCTTAGTCACAGGTGGTACAATAGCCTGGATATCTTTGTTGAGCAAGTGGACTGACATGTTTAAGCGATATACAGGAATTTCCCAGCCCTCCAGTGGGCTGCTGGCACTACTGATCAGCAAATAATAGTCTGTGATTTCTTCTTCAAACTGCAGACCAGGCACAGCAGCCAAGACATCTTCCTCAATAGAAAGGTCCCTCACAGACACTTTAACATTAAAAGGTAAATGAAATTCTTTGCAAATCTCAGAAAGCTGATACTGTTTCTTGTCATGAATCACTTCCACAAAGCCACCTTCCATGTACATAGGGAGGAGCACTTTCTTATGTGTATCGCTTAGTATTTGTTCACAGGCTAAAACATCTATGAGTTTATTTCTTCCTTCATACAGAACTTCACTAGTCTGGCATTGCTGAACTAGAAATTGATCTCCAACTGAAACAGAAAAAAGCTCTTTATGAGGGGAATCAAAGGCTTTAGTTGCTACAACATGAAGCTGTTCCTTTTCACTTCTTGCTATCTCTAAGTCATAGGCAGTTGGAAACTCCCTAGGTCTTCTCTTGAACTTTCCTTTGTAGCTCATAGGAATTAAAAAATGTCTTTTGGGGGAATCGCTTCTGATTTCAGAGGCTAGAACTCTTGTTGCCTGGTACTTTTTGTAGATTATGATCTCTTTCCCTGTATACAATAAGTTACAAGGTTTCTGGCTTCCTGAAGGTCCTTCCATTATCTCAGCAGCCATAGGAAATTCCTTGCTTGTTCTCTCAAATACGTTTTCCAAAGACAGTGGCTGAAGGAAAGAGCTGATATCATAACAGTCTGTTATATCCTTGACCTCAACATCTAGATCTGAGAGGATATGAACTATGTCCTTTCGAACTGAAAAGAAAAAGAAATATATTGACTTTTGTTTTCAAACTGACATTGGAATAAAATACACATATCCCATTGGCCAGATACTAAATTACCTTCCCTGAGGCATGCACCTCCATATGTTGACATGCACAGTTAAAAGGGCCTGTCAAAGTCCAACTGTTTTGAGATATATGGCTATTAGATATGCAGGAGACCTCACAAAGGAAGAGAGAAGTGAGAGGAGTTGAGAATAAGGTGTGCAAATGAACAAAAGTTTAAGAAAAAGGAAAGGAAAAATAATCTAGTTCACTATCATTCTCACAGGACCTCCAAGTTTAATCAGCTGTTTATCTTATCAAACTCTTTTTCTTGACTATGAGATGTATTTCTCTTATTTTATTTCATAGTAACTTCTGGTTTCTCCAAAGAAATGAGTAGGGGAGCATTTTAACAAATAAATAGCATTTGAGCCCATTAACACGTGTTGTTCCTGTGGCCAGTCAGGAATAAATCAGATATTTTAACGTTTACAAGAATAATGAAAACACCTATAATTACTAGAAGATTATATCATTTTTTTAAAGGGGCAAACCCTTTGTATAACTAAATTTAAGCTTATTGTTAATGAATGAAGAAATTTCTACTATAATGGTCCTCTGTGGAACTCTTGCATCTGGTTTTATTCACTTTCAGAACCGAGCAGTTGCACTTAATAGTCTGACTGGGAACAACAACTCTTTTATCACAATTGGACTTGCAAAATTTTGGATGCACAACTTCCAAGCAGAAAGCTGAATATGCCATTAAGGCTTGTTTAAGAATCTGGCTCCAGATCAGTGACCCCACAGATCACTGACAAAGGTAGTAAAGTTTAACAAGCAAATAATATTTAATGACTCTCTTTAATAATACTTATTCTGCATAGACCTGCACAGAAGGATAGCATATCCCAGATCCACACTTCCTTGTAGCAGGACATATCAATATTTTATACTTAAGAGTCGGTATCAGATGTATTTTCATACAATGGAGATTTATGACAGTGAATCAGGGTCTGTTTAGTCCGACTCTGCTCTTGTCACACTCATACCTTTAGGTGACAGACTTCCTAAGCACCACAAGGGAAAGTCAATGAAGTAGAAATGACTAGTGAAAAGGAAAGTTTGGGGGAGTTCCACACCCTTAATTGTTCATTATTAAGAATGAGAAGTATAGAGGATTCCTGCCCACAGCCTATGAAAATATAATCTGTTATTCCTCTTATCAGGAATCTTTTTTATTGATTTGTGGATCGTATTTCTTATACTTTATCTTGTGTCTATATATAGTTCTTCTAAAAATGGTGGAAACTCATTTTTCATGGTCCACAAAAAAGTAGTTCATTATGTACCATGAAACCTACTTTTCAAGTTTGTATTAAATAGTTATTTAGGACATATTTAATACTTCTTAAATGTTGAGTACACTATGAAACATAAATGGGCATGAAATAAAATCAACAAATACAACTCTCACTGGAATATCTGATTAGACAGGTGAATACCAAACAATACTGAATCTTCAGAAACATTAAATTCTTATTGATTCTGCCCTTATATCTAACTGGGTGTAGGAATACACCTAAGTGAATCCAGCCTTAGGAGATGGACTAGATTCCTGAATCTAACTAGAGTTGTAGAAAACAAAGTATTCTATCTCGTGAAGATATACTTTCCAAACTCACAGATTAATCACATAGCAAGAACAGATGAATGTCTCATGATAAGCAATTAACAGCTATAGTAGATCGTGCTAACAGTCTCTGCCCACTTTAATTTTTTTCACTTTTATCCATTTATTTACATCATTCATCAGAGAAAGCTCATTTGGGAAAAGATTTCCTGCTTAATGTCCTCATGAATGACATACTTCAGCCAGGATTTAATTCTATGGAGCTTACTGGTTTGCTTCTAGAAAACACAATCTTGACACAAGCTAAGCTCCTAACCTGCAAATTTTAACAGTATGGGTGCATCAACAAGTAGAATTGCAGAAAGTTTCCATCTACTGCCTTGGCTATCCTCAGGCAAGGTCGACTATTTTAGCTTAACCTGTTTTTTGGCTTAGGTAGGTATCTCAGTTCAGAGAGGATACGCTGTGTGTGCACACATAGGTCATTACTGCAGCTCAGCTATTCTAGTCACCCTAAGTCAGGAGAATTTCACTGTGTGCTTGTACACTTGCACACCTTCTAATTTAATTCCCATGACAAATTTCACTAACAAGTGAAAGTCATAACTACAGACATTGGTAAGAACAGAACTCAGCAGTTTCAATGTTTCGGTGGAACAACTACAAAAGTCATAATGTGCCATGGACAAAATAATTTCAGTTTTCTTTAAATAAAAACTCATAACACAAATTACAATCTTAAAAGATATTGGCTTTCAAATATCTTCCTGTTTCCTCAAACCTAGGGGTTTCAGAAATTGTCTGAGTCTTTTCTGTTTATATTCTATTGATATTTGTTTCTGCAATAGAGTAACATAATATGGTTTTGCTTTCTGCATTGTCCTCATTCTGAATAAAATACGGTAGTTTAATGTGTTACATATATGTTTATATTCTTTTTCTACCTCATAGCCATATCCATAAATGATCAAGTGGCCTATCCATGGCCAGATTCTGAGACACAAAAGAAAAGAATCTGAAACTGAACAGAATTTCTAAGCTCTATTTTTTTCACTATGGAATAAAATTTCTTTGCAATGATGATTTAATTGTTGTGAACAAGAAAATGGCAACAGAAAGAAAGGCAAAGTTACTATCTAAACTAACAGGAATTTAATTTAAAGGGCTAAAAAAGGCAATATTATTTACATCTTTCTTTACCTTTAAACTAGCATCAACGACAAATATGAGTCAGGAATTCTTGACCAAACCAAATCCTTCCTGACTACTTTAAGCTAATTCTGTATATTTAAGGGTACTTGGCTGTATTGAGATGAACAAAACATTGAATTTTATTCATACTTACATTTCATTACTGCCTGCACTTCATAGACAGGCGTGAGAATCAAGCAGCCATCAAAATTTTCAGGAAGTGGATTAGAGGAGTCCCATATATGCAAAGTATTGGAAAGTTTGACAATCCTGTTTCTGCACTTAGGGATTTTCCATTCTGCAATCTCTTTTAGAGTGTATATCTGGTCATCTTCACACTCATAGAATTTTCCTTCTTGCAAAAGGGGCAAAGTGAAGGAATGAGACTGGTTATTTCTGATCACACCACAGTTCACAGACATCATCCCATTGACCTCTTCCACTGAGTTGAAGGTGATCTGCTCACCATGTTTGATAGTGAGGGTTGCCAGTTTTATATCCTCAGAGCTGTAGAAACATGGATGACCAAATCTTGTTGGCCCAATAGAGACTTTTCTTGTAATTTCTTCAATGCTGACATATGGAGTTTTATCTGCCACAACCTTATAAAGACCTAAAACCAGAAAACCTGCATTATAAAAAGGGAAATTTAAAGGAAGTGATGCCAAACTTTAGACTATGAATGCAATAAAAATTGGGAGCACAGCACATCAAACAATTCATATCTGATAATTTGCTTTGGTTGCTAGAAATAGGACTCTATAAATGTTATATCAACTACATGATACAAAACATAGACAGCTAGAATTAGTCCTTTATACTCTGCAGGTAATTTATGACATCCAACTTTTCTATGTCCATGTAATAAGAGAAAAAAGTTATTTTCTTTGTTACAGGAAAAGGAAAAAATATCTTAAATTCTTATCTGTCTTCTCAGAAAACCATTCTTTAAGAAGAAAAAGCAGACATGGTGTGAGGAAGAGCAACACTAATGTGATCAGTGAAATGCAAGATAAAGTTTCTGGCTAACTATTGTATCATGTATTCTTACACACACAGACCAAATACGTTTAAAGACACATCCCAGCTGAAAAAGTAGTGCCTACAGATAAAAATGAGCAGAGGAAATTGCTTTTAGCATATCTGATAGCCCAGATGACCAGATGGAGGAATTCAGAGTTTGGGTGTTACAGCACTGTGGTCATCACAAGGCAATTAAAGTGCAAGGCAGAAGCTGCATCTGAGCATCCCTACCCCCTAGGGACATTATTATTTCATTTTAATCATGCCCCTTGGAGCTGTCTCATTAAGAGTCCACATTGCAAGAACAATATGTACATTTCTATATTTGCATGAGTGTTTTTATAGAGCAAGATGAAGTGGACAGTTTAGAGGACTAAGCAGTAGGGTTTAGCTGAACTGTGTGATTCAGTTGTCTTCTTCCCCAGGCACAGCAGTGTGAATGCTGCCTTGCAGGATTACATTGCGGCTTCCTGGGACAGGCACCGACTAAGGCTCTCTTCCAAGTGAATATAATTGACTGTAGAGGTTGTTGCTAGGCCAAGTTTGCAAGCCAGGGGACCCACAACAAATTAGCCGGTAGCTACAGCTACAGTGACAAAGCAGCCAAGTTCCCTGGGAGATGTAATGTCTTTTCATGTTCCCGCAAAGCCAACTGCAGGCTTTTGCCTTCTGCAGACCACACAAAAGGCACTGTATCTTAGTGGTAAAAGAACACTCCCACCTTGGCAGTTATGGAGCATGGGATGGGGACTCAAGGATTGCTGCTTGGCACTACTGGAGACTCCTTCATGGAAGCTCTACATCTCATTAGTGGTTTCTGCCATGTCTACAGAGGTTTAATTGTCTCATCTGTGTGCCGTCAGTTATCTAGTGTGGGAACTGGGTCCACAGTGTCTGTGACTCCCTTTCCATAGGAATCAGAGTGTGAGAAAAGGGCAAGATGCCCCTGCAAATACCAGGGTGTCAGCAAGGTGGGATGCTCCCAGAACACAGTTGCTATTGGATGATGGGAAGATACTCACACCCTTCTCTAGACCACCTCTGATAGTGGGATTGTTTAGCAAATTAGATCAGGGGATTGCTTCAGTTAAAAATAATCTCCAAATTGCTTCTTCTCCCATACATTTTCCCTTACTGAGTTTCTTCCCTGACCACAATCAACACAACTGAGGGACCTGCATGGAAGTAGGGGCTCCCTAAGATTATAGTCTTTAAAAAGGATATTTCAAGCCATTCCCTCCATCAAAACAGCCTCCCCCTGCCCCCCCCAAAAATTCTGTGAGTCTTGTTTCACTGTAGCAAGACCTGCTATGTTCACTGCATGACATTCTTGTTGAAGGAGATGTTATTAAGATTCTGTCACGTAGCTTTTAACAGTTTATCACCAGGCTGAGCATGTTCAGTTCTAGGTATCCCAGGACACTGTGGCAACTAACACCTCTTAGGACTTGTCAGCAGCCTAAACAGTAATAGTCTATTCGATCTACTGCAGAGATAATCACTAGTTGTGCCTATGTAACTGCTTTCTGCAGTTCTATGTCTTCACAGTTATCTGTAAGACAGTTAAGTTTTTCATGTGTGAAATTAGTGGCCTTCTGCAAATACATCCTCTACATATATGTCCTCTCTGCAGCACTATGAGAAAGCTTTCAGGACTATTTCTTGGTTGCAAGGAAGTAACATCCATGAATGTAACCACACAAGCACAAAGTACAACTTTAGCACACTTCCTTTCTCACTGGTATTTTTAATGTTTCTCACAGCCAGGCTTAACACAATTTTTAACAAGCAAGTTAGCTACCCCAGTCCTAACCAGTACTGGACCTGTCAATGTAGATCAAGACAAACAGGTTTATCAGCATTTAGAAAATATCACAGTGTTGTCACTGCACCAGTGGCAAACTGAAATTGTGGAAAGGACAGCGTTCCCCAAACAGTGTTCCAGTGTTACACGCAAAAGATGGGCATCATCTCCTGGCAGTGCTGGGAGAAAACAAATAGGAACATTCTTCATTAAAAAATGTATTTGAAGTACATATGATGTGTCCCAAAGACAATAACTATGTTTACTCCTCTGTGGTACAGGAGCACTAATATTGCCCCTAGAAAACCTCCAGAATTGCATTAAAAGCCTCCATAAACTATGTTAAAAAATTATTCCCAGATGAACGTATTTGGCAATGAACAAGTAAGAGAAACATTCTTCTCATATATGAGTTTGACAGGAGACTCAGACTCAGGGTCTTGTAATTTTGCTGGGACTACAAAGCTATTTGGAAGACAACTATTTCAGCAACAAACTGATGAGCACCCTGGATTGGAAAACAGGTTTCATGTGGAAGCATAATTACTAGATCTCATACAAAACTTGACAACTGATTATCCCCTCGGGCCCAGGCAGACTGACTTTGTCAGGGTTGGGAGCAGAAAAATCTTCACCTTCCTTTCATCTGGTTTTCTTAATTTCAGTAACAGAATACTTGCATAAGCAACTGAAGAGCCATGTGGCCTTGCATACTTAGCTTCTGTATTGATGAGACCCATGAAGTAGAGGCACCTAATAGCCACCTGTTTATGCTTATGAGTATGTAAAGTTCCATATGCTTCTCTTTCTATAGAAAAGAGGTGAATACATAAAAAGTTATTTTGGCATGATGGGTGAAAGCTCCTGTGGTTCATAATGTGTCGTGGTATCTTCTCATAAGTGCTCTCCTTGTTATGATATATATTTAAAAAAAAAAACCCCAAACAAACCACAAACCAACACAAAAACAAAAGTAACACAAAAACCTAACAACACTATCTCAAACCATTCGGAACCTTATTAGAATCATTGTGAACCAAATTACAAAACCCATTGTTTTCCAAACCTGAGATAGCAAGTAAATCTCCAGAGTAGGAGACATATGGTAAGTTTGAGATGCTAAAGTTTGGACATTTTGAGGTCAAACAAAAATATTTTTGTACTTTTTCATAAATCATAAAATGACTGAATATAATTCATTTAGACTTTCCTAAGAGAGACTGGTGGACTACTGTGGGGAAAGACAGATGGAAATAGCAAACTGGGAAAAAAGTCCAGCTGGTTTATTGAGTGTTGGCATTATTGCTCCTACAGATAGATCTACTTTCTAAATGTAATCTGGTCTACAACCAAAGTGCACTGACGCCCAATAGTTTGGGGAAAATTACAGATAGAGACAAGAATAACTACATATATATAATAGCTACAGGAATGTATAACCATTGCCACACTCCATGAACATTTTGCACCTAGTGGCATTTCACTAGATGAAGTGTCTGCCTAGCCATATTAAAAAAATTAGTAAGCCCTAAATCTAATCAATCAGCCTATCATTTTCAAGAAAAGATTTGAGCATTTACATTGGCAGAAAGAGGGTTTGGGAATCTGAAAAAAATTATTTTCACTTTTGTGAGAGAGAAAAAATAGAGCAAGGATCACCTATTTAGTCTTGTGGGGCAGCATGTTTTTACAGAAGGATGCTTTTACCACCTTTTTACAGAACAATATATGCAGGTCTCTTTTGCTGGTTATAGCATGATAAAGTGTACCTCCCTGTAGCTTTATAGACTTTTCATTTTCATTCTCAGTTAGCATCCTGAAGGAAAGGAACATCCTTTTTATGATCTTTTTCTTTTTTTCCCCACAGAAAACTGAGCAAAACAGTAGTTAGGATCACCAAGCAGAGCAGAGAGTAGCCTTCAAGGAAAAAAAAAAAATATCATAAAGACCTGTCCCAAAATAGCAGTTTATGTTGCCCAGGGTAATGCAGAAGACTGGGAAGAGCTCTGTTCTCAGCTCCTCTGGAGCTTCTCTTGACTGCTTTCTGCTTTTCCCTCACCTCCAACACCCACTCTATCTCCTCTGCTCCAGCACTCTCCTCTCCTCATCTTGCCCTAAAGACCACGTCTCCTATCTCTCTCCATTATCTCCTATCAAGATGAGCCTTCTAGAGCCTAGCCACTGTTTTTCCATGCATGTTCTGTGTGGCCACGGACGAGTTTCCTGTCTTGTGGCTCACAGAGCCAAACAATCATGCCTAGCTATGTGTGTGCCAACCCATGTAGGAATGAGCAGCAGCAACAGCCAGTGACCTCCTGAGAACAGGAACAGCCCAGCAGAAGAAGGAATATAATACAACAAAGTTAAATAATTTGTGCTGGCACGTATTTCAGGTGTGCAAATTACTTGTCTCTGCTAACTTTTTAGTAGTGAAAATTGTAGCTTAAAATGCTGTTAGACGTAGCCATTGAAGTGTCTTGAGTAACAGCAGACTTCTTTTTTTACTCAGTGTATGAGCATAGAAAGAATAGCCTGGCCCTCTGAGCCATGAAAAAGAACAAATTAGAATGAGGATAAAATCAAATAACATGGATAGTGAACTTGCGGTTGCAGCAGTTTCTCTAATGCAAAGGGCGTACGACGCCTTTATCACAGATCTGATTTGCCAGAGCAGAAAAAAAGGAATTCTGTAGACTGCAAATACGTTCAGAAAGACAAAGAGTAAGGCTCATTTAAAGCCAATGTACCCAGTTCTTCACTCACAGAGATGCTATCCCCAGAGTAACCTAAATAGAAGTGTCATTTCTTTATGCCAGCATGCACACGGTGAAAGGATACATGAGGCCATCACATGCAAATGATAACTCACAACAGAGGAAATGGAAAATATCATCAAATCAAAAGATTTTTTCACATAAACACTGGCAAGAGAGCACTGTATGTACAATGTAAATGTAGTGACAGACTTGTAGAGACCTGCAGATATTTTTATTGAAGTAAGTCAATGGCAGTGTGAAAAAGATTGTCTGCAGTTTGGTTCTGTGCTTTGTTCTAGAGACCAGGGCAAGCCAGCAATGCTCAGAGCTTAGCATATATATGTATATAGCATATATATGTATATGCATATAACAAGAAAAGGAAGAAGGTCAGGAAAAAGCAGGGTCCGGGATATCTTGACTTTGTAAAGTAGAATCATTCTGCAGCTAAGAAATAAATTAGAGAAATGACAAATTCGCATCTTACCAAAAAGCTATTGAACGCATAAGAGTACATACACAGAGGGAAACGAGAGTGGTTCTCCCTGTTGGGCTAATAAGAAGTGTCATTATGCCCCTCTTTGGTGCTGCTGTTCAGTAACACCTGTCATGTGGAGGATAATAATGATAAATTTCAGCAAAATGAATGCTGAATTTATTTTTCTAGTGAAATAACCCAGTTTTCTACAACATTAGTTGGGAGAATGCATAAGTAGCAGTAGTTCAAACTGCAGTGATTAGACCAAATTTGAAAATATGCTCAACAGGGCAACAGCATCCAAATGCCACAGTGTAGAATTGATCACTTGAATGCAAATAAATCCAGATTCACAAGATTCAAGCATTTGACATCACAGATAATTCTATTCTAAAAATTATGCAATTCAACATTAATAACTGTAGGATTACTTTTATCACTTAGTTGTGTTGAATATTCAGGATTCAAATGTTCAAACCCATCTGCCAATCAAGATTTAGAATATCTCTTCATATATTTATATATATTCTGGAGATAGAAGAAATTTTAATAATAGCAAAGAAACTTGGATTTCAAGAAAAATACCAGGTATCTTGAGAGTTCACCATACAGCAGTACTTCAATGTCTCTAGATAGACACAGGTAATTAAAATATGTTTGATCTCTACATTTGGGAACTACTAGTGCTTGAAAATTGCATTCCAAAAAAAGTCTTTTAATAAGTGGTCATACAAATGGTTCTGATTCACCAAGTAAGAAAAACATGAAAGCAAATTGAGAAAATTATACATAGGACTATTTCAGGGAGAAATCTGTATTTTGGAAATGGAAAATGAAGGCATGGAAGAAGATATTTTCCTATGGAATTCAGGTGGAACATTGCATTCCCATTCACTTTTACATTTTATTTGCTTCAAGAAGTGTCTTGTCTCCCTCTGCAAAAAAAAGTGCATACCTGTTTGAGCACTGATATAACCTAAACCATACATATGCATGTGCACACGTTCTCATATGCTCAGCAGTATGTTAGAGAAACACCAGTGAAGTTACTAAGTCAAGCATTCAAATACCAGAAAACACTCACACTGTTTCCATTCAGCATAATTTTAACCTCCTACGTGAAACAGTACAACACAGTGTTAATTAACTGCCTCTATTCTGATTTTTTTCTACAAAACTGTAGTCTTGTTCAATGCATTTGATACACTGCTGGCCAAAGTGAGCCCTGGAAGTGAACTTGGGCTCTCAAGGGATGCTGTGTCCTGCGTATGCTCTGCACCAGTGTTTCCTACCCACAGGTATCCTGTAACTTCTCTCCCAGACCTACACAGGCTCCATCCCACATCCCACTGGCCTTCTCATGCTGTTTTCCATTCTGTTCGTCTCTTCTTCCTGAGGGGCTCCCATTACCTCCCATTTCCTCTGCTGCCTGTAAGACTCCCAGCATAGGAAATGTCCTAGATATACATTTCTGTGTGGGTGCAGTCCTCCTCCGATGCTGGTAACCACCTTCACTGCCATCTCCAGTTTCTGATCTTTGCATATAAAGTCCTTAACCTTCTGCCTTGCTCCCAGGTCTAATTTATTCAGGTTCCTAACCTAGTTTACCTGCATCACTTTCTGCACATGGATACTCACAGTCCAGCACTTGTCCCTCTGCACTTGAATCACTTTCCTATTTAACACCACTAACAGTAAAGGAATTCAGATGAGAAAATAATTGAAAAATGAATATATATAACATGTAAAGAACTAGGTACCCTGGGTACAGTGCTTGGCCAGCTCTTCCTAACAAGGCCACATGAACAGAGGAAGATATTTTTCAAATAACAATGACAAATTTTGAGTCCATCCTCCAAAATATAGATATTTTGAGACTTCTCTATAAAACAAAAATAAAACAGAACAACAAAAAAAAATATATAGTATTAGTAAATAAATTATAGTCTGTGCACATAGAAAGGAAGGTTTCAGCTCAGACAAAGTTTGGCAAAGTCATAAGTAACTGAAAAGAAAATTTTTGTTATAATTCTTTACATGGAGTGATCTCAGGTATAGAAAGCATTACTACCAAACATCATAACATTAATAATTTCTGCTCAGGCTTGAAAAAAACCTGTAAGAGTTGAAATATAAAAATGAGTTGATTGTGTCTGGTGCCATCTGATAAAATTGCATCCTTGGCAGCTGAGTTGTAACCTCAAATACCAATCAAGACAACGAATCAATAAAATGAACAAAAGTGGTTACTTGGCGTTATAATTCCTCAAAAACATGTATTCATGAAATACTATACCAGGAAAATTCAGTGGTAATTCCACTTTGGCTGAAAATTGGCTGACTTCATTATTCTCACAGATACTTGCTATGAGCTTATTAATTTTGAAGCCAATAACTTTAATGACTTCTCCTGTTGACAGGCAGCATTCATTTCCAAACATTTCATAGATGGAGCCTGGAAAAAAAATACAAAAGGAAAGAAAACCGTTATTCTTCTTTTTCTCATTTTATCAAGTGTTTTTATCTTGTTGAATAAAAGCAAAAATACTTATAATAAGTTATATGAAATAATATTTATCCTGTGATAGCTAACCTAATTTTTATCTTCTCCTTTAGTGTCACAAGAAAATTCATCTTGTGACTTCAGTGATCTCCATAAGCAACTCTATGTGTACAGTGTTCTTAGATGCATGTAGGGAGAAGTACATCTGAAGATCCTGCATTTCCAAGTTAATAGGCCAAAACAGAATGAGGATCATGTGGGTTGTCAGGAGCTGCCTCCTGAAATCAGCGGGCAGTGGAGCTTGGGCAGGCAGGAAAGGTGCCACTGAAAAGCCCAGGGCATAGCATATTCCATAGGAAACAACAGACTACAGAAGAAGGAAAAATACCGTAAACCCTAGAAGGTGCACAGAGAGAGGCCAAAAGACCTCAAAGTGCAACCAGCATTTGAGCTTTCCGTGGTAACAGAAAACATGAAGAAAATACAAGAAATTGGAAGACTGACAAAGTAACAGTGTAATCCCCACCCCATGCTGAAACAAATCCACTGATTCTGACCTGGCAGCAAAGAAATATTCCTTTTTTTTTGTCTATCATGTTCAAAAGTTTGAGAGCAGGAACAAGGCAAACCAACCAAGCATTTCAGAGCTTCCTCAGCAAAAGCTGGAACTACAGTTTGCCCTGCCAAAACCAATCCTTCCTTCTCCATTCAAGCTGTGGTCAATCTCTACTCTTTCAGAAGTGGGGGAAGGAGGACAAGAATAAAGCAAAACCAAAACAAAAGCCAGCTTATGCAAAAGAAGGAAAATTCTTCCTGGTCACTGCAGGAGATTAGCAGAAGCTTTGAGGCATGGGATCAATTAACTATATATAAAGGCAGTACAGCAAACACACGGTGTTCCATTTGTAGATAGAATTGCATTGAATACGGAGCATCTGAAATGTTGAATTTAAATCCAGCTTCTATTCTTCTGATGCTGTGCAGTTCCTTCCAAGAACTTAGCAAGCTCTGTCCTGAAGTGATGTGAAGTACCCTTTCTGGAAGCCCATCTCAGAATTTCGTTTCCCTTGTGGTGAGAAACCTTATTCTCTTTTCCACTCCTGATGCATTGGTGAGTGCATTCATTTTTTCAACTACTAACATTGCTCTGCTAGTTATAATATTTTTTTCTCATTTACACTTCTCCCTCCCCCAAAGGATCTGCAAGGTTAATTTTGCCTTTCTCTGGTCACATTTTTTACAAAAATCTAGAAGAAACAAATTTTCTTTATCTCCTCTGAGGAGACAGATTTTCAATCCCTCTAATAGACCTTTCTTGCATCTTGTTAATTTTTTTTTTCCCCCCTTTTAACCTAGGTAACCAGAATGGTCTCAAGGAATGAGAGCTATTTAAAATCTGACCTTTGGCTATATAGAAGCAATCAATAATTGAGATGGCCTATACTGAAATATTGCTGTAACCTGCAGAACCCACTTCCCACAGAAACATTCTTTACTGCACAGCTCTGCTTGCACTTGGTGGGGAGAAAACAATTTTTTTTTTTTTTTCTCCAAATGTTATATCAGAAGTGTAACTACTAGCCAAGTGATTTTCCTAATGATCACTCAAGAATCAGTTCCAATCATGACCATAGCCTGGGCTAATAAGCATCTCTTACTAAGTCTGGGATATATTTATCAACTCTGTTGCCACACTTGCATGTGACAAGCACTTGGTCATCACCTTGGCCTCACTGTAAATTGGGAGCAAAAGTTGTTGTGGTTTTAGCCTAAACCCAAAGTCTCAGTACAGCACCACAGAACAACAGGTTTATGTCAGGACAGAAGGATGAATGAGAGTAACAATGAGACACTTGTTAAGTTTACTCTGTTGTGACGTGTCCAGGCAAACTCGTCTGTTGCTTGTGCAATGCTCTCACACTTGAGATGGACACCAGGAAATCCCAGATGCTCCCCTGAAGAAGACAGGTACTGATAGACATTTTTAACCCTAAGTAGAAGTATCTGTGTTAAAATAAATAAATAAATAAAAAATAGTAATAAAAAAGTTAAAAATCATGTGTCTGATGCTTTAGACAGGCTGGATATGACAGCATTGCCTGTTTTCCATTGCTGAGAACCCTACATAGGATCGAGTGGACTGTTGTATTTAGGCTTTACACTCCCTCAGCAGACTACTGCCTTTTTGTTGCATGCCAGGATGATGATTCTTAGCACAGAGATAGTCTGGATTATAGTGCCACAAAAATATCAGCCATGGTCAGGTGAAAGAAAATGCTCTTTATGCATCCTTTCAACCAATCCAGTGTTAAGCAGAAGACCAAGTGAGCTGTTGCTCCTTAACTAAAAAGGAACAATCTGGTTTTCTTATTGTAAAGATGGCACATAGTTGTTTGCTCTCCCTTTAGTCCCTGAGCAATTCAACACTAACTCAGATGTCTCCACTGGAAATTGCTCCAGCTCCCATCAGTAGGCCAGTTGCTGCTCTAATAAACACATGAGGAATCATCATAGCTTTAGCTGAGCTCCATAGGTTATTTTATGACAGTCAGAAAAGTGTATGTGCAATACTTATTTCATATTAGAAAGGTAGAGAAAGATTGAGCAGCTGTGGAGAGGGTATTATTCCTTGTGTGCTGAACTACCTCACTCCTCACATCAGACACAGTAGAGATAACAAGCAACCATCATATTATTAGATATAGGGTATCCCAGAGGACACAGTATGATGAGCTCTGCATTATAGAAACATGGAAAAGATGAGGAAAGAATCCCAATATTCTTACCTTTGAACAAATACTTGAGAAAACCTACTCAAAATGGGAGCTCATGACTTTTGGAAGGTTTTTTTTCTTCAGGGCAGATTTAGATCCAGCTTCTCCAGAACACCTCATTTGAAAATAGACCCCTAGAAACCATTTAACATATGAAAGTAACTGCACTAACTAATTATGGGCTTTGGGTGTATTTCCTTTCATCTCTTCTAGACAGCCTTTTCAAGCATGCCAGCTGATGCAGCTGGGCCCCTCTCAGTATGAGCACAAGCACCAAACCACACAGATTTGGTGGCCTCACTGGCTGTGGTTAATTTCCAAATAAGATGGTAGATGGTGGAGAGCAAACCAAGCAATGACCCTGAGGGGAACAATGGAGCAGTTGAGAGACTGAACCTCTCAAAAAAATTGTGACTGAAGAATAACTATCTGCAGTGGAGTGGTGCCACCAAGAAATAAACAGGTGAGTCAGAGGAGGGACTGTTTCTGATCATGGCTGATTCTGAAGGACTTACTACTTTTACCAGGTTTTCTTTTCCTCAGGTGCAATAGCTTAACTACAAATTGTACTACAGAGAGTTTGAGATGTCCTTCCCTCCATCATCAAACAAGAAGTAGAAATGGTGCTTGGAAAAAAGTGAAAACACTGGATCAGTTAGTGACTGGTCCAAGTCTGAAGAACCAATCTGGCAATACCCATGAGTAGACAGACCAGCTCTGCCAAACACTCAGGAGTAGATGATTGGATGACAGAAAATGTAGCCTTTGACAAAGCAATCAAAATTTGCAAAACATGAGAAATGCAAATGACCTACACAGGGTGACCGGTGGCCTGGCACCGTAGAGATGGCAGAGAATCTGGAACACTGCAAGAAAAGGGTAAAATACATAAGGAAAAAAAAATCAGCATTCATAAAAGAGAGAAAGTACCTGAGGCGGACAAGCATATGGAGTTCAAGCTGGCATCTACAAAAAGCATTACATGGAGCTGCAGGCTCTGTTTGAAACATCAAGGGCTAAGATAATGCATTCAGAAAAAAGATGGATTATAAATGCCAGACTGAAAGCTGCAGAAGAGTGTGCACAGAATAGACACGCAGGGCTGTCACAGCACCTTAACTCTCAGGGTCTTTTATCAGAGCAAAACGTAACATTGTTGTGGAAAACAAGTTGTTCATCTAAAAGCATCAGTTTTAGGAAAAAGTGAGATGAAAATGAAAACCTGAAAAACAAGTAATGGTTTTAATATTTATTTATTTTTTTAAATAAAAAATCAAGGGAGCTGCTTGTATTACCATCAAAGAAATAAACTATTACATGGATACATAATCCACTGGCAAATGTAATGTTTTGTAGTGATACCGAGGAAAGTGAACTCCTTCTTGAATTAAAAAAACAAAAAAAAAAAGGAAGAAAGAAAAGATGTATTTTTTTGCATCTTCAAGAAGGGAAAGGTTATTTAGTAACTAGGACAGATATTTTAAGTCTTCTAGAACAGATGAAAACTTTTAGCAAAGCAATGTAGAAGCGAGGAGTGCCAAAGAATCCCAGGACTCATGGCCATAGGATGGTACCTTTCATCCCAGAAGAGAAATTGTGAAAATTGCTCATATATCCATTGAGTAATAGAGGAATACTACTACATTTTCCATGCAATTAAGGAAGTCAGAGACCAATCTTCAACAGTTTATCAGCAGTAAAACTTATTATCTGTGAGTGGATAGACAGAGATAGATGTGTATATATGTATGTAGATAGATAACTACCTAGATGACAGGACTTTAATTACCTCCTCCTTTATCAGATTCATTTGCAATACACCAAGTGGTTGAAAGATTATGAGGGTGAGAGTTTGGGAGGGTTATGGCTAACAGACCAAGACCATGAATGCAGAAGCCTCGTTTTTTAACAATCCAAGAATAATAAAAAAAATCATTATAAAATGAAACTCTGCCAGCCATACAAGAACGGATTCATTTTTCGGGGTGCAATTGCACATACAGTATTGATTGTAATTACATATTTGTCTGCAGCTAGATTGCCTTAGTCCTGATTTAGCCCTTGCTTGGCGATATGCCTGGAATAGTACAATGAAGATTACATTCAGACAAGAAAAATGTTACCTGTGTGATTTGTCGTCTAGGCATTTGCAGCAAATATTTGTGCTGATAAAAGGGAGGGAGAGAAATTGCATGGTTTTCAAAAGGGACAATAAAAGTTCTTTTTCCTTTAAAAGCCACAATAATTGGTCTTAAAACATTGTGAAAATACTCTCTGTGTGACAATGTGACCCTAAAAGATTTTACTTCAGCTGTGTGATGTGGACCCAGATAAACAATATTAAAAAATAAAATTGATATTAAAATGGACCTTTTAGTACATTTGTTTCTTGTTGCACATCACTAACTCTGTCTTTCCCACTCAAGCCACAGAGAAAGTGTAAAATGTTGAAAATGTAAATCAAGTAACCTTAAGGACTGAATCTTTCTTATTTGAGAATGATATATGCAACATAATGTAAAAAACATTTTAGCAGAACCCAGAATAAAGAAGCTTATTTACAGGGATCAAACAATGGCCCTGAAGGCTGTAATTAAAGAGCTTGTTGCCTTTGAAACCACCTTTTCTGGATTGTTACTTTGTTCAATAAAAAACACATTTATATCCTTTCATAAGCTCATCTCTAGTTTGACAATCCATATTAGCAACTGCTGTGATCACATCAAAGCAACCATAACAATTGGTTCAATATCTTTTTCCTCCATCTTTCCTAAAATGCTAAACAGCCACACCTCCATCCTCCTTAACATGAGCCCTTTATATGACTTATTTCTCATTATAGGTTCATTAAGAGTCTTTTTGTATTAAAACCAACAATATAAAATATAAATACAGTGAATACATGAGATGGAGAATGTGTTTCTTCATGTCAGGGCATATGACAGTACCACTGAGAGAAATATTTTATAATACAAGGTAGAGCAGCAAACATCTCAGCAATATTTCCCTTTTTCTTCCCAGAAGCTTAGAGCCCAGTTCAGTGACTGCTCTCAAAGGGAACGTTTTACCGATGCTGATATGGAGTATGACTCAAAATCAGGTCCATGACTAAACAGCAATAATACATCACTTGTATATTACTCCCTTCTGCTGCACACCCCACGGCAGTTTAGCGAGGAGAGCTAGGGAAAGAATGCAAACAAGACAAAAGGCTTCACTAAGGTGGCACAGAGAACCATTCATCAGGGCTGGAACTCAAGCCCAGGCTGGCTGACTCCCAGTCTAACAGTCTGTCTGCTACAGGATGCTACTAAGCACTTCCAAATATCCCCACTATTTTGTTTTGGTTGTTTTTAAACAAAGAGAGAGCTTTTCTCCTAACAAAACCAAATCACTTTGCAGGCCAAACACTAGGCATCGCCTCCCTAGCCCCATGAGTTTGAATCCTTGAAGCAAAAGATTCTCCCTTTCATCTCTCAGTAGCACCCCCTGAATTCATTGCAGCTGGCAGGCTGAGTGGTCTTTGAAAGAAGATCCAAAGAACCATGAACCTGGCTGCTTTGCAACGAGATGAAAGATCTCCCAGCAAGTCCTGAAAGAGTAGAACTTTGTCTTGACATCCTTTTCCCAGTGCTTCTTTCTCCACTATTATGTTGTCATCAGTTGTCCATATGGGTGCTGTCTTCCCAGATCAGAGGTGACTCTCTTTCAGGGGCTGGTGAAATGGCATGATCCCCTGGTGCAGCCATTCATGCAGAATTACAATAGCCTGCTTTCCCCTACAACATAGCTCAGCTGAAATCGCAGTTTTATTAAGACTGCTGCAGGCTCCTGAAGTAATATGCAGAGCATAATGTATCTATAATTAGTGTCAGTAAAAAAAGATATCATTCTTTATGTCATTATTTAGGAATTAGACAAGTTGTTCAGAGTTTATGCTCTTTTGCACAAAGAGGGTTTTCTTTTAAAGTTCTGGGGACAAGAATTTTGCTTAGTTACTTTAATCATATTATACTCTGATTAAGAGGTAGGGAAAAGCAACCAGTTTCTGATGGCGAGAAGATAGGTGTCTTTTTTTACCCAGTCAAATACCTCCTGAGCACTGAAGATTCAAATGAGCATGCTGAATTTTCCCCACTAAACTCAAATAAACTATACCTTGTGGGGAAGGTACAGAGGCTGAAAATCATATGCACAACAGCAGGCAAAGAAGAAATCATGTTCCAGCTTCCCTCTCCAGCCTGAGGCTGTGAGAGTGGCTGCAAACAGTATAAAGCACCTGTATGGCTTTTTCCCCCCCTCCCCTTTCATCCTAATCCCAAAAGGTGCCCCCACCAAGAGCAAGTGAGCCCTGACCCCTCCATGCCCACATGGTGCTCCAGAGGTAGCAACAGTCTCAAAGGCAGCGTGAATTTGTGTAACAAGATCCTCTATCAAGTGACAGAGCAACTTACTGGGCTTTGTTACAGCTCTTCTCTCTTAATGTGTCCTAAGCAACAAAAATATGCAGGTTTGGTCGGACTAGGACACAAATCCTCTGAGGAGCTCAGCTGCTGGATTGTCACGGAGGTAAACTCCCTTCAAAAGGCTCTGTGCAAAGCAGGCATCTTATCTTGATTATACCTAATTAGGCTCAGAGGGTCTGACTTTTGCCAGCACAAAACCATCAAAAAACAAAAGCTGTAAGATTTATCTTTTGCCATATAAAGTCAAACTTTAAATGTCAAGTGCTTTAAGCCACTTTAATCATAATGGAATTTTTTAAAATATTACTTCTGCAGTTTTTGATTTATTCCTTTCCTGATAGGTTTATGGCCTTTATTTTTAATACTTCTGATTCTCATCTCTCTAGAGGGCTCACACTCTGCATGTGGCAGCAGAGCTTTACACGTGCAGCACCCACTATAATGGAAAGAGCAAGTGAAACCACAGCTCCACATGTAACATCTTTGACTTTTTGAGTTTACCCACACGAGTCAGAAGTACCGCAGCAGCGAAGAGAATGCCAAAAGCTGCTTTTGGTTTTAGCTGTTTGTGATTTATTTATTTTTATTCATTTTCTTTGCAACATTAATTACTTTGACTTAACGTATGTTTATTGAAGTGTGTGTTTAAGAGAAAACCTGTGCTTTGTTGGACTAGGTTTAAGAAAGCTGATTAAATTAAGTTGCAGGATCAGGCCAGAGTCTTGAGAACTTCACAGGTGAAGGCCATAACTGGAGACATGTTTAAGCATCTTCCTCTACTGAGATCACAGCATGCTGCCCCTTGTGCCATTACTGTATGCCCCAAGGAGCTAACCAGGAATAGTGAACCTGGACTCACATCATGTTTTCTCATGTATAGATTCCCAGCTACTGGAAATAAAAAATACTCCACAAAAGCCCTGTAGCTCAGCCATGGAGCATGGTCACGGGCTTGTGTATCATGAGAAGTTTATTCCTGGAACTTCCATCCCCTCTCATTTGCTATAGTTGTCCCCTTATCTCCCTGGAACCTGAGTTTGTGAAAATTGTCTTGGTATTTTATAGTATGGTAGGTTCACGTGAAGGGAAAGAGGGGATCCTCCTGCTGCAGACATCTTCTTCACATCCCTGGAGGCCCAAGTGCAACAACAGCCAGGGAGCCCTTGGTACTGCAGGAAACCAGTATGTCGAGGGCAAGTATCAGCAAGCCCAGGCAGGGGGTTGACCCCTGCCTTGAGACAAGCCAGGCAGTTTGGATATTCTGCCCACCTCCTGTGCCATCCCTAGAGAGGCCTGAAGCTGAATGTCATGGAAAGAAAATCCCCACAAGGAGATCCTTGAAACAGCTTTGCTCTCAGCATCAGCTACCCAGGGTCACATTTTTCTCACTATACCTGGATAAGTCATCCCATTCTGGGCAGTGGCATGAATAAAATGAGCAATATTTGACCCATAAAAGTCAGGGTTTGTTCTCATATTGCATTCACTGAAGGGTACTTTCCTTTTTGTTCAGAGTAAAACATGTTTTTGAAGCAGCCTGAACAAGTACAGGAGTTTCAGTGGTACATAATAGATAAAATTTACCAACATGCTCTGACTACTGACCACAAAAGAGAATCCAAACTATCTGTTACACCTGCTGTACCTAGGGCTCTTGCTCCTAACTGCTGAATCGAAAGTAAGAGAAACAGCTATGTTCAAGGGGAAAAAGCTCTTCAATTTTTACAGGCAGATTTGGCTTCTACCACTGTAAAAAAAAGGAGACAAATTAACAAGTGCAAACACTGTACCACAGATTTCTTCCATTCCGTGTGTAATTCTCCCTTTGGCACGCACTCAACAGAGACTCCACCCAGGAAATGCACTGGTCATTTTTATTGATCTTCCACCTCAAAGAAATACAACCTTAATTATCTTCATCAAAGCTATTCAAAGCTGTCCATGCTTTAGCCTCTGTTTAAATTGTCTTGTTGCTTTATACAAGAAAAAGTGCCTTGATTAATCCCAAAGAGGTAGCTTGCTTGTTTTATGCATACGTATTACAGACTGCACATCCTAGCTTTTATCGACTCACCGGCTTTTCACACTGATAAGGGAGAAGGATTCATTCCCTCTAGACCGGCTTAAAACCAGTAACAGAAAAAAAAATCATTCCATCCTACATGATCATTTTCTAAATATTAGTGTTGAGAGCGATTTCTTGTCTAAATCAGGACTTGGGGCAGCTGAAACTTGATAGAGGATTCTTCCTCTATTCAGCTTGCCTATCTGCAGGTATGGAGTTAACAGGACTTTTCATAAGTGGTTCCAGCACTCTGCTGCTGGTGGTTGAACCCATCACTCCCCTGAAAGGCTCACAGAAGTGCACACTGGAAAAATGTTGTTTCCCAGTAACAGAAGCAGAAAGGGTGAAATTGAAACTGCAGAGGGGGCGAGCAGGTGTGGATATGCAGCCAACAAAGGAGAGCCAAGAGGAACTGTGAGCCTAAGTATGTTCATATTCTTAACAGTTCACCAAAGAGAGTTTTGAAATGAAGTTATTCGCATTCTCCAGAGAAGAAGCAAATCCCAAAGGGTTTTCTATTGGCATGTACTTCATGCAGCTCTCAGAGAGCACCAAAGAGTCACCCAGAGGAAGGATCCCCACCTGACGGTACTGAGCAGCTTTAACTCCTTTAGGTCTAGAAGGGCATTAACCAGGGATGTATATGTGACATCACTGTTGTCTCTTCCTACCATTTTCTCCCTCTGCAGAGAGACCTTGCACTTTCCAGAGCCCCAGGAGAGGAAGCAGAGTGCAGCACCACATTTCCAGCATGCTGCTTCACTGCACTCCCAGCCTGCAGAGGTGGAGGCTACTGGCTTATAACTCCCTTCCCTTCAGAGAAAGAGGGCAGAGCATAAACTTTCCTGATGTGCTTCATGGGTCCATCAAAAGGAGGAGATGTCCTGGCACTGTGGTGCACACAAGTGCTGCTTTTGAACAGCAGAAATGCAGAGAGAAGCCACCAAGTCTCCCTGTACTGTGGCAAATCCCAGTCCTTGGGGGCCCAAGCTCATTGCTGATGTGTGGATTTAGCTTTAGCAAAATGAAAAAAACCCAACAATGTGGGATTTCTATTTAGGTGGAGTAAAAAGGGGAAGGCTGCAGATAGACAATAGGGCTAATGGCAAGAACCACCAACAGAATAGGCACCTTGAGCAGTTCTACATTTTTCACAATTAAAGCTTGACACCTTTTACTATCCTGTCACCAGTTAAATTAAGCCTGCAGAATATTAAATTCAATTACCCATAAAATAATTATATCAGTATTAAAACAGACATACTTTTTGCAACATAAAGAAGAAAGCCCATACTTGCATACTATCTGTAAAAATCAGTGGTCATGCAGTACTTAGCTCAGTGAACATCAATATTTACTAAAATGTTCAAAGAAAAATATTCAATCAATCAACTTAGTTTCCAATGGAGTTTCAGCAGTTTAATTTTTTAATAGCATATTTTAATGAGCTATTAAATTGTCATGTACTTCAGTCTGCACTAAGTTCTTTTCTAATGAGTGCTAATTACCAAGACATTTGTCTCTGGGAAACTTGGTCTCATTTTATAATCAGCCTTCCTAGTCCCTTCAGAGATTCAACAGTCCAGTTTCTGTAGCAACGATACTATGACTGCAGAGTCCAAAACAACTGTCCTGACAGGCATCCTTGGGGTTTGCAGAACCACCCTCCCCTTTCACCTGTGTTTCTGTTTTCAAACCAGAGATGACAATCATTTCTTTACTTCTGTATCACACTTTAAGTGTGATGATTGAAAAGCACATTAGAAGAACTCGAGGCTATTATTAAAACCACATTTTCCTGACTCTGAGTAGTGTGGGACAGTCATAGGTGGTGACTGCAGGTTGAGAGACCCTGAGTATGCCAACAGTTACTGCTGGAGGGAAAGGAGATTAGGAACATGGGAGTATGAACAAGCTCCTCAAACCTTGGCTATTCTGCCTGAGACAAACTAGGTAAGGCTTCAACCAACAAGTCCAGCTGTAGTATAAAAAAACCACTGATATCATCCCAGGGGAACCCTTTCCTCTGCTGTAAGCCAGGGACAGAGAGGTGAACAGGAACAGAGCTTCCTCAGGAAGGTGTCTAGGTCGTAGTATTCATTGCCAACAGCAAAAGTTCAATTGCCTGTAGCTTCTTTAGTTGAAAGCATTCTGAATGGGAACAGGGTCTATAAAGTCCTGTCCATTTGCAGCTTGGGGAGCTATAGTTAAATAAATCATAATTCCATTAATAGAAGCAGGAACATAACATTTTATAGGCCAGTAGAGAGACTAATGGTGGAACGGGTGCCCAGAGCATATGTTTTCAGCTTACTCTTCACCGGGAGCTACAGCAGCCAGGCATGCATCTAAAAAGAGAGACCTAGATTGCATTTGATGCTACTTGGGTATAAAGGCAGACTAGGGTTTTTAGAGCCTTTATCTTCTCCAAGGACAAGCAAATTCCCACTCTTTCCCTGGAGCCTGACTTTGCAGCTTCTAATAAAAATACCTTACCACATGGAAAAAAATACATCCATCCTTACAAAGACTTAATAGCATCGTGCTTTCATTATGCTTCCAGAGGTACTGAAAGTCTGTCAAGAGCAGTGAGACTAATTTGCAAGTCACATATTTACTTGTAAAATCATCTCATCGAGACCTAAGCGCAGTGTGTGCAAAATGTTGCTTCCAGATAGATTAAATGAAGAGTTTCATCCACACAGCACGCAGTGCACCACAAAAGACCAGTGAATGAATAAAATTCTGTTGTCTCCTTACCACCTAGGTAGCCATAGCTTTCATTGGTTGGCAGCTTTGATGTGGCAGCCTTAATGGATTTAGTAGATTGTTATTTACTCCAGTAGCCATTCTATGTACCTGGTGAATCTGACATTAGGAAACCTTGCCCTTTTTTTGCGGGGTTGTGGAGAGGGATACATACACAGAATGTACAAAAGTACAAATTCTCACCATTTTAAATTCTTACACCAGAAAATTAGTCACCCTTTTTGACAGACCACTTTCAAACAATCCTAAATAAAGCTTTAAAAATAAATTTTGTCCCTTATTATCTACATGTTATGCTGAGAATGGGTAAAGATTCCTATGAAATCCAACTCCACCAGACTGCTAAGCCACGCAGGACTCAGCTGACCAGTCTGACTTTGTAGCTGGTTGGGAGCTACTACAATCAACGATGAATGGTCTGATTTGGTCCCTGCAACCATAGCAATAAACTCACGTTCCCTGTCAACAGACCTGCCATTACCCACAGTGTGATTGCTGGTGTACTGCATGTGGTAAGAAAAATCAGAAGGATTGTTGGGGGAGGGGGCGAGGGGAACTGCCTGAGGAGGGACTAAAGAATGGTTATCCTAATGGAAATTCAAAGTGCACAAAGTGGTCCTCTCTCCTGGTTAGTTACTTCAGACTCTCTCTGAAGAACTACTCTTGCTTCAGAAAATGCACATAAATCATAATGCAATCACAGAACAGCATGTTCACCCCTGCTGCCAGGTACGGAGGAAAGCAAAACGTTCAGGAGACATCCGACACAGATAGAGAGCTCAGGGAGGAAAGAAGGCAGAAGAAGGGAGAGTCGATCCTGTGAAGGTCTTTTGTAGCCCTAGATCCTGCAAACCTCTTAGGCACATAATGCCTTGAGCATCTCAAGCTTCCTCTGAAGCAGGGAAGAAGAGAGAGAAATTGACACAAGTCTGATAGCGGACATTGGTGTTTCTAGGTACTTGCAGGTACTCTGGGGATGCACCAACTGTGAGGGAAAGGGGCTAAGTAGCACATGCCCATCAGCCTTGCTCCTTGTATAAGCAAGAATCACCTGCACGTATGTTAGGGCTGCCTCTAGCCTGCTGGTGGAAAAACCCACATGAGTATGGCTGAGAGGAAGCCACCAGGAGAAGAGGACAGGAAAAGGTGGTGCTGCTGAAGGCTGAAGAAGCATCAGAGCAGCACAAGGACTATTGCTTTTAGTACCAACCTTCCTGGCACTTTATAGCACATACCACACTCTCCCAAGGCTGTGCAGGCTCTTTCGTTATAGACAGTCACCCACTAATAGCCTTTTTCTCTTGCATGTGAGAACACTGTTGCCAAGTGGTCTGTGAGCTAAGTCTGCACATCTCCATTGTCTTTTCCAGCTTGTGTGGAAGGGTTTACACAGTAAATGGAAGCACTTGCTGAAATACCCTGATTCCAAAGATGTAGTGGTATAAACTTTATCGTCAACTAGCAGCGGGATGCAGACTTTAGGCACTCAGAAAGCTTCTGGCAGCTGAGTTGCTTACAATTTTAGCATAGCATTTTGTATATACAAGTATATCTTACAGTATTTTGGTACACATATACAAACACACATATATATGTACATTTATTTGTACATGTATACACATGTACACACACATACAAGTTGTATTTATGTTACTTCTGCTTCCTAGGTGTGTGGAAAAAGACAAATATGATGGTTACTCAAATTTTAGGAGGTGATCTTCCCATTTTTTAGTTTACATTCCATTCCTCATCACTTAGGTAGTAGCCTCCTTATCAAGAACTTAATTAATTTCAAGTTCTTGGTCCATTTTAAAATGTAAAACTTGAACAGGCCACATGTGAGAGATCAGAAAAAAAAGCATATTTAAAAAAAAAAAACCTTCAACTTTCTGGTAATTTGTGCCAATTTTGTTTCCCAGAATGCTTTTTTTGTGTATCAGTATTATTCATGTATCCTAGGCAGTTTCCAGAGCCTCCAGGATGGGCAATCAGGAGAACATGGACAGTACACCACCATCACAGTTTCAGCATACCTTCTCCCATTTTCTTTCTGCCCCAAGCAACTGTTGTTGCAGAGGGAAGAATCACCTGCTCCAGTCATGGCTGCTGATCACAGCTCAGACCTTCAAAGGCCTTAGCTAACAGCAGCCACCTCCTCTCTCCTGCTATGGAGCAACATGAAGAGTTTTAGATCAACATAAAGATAGATATTGTGGATCCTGAAGAAGGCATTGGGCAGAAGCTGAAGCAGGCTTCAACTCATTTCATAAAGACATCTTTGTTTTATTTAGTGTGACCCCCAAGTTTTCCCGTGCAGTGTCAGGGAGGTAACTTTCTTTTCTGAGACTGGTGCATGGGCTTGACATGGTGTTTTCATTGTCATTAAAAAAGCCTATGCCCTGACAAGGAGCAGAACTTTTCCCTCCAGTACGAGACTGCTTACCATTCCTTCCACTGTGTTTTGTGCACAAGCAGAGCCCAGCAGTAAAAACACCATAAAAAGATCTGCAGCAGGAAAACCCAGCAAAATATTGCCCCTGTTGTGCTCCAGTCTTGCTCATACCTACCCCTTGGTATTGTTGCACCACTGGAAGTACCTCCAAATGCAGGGCAGAACTTCAAGAAAAACTCATGGCACCCCATGAATCCCTGATGCTTTTTTTTCCTGAGGCAGAGAGCACCTCTTCATGCCAATCCCAGAAGAGCAGAGCTAGGTTTAATCAATTAACCTCTGGGAGGTGATTTGTGATTGCTGGCTCTGTGTGAGTGCAAAGCACATTCATGACTCATTCCAGTAGTCCTTCCAGGATATGAGGACTAACTACAGCTCCTTCCTCACTGACTGTGAGAAGACCAGATGCACACCGCACCAAAGATATTTCCAAAGCCATTGATTATTACACTGGTTCTTCAAAGGGAAAATTGCAGCTCGTGGGAAACTGCTGGGAGACAACTCTCTCAGCCATCTTCCCTCTGCCTCCTCCACAGCCCAGTCCCAAGGGGGACCTGGTATCAAAGATAGACTTGCGAAGCCCTGCCAGAAAGCACCCCATGCTTACCTTGGAAATAGATTCCTGATTGAATTTGGAGGACTCTGGGAAGGGCTCTGGGATCCAGAGAATGAATGAACTTCTCTAGGGTAGATGTCATGGTCTGCAGCAAGGCAGCATGTGGGTTTGGCACGTAAAGACCAGTGAAAAGCTTTTGAGGCAGCAACACTTGCAGTGTGGTGCATGCTGCACCCAGGAGAGCCGTGGGGCTTTGCAGTGGAGGGGAGGAGCAGCACAGGGAGGTATTTTTGCTTCCTCCTCTCTGTGGCCGCTTCCTCCCACAGCTGCAGCCGGAGTGGGGTGAGGCAGAGGGACGTCGAGTCGGTGACCTCGGCACCAGGCTGGGGCATCCAGACCCACCGAGTGTCCACAGCGGGCTGGGAGAGGTGCAAGGAGTGCTGTGGGTACTGAACTTCAGAGGGGATCCGCCACAGAACTCCATCTTGGTGGTGATGGTTATTGACCCAGTGAAAAGAAAATAATGAACATCATCCCTGCCTAAAGTGAGGAAAAAACCATCATGTCTAGGTGGATTTTGTTTACTTGTTTTCTTGGAGCATCAAAATAGTTTGGTATTTGTTCTCTTCAAAACCACAAACAGCCTTTGAAGAAAAGAAATGAAACCATTTTGTTCTGATGCATTTTGCTGCCTTAAGTATTGTGTCTGGATTTAAGACTTACAAATAGAATACAAATTACTTTGTTATGTAAATGGACATTAATACACAATGTTATGCAAAATGGACAGGATTTTTTAATGTCACCAGTGACTTGTGGGGCTTTGAATTTGAGATGCTGCAACTGGGAATGAATTTTAAGAAGTTTCTGCCCAGTACCTTGTGAAAATCAGTCTGCACTGAGGGCAAACCCACAGTGTTGGTCACAACTCTGCTATTCCGAGCCTGATCAAGCACTGTTATTGCAGCAGCACTCTCACAAGGGTGAAACCAGTGTCAGATTCAGATCACCATGAAAACTGAACTGACTGTGATTTCATGTTCCCTTACACTATTGTTCTGTTTCCCTAAGGTGTCAGGGAAAGTAGGAAGCATGACATTGTGACAAAATGGTGAGATAAGCAATTGTTTATTTCCAAAAGCTCAGGAGCTGTATATCTCCTATATATAGTCATTTCCAGGAGACCGTATAAGCTTCCTTACATATTAAAACCAAAATGATTGTAGCAGGTGTCCAAGCCTTTGAGGTGTCAGGCTAACTGTGGGATTTGAAGAGTTTGTTAACTTGATCTTAACAAATATTTCTCCAGAGAGTATGCAATGGGTTTTATAAGCGTGGAGCTTGCAGGTGCAGAGCCCACTGTTGCCAGTTGCTAACACTACAGGTGCTGCAGTCAAGATGAATAACAGGACTTTGGGTCTAGGAGTGACGGGTATTAGTAAAAGCCAAACTGGAGAATATGCACAGGCAACCACTCATCAACGCTTTTAACACAAAAGGTCCCTCATTCTCCGCTCTCAACAACACAGAGTTGAAATTCAGCAAATATAATTGATCTGGGGGAGAGCTGGGGAAATCACACACATTCGTCAGTAATCAAAAGACCCACATTATAAAAAGCTGGTTCTTACAGAGTAGAAAGCACTGAAATGTGTGAGTGGTTTCAGTTATTTCAGTGGGACATCTTTATATGTTTAAAGATTACGTGTGCAACTCAAGAAAATCAAAGCCAATTTTCTTGATGTACCAGCTCTCAAGGTTGTCACGTGTTACGTCAGTGCCAGCAGCAGGCTTTACCTGTTCATATTATTCTGGTCTACGTATAAAGAGCCCCTAAGGCCATTTCTACTGTTCCTGAATTCACTTGTATTTGGCTCTTCACTTTGGTAAGATTGCCAGGAACAACACCACAAAAAACATCTAATGCGAACTGCAAACACACATAAAAATTAATAGCTAATCTTGAAAGTCACTTGAATCCAACAAAACAAATGTTCAAACAGGCATGGAATTCATAGAAGAAAAAATCAGAACAAAACCTGGTTTATGTTGCTGAATCCAGCAGCCCAATAACATGGAGGAGATGGCTGCAGCTCCATGCTCCCAAGACTAACCACCAGCATGTACTCCCCAGTAGGCACGTACGCATACACACACACACAGATATACAGCACCTATACACATAATACACTGACATCTACACAGAAACCACAGCACTCACAGAAGCACCGATGGCCTCATCCTGTTCCCTGTCTGGCTTATCCAGATGAAGTCTGTTATCTACATATATATGCAGTGTGGATCCCTCTGGTAGATAGGCTTAGGCACAGTCCACCCAGTAACTGGCCTCTGACTTTGCTGGCACCTGAGCAGCCCTTGAGATTCAGAGTCCCATGCCAGTGGCTGGTACAGACCCCCCTAAAACACATAAACACACAAGCATACACAGACGCACACATCCCCTTCCTGCTCCCAAACCACTTGCCCTGCTGGTGCCCAGACACACTGCCCTGTGACCCATGGTCCTGCTCCAGCTGCTGGCACTTGGATCCCTGTATATGCACACTCATAGGAAAATAATCAGAAATTAATCTGAATGAGAAGCCAGGATGGACTGTGCTGATCGTGATGCAGAGCACGGGCAGACAAGGGTACTGCCCAGCAGCCTGCTTATGTACAACTAACCCCTTTTAGCCCTCCTTTTCCCACCTGTATTCCTCCTCAAACTACCTTGATCCCCCTGTTTCCCTGCATTTGGTTCCCCTTATAAACATTTCACAGTAAGTCTTGGCTATTGCCCTGCATCCCATAATGAGTCCCATACCCCTAAGTATAGCTCCTCTCAGTGTCTAAGATGTTCTGGGAAGCCTCTCCTCTCAACTCATGTGGTGGGTGGCATGTCCAGCTCAAGGGGTGATCACCCTTCTGTGATGCCCTGGGGGGGGCTCTGGGCAAGGCCCCTTTTCTCTGATGGGGCCCTGTTGGTGCTGTGGCTCTGTGCTTTGAGCTGTTCATGGGTTGATGGCTTTTCTGTAATATGCCTGCAAATACCCTGGGCAGGGTACCTCTGGGTTTTCCCTGCCCACCTTTTGTTGTTCTGCACTCCTCCCTGTCTGCAGAGACCAGCTTTTTATCACACAACCTAACAAAACCAATCATCCTGGGTGCAACGAAGGAACTATATGCACACTTGTCTGAAATTGTAATCCAAATCAGGAATACTACCCACTGCTTACATGTTATTAAAGGAGTCCCCATTTCTCCTAGCACATAGACAAGTGTGAACCACTTACCTGCTCTACCAAATGCTATGCAGGAGTTTTTTCCAGTTTGGTGTGCAATACCAAGTGCAGAGAAAAATAATTGGTCATCTCCAAACCATCCTTGATCACAGTGTGGAAGATTATCACACCATCATCATGGACTGCTAGTAATAATAGAACATTTTGGGGAGCTATCCTATTGGAAATTAAATCCTCGGGAGGCTCTTGGCTTGGAAAAATAATTTCTGCTTCGTCCAGGTTTCAATATTGAAGATTAAGACAAGCTGGTGAAAAATACGTGTATACTGTACTGAGAAGAGACAGCATCAGAGCCTGTTTGTCCCATACGAGAAGAACAGAGATCAGAAATTTCTCCTTAACCAACCTCCATTTCTGAGTTTTTGCATTCTTCACAAAGGGCTTATTGGGCTAACCTCTATGTTACCTATATCCTGTGGGAGTCTGCAGGTAGCATTCAGTTTGGCCATTCCATTTTCTACCACCAACAATGGAGTAAAGGTCAATCCAGGCACGGAAACCTGCAAAAGCCAAAGTGGCCACAAGTTGTCATGCAGCCACAGTGTCAGCAGCTCTGGCTGCTCTTGAAGGTGTGCACAAACAGGGACCCACCTCTCCCCACGTGGAAAAGCCCTCGCTTATTCTCCCAAGGAGGTGTCCAGGAACTAGCTGTAAGGGAATGTGCCTGAAAAATAGTGGTTAGCTAACAGAAAAAATGGACAAATGGGCAAAACATAGAATTTTGAAAACTATTTCCAAGAATATTTTTCTACTGTGCTGATGAATACTAATTTGTTTCACTTACTGTTTTTCAGGAAGTAAATAAAGTGTTTCAAATTTCCAAATACAATCAGTTATGAGCCTGTGAAGGTTTGTGATTTTTTTTTTAAGGTCAGACCATTCTCCAGATAAATGCAGCCATTAGTTGTGCTTGTTGAAGGGAATCTTTAAAACATGCCTGTAAATATGAAACAAGGAATTATGTCTACAGAAAGATATGCCCCATTTATTGAGCTTATAAACACAAGGGAAATGTATTTGATACTTGACTTCCAAAGAGGAAGATTCTTTAGGGAACCTGGGAACAGCCAAGCCCTGCGAGGCAGGTGGTAGTAGGTTTATATTGAATGGTTGTGCTATCTTTTGAATCAAACTCAAGATAATGCAGGAAGTTCAATACACTTACGTATTTTTCCAGCATAAGGTGGAAACTCAGAATCACAGAATTGTCATGGTTGGCAAAGACCTCCAAGATCATCATGTCCAACTATCAATCCAACCCCTCCTCCACCAGACCATGTCCTGAAGTGCTTCACCTACATGGTTTTTTAACACCTCCAGGGATGGTGACTATCACTTTCCCAGGCAGCCTATTCCAGCACATGACTAGTCTTTCAGTAAAGAAATTCTTCCCAATATCTAATCTAAAACTCTCTGTTGCAACTTCAGACCATTTCCTCTATTCTTGTCATTAGTTACTGGAGAGAAGAGGCTGTACCCACATCACTACAACCTCCCTTCAGGTAATTGTAGAGAGTGAGAAGGTCTCCCCTCAGCCTCCTCTTCTCCAAACCAAACAATCCCAGTTCCCTCAGCCTCTTCTCCAGGACTTGATTTCCATATCCTTCTCTGATGTTCTCTGAACTCACTCCAGCACCTCAATGTCTTACTTGTCGTCAGGTGCCCAAAACCAAACACAGTACTCTAGGTGGCCTCACTAGTGCCGAGTACACTGCTGGCCACACTATTTCTGATACAGGCCAGGATGCCATTGACCTTCTTGGACACCTGGGCACACTGCTGGTTCATGTTCAAACCAGCACTCCCAGGTCCTTTTCCTCCAGGCAGCTTTCCAGCCACTCCTCCCCAAGCCTGTAGCATTGCCTGGCGTTGTTGTGACCCAAGTGCAGGACCCGGCACTTGGCCTTTTAAAATCTCATCCCAATGACCTTGCCCCATTGATCCAATCTGTCCAGATCCCTGTCATTAAAATAAAGTCAGACTAAACTACAGGGAATCCACCCTGACACAGGTACATTAGGCTGTGAAATAAAGTCTCAAGGGAACAATTGGATATCTGGGATGTTTAGACCTTGAAAAAATATAGGACATAAAGAACAATTCTGATAAAGAAAGGGACATAGGTCATCTATTCCTATAGGGGATAAGCTGTAGTGTCATGTACATTTATAGGAATCTACTGGATCAATAGCTAAGTCAGGTGAGCAGTATTATATTGAAACTTCTCCAGAGGAGAATCCATCATGAAGAGAAGTCACGGAGACTTCAGCAGCTGGAATATTCCTCTCCCAGTCAGCACCAGTTCTGGTAGCATCACTCAGTTTTCACACAACCCACTCAAGAAGTACCTGAGACTCAACTGTCATATCTTTTCAATGGCCCTTATCACGTAAACTGATGGTCCCAGCAGCTTGAACAAGCTGTCCCCATCAAAAGCAAAAAATCCAACCCCTAAAATGGTACCCCTGGATTTGTCCCAGAGAGACAGTTACTGAATTGGCAAAAGATCTAATTGAAACAACATTAGTTGTTGTGAGTTACAGCATGATGATGGATCTTCATGTACAAGTTTTTTTCTACTGCTTCTGTAATGTACAGGTGGATGGGATCAATCACCCAGTAAAGCCAAAATGCTATCTTCTTAAATACAGATATCATTCCTTCTGAAGAAACCTAGCTTTGTTAGCCTAACATTTATGTAACTTACCCTCCAGCACCTTCAATGATTGTTTCTAACTTCATCTGAAAATATAAAGCACACATTATACAGCATATTTCAATGATCCCTAAAAGACTGGTTTTTTTTTTACATTCCTGCTTCCATGGGCAGCCTCTGCTTATACTCCCCCTAGAATGAGACAATTCAGGTAGGGGACTCTTTTTAATCCTGCAGACAAAGACATCACAAGACCCTGCTGAAATTTAGAATAAGAAGCCTTATTAAAAAGCAAGGATTACCCACAGAAATTTATACTATTTCACCATCAGCTGAAGCCCATAGATAAAGATTAAAGCCTGGTCTTCTAAAGATACTACCTTGCTCTGCTCCAAGTTTTTTGACTAAATGATCGTGATGAAAATCCTAACACCGTCACAAAGCAGGTGGGCATCCCAGTGAATTGTGGTGGCTCCTGGCTTTAAAATCTTGGAAAATTTTAATGCCCTGTGATTGCATTGTGAACTTGGCCTTTATATTTTCAGGAGCTATGTTTTGGGGTCTTCGACATTTCCTTACAGCTTGGCAGAGAAATCTTAGCCATGTTCTTTGTATGAAATTTAAATGGCTTAGCAGGTGTGGACAAAAGATTGTCAGTGAAAGCTGCTGAGCCCAGAAGGTTGTTTGCCAGTGTTTGACTCCAGTGAACAGCCTATTGAAGAACCAGGATCCCCCAGTGCTTTTAAAAGAACTGAAGTATATGTACACACATTACATTTTGAAAAATAGTTAAGTTTTTGGCTGACTGTATTTATGGACTAAACAATAATAACCTGTGGGTATTTTCTACATTTTATTAAACAATTTGGTACCTACTGGTGTCAGAAAGGTCTTTCCATTAATATTTGTTGGAGCAGACTCTTAATGAGGAAGGCTTACGCCTTTCAGTCAGCTATGGCTTCCCTTAGAAACACCTTGCTGATAATGGCATTTTAAGTTACAATCATGTCAAGAATAAACATGCATTTTTTCCAAAGTTTCTTCAAAAAAGAGTAACTGCTTTGCCTACATCAGTGAACTATAGGAAATAAATCTCCAGAACACTCTCTCCAACTGTTGGTAAATGTGATTAGCATCAAGGTCTTAATAAATATATTTAAAGTCTTAGCACTGTGTATGAATTGGACACTCAAACCCCTGAAATGTTCAAGTGCTGCTTAGGCAGGTAGCTCTGCTAATGTTTTTTTCAATCACAGAGAAGACGTGGATTTCTAAGCTCTGCACTAGTATGGACTCAAAATCTCAAGCTAAAAATTGTCCTATGTATTTGCAGGTATTAATGTTACCTGTCTTTATAAAGATATTAAGATGATTGATTCTTAAGTGTTTATAAAGGATGTTGAAGATAAAGTGTAATGCAAATGTTTATTTAATACAGTGGGAGTTTTGTGCCTTTCCAATACAAATGGGTGTTAATACAATTTAGGCCACACAGGTGACCTCCAACTACTCATCACTTTTTATTTAAGAGCAGAGAACATGAACTCAGTATTCACATGGGAATATAATTATCTCTGTATGTGGTGTCACACCCTAACAATCTATGCGGCCACTTGTCTGATCATCAGCATTGCAATTTTGGATCTCTATCTTCCATACTTAGTTTGAGACATCATTTTGCAGAAGTAGGCCCAGAGCAGAGAACTTATGACTTGTCCAGGGCTACATGGAAAATCTATGGCAGAGTCATGGCTTCTGTCCAGATCTCCAAAGCCTGAGCTGAGTGCTGTCACCACAGAATTACTATTCTACTCCCTCTAAAAAAACCAAAAACCCAAGAAAAAGGAAAAAAGTCAAATCCAATCACTTTTGCAGATTCCATTAAATATCTGGTTTCTGTGGGTTGTTGTTTTTTTTCTGAGGGAAACAGAAAGGAAAGGAGGGATGTAAAAATAAAAAAATTAAAAAAAAAAAAAAAAAAGAAATCCCACAGTTTTAGGGAGACGTACTGGTCCATTAAAGATTTACATTGGGAGGAAAAATTACTTGAGATATCTTCAAATTACAAAGAGTGTTTTGAAATATGTTTGGCGTATCTTCAATGCATTTTTGACAGCTGGAGACATGTTGGAGAAATTTTTTGAATTAATTTTAAATACCACTCTCTCCCTTTGTGCTTTCTTGAGTGGGGTGTGCTGTAATTTATTTTTAAAGAGGTAATGTAGGTTTCTAGATGCTGTTAAAATAATCCAAAATATTTTTTTTTACACCATGCCACTGTTCAAAGAAAAGGACATTGAATTAATTTAAATATATTTGTGAAAGATTGATTCCCCCAATGGAATTTACACATCTACTTTCACTAATTATTCCTGAAGTTTCACCTATCAACTGACAATTTTCTACAGAAGGGAAGCAAAACAGTTTAACTTTCTCTGACAGCAAAGAGCTTTAACAGAACTAGAATGAAAACTGGCATCTCACACTCCTTTACCTCTCTAATGTCTACATTACCAGAAGAAAGAGCACTAATAACCCCTTTTTATGTAAGCATTAGAACCCAGAGTTTAGTTTAAGCAGCTGGGAAAAGAAGTCAACAAAACATTTATTTTAATAATGGTTATCTTGAATTTATTGTCATCCTCAATATTTATCTTAAATGACAGACTTGTCTGACTTTCGAATTAGTGATAAAGTGGTGGCACTGAATATGTTTGCCCATTTTTATTGGAACTGAAGTATCAGCTGTCATCTTAAAATACATACAAACCCAAGCATTTCTCTCTCTCTCTTTTTTTTTTTTTTTTTTTTTTTTTTAATTTTTTTTGCTTCTTTAAATCCTGAATAGGAGCCTACTAAAAAAGGTACACAGAAAGATACAGCCTGTCACACACACAATTTTGTTGGCCTGATTTTGGAAACATCTTCAGAAAGCTGGAGAACAAACCTAATTGCAATTACTTCCACCCTGTGTATGAAGTTGAGTCTAAAAGTACATTGTTTCTGCAGCAAAATTGGGTGTTCATCAAAGCATAAAGGCTCCATATAAAATGCAGTTAACACTTGCCAATGTACCAGTTCAAACTGATTCTATTTTCCCACCTTTTCCCAGGCATTGATATTACCCTGCTGCAGGGGATTTTGGTTATCATTATTTCACCATGTGAAAGTTTAGATGCATTTGCTGCTTAAGTGATCTGCATCTATGGCCTTGTTCCAGGTATTCCTTGCTCTTTCTTAAGGAGGATCATTATAAAGATTTCAGTAATTGGTGGACCTCTTTCTTGAGGGTTTTGGGGTTCTTTTTTGAAATACAGAGAAGAGTTCAACATAGATGAAGGGATTGAAAAAGCTTAAGAAAGCTGTGGGAAAACTAAGTTCTGAAATAAAGAAAGGCTAAAGGGTCATTTTAGTGGAAGAGACAGCCAGACTTTTGGGCTGGCACCTGCCAGAGTTTCAGCTGGAGGGAGAAAAGGGCAACCAGGGAGGTCTTGGTCTGCTCTCACAACTCCTTGTCCCTAAGGACAGTGGGGTTGGAGGCCAGGACCTGTCTCCATTTCAGCACAGGCATAGATACAACTAGTGCTTTATTCCATTGTTCGTATCATGTGGGCTTTTTTTACTTTCAACTGTAAAGTTATTTAATTCTAGGAAAGGGTTCCAGTGCAATTAAATATAGATTGGTTTTTAAATTAATGAAGAATCTGGTACATTTGGCCATAAAAAATCTTGAGAGTAGTGTAAGCAACATACAGTTGCTTCACATCAAACAAAGGTAAGCAGCCCCCTCTTTTCCAGCCCCATTTTTCCCTTCCCAAGAGCAGAGTGTTGCCTTTTCTGCCATGCCTGGTACTGTTGACATAAACAGGGTGGTCATCAAAACCACTCTGTTGTCCTCAGTGGTGGCACAGGTCTCATCCTCTACCTCACACAACAGAGAAATGCAGTACTCGCAATGCCTGCTGGCCAACACCTTTTCCAACCCTACACAGTCTTCAGCATCTTTGTGGTAGACTGTGACAAACAGGGAGATCACTAGCAGCATGCAGCACACAACACACTTTAGAGATTCTTTTGAGAAAAGACAAAAGTGCTATAAAACAAATGTATTTCCTTATCAAATTGGTCAATAAACCTGTTTTCCCAGACATGTAGGATCACAGGGGCTCTTCTCCAGAACAACCTATAGAAAAACTGGAAAACTTTTTTTTGTTGAAGACCCCATAGGGAGCATGTATTCTAAGTTTTCTAGTGTGTATTCTATCCCTTTCCTATTAAAGTACTCAACCCAGAAGATTCACCATGTGTTTTCTTCTTTCTTTCTCTTTTGTCTGCTTTTCCAAAGCTAAATAAATCTCATTACTTCTCATGTAGAATGGTAATTTACTGAGCAGTATATATATATTCCGCATACACTACTTTTTGTAGGCAGTCTTGCAATATAGAACATAAGTTACAATCCAGTCAAGGCTATTTCGCCTTGTCCTCCACAAACTTCATTTAAATTATATAAGATTTCAAACGGTCTGTGAGGAAACATCCTGGGGCTCTCACTTTGGAGTTTAAGTCTTTCTGCCAGCCTTTCATCTTGTTTTCAAATGTAGATGCTTTGTTGCATCTACATTTATTTGACATTCAAGAGCGTTTGTGACCCTTGGGCATCTCCTTCAATGTGTTCCTAGCACATGTAACTGGGTGAAGCATACAGTGTGGCAGTTGGACCCTTCTCCTCAACACACTGTAAGAAACCATGAGCCAGGGGGTGCTGAGAGCCTGTGGGGCACTACAGCATCCTGGACCTTCTGGTGATGAGCATGTTGTGAGATCTAACAAACAGCCGGCATGAATAGATAGCTATATTTTGAAAAATGAACGTCTGCGGCTCCCTTCAAATCTCTCTGAGGAATGTATTTATAAATGTTCTTGTAGAATGATGCCAACAAATTAATTCAAACAGAACTCCAATGGCTAGAGGATGAAATCTGAAATCTGCAAAGCTATCACTTAAACCAAAGTCCATCTCATAAACAACGTATTTTGCTCATTTCTTTTTCTGCATTCTGCTCTCTGCTCACCTACAGAACCCACCAATACAGCATGGCTGAAGACAAGCTTGACAAGGAAGATTTAATACATCATATAAGAGAAGGTACTTGAAAAAGGGAGAAGAAGCACTCAATTCACTCAAATTCTTCATGGAAGAAAGAACAAAATAAAATCAAAACAACCAGAGTTACGGCAAAAAACAGCCCAAAGATTGAACAAAAATGCTGAAAAAAATTTTGTCAATTCATGTTCTAACACACAATTGAGGATTCTGTATGGTTTCCTAAAACTAGAGAATCATCAGAGCCCCTTGCTCATCCAAGCCTGCCTTGTGCTAGGCATTCATCACAATGCTGCTCCCGGGGATTGTCTCCCTTCTTGGACAAGAGCAAAAGAGCAATTGACTCAAGATATGATTGTAAATTGGGCCGCCTTACCTCATCTTGGGCAGTTATGTTGTCCCCAGAACATCGTATTTCTGAATTCTGTTGCCAGGCTACGAGTTTTAAACCAGCACCATGGCAAAGAGGCAAGAGCACACCTCATTCCCACATGGACACCAGATATGGTAATGTTATTGAAAGCTGGGTGTGGGAAAATTGATTTTTGCCACACTCCCTTTACTTAAACATTACTTTAATGTTTAAGTCTCATTTCAAAATCACTCCCATTTCGCGAACTGCCAAGACAGAAAGTCACTAACACCATACACACCACAGTTCATATTCCCAGATATTCCTGTTTCCCTTCCCTTAACACCTAGGATCTGTATTAAGTTAATCAACTCCTCCCATATATTGCTGAGTTAGTCTTTTTCTTCATATCAAACACACCTAAAGACGTCATTAACCAAACCTTTTCCTGTGCTTTTTCACATTGCTTTTAAAGCCCACAGGTCTTTAAAGAATTGGGAGTATAGGGCTTTTTCACCTCCTCCCCATCCCAGAGAAGCACTGGGAAGAAAAAAAGAGCAGTTGCAATTGTTTCCCTTTGTAATGTAGTTACCGTCAACATGCTTAAGACACTCATCAGACTTTGAATGGCAAATGGCAAGAAGCTTGCTTTCAGAGATGCCAGCTCTGAAAAGGGTGGGATGTGTTGGTCAAGCCATTTTGTGTAAATTTGAAACTAGTCCTTGAAATCTTTTCTGCTGAGAAGCTGAAATGAGTTACGGAGAGAATACCATGTCCCATCCCTTCCTGCTTAGCTTCAGCCTCTGCAAAGATGTAGAATATAAAAGAGAGAAGAGGAAAAAACATCATCAAAACCAAGAATTTAACAAAAAATCAAACCAACAAAATGGAGCAACCCAAACTGTATTTTGGAACAGGCATTATACAATGTCCATTTGTTGGATCCCAGTCAATGTACAAAGACCATTGAAAGAAGAAGAAAACCAATCCAGTAAGGATATGGAGTCTAGTCTGAAAAACAGTCTTGAAAAAGATGAGTAACTTGTCCTCCTTACATGTTTTTGTGGCCTGTGACAAGTACAGAATAGACACCTCACTGGGAAACTGAAGGTAATGAGCAAGATCAGGACATCATTATACCGTGATGAGTCTTTGCATGACCAAGTAGATGTGTGGCTTGAAGTCTTAAAAGGGAAGATGTTAAAAATGCAAGCTTGTATGTGTATTTCATCGAAGTAATTGTCAATGGTTTATTATCTTCTTTTCCCAGAGGCATTTACTATTTCAATCTTTATTTTGGCATGCTGGACTGTAGACACAGGTAGCAACTTGCAGAGCATGTGCCCCTCCCCTCCCCAATTTTTGCAGGTTTCCCCAAATACTAAATGGTGTACGACTCTGAAGCTATTTCATTTACCAAATTGGCTTACGTTTTCAGGAAAGTCAGAATTCTTCTCAGTCTTCAAAATCTTCCCTTACAGTGGCTCCCCTGAGGCCACAGTCAAGCAACTACCTCTTTGAGTGCTCTCCCAAAATGCTTTCCCTCTCTCCCCCCACCCCAGTGTCTAATGTTGCTTTACTGAGTAAAAATTTTCTTCTTCTAAGAAAATAAAAACAAACCAAAACCATAATTATGTTAAAAAACAAGCATTGGAAAGAAGCCTGTGAAGTAGTACTCAGCTCACAACCATGAAAGCAAGGGCTGAGATCATGCCTGTGAAATCACATCTGAGCTATAACTTACTCTCATGTTGACTTCTCTCATTTGTTGCTTGTTCTCAAAACTACAATAGGGACTATCTGAACGATCATGTTCAGCATTGCAGTAGTGTTGTTCCCCTTCTTTTCTTGTCCACCAATGAAATATGGTATCACAAAAATTTTACCTTGTGGGCTTCAAGGCAGCTAACTGCCTGAGTCCAAAAATCAAGTGGAGTTAGTTCATAGGTCATAAAATGAGGTATGTGAACTGATTCTCAAGTCTGCCTGTGCTAAGTCTAGTTTTGGGGGATGATTATTTTCTAAATTTTTCATGACACCTACTCGTATCTCTCCTTTATTGAAGGAGCTGCTCACATGGCCATTTTTTTCCTTGACACTGTCCCTTGCTCAGCATTTGTCATCCTCAGTGTCCTAAACTGAATCACAGAATGGTAGGATTTGGAAGGGACCTCTGGAGATCATCTAGTGCACTCCCCCTGCCAAAGCAGGTTCACCTCAAGCAGGTTGCCCAGGAACGTGTCCAGGCGAGTTTTTAAAGTCTCTAGAGGAGACTCCGTGGCCTCTCTGGGCAGCCTATTCCAGTGCTCTGTCACCTTCTGTTCAACCCTGCTTGACCACAAGCACAACCTACTCTCAGTATTTGAACTTTTTCACTGACGAGGATACGCAGATTTTTTATTTCCTTCCATATATTTCATCATTGCATGCTTTTTTTGGAAATTCCCATCTTGTCTAGATTTTTTTTTTTTGAACTCTCCATCCTGCCTGTCCTTACTTCCAAAGCCAGTGCTTTCTATGTTGCCCAAATAACCAGAGAACAAGATTCCTATCTTCATGCTGATTGCAGTCAGTTCACTGACTATTTTATTCTCTTCACTTGCACAAAGTTATAAATCCCACTGTGCAAAAGCAAAAGGCTTATTACTTGGGCCTTTGTGCATTGTAGTTCCCCCATAAACGCACTATAGCATCCATCATACCTGTACCTGCTACCTTTAATCCAGATACCAACATTTTACTTGCATTTAAGGACAGACTGCTGCAAGCTGTGACTCCGACTACTTAAAGGACTATCATCTTAGAAAGGGTCTGTGTTAAGCAAGGGTATTATTTGAAGTAAACAAGTCCCTGAAAGGAAGGCACACTGAAGTAAAAACAAAACCTGCACTTCTTCCCTGTTTCTTAAAAGAATTTTTTAAAAGCCTTCGCCACAGACAAAACCACACAGCTATTTTCTCACAGCTGTAATTACAGCTCACTGTCACACTTGCTGAACCAGCTTATCTCACTGAAGGAGAAATATTCGAAGAATCTATGCTATACATTGTGCTTTTAGGCTCCATTTCTGTCCTCATCCCTGAAGCTGTTCTGCCCAGGGAGGTGGTGGAGTCACCATCCCTGAAGGTGTCCAAAAAAAAGGTGGATGTGGTGCTTCGGGACATGGTCTAGTGGTTATGGTGGTGTTGGGTAGAAGGTTGGACTTGATGATCTTGGAAGTCTTTTTCAACCTTAACAATTCTATGACCCGTGAGAACTACTGCTCAAAAGCTGCTGTATTTCTTAATGCAAGGTAAGCTGGAAACCTGGATCATTTTGGAAGATGAAACTAAGCAGCAACCTGTTTATACAGTTTAAACTGCATCAACCGAAGCTTCAGTGACATAATTTTGTGCAACTGAAAAGGCTGCAGCAGTGCCGCAGCTTCCTAAATCTATGATTTCTACCTAAGTCAGAAAGAAGGCACACACTCCTTCAGCAGGTGGTTTCAAGCATTTTGGTAAATAGAGGCAATTTTGTGTTGCTAATCTGTATCATCAAGTTTCATAACAACATCTTCTGAAACTGGGGAAAAGGTTACAGCACCACGTTGTCTGCAGAAGATAGCTCGGGCTGTGGGTCCAGATGGGCTATTTATTGTACCTGCTCATGGATACAGCAAATGGATCAGAAAGACTAATAAAACACCAGTAGTAAGGCTTAATGTCCTTGACTGTAAACGAACTGGGATTTCACCTGCTGGAACTTAAGCAAAACAAATGTCTTTCAAAACTTTTCTGAAATTTACCATAGTTTGGCTCTGTGGCTCCTACAAAAACAAGCTCACTCCAGCTACCTGAAAAGAGAAACTCTAAAGATACTATAATCTCGGGTTTCATGTTTGCTCTTGGGAGAGCAAAATGACAGCAACTTTCTTCAGTATTTCAGGACTCGGCAAAATACTGTGTCATTTCAGTGACTATTCTACAAAAGATCAGATATACAAAAAAAAAAAAGAAAAGTTTTCCACTGTGAAATGGAAAGAGCTCACACTGGTTTGCACCTGGCAGGAAAATGCACACATATTATCACAAGCTGAAGGTACTGTGTTTTGCCAGATGCCATTTTTGTGCTTGTTACCAAAAAGCTCCAGGGTATTTCAAGGCTTGCTGAAAGATCATGTTTCAGTTCCATGTCCAGAAGAAAGGGTTTGGTGATGTCTTGTTTGTTTTTGGTTTTTTTTGTTTGTTTGTTTTTATAGTGTTTTTTTTTTTTAACATATACTTCATTTTTTCTGCTTAGTGGGGATCTGAAAAATCTCTGAGCATATGGGGATTTCAAATTTATCTTGATGCAGTTTGTGAAGTCAGGACTATATTCTGATCCAGATGGAAGCTAGAAAGGGTTACAAAAGACTATTGAAATCTAGCTTTTTTATCTCAACACGGCACAAAAACATCTGTTCTTTGTTGGCCAAGACACAGTTAATAAATGTTATTATTAGATAAGCATCCTATTGTGCCTATCATCATACATGCCAATCTCTGCATAAATTAGGACTCTAAACCCAACAGCAGGGAAAGAATTAATTCCTGAGAAGTGTGGGCCAAAATAACATTTATGCCTGTCAACCATCACCACAATCTCACATCATTCTTTTACTTAGCCTTAAAGGAAAAGGATCCAGCAAGCTTAAAATAATTTAGAAACACTTCTATATTGTCTGCATCTCAAATTTTGCTCAAACAGAGCCTCTAGTTAAACAAACAAACAAGGTTTTGCTGCTTAAAGTTGAAAGAATATTTATGGGACCAAACTTCTGCATGTTCTGGAAGTCTCATCTTCAGCACACACTATCTGTTTCTAGCAGATTATTCAGCCCCAGAAGGTAAAGGCGTAAATGAACATTCACAGATACCCTTGACTATTGTGGATCTGCAGAGGTTACAGACCTTTGACTGTTTAACAAAGGAAGAGCACTAGCAATAAACCACCACAAAGATTCTTTTGTGAGATTAGGATCACTTACCTCAATTCAGACCTCTATGTGACACAGGAAAGTACAGCAGAAAATGAGTTACTTTTCAGTACAGAGCAGGGCATTATAAAAGCAGCTTTTACATTTATTTCAAGATCTCAGGGTTTCTTCTGACACAGCAGCAGAATGAAGCTTAAAAGAGGCCCTTTATACAGTCATTTGTCAGTCCAGGTGGCCTGGCCATGCAATGATTCTGCAACATTTTTTCTCAGGCTGCCCCTTCCTTGTCCTTTAATATTTCAGTTCACGTTGGAGGCTCAATGACACAGCACTTGCCTATCATTTCATTCCCAGTGTTGACCTGTGCTTTTGGAAATTGTTAACCCATTTGCAAGAGCATGCTCCTGCAGTAGCTTTTGCTTTCATGTTTCTCTACGGAATATTCTGTTCCTTAACGTAGTACCTTGCGCAAGGCAAGGACATACCATAAACTACACAATTCTATTATCTGAGCAACTTCCTGAATGAAATGAATCCCAGTAACTGCTTGCATATATTAAGGACACTAAGCTTCAAGCTTATGCCTGTGTCTATTTTCCAGGAAAACAAAGCCTCTTTCTAAGCTCTTGTTTCCTGATGGCAGCATTTACCCAGGAAGCAGGAAATGTAAATTCTAGGATGTCATTGACCAGATGGGGTTTGATCTCTCAGGACCCAGATAAAAATTCAAAAACTCTGTCTCCTCTGCTGGAGCTTTGTCACTATGAACAGGGAAGGCAGGTTCAGAGGGCTAAAAAACCAACAAATGCTGCCATACAGGGTGCTGAGGTATAGTAGCTTTTGTTTTAGCAGACTTCAGTCTCCATGACAGTGCTTTAGATAATTCCAAGGAAGTAAGGTACTCAAGGCCTGACGCAGTTGTTCAGCACTGGATCCTAAGATCTGGTTATTTAGGGAAAATTCAAAAAGTTTGAACGCATCACTGAGTTACTGTTCCTGGGAAGAAGCTGCCAGCCCATTACAATACTGGTGCTGGTGGCTTTTCACCACCTTAGGGAGGAAACTATTGCCCTCTTCAAGTGCCCAAGGTCAGTAATACTTTTCTCCCTCTGGTGTACACTTCCTTTATGAGAAATACCTGTTCTCCCTCTGGGGCAGGTTTTCATGGTTTCACCACTTCTCTTTCTTCTTCTTGCACAGGTATAAGAAAAGCATACAAGAGCATCATCTATCCAGGGAAACAGAGATGGTGCTCCCAGAAGACAAAACTGGAAGTTGCTGCCGCTGGGTGAGATACGAGAGGGAAGAGCTGCCACAGTGAAAGAAAACTGTCTCTTCCTGATTTTATACTGAAAAGCTGATTCTAATACTGTCTTTTGCCTAAGAGAGCTCCAAGACACACCATTACTGGAGAAAATTTCGTATCTGCTTCTCCCAAATCATATTCCCTCTGCATACTTTTCCTGGGCCTTGCAAAGAAGAACTTTCTGCAAGTTTTCCAATCACAAGCCATTGCAAAAGCTCATTAGGTCATCACAGTCAGTTACAGTTGCAGAAACGACGTCACTCCTGGAGTACTTGAACAACATTGGCAGAGTTCCCCATTACAGAATAACCACTGGAGCTATAACACCTTCTAGCTGACGGGGGTGCTCCCACAGAGGACTCCTGTGCAGGTACAGTGTGCTGTGATGACAGGATTCATATTGGCATTTGCACCACTTATGCTCACAGGGGCAACTGGACACAAAGATCTTACCAATGATTGTGAAGTAATGATGGGGACAGACCCCACTGTCCACAACACGTGAGCCCTCCCTGAAATTAAGTATTCATTCAGCCTAATGATAATGCTACACTTTTGATCAGGTAAGAAAAAAAAAAATGCCAAAACACAAAAAACACTCTGGTCAGTGCAGAATGTGCCTTTGCATTCCACAGTTCTGAGAACTACTCACCTCATCTGTCAAAAAATTAATCTAGACTTCTAGACTAATCTTCTCAACACCCTTTATGGACAGGAGAGGAAAGTACTTCCAGAGTTCACTTCATTTAGTCCCAGACACATGCCTAACAGGCAGGATGCATCAGTTGTTTTCAAACCCAATTTGTTTATTTTGCTGTTCATAGCTAGGAACTAACGATAGGTGACAAAAGAAGAGGAATATTTTTTTTTCCCCCGAGGTGGAGCTATGCAATACATATGCAATACATTCCTGAAGTAAAGGAAGAAACTTAGGGCATAAAGATGACATGAGTCTTCTCAAGTACTCCCTGAAACACTGAGGTGAACAATAACATAGTTCCCTCTTGAGATTTTTCCTTATCCAAATGAGGATTGTCCGGTCTGGTCTTGACTGATCTTCCGGACAAGAATGACTCCTTAACAAGGACAGTAAGTGAGAAGGTATCAAAACAAGAAATAATATAAAATAATCTTTAAATAAAAGTTTAATCCACTCTTACTTTACAGATTATTTAAAAGCACCTTATAATTTTACTGTCAGTTCTAAAAAAGACCAACAAGAGACTGGAATGATTTTACCTGGTAAAATATAGGAAATCTTGTGAACAAACAGATACAAGCTAAGCGAAAGCACAGTAATATTTTGTACACCACAACTATAATCAGAATCTGGCATTGGTTTATTCAAATTTTGCTTTCTTGGAAGCAAAGCTTACATGTTCGTAAACATCAAAATAAACATTGCTTAATTTTACAATTTGCTAAACAAATACTTTTTTACCCTGAAGGGCATATGCAGAGCCATCTATTTGTGTGGCAGTTCTCCCGTTGACCTGTGCTTCAGTATTTTTTTAAATGATTGGTTCCCTTACAGTTTTAATGGTGCTTAAAAATGTCTTCCAATATTGTGCAAGTCATAGGCAGGGCCATTTTGATGCGTGCCCTTCCTTACATAGTTTTTTGAGCAGTACTTAACTAATGCAACTGTGAAAAACTATACATTTTCAGAAAAATGTTTGGATTTGGTCCTGTAGTTAAAGACCTTCTATAACTGAGTTGTTTACATGGATTTGAATCACAAGCATGTACACAACAAAACCACTATACCAATGTTTCTTGGTCTATGCATAAAAAGTATGTCTCCTACTTACACTAAAACATACAAAAAATAAACTACAAAAATTGTTTACACTTGATTTCAGCAAAAAAAGCTTTCTTCAAGAAAAATGATTCTTCTTTTTTCAGCCATCAAAAAAGGAATGCAAGTAAACAATAAATACATGTGCTTTCTTTGTATAGACATATTTACACTTGAGTCTTTGGCTTATGTTTAAGTTTCTTTATAAAGATCTTTATGTGATCCAGCCATCATTGCACATTAAAACAAAATAAGCCATGTTTTTTCTTCTTTTACTATATATAATATATATATGCAACACTTGAAACGTATAAAGAATGAACCTTACTATCAATTTGCACTGTTATTGTACTTTAACAAGGTATCAAAAGAAAAAGAAAAAAAAAAGAAAAAAAGGAAAAATTAATACCATATAGGAAATATTGATACATGCAACAGATGGTTGCTCTACTGTAATTGAGAGACGGCTGCATATACAAACACTGAGAAGTCCTAATTTGCGCAAATCCCTTCTGACTCTGGTTTTCATTAAATAGTATTTATGTGGCACTAAATGTTGATACTGTATACAAGCATAGAAACAGATTGAGTTCTTTTATTAAGATACACAACTTCATAAGAAAAATACTTTGCATTTAAAATTTAAAATCCCTCCCACCCCACCCTCCTCCCCTAAAATCTTTCTTCACAGGATCAAGAACTGTTGTCAAAACAGCGTATTGAGATTCATGTATTTGGTGAACTTTGTCACATCCATTCCGACTAAGAGGATTCCAAGTACTCCAGTGCAACATCGTAGCAGAAGCGATATTGCTCCTTTAAGGGGAAAGAGGGAAATAAAAGCAACAAAGAAGTTAAATTAAGATTAAGATTCTTAAGTCATAGCAGCAATATCTACAGACAAGAATAGTCTTTGTTAACTACTATGCAATTTTAACTTCAAGCCTGACATGCTTGGGTTTTCTTTTATTTTTTTTTTCTTTTATTTTTTTTCCCCTCTCCCTATTACATCACTGTATTACCGATTCTGATTTAAAAACTCACCCTAACCAATGAACTGGAAAAAAACCCTGACAATGAAATGCAGTGACTTGTTTCTCTTATTTTTCCAAGATTGTTTATCAAACACAAAAAGTTCTCCTATCAGTCAGAGCATTCTTGCCATGAAAACACCTTGACTCTGATATACGATTTTTACTTAAGTTAGCTCATACTGAGCAGTTAACCAGTGCTTGCTGCTTGAACAGCCAGGGAATGGCTAGGGAATACTGAGCTGTGACACTAAGCTGCTCTGGGCCCACAGCCCATTTGTACAACATGTTCAAGACATCAGATGCACATTTAAAAGAGAAGTTACAGCTCAAGTTTTCATCATGGTTAGTATTTCTCCTTAACAAGGCTGCTGTTCAGAGCTGATACTGGGGGAGAGGGAGGAGGAAGGAGAGAGGAGAGGGCAAGAAGGAGAATTAAAACCAAGCAAATGAATACAATCTCTATTGTCATTGTGACCTAACAAAATGAATCTGCTTTTGTGATTTATTTTTGTTTGCAAAGGAAGACAGTGTGATCCACTAGCAGGAAGTGGTGGGGATATCTTAAAGGCTTTACCGTGCTGCTCATTTCTGTTATCTGATCATGTTGCTGAATGTAGGGCACATGACAGTGTTATATATTGGACTTCCTGGTTTGTTTTCTAACGACTCAACAGCCGCTGCTATTCAAGAGTTCTGAGTAAGAACCCACGCAACAGAAACATGTAACTACAGAAATTCAGTAACTGCAGATTAAAGCTACAATGGAATGCAGAACTGTTTTGAAATAAAATAGAAGTTTACAGACCATTTATCAGAAACACGCACAATCTACCTTGGCCTCCCTTTACAGTGACACGAGTAATTTTCCATGTGATCTGACCTGTTTCCTTCACAGCAATGAACTGAGATCTAGGTAGCAATTCAATATGTTGTGTCTCAGACATCTATGCTGCACCAAACTGCAAGGTATTTGCAGCAAAAGAAGTACTTTCCCCAATTTCACTGCTGCTACAGGATGCTCTGTCTGTTAACTTTTTAACCATCTTAATTTATGTGGCGGTAAGGGATGGAAGTAATGTACAATAATAAAGCAAATCGTGCCATAGAAGCTACTCAATACCAAGCAAACATTGACACCTGGAAAAAAGAGGAATATGGGAAGAGGCAGCTACAGCCTTTTTGTTCAGTATGCAAGTTCACAAAGGTCAGAAGCAATTTTCACTATGCATAAACTGCAAAACATTTTTAATTTCAATTGCCATCCCTGATTTTTATGCTGTAGGCAGCCATCTGGCTGAAAAGTGACGCTGGCTGCTGGTAGTGTGAGAGTCAAATGGCAGAAACTTCTAAACGCTGTCTAACCTGCTTTCACAGTCACCTACAGGAAGAAAAAAATCCACTTGGGAGAGTATTTTTAAAGGCTTTCCACAATGTTCAGCTTTTGTGACTGAATTGATCACACGGATGGATGTGTACTCATACTGCACGCATAAAGATTGACCTGAGGGGTGAAGGTTATTTTGATTTCTGGTAACGTACATACAAATATTTAGTCTTGGGATTTTGCTTGTTCAGGCTCATATTCTTTATATTATTTTATTCCTTATATGGTTTATCATTTAGGTTAACAGTTGGACTTGATGAACCTAAGGTTTTTTTCCAACCTAAACAATTCTATGACTCTACATTCATTTCCAAGATACTAGATCAAAGTCTTTAATTTAAAAGTTCTGAGGTATTGTTTTGACTATTACAAATCTGAGTATCAAACATTACCATTATTCAGTACAAATTCCAAAATAGTAGTTCTTATTAAGAAGCAAAATATTCCCATCTCCAGCTACTATTATGGACTTTACAGCTAATTCCTATCAAGAAGAAGTGCCTCTTCTATAAAATTTCAAGACAGTTTGTGCCAGCATGACACAGTGTAACTTCTCTTCAAATAGACCAGGTTATTTTGGGAGATTAAAATGCATTCTGTTAACTCGGAATGTTTTCTATGAAAAAGAATAGTACCACTACAAGAAAAGTTGTGTAAATATTTAGCCTGGCTTCTCATGATGCTGACTTCTGTGTACACTAAATAAATTTCCACCACAGGATGTAACATTTCCCAACCTTATGCTCACACCAAGAATGAGACCATCCTCTCTAAGATGCTCACACCAAGACTGACACCATCCTCTGCTCAGTCTATACAACAAGGGGAGCCCAAGACACAAAAATTATTTCCCTTTCTTCTTGTGGTCCAATGTAGATTTGCTCTGTTTTGTGGGCACAGGTCACACAAGACAGCCTCTGGCTCCCCAGTTGTTTTCAGTAGCCCTGATGGGCTGGTGCTTACCGGAGTTTCTACCATGTTGGGCTTACTGTTCCGCAAAGTCTTCACAGCATGGAAAACGTCCACCACATTCTGCCTTTTTACCATCTCAACCACAATGCCAATGGCACAGAACATCCCACTCCGGCCACCACCATTTCTGTATGCAAGGAAAAGAGCTAGTTAAATGTCACTACTGAGTGAGAGAGCATTCAAAACACATTTCTGTTCTTTCACTCTTTAAACATGAGTGATTCATGAGTCCCAGAGTGACACTGGGCTTTAGAAACCTCCTTGCAGCTCCAGTGAGTTTAGTCTGAGATATTTGCTGCTTCTGACCTTCCTCTCAATACTACTTTTGAATTTTACCCCTACAGTCCATCATGCCACCCAGATATGCTATAGCCTAATTTACATAGGCATTAGAAATAAAAAAACCAAGTCAAATGGAAAGTAAAACATTTTCCATTTAGTTCTGGAAAGAGACTCAAATTATCCTATGGTATGAGGATTATCTAGCCAGAGTAATGCCAAGCCATCACTGACTCAGTATCTTGTTGACCTTTGGGGGTACTTCTGATATACTTTAATCTTGATTTTAAAGAAATTAAGGTAGGTGCTTCTTCTTAAGTTTAAATTAGCCAGAAGGTTCCACAGATAATGAGGAGGGGATGGGCAGAAAGTAGCCACAAGTTAATTCTGAACATTTAAACAGAAGCCTTTTTTTAAAAGCAAGAAGGAATGCATAATTCAATTTCTAGGTTTCAAACTTTGTATTTTTGTAAGGTAGGAGAGAAATTGGTCATTCTCTGCTTCGGGAGGAAAAAAGGCCACCTTTTCAACCCCTCCCAAACCAGGTCCAATTTAAATACCAGGCTTAGATAAACAGCATCAGTCACTTATCAACAACAGTTTTAGGATTACGTACTGTATTATACAACTTTTCTCTGATTTCATATAACCATAGCTTTCACTCTAAACCCCTCAAGATACAGTTACTGCACACACAATACATATAACACACAATATGCAAGAGAGACACAAAAAATAATGATTTGGCATGCAGCATAAAATACTTCCTTACTGAAACCTTACAGAAGAAATTGATCTGTACACATTTTGTAACTGAAAATCATGGTATTATGTACAGAAGGAGACAATACACATCCTGTCCAAAATCATCACTCCCGTGATACTGTGACCTGACACAGACAAGTCTGAAAGTTGACCAAAAGCCAACATACAGTAGCAGTGGCATTTTTTTGTTTGTTTGTTTCTGTTTGTTTCTAGAAACAAGGGCATGTGCAAAGGAATGTAGCCATAAGACTATGGCTAGAACTTAAAACAAGAACTAATTTATGAGCATTTATTTGAAGAGCAGCAATGTGACTTTCTCACAATTACTCACAGGCAATGGATGATGGTCCGGCCCTCCCCTTCTTCACATTCCTCTTGCCATTTTTCAACCTGGAGAATTAACTTCAAAAAGGATCTCTTGGAAGCTGGTACATCTCTGTGAGAAGCCCATCCCAAATACTGGAATTGCTGCACCATCAGATAGCCCTCCTGTGGCTGAGGGAAACCAAAGAGCATTAGGTCAATAAGGCACCTTTACATCTTGGTTTAGAAAGCAAAAATATCAAACTAACATGAAATCTAAGTGTTTATTTTATGGACAGATTCCAACATATATATACTTTGCATGGTAGGGTCTCCCTTAATTTGTATCACTTGAGCTCAAGGAAGACGTCAAAAAAAGGAAAAAAGGGAACATTGAAAAGAACATCATAGTTTATCAATCTACAGTTTATAAATCAACTAATGTAATCTATCCTGACTTCTTCTAAATTGACAAATTCACATGTCAAGGATTTTTTATCCTTAACATCAATAAACATTTAAAAACATCACTGTTAAAGTCTTAGACCTACAGAAATGAAGAGACATGCCTTTGGATGCCATGCATGAACTGACCCCATTATAAATAAACAACAAGTAATACTGGTGCACAATTATGACTGTTTTCCTTGAAGTCTTCCCTTTTTGCAAGACTATGATAATATGAGAGCCTTGCAACAAATCTCTGGGCCTTCCATGTGCTAAATGCTACAAAGGGAGAGCTTTGAACAGAATTAGTCTGTCACAAGAAAGGCCTCAGTAAAGAATAAATAGTCTATTCAGTTTCTTGGAGTTGAAGAAGTCAAAAAGGAGTAGAAACATGGATTTTAGAAAAGGAAGAACAGAACAGAGAGATATTTAGAAGCAAGGTGTGAAGACAAAAAGGCATGGGAGACAGAAGTAGGTGAGTAGAAAACCAAAACGTTTAAAAAAAAAAAAAAAAAAAGGAAAATGAAGAAGTGAAAAAAAAATGAACAAAGTAAAAAGGAGGAAATCTTAAAATACAACAAAAAAAGCGGTATTGCGTAATATTTGCCAGTGTGCCTACACCTTAGCTTCCTGTATCTCCCAAATAAGGTATGAAGGGATGAAAATGTTTTTCTTATCTCTGAATATAAGCAAATAAAAGAATGGATAAAAGTCAAACAAAAACTGATCTCTACACTTTGAAAAATGAAAATGTGACCAAAACAAAATAAAAAACCACAAGAAATCTCTTTATACACTGTAATCGGTTTTCCCCACAGCTATTCTTCAAATTAATGAAAGTTAAATGTATACTCAAAGTGGCAGTTGGTGCTGTGTAAATTCAGTATTGGATGAAAGATACAACGTAGTAATAGTAAGTAAAATAGGGATTCTTGGTAAACTGCATGTATAACAGTAGCAAAAAGATCTGGAACTCTTTACATGTGAAGACATAAGTGATTCAAAGAGGTGAGCTAAAGGAGGAGACACTGCGTGGCAAACAGGGCTTGAGAAGATGCTGAGATACAGTGAAACGCTATGGGACAGCAAAAAGGATGGTGCAAGGTGTGAAAGAGCTGACAAGAATGCAAGACTGACACTGCTACAGAAGTTGAGAAAAAGATGACAAATGCTGGCTGAGGCACAGTGGTGCAGAGGCATTCAGAGGTAGAGGAACTTCCAGAGTTTTTTCACACCCTGCTTTGTAGGGGGCCACAATCCTCCTTTTATGTTGTGGTTTTCACATCTCACACTGAGAAGGTGTTGGTTGTATAACAAGCCTCAGTGCTCCTGTTCCTGATTCACCACAGAAAACATCTCACACAAATTACAAATTAAATACCTGTCACTACATCTTCATTACAGGGTTATTTCTTTCACTGTACACCGAACAAACAGAATACTTCTCATACATCATCTACTCATCAGGGAGAACGCCACAGAAAAGTTATTCACTGTATGTCTCTCTCTGCTTTGTGTGTAGCTATAGAAAAATACTAGAAATTAGAATTGGATGCTTGACTGACTCTTTTCTGGGTGATGTCTTAAGAACATTAGTATTTTACAAATACTCAAAATGAAAAACCACAAGAGCCTAGAGAGCATTAAAAATGACATATTTTTCTGCTACATATTGTTGCAATAATGCTTACTCTTGTCAGATTGCATATCCTGAAAATTCGGTTTATGACATCACAATCCATTGAACACGACATGCATTCCACTTGGATGGGACCGTACCGCAGTATCCCCTCCTCAGGCCAGTATTGTGGGCAGCCCTGCACCAGAGCAAAACAGGCATCATTAAATGCTAAGTTACAACTTGAGCATTGCCTTAATCCACTGCAGACATCTCACCTATGCAGACATGCTCACATTTGCTGAGCAACTAGTGTTAATTAGTTGCTGTAAAGCAAAGAGTAACTGTGAAGTCACTGCACTGCTCTACATTTTGATCATGTAGTGGATCCAAAGCGATTAAAGCATGCGATGGCACATGAAAAACTCAAGCCCCAAACTCACCTGTGCTAAGTCGACTTCATTTAACATCACAAGAGAAGTACAGCCGTAGTCATACACTAATCTCCAGAAATCTTTCACAGTGTTTGGTAAAGGATGTTGTGTGACAATGAAAGCTGCTGGCTGCCTGTAGCTCTGTAAAGGTAAATGACTTTATTAGCACTGGCAGAGGAAGCACTTAATAACTTCCACTCCGACACTGCAATAGAAAAAACATATAAATAGAACAAAGCTGCAACATCAATTACACCAGATTTCACCAAAGCTGATGCTAAAAACACGTTACTGTCTCCAGTAAGAACAAAGAGGTTACTGTGCTGTGGTCTGCCTTCTGCTTTGTTACAGGCCAAGCCCTGTTTCACTTCAGATACGCACAGAACACTGAAGATGCTTTTCAGGGTTCTGCTGAGCTGTGGCTTGGGCAAATGTGCTCCAGGTACTGTATCCAGGAGACTAAGCAGGAAACCTTCTCCCCGTGCTGCAGAAACGGGTGCAGAGGTCTCAGACCGTCACCCCATCCACAGCAGGTTACATGTGAGCTCTGTGACCAAACCAGGGACTAAGCTCAATCGCATATTCCGTTTCGATGTCACAGCCACAGGGTCACTGACAGAACTGACATTCAGGATTACTGGGTCCTGTTTCCAGCAGAAAAGCAGCAGTTAAATAGCAAAATAATATTTCCTGTCATGACAGTAGATTCCATTTTCTGTATGCTGCTATATACTCAACTGCAAATAGGAAATTCCAGCCTTATTGTAAGTTAGCTGAGATATGACTAATAGTAGAGAGGCTGCTTCTCTCCAGCTTACATGGTACAAGCAGCAAGCAGAAGAGGAGAGATCAGAAGTTTTTTGCAGGCAATTTGCAATTATGCACAGAAGAGTTTTGCAGTGAAGGAATACAGATATGAACTGGCAAGGAAGCACCAACAGGTTAAGCAGAGAAACAGTGTAAGATAGTTAATATTGTTGTAGGCAGAAAAGATTGTAAATCACTAGTTTGAACATGAAGTGCTGGGACTGCTGTATGCAATGCAGAGGTCCCTGTGTTTAGCACCCGTGCTGGTACCAAAAGCAGTTTGGCTGGTTTTCTTCTCTGGAGTAATTTAACCTAGGAGGAAGACCTGCTAGGGCAGCTAAAATACTTTTGGTACGGAAGCTTGCTTGCTTGAAGGTTGATATGAGGGACTTTCATGTGCAACGTATCGACATATCCTCAAAGAGCGTAGTGTGAGGCCCAGAAGGAAAAAAACCCAACAAAACTTTTACCCTTTTTACCTGCTGTAAATTGTGAAGATAACAAATGAATGTCTTTGCATCAGTACTTATTTGACAACAGAATAAAGAGGCACTTTTTTTTTTTTTAACCTGTGTTTTTCTAATGCAGGAAGCATATTGGGGTAGTAGCAGCTTGTGTCCTACTTCCTACATCTGCCCAGGGAGTAAAGAGAAACAACCTATATTGATTCTTCCTTTGTGTTTTTAAGAAATAAAACATGTAATAGATGATATTTTTTTATTTCTCTTCCCCATTGTTTTTGGTCTTTCCTGAGATGAGAGATTGTACTGAGTTTGAGACGATCACATTTTCAAAAAGAACATGCAGGAGATCTGCTGTCATACTGGAAAGCAGACACCTTCTTCTAGGACCACAGGGACAAGTACATTGTGGAAAGGGCAAAGTTTCCACTTAGGTTTTGCTATTGAAAGTCCCTTTTCCTTGCCCAGCAGTGGGGTTCCCCTCTCTGAATAAATGTCTTAAAAAAAAAAAAACATTAAGAGAAAGGGCAAGAAAATTCTTTATTACCCAAAGCTTTAACCCTGTGCTTACAGCCTTGTTATATGCCTTGATTGTACTATATTGCATTCTTTTTTCTGCTGCTTTTTTTCCTTTTATTACTACCATTTCTCTCTTTCCTTACTTGCCTCTGATTACTCATTGTTAATACATTGCTTGGTTCCTGTCCCTGCCTGCCACACACTGTTACACACTAAAGAGTCCTCCTGCCACCCAGCCGTTCAGCCTGCACTGTCTCCCCTTCTGCCCAAACCACACTCCTCTATGCAGCTGTGTTGGTTGGTCCATAGCACATCAATTTTATCCAGGTGCTCCATGTAATTTTAACTGCTATTCTAAACAAATCTGGTTGCTACCAAAATTCTGCTCACTGCTCTAATTCATTCATTCATTCAGCCCCGGTGACTTCCTAATACATTGGTCTCACACATGCTACTCCTCTATTTTCCTGGCACAATAGCTACTTGTGAGATTAGGGACAGCATTTTGCTAGCAGTTCAAATGTGTCCTGCACTAGGGCAGGCAGAATTCCAGGATGAATATATCACTCAGTCCTGATGTTTTCTGCAGCTATTTGCCATTTTATTCCAGAATCTCTTCTTGACAGCAAAGTTTCTGATAGCACTTAATTTTTGAGGAAGGGGAGATGCTCCTGGAAATCAGGCCACTTACTTATTTTCTGTAAAGGTGGCTTTACGAGCCTAACTTTGGAAATGCTAATATGCAGGCACAGGCAGTTATCTGACAGCACCTGTGATGAACTGCTGTATCGATCAGACACCTATAAGCAGGCTCACCTTCATGTTTCCCATTAATTCACCTTTTCCCCTGACAATACTTCTGTCACTCAAACTTCAACTTTAAAGAGTTGCAACTCACATTATGAACAAAACCCCAACACTGTCACCAAACATGGGAAAGAAACAGCTTTTTTCTCATTCCTTCCCCTGTCTCTCCTGTCTATATATAGACATTTTTATAAAATAGAGACAGTAACCTCATGCTCAGGTAGGTAGCATTTACTGCCTCACAAACAGCAGATTTTTGAGATCCTGCTGAGATTTGAAGGGCTGGAGACTACAGGTTTATATAATGCTGTTGAAAAGGGGAGATTTCCAGTGGGTCCCCCAAGGATGCAAAAGACAAAAGATAACAAACCTTCTGAACAATCAACACAAGCTAGTGTGGCTTTTTACCCATTCCCCCCACCTCCCCTTCTTCATTAGGACTGTTTTACCATGCACTACAGTAAGAAAGAATTACCCTTTCTTAAACCAGCAAGGGTGCTCTCTCATATTACACAGCTTTTCACGGCACGCTACGCAGACAAAGAAGATAGTCTCTTACGTCCATAAGAGCAGCATTGATGTAGTTGCTGCTCTCCCCATCAATGGTAATTAAGAAAGGCAGACATCTGTCAGGTGGCAGCATATCCATGAAGCGGTTCTTGTCATGGTTCCTTGGCAAACAGGCTATGCTGCAGTCCTCCGCTTGCAAGCGAGGGGTCACAGAATTCAGGGTCTAACGGAGAGAGGACGATCGCTTTAGCACACTGAACTAGCAGACAATGGCCTCGAGATTTCCCAAATTTTAATGTAAAATGTTGCAATATGGGAAAATGTTGAGGCATTAGCAAGAAGACATCAGCAAGTAAGAGCTCCTAGCTGTTTGATGGACATGGTGGGGCTTTTCAATAGGGGTTAAGCTGCAGGTCTAAAAGGCACTCTATGTATCACTGAACAGATTCTGCATGACACCATTCCCTACAAATGGAATAAAACAAAGAGGATACTTTGGAGCCCTAAAGTGCTTATGTCTTTACTGGGCAAATGCAAGCCAAAACTCTCTGTGGTTCCTAGTCAGTGCTCTTTATTCCAGACAGATATTTACTGCAATTCTAGTCAACAGAGGATGTTCCATATTTGAAACAACTTTGCAAAGCACATAAACATGGGGTCTTTATTTTGCAGACTAAAAGTAAGGGACCAAATGCTATAAACATGATATGAAAATCCTTTCCCTTAAAATAAATTAAATAAATAAAAAATATTGCTGACACATGAAGCGTTAGTAGGAACTGTGAATACCTGAAACTCATCTTTGAGATGTGAAGAGTTTGTCTGAGAGTCTATTCTAATCATATCAAAATAAGCAGCTTTGAATTCACAGACAGGAATGGCAGTTTCTCCACACAGGCAAGCTTCTAGAATGGCATCATGAATAAAGATGTACTGCTCCTACCAAATTAGGCAAAGAAACAAAAATTATAGCTATTAAAAACAACAGATCTTTCCTTATTTTAAGATAAACAGATCTCCTGCACACAGTAAAACTCATTCAAAGTAGTGTCCATCAATCTATTACATAAAGCTTTAGTACAAATGCAGTCTTGTCCTAATTGGGATGCAGTTGACATGGATGTTTTCTTCAGAAGCAATTTAAATTCAGTAAAACTTAACAGAACAGGCATGGCAATTTATTTAAAGTGAAGTTTTCGGTTTTCTTGTGGTGCTTTGGGGTTTCTGCCTATATGTCAGTGACTTGCTGGCTTTACTAATTTTGGTGGTTTTTTTATATACTATAATACTAGCAGAAAGAAAATAAAAAGAGAGTTGAAAAGGGAGAGTGAAATGGACATAAAATTCACAGGTTAAGTCAAATTATGAATACAGTAATTGGAGATAGCTGAAAACCAGTGTCAACCTGCTGAAATGACAACTTCAGGTTCCTGGAAATGCTTATACCAGCAGTGGGGAGAGACATGACAGACAGGACTAATGTAAGGTCTTACCTAAAACAAGGTCCTTGTTTTCTTTTAGTTATAAATTTAGGTGCGCACTTGTTTTATGTGAAGACTGAAAGAACCACCAGGATTGTTGTACCATCCTGGTTCTGGGTGCTGCTTGCATTAAGCAATGCTACCTGATGGAGATAACCCTCCAACAGGGATGCTCCCTGCTCTTTTCAGAGTAACAGTGAAATTTTGACCTAGCATGTTTCAGAAAGCATCAGGTGCTTTGATGGTAAACTGCTGTACCTCTGTCTGTACCATGTTGATGCGACGGGACCGTAAGGCTTTGACGCAGTTGTAGATATCCACAACACCTTCTCTTTCTGCCATATCTAACATGATATCAATCACAATATAACAACCTGTCCGGCCGGCACCAGCACTAAAAAGAATCAGTAAATGCTGTTAGCAATAGTCCCATGAAAACACCTAGAAACTTTAAAAAAACATTATGGAGAGCATTTTTACAAAGTCATTCAGTTCTTTCATCACAACGACTATCTAATTTTTATATTCTCTCCTTCTGTTCATAGTGCTGTTTAAATATTCTGGTTACCCAAAACAACCTTTTAAAATCAGATTTGATCCAAGTAACAGCAAAAAAAATTAAATAACTGTTTCCTCCTTTTATCACCCTAATCAACACTTGAAGTAAAAAAGAAAAGTTAGTTAAACTGAAATCTGAAGGACGATTCAGCTCATGCACTTCAAAATATGACAGATCTTGTTTTTATTTAATAAGACTAAGAATGATGTTTTTAGTGATATATTACAAGAAGAAACTCAAGTGTGTGTTTTACCAGCCAAGCTTTAAGCTTGTTCAGGAAGCACATTTGACACTACCCAGAAGAATCTCTCTTGATTTATATTGGTTTTACATAAAGCTATGGACAGTTTTTGCACAATGAATTCTTAAAATCTGTAAAGTCTGAGTAGCTTTATCTACAGAATGCAATTAAAAATTCATTGGTGCTGAAAGAACATTCTCTTTGCCAAAGGACTGTGTCCCAGCAACATAAACCCTGTGAAGCTTGCAGAGGAAAACCAACATTCTGCATTTGTTGCCATTACTTCTTTCCATCTTCCTTCATCTACTTGCTTACTTTGATTTAAATTGATCATCTGTTCAGATGTTATATGCTACACCATGCTATCAAAGCAGCTATATCTACACATATTCTTGAATGCTGTCACAAAATTGTTGTAGGATACCTAAAATGATAGCCTGAAGTATCTTATGATTTAGCTGGTGCAGCTTTGGCAGGAAAAAAAAGAAAATCTCTGGCTATTTATTTCCTATTCAGGAAAAGTATACCAGAATCTGGTTATTTTCAAGCATTTCTGTAGACAGCCAAATCCTACTGCACTGTGAATTAGGGAAGTCACAAAGGGAACAAAGAACCAAAACACTTCATACTGGTGGATGCTTCACAAGACACCACTGTTAAATAATCTCATACACAGATGTGGAAAAAAAAAAAATCAGACTGCCTCTTTTGTACACACCTGCAATGGACAACAATAGGTCCTGCACTAGGAGGGTTAGATAATTTGACTCTCCGAATAAAGGAAAGTAGGCCTGTGGCATTGTAAGGAACTCCATGATCTGGCCAGCCAGTGAAATGAAACTGTTTGACTTCACGGATTTCATTGTAGCCCCTCTGTAAAAGGTTAAAAAAAAAAAAAAAAGGTTACAAAATGTGAAGTATTTCATAGACTAGATATTCCCTGACTCAAATAATGATAACACACACTGGTAGAATATACATGCTGCTTTCTTCAGTTCACCAATTATTTAAAGCAAAGACCATGTGAAGCTTAAAGATGTCATTTTTTTTTTCTTTTTGAAGTTCCTAATTTTTACTTTTGCCATCAAGTGGGCTAGTTTTGTCTCTTTTGATTTTTTTTTGTTTTAATAGGCTTGGATGTAATTTGCATAGCTTTTCAGGGGTTTTGCTAATTAAGACAATGGCCTGCTACATTTACAGGCAAGTATAATGATTTACCTGAACACCACAACTGTATCACTTACATTGAGCTCACAGAGTTTGTTCTTTGATTAAGTGAGACTGATGCAGCAGCATTCAGGGCAGAGTGAATGGAGATGAATGACAGGCATGACTCATAACCCGGTACCTGAGCTCAGCTCAGAAGTGCGGCTACAGAGAAGAAGTGATTGTCAGAAAGGGGAGGGTAGCAGTCATCATTTCTGGGGAAATTCAAAATCCCACAGTGAGACGCTTGTTTGGATAGTGCTGATGCAATGCATTACTCCCACGGTGGGGTAAAGCTGCCTACACTGTGGACCTGCTAACCAGACAGAGAGAGTTGGTATTGTACAGGAACATGCACAGGGACAGCCTCCTCCACACTCCTTGCTACCGGGGAACAGTATTTTGCCGAACCCTGTGACAATGTGCTCACCCTTCCCAGAGTGAAGGTCCTGACGACGTACTCCGCAAGGGGCTCCATCTCTACACAGGTCACTTTGAAGTCCCCATAAACTTCTGTGTCATCAGGCCAGTACTTGTAACACTTCACCTAAATAAAAATGGAATTGCATTTTACACCAAAGAAAGATTAAAGCTTGAGGATACATTACTGCATGTGTTGCATTACACCACGTTCATTTCCAAAACGACCAGTCACTTATGTGGCTTGTCATGCATGGCTAATGGCTGCTCTGTCAAGTTAAGCACCAGCTACAAGGAGTTTCCACTGCTTTACACAGCTGTACTTAGATGCCAAATTTATTTCTATATGAGCATTTATATTATTTTTTAGTGCTGAGCTATGGAATACATTTCCACTTATGTTAAACTGGGATACATTTCATATTAGTAATCAAACTGCTGCAAGTAAACCCAGATACTTTATATTACTCCCAGAGGGATGTGTTACTGCTAAGCTGCAAATAATTTGCTGATTCCTAGCCACTGATACAGAAGCACGTTTGTTTGCGAGTCCACTTACTCTGTTCATTTGAGCGACAATACACAAATCTATTTTGCTGAGATACGAATTTCAAATTTAGACAATTCTTCACTACTCATGAAAGTATCACACAGCATCAGTTTTCTTCAGAGTTAATTAAGTTAAATCATCTTCTTCTTCAGAAGTTAGCTTTGGTTCTACACAATACCATAATGGCAATAATGTCTGGACTCACCCCCTTCCCCTCCTCTTGGGGTGAAGGGTTGTGCTTCACAATACTCCTACATTCTGCTGCTAGCATGTCTTGTCAGCAGGTTTTTCTTTAGGTTTGTAGCATTTTAAAAAGAAAAATTAAACAAAAACTTACTCTCCCAACTTCCACTAAATTTGTGACCATCACAACGCAAGCTGATTGCTCCTGCCATATCATTCTCCAAAAGTCATACACAGTCTCGTGAACCGGACCTGTAAGAAAAAATTCCAGGTAATATTCTGAAAAAAATAACAGTCCAAGTGAAGGCTAAAAATAAAATCCAGTGCTTTTCAGAGCTGAAACACATGAACACACTAGCTCAAAGATGAAAGCTTCGTGAAACCACATCATTGTACTATCATGCTAGTTTCCAGACTGTATTGTTATTTCTAACCAATGCTGAATCTTCTCAGTTTAACTGAATTACCACTTGAAAGAAATTAATAGCAGGTGTTTCGTACAGCGAAATGGCAGTAGTTGCTTGAAAACTACAAGAACACTGCAATGCGTGACTACATCTGTAGTTACATTTCTAGCTTTGTTTTACGCTTGTTAAATACAATGTGTTGAGTCTGAGTTTCTTCAGATGTTAACTGAGGAGATGCCCACACCAGAGTGAATTATCAGTCAGGAGGACCAGTGGTACATGTCCTCTGCATTTACCATCTAGCTCCTGGCAAAGTACGCAAGCAGAGTAGGTGCATACATTTCCCACTGAAGGGTATTTAAACTAACTTAACTACTTTTCTGTGAAGGAAATGAGGAGCACTTGTTTGAGCTTTGTCTCCTGCTCTGCTGCAGAGACAAGACACATTCAGTTGAGCGACAGAGGCTTTTACCCTGTTATAATCATCTCAAAAAACAGCTCCCTGACCACCATCCAGCAGTAGTATAAATATTATGGTATATCACACACATCTGAAGACTCAGCCGTATTCCTTCATATGCTAGATGTAATATGTAGTAATAAAGTTTTGTGGCCTTTATACAGTACTATGTGTAATCATTTACATAGTAAAACAGAAATAAAACACAAATGTAGACTTCACTGCCATAGAGAGACCTGTTTAGATGGCACTTACAGACACACACAAAAAACATGGTCAGAAATTTGAGCATCCTGCTTTAAAACAAACCTTTAGTTTGTCTTTTCCTGTATGCAGCTATAATCAATTGAGGGCACAAGTAACAAGGCATTTTCAGCCAGCTATCTGATTATACTCACAGATCAAATAATGACACATCTAAATCTAATTAATTTTACTTTAATTCATAGCTTCTGATATTTCAGTGCAATCTTAGACTAATCTGTTTGGTTTTAGAGGTGTTTTATCAGAAATACAAAATGAATAATTTCCACAGAAATTCAATTTTTTCCTTTAACTCCTCTTTTTATTAGCATGTTGTTATATGATAAAGATTTCCCACACTACTTCCTACAAAGAGGCTTTGTCCTTCTCTACCCTTACTTTACCCAGATTTTCTGAGATAGCGTTTAATTTATCATCACTATCTTCACCATCTGCATTCTGGACTAAACCTGAGAAAGTAAAATCAGAGGTTGGAAATGTAATTTCCAGTAAAATAATACATGAGGGAAGAAAAATGCCTAAGGCAGTCGAAACTGTTCTCTTCTCTGTCCACATGGCTCTCTTCTCTACTCATCTTTATAACTACAAATCATAGCAGCGGCTTCTGACTTTTTCAGATGAATTTATCACTGAAAGAGTACCTCAATAGCTAATTAACATGATAAATTAGTGCTATTTTTGCATTTATTCACATTCCACCTGAATGTGCTGTTAATTTAACATAACACAACACGACAACTCACAATATTGGATATGTTTATTTTCATCTACTTCCATTTTACCAAAACAGTGCTGGACAACACAGAGAACACTTGTTCAGTTTGATTAATGCTGGCAGATACTTACCTTGGGTTGCAATGTAGTGACTTGGTCTCTGATATCCCTAGAACAGCAATATAAGTTGGTTTGAGTGCCATATTACCATCAGAGAGGGGAAAATAAAAGCATAAGGGTACTACAGAACTCTTATCTCTAGACAACGTTTTCAGAACAAACCAATATTTAAGAGCAGCATGAAGCTCAAAACCTAAAAAAACAGTCAGTACTGAAAAGGTTTGAATGACAACAGATAAAATGGAAAGAAGAACATCTGACTTGAACAAACATTGTACTGTACGAGGAAGGAGTATTCTAGACAGGTCCCTTGGGCCTAAAAATTAGTCTTCCCCAGCCAAATACATTGCAGCATTTATCTAAAATTTAGTAAAAATTGTCTTTGCCACCAAGTTGTCTCAATAGTTGATCTATGTTCCTGGCTTATCCAATATGAAAATACACACACCTTTTGTTATCTTCTAAGTACAGAATTACTGTAAGGCACAAAGAGGTATATACTCAAGCCATAACTAACAGAGACAGAGCTGGACACTGTGGTGTATGCACAGAATCAAGGTCCTGCTGCAGTGGAATCTTCTGCAAAATATTTAGCGCTCTTGCACAAACTGTGCTTCAGTTACACTGTACATGATACACACAAGTATATACACGTACATAGATAGATAACCCCTACACGACTAAGCCTTTCCAGTTAGCTGGGTCTATGCCAATGCTAGCAGTACTGTACAGCTTTAATCATCTGCACAAAAACTACAAGACAAAATGCTGCTGCTCTTGAGGAAATAATTCAGAACACATTCTGACCAGCACCAGCAACATTAGTTACAAAGAAGGAGGAAACTTTAGCATTGCTGGTGAAAAAGCAATACAGAACTTCACAATGTGCAAAAGTTAAAGAGATAGCTCCCATTTATTTTCCTGGTTTTATTAGGCCACATGATTCAACTACTGCATTACAGGGGAGCATGAGTTCTTGGATCCCTGGTATTCACAAGATGCTACTAAAGTGAAGGATTTCAATGTAACCAAAGAGTTTATATCCTTTGCCACGGACTGCTTCATTATCCCATCTGAGGAAAGGCCACCTTCCTCTGGGGCTGGATACTTCTGGGTGTCTTATCCTTGGCTTTACAAGAAACCAAGATTGCATCAAATGACTAAAAAAAGTTATCCTGGAGTCATTAACATCATGCCCCAGCTTCAAATTCTGAAAGTGAAACCTGTGCTAAACTGTTTTATACTCAGTAATGCTTTCCAGAAGACGGTAAAAGTGTCCCTTTAAAATTGCAAAGTGCCCATTTTAACGTGTAGCTTTCCTGTCAGGTTATAATGAGATTCAATTTACTCCTAAATAAGAGAAACAACATTCTCAAGGAACTGGAATTATTACAAATCTCGGAAGTTTTCTTGTTTAAGGCCCCAGGCAAAATATCACAGGCCTAACACTTCACAAAGTTTGCTATGTGAAACCATAAAAATAAATACAGCAATATACTTGGAGCTAAATTTTATGATCTGGAAAGTCATGAGGGTCTTAAGTAATTTATCATCTAATGGTGGACAGGAAAAATTAATAAGGTGCAATTATAAAGAAAAGTAACCAAAGCCACGCACTTTAAAAACACTTGTACTAGCTATTTCAGTGTCTTTCAAATTAATTTGGAATTACTTTAAATACAATGACTTGTTTATTCCCAAGGCATTAATTAGATAAAAGCTCTGTTTTGTTAAGTTGAAACACCTGGCAGAATTGTTCAAATTTCCTGTTTGTATCAGGGATTTTTAAAAATTTATAATTTAAGTTATATTTTAATCAAAGTATGGAACGTCAAACTTTAGAGGTTTTCTGCAAAAATGAGGAAATTTCTGCTACATTGAAATACATATATATGTATGTGTATATACTTTGTAATACCTAAATTAGCACCTTAATACAAATGTCAGCTAACTACTGTTTGTCTAAATCATTATTCAAAACAAACAAATGAATAAAAGCCCACAAAAAGCCATCATCCTTCCCTTTTTGCCAAACACATATTATGACTGCTTCACAGGTACATTTGCAGATGACTACAGTACAGCATATTATCCAGCTTCTCACAGATATATGGGAAGGGGAAAAATAAAGCTAGTGGCCAAAATCATCATCAAAAAAAAAAAAAGGGAACAGCAAATTCTCTTTAACAGACAGGTTCACCTGAGTTATCTAGCAATATCTAATAATACTCAGAGCTATGTTAAAAGGCTAAATTATATTTTCAAAACAGGTACAAAAAATATTCACACAAAAGGAAAATTTTTAAAGGAACAGATGAGATAAATTAAATGAGGCATGCATAGTTATCGACTGATAAAAATAGAAGAGGAAAGTAATTAATAACAATATCTATATTAAATATTTACAATAGGATGCCATTATTCACATATAGTGGTACTTACATCCCTGTACAGCCAAATCTACAGCCCAAACCAAAGTCAGATGTGAAAGAAAGCACAACAATGTCAGTGAGTACTAGGACGTAGAACAAGGAAAGTGTACATTTTGTTCTTAATAAAAGAAAGCTTTCAATAAATTTGTAGGCATAACATGCAATAGTTTCACATAGAGAAGCTGGTAAATCGAGAGGGAGAAACTGCAATCCACTCACATCTATGTAGTTGGCATTAATGTAATCTGAAGATGGATCATCTTCAACAGGTTGCAAAATCACTCTGGAGTGGTCATCTGTAAAAACCAAGTGGTTATGGTGCCTTTTTGAAGTGTGATTTTCAAGCAAGACATTATGGTAAATCATCTAGAAAACCAAAATCAGCTGGCAATAACTGCCTCACAATTTACAAGCCTTAAATAATAAGCATTTACACATAATTACAAAGAACCATTTTGTCTGAGGTTTCCAATTGCTTCAAAAACATTCACTAAACTTCGTTAAGTGTAGCTGAAAAGTAGCACACTGTTACACATGGTTAAAAAGACACAAAGAAAACAGGTTACTTGCTCAAAGGCCCTTTGAATACCAGCTCCACTGATGGTAATCTAGAAAATGAAAATTCCTGATTACTGTTTCCTGCTTCTGACCCCAGCCTGCTTCAGTTCATATTGAGACATTTAATAAAACAAGGAAGTCACAACATACAGATTAACAATATACTTGGGATTCAATGAAGTGGTAACTCTACCCGTTCAGGGACTTCTCCGGTGGCTTCATTCCTGCGTGTTCAATTGCATTTGTAAAACGGTAACAAATTGTGAATTAACAGAATTAACGTCCAAACGAGCGCTAGATTCTCGCTGTTATACGCTTATCACAGCTTGCACAGCAAAGATGCAACTGCAGGATTCAGCCTGAGTTACAAAAGGAAGAAAAATGAACTGTGAAGAACAAAAGAAACATGCTGGAAAAGGCACTGTCCTCTTTCTCCGCTTGGGGTATTAAGCAGCTATGCCACTGGAGGCTTGTAAAGAGAGAACATGGCACGAGTAACACACGACTACAGCTACCACTCAAACCAAGCACACCGATACTCACATGCTATAATGTTTCCATAGCGGTTCTTTGTTCTGTTTTGATCCTTCTTAGCGACATCCCAAGAAGCTGACTGCCCCTCAAAGAAACTCTATAAATAAAAATGTTTCGAAAGAAAACATTCTGACCATTAATTTATCTCCAAAAATAACAGTTTAAAAGAACTGCCCTACCATAAAGTAAGCTCAGCTTTTCATGTCCGCTCTGGTCACCCAGGCGGTACCATGGTACAGAAATACATCTAGAGAAGAAGGGAGGCTCTCTCCCTCTGACTGTTACAGGTCAATGGGCAAGTCACTGAAGGACTCCAGAGGGATTTCAAATCCTGGAAACGCTTGAAGGCTAAACATGCTCAGACATTCTTGCTATGGAGGAACAACAGTAAGCTGAGAAAGCACAGAGAGACCAACTGCCCTTCTTACAAGACACCGTAATATATAGCCTGTTTGCTACACCATTACATTGTTTTCCTCATACTGCTTAGTAAAACAGAACTTCTTCCTACAATAGCCATCAGGAAGCCTCCTCTGACAATGTTCATTGTTCATGTTTTTCCTCATAAGCCCTCCCTTTAGCCACTAGCAAAAGCATTTTACATTTTTGAACTCCTCTTAAGAGTTTCATATCTCAGTAGTGATAGAAGCAGCTTTTATTCCTCCTTGGTTTTTTCTTCATTGCCCGTAGATATTTTACAGCTGTTGCAGGCCTATGCTATTCTTTCCTTCCAGATGTTCTCTTATCCTGATCTGGGTAATTTACATCCAGAAAGTACACAGTAGCCATGGAAACAAAACTTTAATGGACACTCAGAAGCCCAAACCAGGGAAAAGATGTTGTGCATGGTAATAGAAGCAGCAGAAAGTAGGAAAATACCTGATGTGGCATCAGGCAACGCCCTCCCCCCCCAAGCAGTGCTTGACACTTGAGCTTAGACATGAAGTTAGGCAGAGCATAATGAAGTGTATTTAAGTAAAAGAGAGGAAAAGAGAATAAAATTCTTTTAAAAACCACACATTTATTTATTTCAGTTCTTATGTTACAGGAGAGACAGCTGCAGAAAGGAGAGAAGGTTGAAAACTGAGTCAGAAGAGATTACTTACTCAGAGAAAACTCATTTTAAACCTAGCAGTATTGCGAGCAAGCTTGGCAGTACCATTCCCATCTTTACTGTGTGTCCTGCCTGATATTCTAATCCCAAAGAATCACAGCAGATTCAGAGATCAGAAGCGAAATGAATCTGTACTCATTTTCTACCTTCAGTGCTGGAAATTTTTTTGCTGCCATTTTAACATTAAAGTTGTAAGTAGACATGCTCAGGCAGGTCTAATTAGGACTTCAAGACGTTACTACCCTCAGCATGTCTTTACTGTTTCTCAGCTGGAGTTTAGTCCCAGTATTGCCCTACTGAGATGCTATAATAAATCATGAGAGTGCTTCCACAGTCAGTGCTTCTTGCAAAACCAGCCAGGTTAAATCTTTACTTTAACCTAATCCAGGAGATTTGCACTGAAGATGGCTCAGAAAGCTCACATAACTAATTACAGCATTTCAACTGAAAAGTAGCGACAAAAGCATGGTAACTTCTTACAGTATGTCGAAAAGATTCAGCAAGGCTTGTCTTCTTATACCTTAAGGAGCACACAGTTTTGTTTTTTTTTTTTCCAGGCACTTGTAAAGGCTAAAACCATTCACTACTTCACTTTTGGGTTACATATACAGGAATCTTATGTCTACTTATCTTTATCTGTTTTTCAGTTAAACCCATTTATTTGCAGCCTTTTGCAATGCAATACAAACAAAAGGCTGCCCCTTTCAAAGGGATTTTCCCTAGCAAAAACCCACCACTGAAGATCTCACCTCATACTCCTCTTTAAATCCATAGCTGTCAGAAGTCTTCATTAGGTTAATATGCTGCAGGAGATCAGCCACCCTGATGGCAGGGTGCAGCTGCCCAGTCTGGTATGGGGATTCTGTGCCTTCGCAGAGGTAACGGGGGACATCCAGGAGCCGGCTGGACTCTGCTGTCGCACTGTGATTTTCATCTGTATCATAAGAAATGAATGCATTAGGTACCCACGGAGCAAGAACACCTGCTGCTATAGATATCAACATCTATTTTCAAACTCTTCATTCAAAAACATGTATAATTGCTAAGAACGCAAAGCACTTACTCTCCAGCACATAAACACTGTGAAGTACATAAAGAAATTTAACTACAAACACATACAAAATTCTGCAATCCTTCATCCCACAATAAAGATGTCTGAAGGGCACTTTATTTGAAGCTACAAGACTTTATGACATTAATAGACTTGAGAACTTCAGCCCCTATTACCCAAAGTAACTTTTTTAATGGCTAACATGTATCAACAGCAATACTACACCTTAAACAATAAATTAGAGTAGCTCTGTAGTGGTATCAGCACATCATTTGTGTAAAGCCAACAAACAGTAAACCAAGAACCCAGTGAAAAAGAGAAGCAATTATGCTACTCCTCCAGAACACCACTTCCATTTGGGAAGACAGATCAGCACTTCAGAGTGGTCTTTTTAACTGAGGTCTTTCAGTAGAGAAATGAAACTGTGGAGTGTGCTCATTTCAGCCTCAGTTTTTGCTCTGTAAGTCTGTATGCTACACCAATCCTCTTATCAAAATCAAATGTCAAAGCTGCAAGAAGTGATTACATTTTGTCAATCCGTTCTGTGAAATGTTTTTGTGGGTTTTTTGGTTGTTTTCTGTTTGTTTGCTTTTGTTTTGTTTGTTTGTTTTTAAATTAGCAATCAGCAGAGTTCAAGTGAATTTACAGAGGAAGAAAAATTCTAATTGAAACCTTTTTGGAAAGTAGCTATCAAAATGAGAAGTGGGTAGCTGACCCCTCCTACACTTCTTTGAAATCCGTTTACCACTCTCCTTACAAAGCATGCAAATTAGGGAGTAAAACACTCTAGTTGAAAATGAACACTCCAAGGCTTGGATTTTCTACAATTCCACCAAAATGCATACGCTGTTAATGCCTTCTGAAATGAGATCTCCTATTAAAAAACCCGATCCTTTGAACTGTTACACAAGTTGCCTCACTAAACACCCTAACAATGTGACATGCAGTAGTCACTTTTTATTACAGCGTACCCATACAAAATCATACACATTTCAAACCACCTCAGGATTTGCAGTTCTCCCCACTCCTTGCAGTATACTTACCAGTAATAGGCACTTTAACCCGTTGAAGCAGCAAAAAATGAGTGAACAGAACATAAGAAATTTATTTCAGGACTATATTATAAAATGACTTAAAGAAAATTACATTAAAAGTTGTTAAAGCTTCACAATAGGCAACAATGAAAGCTATTTTAAAAACATAAGGGCCCCATTATTATGCTATCACTGCAATGATAGGGACTTGAGAAAAACAAAATTGCCATACTAACTTAGTGCTAATGTACACAGAATGAAGAGAAGCATTAATAACCTATACATGATGGAAAAGAAACCTAGTACAGCTATGAAATAAGAGCTTCGTATAAAATAACATGTCCAATAATTTAGAGCCTGTAAAATTTTACTCATCTCTAAATAAAACAGAGGAAAACTGTTTTGTGATGCTGGGGCAAGCAAGAACTATATGTAGACAGAGTAGGCCAAATGATCTAGTTCCAAAGGAACAAGCATACAGATATCCAATTACTTCTACATAGTGTGCCCACAAACTTGTCTATTTCTTTCTGATATTTTAGTCCATCCAATGAAAAATATTACCTCTTCCAACTAGCATTGCTTTGCTTATACTAGAAGACTATCATGCCCCAAACACCATCACCAGTAGATGAAAATGAGACAGGAACTATTAAACTGTTCTTGTATTACTTCCTTGCCCTTGCTGTTCACAGCTGCCCATAGCTGTGTCTGCCATAATGTAGTGGCAGCACACTGACCTTTGGAATATGCTTATAGCCTAAATGAGCTATTAGGAATAGCTTGTCAAGACCAGATAGTCTCTAGATAGCTTGTAAGTGCCTGAAATAAAGGTAAAATAGATAAAAATATCTTAGAATAAAATACTTTTCTGCAAGTTCATTGATCTAATATCATTAAGCATACAGAATTACTGAGTCTAACACTTTTCTCTTCCAGGCAACAGTGCTATTTCACCACCCCTCATAAACTTCTTAAACCAGCTAGTTGGGTAACCTTAGGCCCAAATTGGAAGGTTCCTGCTCTGATGGTTATAAACTTCCAAAGACACTACTGTAGTTAGATGAATGGCATTTGCAACGTTATCAAAAGGAAATGGGCAGAATATGACTTGATAAATCTCCCACACGGTGAGTATACCCAGCTTGACGAAGACCAAAGACTACTCACAAATAGCGATTTGCTGTCAGTCTCGGAGGGTGCTTTACATGAAGATCTGCAAAGACTCCTCCTGGGTATATTTTCTATCAGTATTTTGACCCACAATTTGCATAATGGGACAGAAAATACCCTGACAGTAGGGGCAGAGGGCAGTAAGTGGTAAGGTACTACAAACACTTCACAAGTAGAAGATCAGATTTCAAAGTGATGTTGTTTATTCGGGAGATAATGCAAAAAAGTGACAAGGTGAATTAAAGAGTGAACACAACATACTGTGTGAAGAAAAGGGAAGTCAAATATGTAACTACAAAACAGAGTCATGGACTGAGTAATGACGACTAGGATTTTAGCAGGTAGCTCAATGAGAGTCAACAACATGAATACAATAAAAAGGACAATATACTGTTGTTCCTGCTACCTCTCACTACAAAAGTATGACATGGGGTTACCTATTCCACTCAGCTCAGCACTGATAAATTTAAGAACTGTACCTAATTTGGGGCACCATAATTTAAATATTTGATCTTTGAGTTGGAAAGTCTTCAGAGGAAAAGAGTGATAAGTTTAGAAAATGACAGCAACAAGACAAATGAAAGAACTGAGTTTAATTCAACAAGCAGAGAGACAGTTGAGGACATGTGAGCTTTTCAATAGGTAAAAGACCTTTTTTAAGGACAATAGTACATCAGTTCTGTGTATTTTCTATGAGTCTCTCTCAGACGGAACTGGCTCAATCCACCAATGAAGATCAGACTAGATTAGTCTAGTTAGGAAAAACTAGGAGTGAGCAGTAATAATACTTAATAGTAACGCCCAGTTAATAGTAACAGAGAAAACTGAGTGTTGGGTCCCAAATAGTACTTTATATGAATCTGAATTTTATTTTTACTTAGGAGGAGCAAGGCAATGGAACACATCATTGCAAGAGTAGAATTCTCTTCAGTAAAAATTTTAAAAACACAATTAGACAATCAATTGCCAGAAAGAGTCTATATTATATGTATAATGTCCCATCTCAAAACAGAGGAGGGATTATATTGCTTCCAGGTCCCTTTAAGCTTTACTTCTAGGAATCTAATTTTCGATGTCTATTTATATTCATGTCCACTTTCTGATACTTGTCTTTATTATCCTAAAGTAACCTCAGCAACTGACTAAAGCTCAATATTGCACATTGTGTTTATCAAACAAATTTGAGCACAAATAATACTTGGGTTTTTTTTAAATTAAAAAATCCTCTAAAACATGCATTCAATGTTAGATGCAACATAGAAATAAGCAGCCTGGCCACTCCCAACATCTTTTTTTTTAAAAGAAAGAACAAACTTGATAGAATTATAGTTACAGTCAATTGAAATATGTAATTAATATATGCATACAGGAATATTTGTACAGAACCTACAAACCTACAAAGTTGTTTCTTCTTGGACACTACAGAAGTTTTTCCTTTTTCTGTTTTTCATTTTGTTCTTGTTACTTAGTTAGAAAATAGAATTTTGGGTGCCAAATATTGCTAATATGTATCTGCATTTTATTTTTATGTATCTCTTAGTAGAGTTCTAGTTTTACATGTCAGTTCATCAGAACTCACTTTGAGTACTCTGAGGAGAAAAGTTTTAGTATTTTTCATTTACCTGTTTTCTCATTTATTCTTCAGTTATCACTGACTAGGAATAACTTCTTCATGAGAACATGAAATATTTTTATGCTAAAAGCGATCTCAGTTTAATTCTGGATTGATAAACTGAGTGTAGAATTATTTTCTGACAACAGCAGAGCTATCTTTTACATAAAACAAGCTGTTTCAACATTCAACCATGCAAGGAGATGAAACTCATGCAGGAATGGATAATGAAGGACTAGGGTCCTCACCTAACACAGCTGTCGGCACAAGTGGATCATTGGGCACTGTAGGAAAACAAAGCTCATGAAGAAATACATTACCCTCAATTTGTGTATTTTTAAGAATAAAAACAATATACTTCAGAGAATAACCAAGTGATAACTAAACCCTATTAATTTCGTTACAACAGAAAAAACAGAATGAATAAATACACAGTTCCAGAAAGCATCCTGAATAAAAGAGGAATGAAAGGCAGTGATTTTGGACTTCAGAAATGTAATGATAAAGGCAAAGAGATTCTTACTGAAATGAAATAAAGAAGACATTACATGCAATTTAGTTTTTGAAAGGGTTCCTCCTTCACTATTGTTCCTTTGCTTCACAATAAAGGTTCACTTTCATACAATCAACTCCTTTCCTTTTAAACACATCCTCTCATGTAATACTTGAATAGCTCTTCTCAAAATAAAATGGTATTTCTTTAAAGTATTCCAGGTAATTAAAAACGATTATACATATATTTACCGTTAATAGCTTTCTTTATGTGCAATGCCAAAGATATTGCTCTCAATGAGTACAGGAAAATCACAGATACACATGATGTCTGAATAAAATTCATAGAATTTTATCATTTATTATCACACGTAGAACCGCACGGAAACAAATGCTTTGCTTTGGACAGAAATGGCAGAATCTGAAAATTGGTTTTGTTCCAGTCTGGAACAAAAATTTAAAATACCAACAGCTCTGTGACAAAATTTTGCTCCAGTTCTCAAGCATTCTGCCTAAAAGTTTGTTGCATAGCAGGAAACCCCTGAAGCTTGGAAAGTTCTTTGCCTCAGCACAGACAATGATCAGGAGAATCAAATCCTCCAACACCCAAAAAAATCACATACCTAGGATGCTAGAAAACAGTGATGCTGAGCTATTTACCAACCAAGCAGTACAGCTGTGGTGGCTGGGGCTCATGGGCTCTCAGCATCACGTCAGTCCATCTGAAAGCCTACCCAAGTGCCTGTACACCTCAGCTCACTAATAGCTGTGTAGGTTCCTGATGGATACTTTGTCTGGGATCCACCATAGCTTAGTTCGAATCAAACCGTCTTTGCAAACCTGCCTCCACAAATTTCATTGCCAATAAGACACCAAACTTTGGAGAATTTTCAAACAATTCCAGACAAAATGGTGTAGGAAAACTACAGGCTGATACTAAATTCCTATTTATAATTGGTATGAGACATTTAAAATGTTAGTACTCTGCAGTTTGGTAAGCTTCAATAAATTGAGAGGTAAACCCGCCTCCAAGATCCATTTCCCTTACAACAATCAGGAAAGAAATTAAGGGCCTTAAGAGATGTATTTTGCTCAAGCATGGTAAGTAGTATGGGAGGCAAGAGAAGGGAGATGGAGAGCCATTCCCAAAAGATGGCAATTCAGAAGCAGCTCAGGCTGATCAGATCTATTTAAAGCCAAAGCCACAAGTTCGTGTAGGCATGAGAAGGTGAGGTTCCTGCCAGCACCATGGCAGAATTGTGTCCCTTTGGTAAGTTACACACTAGTTTTGAGGTACACAGAGACTGCCAATGGAGTATCTTGCTTTTGTGCAAGGCATAGTGCAGATGCTGGGAGGCAGGGGTGCTGGACAGTGGTAGCTATAACCCAGACACTTAACAGTCAGAAACCCAAACTGCCAAACTTTGTCAAAATCAGACAGTTGGCAAGTCTGCACAAAAGGAACACAAATATAGAGCAAATTTGCAGATATATTAACAAGCTTGTTCCTGAACTTCACAAACAGCAATGAAAACTGTCAGTTTCCTTCTGTTATAACATCCTTACTGCCAAAAGAAATAAATTAATTTGGACCTCATATTACTCATTACAGATATGGCGTTGCACAGTAATATTTAACATGTTGGTATTAAATAGTCTCATGAGGGAAAACTGAATTTCAGATTTTAATGGAGATAACTGTACAAGTGTAATATTTTCCCTAGAACAAATATCAATGCATACTGAAAGTACATGTAAATATTTAAACAGCCACATACCAATAAGGACAACATACAAACATCCCTACTCAACCTTTGGGTTTACCAGTGTTATTAGAAAACCTTTATTCCTTGTTTCTATATTCACCTACACTCTAGAGTATCTATTGCTGTTGTACTTACATCTGGGACTGAAGTTATGAGAGTCCATAAACGTGATTGAAAGGGGATCTTCTGCATGCAGGGTGCTCTGGTCAGCGTAACTCCTATCCATTGCATTCACCATGTGTGTCATCTCCTGGCGGGTGGTCCCCATGGCATCCTTGCGTTTCTTCGCAAGTTTGCTGCCCAGCCAAAAAAAAAAACCCAAACCATCTTAATATTTGATGAATATTGATGTCTACAGGAATCATTATCTGTAATACTGAGAGACTGAAAAGTTTGGCTCATTTTCCCATGTACAACTTTTCCAGCATGAAATTGATAAAACTGTGCACGCTGCTATAAGTCGCGATTGTGTGTTTTGTGTACAGACACAAATGCTGCAATGGAAGTGCTAGCTTCTGTACCCTGGTAATATTTCCTTTTCCTGTGGAGTAATTACACTAATATAAACAAATTAGAGAATATAATTACATTTTAACTGAAATGATAAATAAGAAGCATCTGTGCATGCAGTTTTATCAACCATCTCCATTTAAAACTGTGTTTTGATTTTATAAATGGATAATTAATTCCCCTTGCTTGCCTTGTTAGGAAGAAATCATTTAACCTTCTAAATTACTTTGTTAGTCAAAAACCCTATGAAATAACAAAAGAAACATAATTATTCAATATTGATTCATATTACCTTCTATGTTAAAAGTTGTTCTTCTCATTCAGTACGTAAGATATGACATGGCCCCAGACTTTTTTCCTGATACTGAATTTTGGTTCTTTAAAAAACAAACAAAACCCCCCTCACCACTCTCCCCTTTCATGCAGTTTGGGAACATCTTAAATGTTGACATTAACAGTCTAACACTCCAAATGTATCACAGTTACCTAAGCCATACAACTAAACCCCCCAAATGAACAGCTAATGCCCTTAAAGAGCACACTTCAGAAATATCTCTCAATTCTTTCCATTTGATAAACAACTGGAAGTGATATTCACTGTCTCCAGGACTCCGATGGAAGCAGATAATGTATTTTAATTATCACATAAAGCCTACTACTCTTAAAGCATATATCTCAAGTAGTAGGAAGCATGCAGAGCAGTATGAAGTGCACCTGCATTCTGCAGGAACCTGTAACATACATCAGACTGTTCAGAAATCTCCCTGTTTTCACCTGAAGCTGTGACTGCAATATGAAAGGTAGACAACCTGCTTATTTGGATAAATCTACCATCACGCAGGAGAGACACAAGCATAACTGAAAATACTGTGTTCTTGAAAATGTACGCTCAAAACAAAGCTTAGCTTCACAAGGCTTTTTTCTGCATAAAATACCACCAAATATCCTGTTAACCGTTTAGACAGTGTTTACCTTCCATTTCTCTGACTAAAAGGACTGCTTGCTCCTCCTCTATTCTCCAATAACTTTTAATATTCTGTGCTGCACTCTTAACAGTAGACAAAAAGAACATAAACAAGTAACTGGGTGGATAAGTTACACTAAGTCTTGGGAACATCGACCTAGGGCAGAAAGCACTTCATACTTTTACATATTTACGAAAATGTTAGAGGATTGTTTCTTAAGTTATAGTCTTGGTTAACAATAAGGGGCTACAAAGTAGGATATAGATGAAGAAAGCACTCCTGAGAATAGCAAAGATGCTTTCATCATCATGCATAGATGCATCAGACACACGTTATTTTGTCCCTCCCCTCCTTTTCCCCAGTTACAGACAGACTAGTTGGAGTATTCCTACTCTATAAGCCCATTGCTACAAAAATCCCAAAGGTGGTCTTCAAACCTATAATTTTTTTTCATAAAACCCTTGTGGAATACATGAGGGTTTTGCGTGCATCTGTTGTTCAGTGAAAAATAAAAAAAAAACAGTGACAGTCCCCACTAAAATTCTTTATTCTATACATTTACTCCACACATTTCTATTTACTTAAGAAAATCTGGTTTAAATGATACTCTGGTCGAACGAACAAGGACCATCAGAACTTCCAGAAGTGAAACTGCTTGAGCTTTATAACTGATTCCCAATATTATCAAAGCTTTTACAAACTAGCATTTCTAATTCCGACTGGTTACGTTTTTTTTAAGTTTCAAAGCCTTTCAGATAGTCTCTATACACTGTAAACTGCCTTTTTCTAATGCCACCTCAGAAATGGAACAAAAAGACTTTTACATCTCACCTCTCAACTACATTAAGCCCTTCTTTGAAGCATCACTTTGTAACAAACCTTGCTAGCTACACTAAATAAATCAACAGCTATTAAGGCTTTTAAGTTATTAGTTTATTACAGTAGCTACTTTCCAATTCTTACGTTGTGCTTCAACTCCTAAAAAGATCTATTGTGTTGTAGCACTGCAACCCAAAGCTGCTGGGAAATGGGAGGACAGCTTTATTGTTCAACAGCTGCTGGCTCCCTTGGGATTTGATGACTTTTTTCCTTCCTTTCTTTTCCTTCCCTCACTGGGCTAAAGGTACATGCAATCTATGCTCCATGATAGTTAAGCAAATCACTAGGTTAAAGTACTTGAGGCTGACAGAATGTGTAAATGATTCTCATTATCAGCTAAAGGATCCAGTTGGGTGAACCTGTGCAGGTGGGTGTTTCGGTGGGAGCTGGAGGGAAAAAGTGCTCCATCATAGGATGAAACTGTGTGGTTAATTATCCTGAGCTGAAGCAATTGTTATTTAACAAGGAAATTATAATTTGTCACAATAAACCAGAGAATGGCAGTTAGCTAAGCCAGCTTATCTTTTTTTTTTTTTTTTTAAGTTTGTTTAAAGAAAGCGAACTAATCTGCTTAGAATTGTGGAAGAGCATCACTGTCAGACACCACCGGTTCATCAAAGCACTTGAGTGCATTCTTAGATCCCCTGTGAAGTCAAAGGCTTTATGCATTTATTTAAAATTAAGAATGTGTATAACTGCTTTGCTCAATCACAGCCAAAACTACTGCAGTCCTCACTAAAACTCATTTGGTCAACACATATAGAAAAAGTCAGCTTTGCTCCACTGAAGCAAAACTTTATGCAAACCAATGTTATAAAGTAAGATCCACACTTTAAATTGTGTCTGCAAAGCACCTCGCAAGCAATAGATTCAGACTGCTTCACAAAAAATATCTGAATTAAAATAAAAAAGAAAAAAAAAAAGGTTTGTGCTGCAGGGGCAGATATGTTGCTCTGCCATCGGTAGGGCAGAAACCTCTTTATGAAGTTTTGGCATTTGCCTATGAGCTGCATAGCAAAAGTGGTGCACAGGATCACTGCTGGTGACTGATACGCTAAGAAAGAACAATTTGTATTTTTCAAGCACAGTTTCTAGCTAGGAAAGGGGAAAAGAGGCTTTTTCCTGAGTGTGATGTGTCATTGTGAATCACAATGCAAATTAAATTATGATTATAATAAACTAAAATGATAGTTATGGAAAAAACTGTAGCAAAAAGCAAAAGTCTCAATACACAGTTAGAAATACAATATCCCTTTAAAAAAAAACCACAGGGTAAGAGTAACAGGAACAATGATACAAGCAATTTTACAAGCCTGAGAATAAAGAAAGGTAACTATCAATAAAACTTTAGGAAAATTATAGAGACTGTTTTTCTTTTTTAAAAAGGGATACTGCATCTTTAAAACATGTAAAGTAGTAATTCACCCGTATTCTACTTACAGATAGTAGGAGTAAGAATAGTAGCTCCTCCTGGCAAGCAAATCACAGACAGTGGAAAAAGAGAAGCAATGGTGAATGAAAAGCGTGACTCTGTCACATTCAATAAAGCAGAGAAATGTGCGTTAAAAAAAAAAAAAATTGAAAAATTCATGTTTCTTTGGTTAGCATTTCAACTTGCTCATGCATAAACTAGCCTTACTTTGCCATGCAATTAAAAAAAATACACTAGCATATAAAAATGATTTGTGTTTTAGAAAGATCACTTGAGAAAATTACATGCTGAGATTTCATTTATTGCCAAAAAATTTGAAAATTAAATGGATTGTGTATTTTCAACATGCAGTTCAGCATAATATAATGATTACCACCTAGATGTCATGACAAATGAACAGCTGTGTACAAATCTTGCGCAGTAAATATGCTTTTTACTTTTCAGTTAGAAAAACTAAAGACTGCATTAATAAATACATTTAATCAGAAAACAAATTTCATGTCATTCATTTTAACATCTTTATCGGTACACAGATGTGTAAGTATATGTTTGTATGTGTACTACATGTAGCTATATGAGTACACACATTTTAAAGAATGCACACTTTAAAACAGATATGTGTGTACTGACATATATACCACACATTTCCTGAATGCAAACATATGCTTTCTATTTTAAAATCTTACAATTGGAAATGCTGATGTAGTCATGCTAAGCATTAAAAATATGGAAGGTAAACAAATGGAAGGAAATGAAGGACATTTGGAAATAGTCCAACAATGACTTTGAAAAGAAAAATGGCATTGCTTGTTAAAGATGCAGTATCCCTTTTCTTAGCTGGTTTGATTACTCCAGTAAAACTCTGTGAGAGCTGTTGAGAGCTTCATTCGGGAAAACTTCAACCCAATTTGCACAAAATGATCAGGCAAAGCCTAAGACATCTCAAGCTCATGAACAAAACTGCTTAGTACTCCGTTTTTCAGTTAAATGTAATGCTGCATTTAATCAGATTTGAGATAGTGATGGCTGTGCATACGACTTGATAAACCAATGAAAATGCAGAAACCATTGTTTTATTGACTTTTCTGTGTAATAAAAGCTGTGGTCAATTCAGGCAACCAAAAGGGATACTACATAATGGATCACAGAATGTGTACACTACAGAAGATGATTCAAACGGATTGGTTTTCAGTCCCACCACAACTAAGTGAAGTGTGTTTATGTACGTGTGAATGTGTCAGGGTTTGTACAGCTGTTCCTGGCTTCGTTCTGTGGATTGCCCTGAGTCGCTAGATGGACTGAATTAACTCAGGTATACAAAGGTTTTCTATGCTTTTTGTAAGAGACCTTGACTAAAGCTGGTACTAAGAAAAAAACCTTCCCGCTTTCCCTAAGCGGGGGGAAGGAATGGCACACCTATAACATACACGATGGACAACCAATTAAACTATCATGATGAAAAATTGCCAAACATTAAAGATTCATTAAGCAGGTTAATTTCTCACCTATTCTGAATACAAAATAGTACAGGAGTTCAGAAATGTTATGTGATTTAGAATGATGATCAAGTATCATTCCTAAGAGGGTACTGACTACACAGGTTCAGAAAAGGGAAGGGGAAAAAAAAGGGGAAATTTTAAAATATCATTTTATGGACATGATTAACTTACTTTATCAAACAACTCAACAGGGAAAGTACGAGTCTAAAAGGACTCTGAATGCAAGAGGTAAAAAGGATAGGAAAAACAAACACATTGAATTTTAAGTGGTTTGTTGTTGTTGTTACCTGTAAAACTAGTCAATCCCATCTGGAAGTGACTGACAGTATATAGTGGTCAACAGTCTCTCTCACACACACACATGCACACACACACAGAGTCTTCCATTACACATAAGGGGACCACTGCAACACGCACTGAGAAGATGATGCTTCCCAGCACATAACTTGCAATAAAGCTACAGAATAGAGATTTCTTCTTGAAAGCTGAAAAACAACTTTTTGTTCGTTTGTTTTTCAAACATGGTGTAAATAAAGAAAATTTGCTGACTATATGTCTATTTGCAAATGATGAGTTGAATCTTTTGCATATGTGTTAATTCTCAACCACAGAGGTAAACAACAGAGAAAAGTAAAAGCACTTTTGGGAAAAATCACATATGTAGCTAACTAACACAGAACACTATAAGCATACCTAATGTTTCTAATGCAGACGTTTCTTCTCCAAGTTATATATCTCCAGGGATAATTGTAAAGAGGCAATAAATTAAAAAAATCTAATGCAAACCATATAACATATAGAATGATCTTAGGTACAATTTTAATTTTTCTTTTCTTTTTTTTTTTTTTTCTCAATCTTTAAAAATAATAGCAAGCTGCATTCTAGAGGAACATTCACAACATGTACAAATATGCTTTAAGACTTCTGCAAAGGCAAGGGAACACAATGCACACGAGCACCAGAAGGCAAAGGTCTCATTCTACACAAGGGAAATCAGCTTGTGCCCTGCAAAGGGGACCCGATGGGGAGGGGGTGCACAGGAAGACAGGAATTGATTTCGATGCTATAACTATGGATTTATAGAGACATATTATGAACTTCTATGCCAGGTTAAGAGAGTTGCAACTATGGGGAAGTCGAGACTTTTAAAAACTGACCGAGTAATAGGGTAGCAGTACAATATAGGTAGAAACATTTGGATGCGAAGTTAGCATTGTACAATGCCGGAAGATGGCGATATTGCTTACTGTCTAAGAAAGGACTGAAAAAATTAACATTCATTCCAATTAAGGCACTTTTAAACCATTTCATGCACTAAGGACTCACTAGATAATTTTACAGTGATGTGGTATGACTTTTACGAAAAAACTCCAGGTTTACAAGACCATAAATAGAGGTATAAAATTACATTATTTTGCAAGTTGGATAACACATAGATACAAATAACTCATTAGAGCTGCATATAGAAAATCAAATTCATTAGGTGATTACAACATGAAAAGTGCAGTAATTTTTTTCTTTGCTTATTTAAAAAAAAAAAAAAGCTCCATCAACTGCATGAATTTTAATTCCACCCATTTTAATATTCTGTACATTCTTCCAACTGTAGCTTAAAACTACTTGGAAATAAATAAATATGAGAAGATTTATACCTCTTGGATCCCAAATATAAAGAAATCCTCTCTTCAAATCCAGCAAAAGAACCACAGCAAAAACAACAGAACTCATGAAAAAACTGATGCGAGCTAGTGGTCCTAAAACTTGTTTTTTTGTTTGTTTTAAAGACCTGTAAAAAATACCCATTTAGTTATTAATTGATATGGAGAAAAAAAATAGAAGGATCAGCACAGATCATCTCCTTACCTTTTCTTGACGATCAATATGACAACAAGGAGAAGTAGGATGAATACCAGAATTCCAGCACTTATTCCTGCTATTTTCACAACTCGATCAGTTTGTTTAGCTGGATCCGGAATCACCTCAGGTTCTTCTGTTGCTGCTGCTAAATGAATCAAAAAACAAGTTGCTTAAATGTGTAAGCACATTTTATAATTCATTATAATTGGTGATAATGTCCAAATACATGTGTGTCTTAATACAGTAGCCAGAATACAGATACATGCATCATGTGTTTATACATCTATATATATGTATATAGACACACCATAAATTTTAATCTATATGCCATACATTTTCAGCACCACATATAGGACGATTTATGTGTGTATACAGGTGTGTGTATATATATATAAAAAACCCTTCATGTATACAGAGGTGTATATGCATCTGGATTTCCAAATAAGTTACTGTATTAAAAGCAGAAGACAAAGCAGAGACAATCTATCAACTTAATCACCTTCTTTTAATGTTATATTTTCAGATGTCAAACATGGACTATTTAACACTGACTAGTGAGATTGTGTTAACTCACAAATAGCAAATTAAGCTCTCTTTTCCAAGCCACAGCCAGCACCCTAAACTCTAGTCCTTCTCTGGCCCAAAATCTGCATTCTGAGGGGAATTTTGATTCTCCAAATAAGGTCATCCTCAAAGCCAAGCCTAAATTCAGCATTAGTTTTATTTCTGTTTATAGGCCCTGAAAAAAAAAACCAAACTAAACTGCTATTCTGCACAGAGAGGAAACCACTCTGTAACACAGATGCGTGGGCTGAGGCCACAGGTTACAGCAGAGAGCAAAACAGAATATACATGAAAGCACACAGCCATTCAGTCTGCACCTCTCTGCATCACAACCTGGCATGCAAAGGATCAGGAACATGGGGTTTTCCAGCCTGGCAAAAATATCAAAAAATATAAATAGGTTTCAGCCAGGGGTAAAATCCCATGAGGTGTTTACTTGTAAAGTCGAAACAGCTCTTCAGTTCTCTTGTTGTTTCTTACTAAGGCTGTGGCTTAGCACTTTTGCCTTTCCCCTGCTCACGGGCATGGATGGGTACATGTGCTTGCTCTATCTCTCTGAGCCTTCTTCACTCACACATACAGCAGATGCCACTTAACCTCTCCCCATCACAGCAGCCGCATGTGAAATAGTTACAAGCTGTGGGTACCGTCATGCCTGTGCCAGTACACAGAAAAAGTCCTTTATTCTGAAACTAGGATGTTTCTCGACAGACCACCAAAACAAGCAGAACAAAAAACAAGATGAAGCTACACCAGAGAAAGACTAGTGCTCCCCTTTCTTTCAGAAAGCCAGTGTACTTAGAACCAGGAATAATTGGTACCTAATACTTTCTGGTTTTAACCATCTTACTCAAACCATTTCTGTTTCGGTTCCACGTGCAGAAACCCATATTATCTTCTGAGGGGAAGGATCATGCTGTTGTTTAAAATCACACTTTATTACTTGTTTCTGTAACTTCCATCTCAGCAGTATCTGAACCACTAACAACTTACCCTCAGAACAACCTTCTGAGTTAGGAATGTTCTCTCTTCCAGACGCCCGTGTGAGAGCAGTGAGACAACTGGCAGTGCTTTAATCATAAAATTTAATCATCATCATAAGACTTCATCATCATAATCATCTCTCTCCCCTACAACTTGAACTCTATCTACTAAGAAATACTAAATGCTTCCTCCTTTGTGTAAATACACGCCTGCACATACACTTGCTTACATAACCTGTGTGGACTCAATACTACATATTTTGTTTGCATTATGTGTGTTGTTGAGGTGTCTAAGTCAGGATCAGGTAAGTAAAAGTCAGGATCAGGTAAGTGGTGTGTGCATGTGTAGCTAGAATTAATTCCAGATATATGTATGATGCTGTCTAACAGAGGAAACAAGGCGGATGACTTTTCAGCTGGAACTGGAAGAAGGTGTTCAAGATTCTCAGTGCTTCAAACAAATCAACTCCCTGTCTACTATTAGCTGGGCTGGATGTGACAAATACGAATGAACATTTGATAAGCAGTAGAGCCAAAAGGACAACCAGCAGAGTCAAAAGACCAAGCAAAGCTAAAAAATAAATGGCTTTATATGTCAATGGGAAAAAAAAAAATCTCATGTTTGCTCTACACGGTATTAAGGAAAGGACAAGGATGTAGGAAGGGTAGAGAGGAGAGCACGCAGGAGTGGGATAGTTGCTGTGTCTGGAATAGCCCTGAGAACAAAGTGAGGGCAGCTGACCTAGCAAAGGTAAGAACTACTCAAGCTGCAAAATAACTAAGGCTTCAGCAAGAGATTTAGTTGTGTAGATGGAAATTTAAGACCAGGTCTTTGAGAGATTTCAAAATACGAATCACAAGGATTAGATGTGACCTGAAGATGCACTTCAAAAGTCAAAGGCTCAAAAATACATCCAAAAGTACAGGCTTTGAGCTTTGATCATGACGGTGGTATTTTCACAGGAGTATTAGCGAGAGATGAGAGAGTAGAGGGGAAAGACTTAGAGAACTGTCTCACACTTCCCTGGAGAACGGTAAGACCCTTATTGCTTGATAGAGCAAGCTTCAATAGAGATGTTTCTTGGCCACTCGCTATGTAGTTTCATCCAGAAAAGTCACCGCAGAGAAATAAATACACACTTCTCAGAAAATCTGATGGAAAGGTTTACTGAGGGAATTTGCTTATTCACCTAATTTAGGCACTGGTGGTTTATTAAATATTCTGTAAGAAATGACTGAGTTTGGATCATCAGTAATTGTTCAAAATGTAGTGCTCTGTCCAAGTTTTTAGAGTAACAGCTGAAAGCCAGGAGGGTATCAACTGCTTGCCCATTCATTCTGGTTTCCTTACACCGAGGGGTTTGAAGTAAGAGACAGTAACTCATTCCATGCACTTTAATGCTATTTATGAGGTAAAGTTAGTGCCCACTAGAAATGTACCACAGTCCTAAATTAGTGAAGAAAACATAGATTGAATAGTCATAAACTGAGCACACATACAACCAGTGGTTGAGCCACCTATCTCCAAAATGCTAAAAGTCTACAGATGAAATGCCACACCTCTCCCCAGTACCAACAGAGAAATTGCTTTTGCCATAAATGAAGCCAGGATTATGATATGCATGTTTCCAGATAACATATACATTACCTACACTAAATGTTATATTTGGGGACTATATGAAAGTAATTATAGATAAAGATCACACTGTAAATTATGTATATGTGCATTACATGCAATCAAGTGTATTATTTTCAGGAAGTCATTGAATGTAGCATAGAATCATTTAACGAAATTTACAAATTTGAAACCACTTCATATTACTTATGTTTTAATTTTGATCATTCCAAGTGTATTGTAATAAGCACGTGTGAGCTTACACATAGACAACAAAAGGACAAGACCACAGAAACCTTGTGCCTGGGTGTTAACATTCTGTGTATAAGTCAGTGTCTCTCAGCTGCTGATTGAACAAGGCTAGAGAAGCAAGAGAAATCCTGCTTACTGTGAGAATTTGCTCTCTCTACCTTCTAGAAGACAAGACTGTCATTATTTTTTTCTTTCTCTGAAGTGGCTCTTCTATAGGCTGAACTGCTGGTTTTGCAAACAAAGCTACTCAACTAACCAAGGCTTTACTAACCCAGTGTTTTTACAACCTAGTGGCCTTCTATCATGGAGTGACTACATCAGTGGACAAAGGAAAAACTACAGATGTTATATCTCTTGACTTCTGTAAGCCTTGGACAGGGTCCCCCAGAACATCCTAAATTGGAGACATACAGTAATTAAGCATTGAATTATTTTGATAATTGGAGTTAACTACTGCATATTTCTAAATAAAGTAAAAATGTTCTAAAATTATTAAGTTTAAAAACCACCTGTTTTACTAATTCCTAACATTCTGTTTTAGTAATCAGTCCTGCAAGTGTTTCCTGTAGCTTGAATGGTATACTGTATTAAATGTAATTTATCAATTTTGAAAAAGAACCTTACGTGGTAACAGAATGGTGATCATATGCAAATGGACTCTTAATTTGCTATTAATTCCTTTGGCCAGCCTTATGCTAACAGACAGTGTGAATTTTTGCATCAACCTTGCATATTACTACATTTTTCACAAATTGACCCTGTAAGTGTAAGAGGAGATAATCCTAGAGTTTTCAACCAGTGCAAAATTATCTTGCATAAAATTTGCAAGAAGAACTTCTGATCTGAAACAGAGAGGTAACTACATTTTTCCCCTGTAACAACAGCTGCCTACACAGAAATCTATGAGCTAGACTGAGAGGCAAACACTGGATTTAGCAACTTATCCACTCACCTTCTGAAGTAACGAAGAGTAACAGCAATCACATAGCACAGTTCCATTCATAAAGTTCATAAAATAATTCAACACAGTGATTCTGTCTCTGCACATTGCCAATGACATTCACCACGTAAGAAGTTGTTTTCCTTGTTTTCATAGATACTTAAGGACAATATTCAATCAAGATCAATAGCATGAAGTTCAACTGTGAACAGCACTAAATTAGATTAGGTTTGCCAACACACTCAGGGACAGTAAAACTCTAAAGAGTTGGTGAGGTAAAGCCCATCTTATTCTTACAATTTCCTGATGTACTTAATTCCTCTATTTTTTAAAACATGTTTTAATTAAATGCACCTAAAAATCTAACACCAACTTCTAAAATTTGGTCTATGCATAATACTCATACTTAATTCTTAAAGTATACTGTGGTATAATGACTCCAGTCACAGCATATATTGCTTTCCTGTGTTCTCCCTCCTTCTATGGCTCAGAATTTACACACAGCCTTGCAAAATTGCCAAAGAATTTATGAGACTCAGCACAAAATCTATTCATCTATACCTTCCTAAGGAGACGGTGCTGGAATCAAGATAATGATATTCTACCTGCTCATGCAAACAAAATTATTGAAGCTGAAAATTTTGGTAGGTTTTCTTAGGGCTGCTTGTACAGTACCACTTAGAGAACAGTCAGCCTTCTAAAAGACAGCTTTTAAATCAGAGGTTTAGAACAAGATTTTATACGTAACCTTCTCACCATACTATTTGACTTTCTCAACATTCACAACATTTTATGCTGGGTTTCTTTTGTGTGAGCGAGGGAAGAAAATCTGGTTTATGCATTATTAAAGCTGCTATTTTATTACACTGCATTTTCTTTGAATGTTAATTTCTGTTTATGGCATATCTTTGAATTCTCACAAACTGCAGTTACTGCTGCATAGCTTGATATTCAAAATAGCTCTGCTCGAGATAATCTGTTCTGCACCTTTGTTATGTGGCATTCAAAAACTTTTAATTAAAACCAGAAATGATGTCTGAATGCATTCAACAAGGTAAGATCAGGATAACATCAAATAAAACTGGAGTTCCATGCAGCTCTGGAGATATGTCAGTCTACCACCTGAAAAAAGGGCTCTTTGAGAAACTAAGCGATATTCTTCGATAAATATTTTCTTTTAGACTGGTCTGCCCTGTGTTTTAATCATCTGTCCAGAAAGACCATTCTGCCTCCATCAGTTTTGCTTTGTTACTGCTTTGCTAGAATGATAATCATTGTGCAATTAACGATTTTTTAGAAGTATGAAAATTAATTAATAAAATTCAAGTTCAGAGAGAGAAGATTCGTAACCCTTTCAGCTTAATTATATTAAAAAAAAAAAAGTTGTCTCAGCTGATTCTCTTTGATGAAAACACTTGAATGTTCTTTTGCAGATGGGATGTACGATTTGTTCCAGCAAACTACACACGTGATTCATGATGTCTTACAGATTTCCTCATGTGAGTCAGTTGGTACACCACTGACGTCTCTTGAAGATTTTTATTTTCCAGTTGAAAGCTGGAGATACATTTACTGGGAAAGGAGCCCCCACAATTATCCCCTCTCTACAACTTCCAAAGAGCTTCTCTCTTCGAGTACAGCTTCTGGGAGATGAAGGCATGACACAGATTCAGCAGGGTTTGGGTACATCTAAGCTGTTGCTTCCAGGATGCTAAAATGCAGCTTTTTAGGGCAGCATTATGAAAAAGAAAAATTGTATTTGATTGTGAACTGAAAACGTGATTCCCCAAGCTGTGCTTTCAAGTGTGAGGTTCAGCCCTGTCACCATGGTAACCAGGGTCCATGGTTGCCCCAGTGAAAAAAGTTTAACAATTTCTGCTGGTTGGAAAGGGGGATGCCCAGCACCACCAGTCTCTTCTACACACCCATCCTGAAAGAGAAGGGTAGTGAGGTGATGCTTAGATAAAATCTGCTGCCTCACTTTGTATTGCAACATACTGTGCCCATCTTTGTCCTCACCTGTGTCACTTGCTGGGGGAAAGAATCACAGATGCTACTGGCTATGCCTAACAGAGGGGGTCCCGAAGACCCCAAAGCTTTGTGATATTAAAAGTTAAGCCCTTGTATGAAAAAAATTAGACACCGCTTTTCTTTACATAAGAGGGCATTGCTGCAGAAATGGACAGACATGCTGTTTCACAGGTGACCACAACTTCTGAGTTTTGATCTCTCTCAAAGGATGGCTTACGTGCAAAAATGAAGTAAATACAGCTTCAGGATAACTTCTAGTCAAATTTGGGATGGTATAAGATGCTGTAGAAGTTAAGCGCAGGAATTCCCTGCTTACACATCCTGCTTCCAGATAATCCACAAAAATTATCCCAGTCTTATGCTACTGGCTTCTTTTTAAATGATGACTGTGCAGCCTATAAATATTTATATCCATTTTAATTAATTAAACGAACTAGCACAGCATATCTTGCCATACCATAATGAGAATACTACCTGGATAATGTTGTCACATTTATATATAAAATACCTGAATGGAACTGTTAAGCCCTCACAAGCATGGATATATATTGTTTTGATAAGGTATATATAATTTAAAAAAAAAAAAAAAATCAATCACATCTTTACTACTCTCCAGGACTTTCAGATCAGTTCATTATCTGGTACTGCTTTGGTAGGAAACTACAAGGAAAACAGGATTAGGTGAAGGAAGTGTCTGTTGCTACTAGGGACTGAAACTAAAATTAATTAGGACTTACTCTTGCAATGTTCCACTAAGAAGCAATTTAAATTCACAATGACTGCTCTGAAAACAGTAATGTCCATGAATTTATAACCAGACATGAAAGAGTTGACCTTAAAAGATTCAGAAGTATCAAGTGAAGAAAGTGCTGATTCCATTTGCCTCACTACCTATGAAACCTTGAACATGTGCAGATACAGAGAGCCAAAGCAGGAACAATGCTGAGGAGACAATGTTCCAGCAACGCTCTGCCCTGCTGTCCACAGGTCACATTGAAAGAGCAGATTAGTGCCTTCAATACACTTCTACTACATCTGCCATTAAGATGTACTACTTGGGTGTGTACTCTGTAGGTACTTTACTATCTCTCAAATTATGTCAAGGAGTGAAGATGTTCCGTGCATCTTATAATCTATAGGTTGTACAGCTTTTGGCTTGCAAGTTATTATCCTTGTGCACGAAATCGCCGTTTATGTAGAGATAACTAAGCTAGCTTTAAGCAAGCCGGCTCAGTGATGCAAAAGTGTCCCCAGGACAGAAAAAGCTCTGGGTGAACACAGAGGGCAACTGTGACAAGGTATTTTATAGGGCTGTAAACTGAAATTACACTGTTCAGTTGTTTTAATTGGGACAGGACACAAGAAAAAAATGTGGGCTAATGCTTCTGAAATCGCACCTCTCAAAGCAAAAAGCAGTCTCCAGGGTCAGAGGAACGTGGCCCTTCACCGTCTTGCAGCAGCACTGCCCAAGACAGGGGAGACTCCTGGTTTTAGCCCATGATGAAGTCCAGGTGGCAGAGCTCTGCTTGTCTCTAGAACTGTCAATTCCCAGAAGTACAGAACAAATGATATTCTTGTGTTTACATAGTGGAAATATATTCCATGAAAGATTAGAGTCCATTAGTCTGTTTGACACCTGAAAATCCAAAATCTGTGACACAACCTTTTTTCTCCCTTCCTCGTCTGTCCTGCCTTACCTTCAAGACAAATGAGAACAAGTATTTGAAAGGAATCAGAACACCATAAATTTGTGTTTTGGTACTGTGTTTTTTTAGTCTTTGAATATACCTTGATGGTCATTAATTCAAAGTTGTTACCAACATTGCAAAGTCCAGAGATTTACCCTGAAAAAGTCCTAATTTGTGTGATAACCCAGGTTTTAGAAAGCTACAGGATTTCCTAAAGTATGGGTTGTGGACAATACAAAGTGCTTTGAAATACCAGGTCTCACCCCATAACAGTTTAACATTTGAAATGTCAGAAAAATTAAAAGAAACACCTAATGCAATCTTATTTTAGTTTGAATTCTGTGTCTTGGGAAAAAAAAGAAATTAAAAAAAAATCAGTTTTCAGAATCAGTCTTTTATGAGCTACCCAAAGAGCTTCTTTCAGTAACCAGTTTGGAAGCATCTAAAGACTCAAACCAAATTTTTTCATTGCACGTGTACTGAGAGAGCTTGAAAAGAGCACTTAAAAAATGATTTGTAGAAAAAATAACATGAAAAATGAAATCTCAACCACTATTTCCTTCCTGATTTTCTGGAAAGGGATATGGGTCAAGAGTGATCCCCTAACACTGATCCACCTGATCACAACATGTAGCAACAACCTGTTGCATGGACTGTTACCCTTTCTTACGGTCACTGCAATTACTTCCCAAGTACAATGGTCCTGCTGTTACACCTGTTGTAGCATTTTTTTTTCCTTGGAACATACAAAGGCAGCCAGCTTTTTGGTAATGAGATAATTTACAAAGTTTTTTTTTGGGGAGGAAAAAACCCAAGAAGTTTTAAGTGTTTGGCCATATAAGAAATTAATCAACCTTCAAGTTTTAGTCTGAAAAAACAGCCTGATTTTAAATATATGTATTTTTAAAAGTAAATTCTTGCTTGATATCGGTTATAAAAGTTTAACTATGCAAAACACTGTATTAAGAAATCATCTGATTTTTGACAATGACTCCTATATGGCTTATTAGCTCAGAAATAAACCTGAAAAGAAAATTACTGTAAAGCAATGTTTGGTAACAAATATACAAAATTCCTAATTTTTATGTGCCTTTCCAAAATGTAACATTTAAGAAGTTTAGCAGAGAAAGTACATTATAATGATCATTGTCATTTATATATGCACACAGCATGGCTTACGGGGAAAAATATTACTCTCAAATATCTGAAGCTCCATTTTGCTATATTTATTGAAAATAACACTGTGAAGAACTTCTGCTAATTTTAGCCACGGTAAAATTATAAATGAGATTTTACTGGTAGTGTAGGAGTTGCAAAGTTATTGCAGACCTGTGCAAATTACACCGAAGGAAGCTTAACTTTCCTACACCACAAACCAGCAAACTCTCAATGCAAACTATACTCACACTAGCTTGAAATACAGAAATTCCCAAGATGAAACACTACTATCTTAGATCAAATACAGTGCTAATAACATTGAGGATGGAATCAAAAGACAAAGGCATTGAGGAGGAACAGAAAGAGTGTTTCCTTCATGCTTTCAAAAAAACCCTAAACACACAGATTGAAGTTTTTACAGCGCTAAAACTGCTTGGTATCCCAGATTCTTACTGTCATGACTGCCAGCCTTCAGTATTTTGTTTCTTTCACATGAATTCTATTCTTCCATCTACAGAATTTTTTTGTGACTTCTTCAGTTATAGAATACTTTCCTGACACGATTCAGTATCTATAGGTGTCCACTGGGATAGCTGGGAAACAACACAGGATGCACTGGTGTGCAACACTCATTTCAGAGAACCTTCCTTCTATTTAAAGTCTTTTCATCTGCAGAGCATCCACTCACAGAAAGACACACAGGTCAAAATTCTTGAGGTTCTCCTGAAATCCTTAGCACTAATGGTTGTCCAAGCAGCTGGAGGTCTGACAGCATGTGAGAAAGGCAAATACCCTCTTCCAAGCTGCCTGGGTATCATGTAGCTGCAAACTGCAGTGGGCTACAAGTACTGCCTCAGCCTCTACCCTAATTATGCATTTGTTCCCAAATCTGCTTATGCAAATACATCTGAAAGTTCTTATATATCAGCACTTTAAGCTAGGCCACCTGATTTTGCACTGAAACATCAAAGCAGTGGTGCTCATCCACGCTAGTCTACCAGCTGCAGTGTAAGGGCAACAGCCTTTAGCTGACTGAAGGCTTTGATGTCATCTGCTACACCAACCCTTTGCAACACAAATATGTTACCTAAGCCTTAAACCACACGTAAGAAGTCACAAGCCTGTTTATAGGCTTGTTTACCACATTTGACATCTCGAAATACATCCGTAATGGCACTGCAAGAACATGCAGCTAATGCAATGACAAGTGTATGAAAAAAACCACACTGATGTTCACAGCTCTGGGTTGATTGCCATTGACTGCCGAGTTCAGATCAGGACCTGTAATGACATTAAAAGCCTTTCATGTTGTGTCATTGCCTCTCTTTCTACATAGCCTTATATTACTAATATTTCAAAGAAACTGCCAAGCAGGAGAAAGAGGTGGCAGTCCTGTAGGCTACAGGACAAAACACATCTGCAAGACTGTTAATGTGCATTGCCATTTTCTGAACCTTTGCCTTCACTTTTTCACATTTTTTTCTTTTCTTACAGAAGTCATTTTGCCTTCAGACAATAAACTCCAATCGATATCTCTCTTCTGAAAGAGATAAAAGACGTTTTGTTATTTCCATTATTCAAGTAAATACACAAAACTGTGATGAGGGAAATAGATGCATTAAAGAACCTCCATGATTAAAGTTGGATGAACTTTTTCTATCTAGTATTACACTGGCACATAAAAAGTAAAGATTGATCAGATTTTAATTGCACAAAGCTCTAACAGAAGGCAGCCAGGCTGTAGGACAAGTAGTAGAGGGTTGTGGAGTATGCAGAACTAAATGGTATCAGTCTGAAAGTGGATTTGTGGCCCCCTCGGCTGTGTGTTTTGTGGGTAGTGGAGCATTTAGTTTCTTTTACCCAGAGGATGAAATTAGCTGCTTTGTATTGGGTATGCCTTGAGCTGTTGCTTTTCCAGCTAACTTCTCCAGGAAAATACAACTGTATCACAGGAAAAGAAGAATATACCTAACAAAAGCTTCAAATTCACATGGAAATCAAAATAAATGAAGCCAACTATAACATACAAATATTGTATTATGATTTATGTAATGGGTTGCTGGCAAAGAAGATTACTGTACTGGTATTTATGTTTTAAATCTGGTTTTAGCATTTTCAATCAGTTGTGATCTGATTAAAATGTGACTGATTTGGAAGAGAAAATCACCTTAAACTGAAGGGGTGCCAGGAACTCTTGCAGATGAGGTGGAAAAAATATCTATACCAAGGAACCGAGCTTTGCCTAACAGTGAGCAAAAACAAATTTGCATTTTAAAATAAGAACAAAAACTGAATTAAACAAGGACTAACATGAAAATGATGTGCTCTAGTGGACAGAGACACAACGCTATGGCACACCTGTATGTATCTCATTTAAATTGCCCCTTTAACAAAATGTGACTTGTGATGTGAAACACACAGGCCACTCCATTGTGAACTCCCATTTATAAGAGGGAATTCCTGAGCAATCACAGTGAAAATGCCCATTCTTCTCTCCAAGAAAATGAAAAATGGCTTTGCTCAGTGATTAACTTGATACGACTTTAATGAATGACTCAGTTGAGCTGCTTATTCCTTAAAACCCAGGCGATGTTCTTTATCAGCTTTCTTAGAGATAGCTAGCCAAAATTTTCAAACTTGAGTAGACAAAATCACCCTCATATATTCAGACAGCACCAACACAGGAGATGACTTTCAGATGGCTTGAGCACCTCTTATAATTCAGATACACTGTCATATTTTAAATAATGTTTAAAAAGAAATTACACCTTAGGAAACATAATAGCCAATCAATGCAGTGACAATATTTCCAGATAAGACAACCTCTTGCCTGACACATGCATAATAACAAGACCAGGAAGTATTACATGAAACCATAGTGCAATCCTCCGTGATCACGTCCGCTACTTACAGAATATCCCAGAAGTAAAATTAAATAAAAAAATGTTTGCATACCTCAAGCATTTAATGAATAGAAAGTTGATAATAATAAAGTATTTCTGAACTAAACATAAAATAACTTGGTACTACAATAAACTTTATAAGAAAACTGTAAAAGCATTTTTTTGATCACTATAACATTTTAGAAGGTAAATGATTATCCAGCATTTTTTTCAGCAGGACAAAATGCTGAAAAGGAGAAGCAAGAAATAAAAATGTAATTTGATCTAAAATCACATGTAACATTAACTTGCTTTCATTGTGCAATACATACAAATCTTAGAAAATCTATAGTATTAAAGGTCAACTGTCTTTGTTACCTCACTGATCATTTAGGGGTAAACACACTTACCATTACCCAACTAAGACAGGAGAAATGACTTAGTAATCTTTCAGTTTTATAGATCCAGGGATTTTACCCAATGCAAATGGTAAAAATACATGTTCAATTCTGTGCTCCCTATCTTGTACCCAGGCTTGAGTATTTTCACTCAGCTACACTTGATATTCTTTGTGGAAAATAACTCCACCTCCTTTCACCTAAAAAGACAAGTGCAACAGCCTGTATTTGGGTTGGTAACACAACACGTTGGTACAGACTGAGGGTAGAAAGCAGCTTTGCAGAAAACAAGAAAGGAGAGAATGATCTTGTTGCCATCTTCAGTTGCCTCATGTGTGGATGGATATAGAGAAGACACAGCCAGACTCTGCTCAAACTGATACACAGCAAAAGGTCTAGGGGCAACAGATACAACTTTCAATGTGGGAAATCCCAAAGCAGACAGAATAGGAAAAAAAGAATTAAAAAAAAATCACAATGTGAGTGATCAAACACTGGGACAGGTGCCCAAAGAGGAATATCTATCCTTGGAGACATTCAAAACTCAGCTTGACAAGGCCCCGAGCAACCTAATTTAACTTCCAATTTAGATCAAATTAAGTTGCACCTGCTCTGAGTATGGGTTTGACCAGATGACCTCCAGAGGTCCCTTCCAATCAGAATAACTCCAAGATTCCTACTCCATACATAAAGACACAAATGGAGGCTCTCTTCAGCTCACTGCTCTAAGTAATCATTATTCCATTGTTTTCATAAATAAATACATACATGAAGAAGTATTCTCTGAAATACAGTTCTAACTTTGCATTTTTTCCAGTTTCAGTATTCACATTTGAGGCTTTTTTTTTAAAGGCTGATGCAATTTCAAAAACAATCCTCTAAGATTCAGTCAGAGCTGGCTCCTAGGCACTTTTTAAAGTGGACTGTAGCTTTAAGAATCTGGCCCTGAGAATTTAGAGGAAAAAAAGCTCATTCCAGTGGCTGCTGATTGCCTATAAAGATGAAGACTGCTCTTCAGGTTCTGCCTCTCAACCCAATGGAGAAGAGACATTAGATGCTTTCGAGAAAGCATCCTGATCAGCTGAAGTTTCATCAATTGAGAAAGGGGATAGAAAGGACCCTTTCAAACTGCTACTAATTTAGCTACTTACTGCCTTTAGCATATGATTGCTTTCCTCCAGGAAATGCTCTCCTCATTTGCTTGTGGACCTCTCTCCAGGGCCCCCCCCCCAGGGCTGGAGAAATACTACTGCAAGAAAGAGTGTGGAGCTAAAATGTGTGATTCAGGGTTTAGCTGCAGAAAGACAGCTTGTGGTTAAAGAAGCTGCCCTAGGTCTGACAGGAGAATGAAAATACAGAGATATGAAAAGGTACAAGAGAAATGTAAAATAAAAATGAACAAAAAAAAGACTCTGGAAAACAGATATGCAGAACAAAGAAGACATGATGAAAAAATTACTAGGAAAATAGAAAAAGAAGAAAACAGCAAAAAGGAAAACAGAAAGAGAAATAAAACAGAATACAAAAAAAGAAGAAAGGGTAATGGTTGACATAGAAAGTGTTTAAAATTATTTAGTGATAAAAATAAATGATCTTTGATGAAATCAATGAGTTTTGGTTGTAAACTTCAATTTAAATCGGACTTGAATTGTATTTCCTTGTTACATGAATCTGAGAGGTACACGCCAATGAAGAGAGAAGCAAACCCAAATATGGATTCCTGTGAATGAATCCAAATCATATTACACCTAAGCATAAGCAAAGGACAAATTTCAGAGTCCATTTACTCTTCTTAAAACTTGTTATTAGTAGTGTAAACACCAAGTTGTTTTTCTAAAAGTGCAGACATGTTTTTAAACTAAAAAATTCCATCGTGCTTCAAATATTCTCTACATTCTGCTACTCTCTTTAAGACCTGGGAAATGAAACAACTCCATATGCATCTGAGAGTGGACTTTCAGTTAAATCAGTGGGTCTTTGCCAGGGTGGCCAAACAAAGGAGTGTCTCAACCACTCTTTATACAAACTACTAAAAGAAAAGTTTTACTTCAAGTCTCTTCATCTTCTGCTTCATCAAATGTAGTGAATAAAGATGACAATTTAACAACTTTCAGTTTACCTAAAAGCAAAAGGTACTGCTAAATTTTTTGACAATTTGTTAAAGATATTGGCCCTAAGTTCCCAGTAGAATCGCACACACACACAAAAAAATCTTATTTTTATTCATTTACAGCAAAATGTATTTATGCCCACTAACCAAAAAATGGTTTAACAAACATTCATAGAGATTGCAGGTATTTATTAAATGAGTTCCATCACCAGAAGGTATTTTTCACACTATATCAATTTTCTATCTGTTTATTGAGAGCTTGTAAAGCCTTTTTCAAGAAACAGTAAAATACATGAAATGTTTTACTGCATAGCAATACGCTAACTAAATTTCATTCTCACTTAGCTCATTGACTTAACAATGTTTACTTAGTGAATGTGAACTCAAAACAACCTTCATTGTATTGAATCATCTTACACTGATCTTGACTTTTGGCAAATAGAAAAAGTACTATTAATATTTAAGAAACTTTAATTACAATTGCTGATTGAAAACACAGTGACAACAACAGCCAAATTCAAAATAATGTTTTTTTGAAGAATCCAAATGTTCCTCATTCTGTAGCCTGAGAAGAATTAGCTTTTAATACTGGCAGGTATATATCCTTCTCCCATAGCCTTGCCATCATGCCTGTGCTACTGCAGGTGGGTAACAGCTCTAAGAGACTCCTGCTCAGAGTGTTGCAAAGACCTTTCTCACATGTTTGGCCCATCAGATACTCTAGGAACAAAAGATCTCATCTTGGATTTCACCCCTGTCTTTAATGTTGGATGAGAGAAGATTACAGCTGAGATTAGGGTGAGTTAGGTTCAGAGCTGGGTTATCCCTTCTTTTTCAGATAGGGCTCATTGTGCACAAGGGTTTGTTACAGCCACAGTGAAAAATGAACAAAGATGGTTTGAAAATAAGTTCTAAGAGGGATGTGGGCAAAACAGTTAAGAGAGTAGTAAACAGAGGCTTTCCAGGGAGGCTGTACTCAAGGGAGAGTGTGGAAAACGCAAGTGTAGAGTAGCAGCTCTTGAAGTTACAGTTTTCGTCCTGTTCCTTCAAAGGCTCTGCTCTTAAACTTCAGCTAGTTTCAGAAACCTGACAGGGAGAAATAAACAGGTCATCTCCCTGTGCCCATTGGTATGTTTGGATTTTTTTTCTTTTTTTTTTTCCTTTTTTGAAACTTAGAACTAATAGGAACTTAATAGAACCTAATTAATATAACAGTTCAGAACACCGAATTTGAATCATTGCTGTAGGCACACATAGTGAAAGAAAATACGCCCAAACTTCTTCCACTCTTCTTGGAAAAACAGTATACTGAAAATGACATTATATTGACTGCAAAATGTCAGCTTTCTTAGGGAATGTATTGGGTCAGGCTGGGATGGATTAAACTTCCCTCATTGCAGTCCTCAGGATGCTGCGTTTTGGATTTGTGACCAAAACAGTGTTGATGACATAGGGATGTTTTAGCTACTGCAGAACAGCGTTTGCACAGCATGAAGGTTTTCTCTGTTTTTCATGCTGCCCAGGAAGTAGGCTGGGGGTGGGCAAGAGGTTGGGATGGGGCATAACCAGGACAGCTGACCCCAACTGACCAAAGAGATATTCCCTACTGTATGATGTCATGTTCAGAAATAAACCCTGGGAGTTTCGTTTTTCCAATCTAACCATAGCTCAGTGACCAGCTGGGCATTGGACTGTCTGTTGGAGGTGATGACTGCCTCAGTATCCCTTCTAAAAAAAAAATTAAAATATTTCCTTCACTTATTAAACCATCTTTATCTCAGGCCATGAGTCATCTTATTTCTGCTCTTCTTACCCTCTTCCCCATTCTGCTGGTGGGCAGAGTGAGCAGCTCAGTGGATGCTTAGTTTCTGGCCAGCAACTTCCCCACCCTTCAAAAAGCATATAGAAAGAGAAAAAAAGATCAACTATGAAAACTGTTTGAAATCTTAAAAAACAAAAGAAAAGAAAAAAAGCTTATACCATTGGCCATTCAGGTTGGTCATCTAAAAACAAAACAGTTATTTCTTCTTCTACAATTAACAAAACATAATTATGCTCTCTATTCAATTAATTACTACACTGTAATTTGCATGCCATCTCTCCTAGCTGAACCTTTAAGAGTTTTTTCAAGTATTAATTTGAGGCAGAGCACTCCTATTTAACAGCTGAAAAAGCTGAAACAGAAAATAAACAAGCTCGGGGGTAACAAGGATCTCACACTTGAGCTATAAATGTTTGCAGATAACAGTAATGTTTGGCATAACTCTTTCTTTTTCCCCCTCCTTACTCCACTGCTTTTATACCAAGGTAAGATAAGGTCATACCAAGTTTAGCAACCTAAAAAAACCCCCAAAAATAAAAACCAAAACAAAAAAAAACACAAAAAACCCCCACAACCTACACTTACCAGCAGTTCTTCACACATTTTTTTTTTTTTGCTATACCTATCCTTTCTCCTTTCTTTTTTTCCCCTCAATTTTTTTTACACAGTATTTCAGGCATCTTAAGATTTGAATGACAGACTTGAAAGGTAAAAGCACTCCAGTTTACCACTACTTTTTTTGCTCTATAGCAACACAGGATGAATGAAAAGGGAATAAATGACACAGTAGTCCTTTCATACCCCCTTCTTCTTTAAAGAGCATTCTTTTTATTCCCCTCACTTTCAATTCAACCCATTCACAAAGGATTAGCATAAAACATCTTTTTATGCTTGTAAGGGTTACAGCTGTAATCGCTTCACCTCATCACTCAGAAATCCTGTCTCCAGAGGAGTAATTCGATTACTCACGACAATCCAACTTTTGCCTAACCAAATAGAAACTCATTATAATGCTGTGCTGGTGCATCAGTTTACTAGGAGTGTATTGGAAAATAAAACCCAGCAACATGAATAGTTGGCATGAAAGGAATAAAGCAACTGTCACCTAACAAAAGGCTGCCAACAAAAGATAGGACAACTAGCAGAAGTTCTTAGTCCCGTGGGCAGGGTATCCTTCAAACTAGGTATGACCCATAGCTTTTAAAAGTCTTGGGTTTCCAATAGGCATGGAAAGTCTATAAATTGATGAAAGCATCCAATTACTTCCATCTGAGTAGTCTTTAGCAGGTACTCTGCAAGTGTGTGTAAAAATCTGAGGCAGAGCTTTTATACAGATCGAGGAATCAACACCATCTTCTGTTGGTAGAAAATACCTGTATACACACATGCTAGTCCTTATAATGGCTTCTCTTGCTCTGTGATTCTGAAATTTGAAAAGGTACACAAAGCAGTCTGACTGCACCCTGCTTTGGAATAAAACTAGTACGATCCTTAGCAAATGACAGTGGATAAGGATAAAATAAAAGAAAAATGAGGACAACTGCCATCTCCAAATGACTTCCAGTTGTCCATATGCCCACAAGCATAAATCTAAGAAAACCTCATGCTGATTGTGGCACAGAAGGACAGCACTTGGGGCAGAAGCACAGATGCCAGGATCATGCCTTCTATTTAGAAGTAGAGCATTTTATTTTGTTTTATATTATTTCTGTAGAGTGATTTAATATGCCCAGATAGAATGAGATAAGTTCTCAAAGGCAACATTTGTTACGCCAAAGGTTTAGGAGAATTAGGATCCAACTGACAAATCTTTAGCTGTTAGACTGGCTTAGGTCTGTTTTCAGCTTTAGGAACCCATAACTATCTTCTTGATTTTTATTTTTACAGATTCCTGAGGATTTCAGCACAACATATGGGCAGCATTAGGGGTATTAAGGAATTATAAATTTGTATGATCATTATAAAATGACACAAAGTCTGAAATATATTTGGGGTTAAATGCAGTACATATACTACTTGTGGTCAAATTAAATATAGATATGTTCATGTCTGTGCTAAGAAGAAAAAGAGAAAACATCCTGTTTACAGCAGCCATATGAAGAAAACCTTTCAGATTTATTCATAAAGAAAGTAGTTCACTGCATTTACTTTAGTCTGCTTTCTTTTTAATCTGGAATTTCTTTTTACTTAAAGTCACTGCTCTTTTACATTCTTCTAGGCACTTAACCTTTATTGTGATGTGTGTGTACTTTACAGTGACTAGAAATCAATAATAATTCTGATACCAAGTCCTTTTTGTCTTGAAAAACTTAAAATGTCCCTAAAACATCATCTTTCTTCAATACTGCTCATGGGAATTTACTAGTAATCACATTGTTAGATGTGAGTGGAGAAACTGAGTATGTGGAATAAAAGCCAACCTTTAAAATGAAAGAAAGTCCTCAGAGCATAGAAAAAATCAGTGAGTTATTGTTATTTTGAAAGTTACTGTTCAACATGTACACAGCTGCAATAACTATGCTCACTATACAGGTGAAGTATCTGTATTTTTTCCCTTTACTCAATAGTTAATAACCAGAGGAAAACAATCCTCTAACCAAACTCTTATTCTGATCCTAATGAGATGTCCAGTTTCAAGAAAGAAATCTACAGCTACACAGAGAAATGGGGCATGATCCAGCATCCACCCTTGAATCCATAACGTATCTCAAGAAATGCAGCAAATGGTTGGTTCAGGTACAAGAACATACATTTTTTTTCCCATCCTGACTCTTGTTGATTTGCCATTGCTTGCTTGATTAAAATGAAGTTACAATGGTATTTTTTATATGAGCGTGCTGTCAAAGAAACAAGCTATTCTGTTTGCAGAAAAGCATCTCTGATACATTGTGCAGAGAACAGAGGCATGGCTAGGGAAGACAATGATGTATACCACAATGGAAACAAGACCTTTCTCTCTAATAAAGAACTCCCATCAAAAAAGTTGAAATACCTCATTTTAAACTGGACAGTAATATTAATAAAATGGAATAGACAGCAGAGAGGCCTCAGCACAAACATGAAAGCATGCATTCGTGTTTCATATGCCCTACCCCAAATCAAAAACTAATCTTCAAAAGCTGTTCAACCAAGTTAAAAATGCATTGTGGGACTGTAAATATAACAAGCTAGCCATTGTGCTTCCAGGTAAAGTAAGTATTTTTTAGTGTTCATTATGATGATATCTTTTTTCACTTTGCTGCAAAACGTCTAGTCAGACATTCAAACAGGTGACAAAGACCACAGAGTTCTCAAAATTAATGTTACACAAACACCAGTGGGACAGGAAAATGATTGAGAATATCTATTATCATAATAATAATAATAGTAAAAAAAATAATTAAAGACAATAACCAGTTTGAAAGCCGGCCAAAGAAATGTACCTTAAATCTGCACTTAGCTCTGGTTTAGGGATGCTTCATTTCTGTTTCTGCCTCAAACAATAATACCACAGTATAAATTGGTTCTAACTACATTATCCATGTTGAAACAGTGAATAGCTACATCTTGAGAAGGGAGAAAAAAAAAAAGATTTACATTCTGCTTATCCTGCATCATTCTATTCCCCCTCTGGCCTAACAAATGTTAAGTCAATTTATTGCAAGTGATGCATTTCTTATTATGTCGTGGTCAGTGATGGCAATGACAAAATTTGGTTGGATTAAATACTTCTGTATTGAGCTCAAGACTCAAGGAGCCTCCATACATGGCTGAATGGAGTATGCAGTACAGCTGATGTGTTTTGCTTTGAAGAGAGGTTGAGTAAGCAGCTCGAATGTGGAAGGAGTAATATTTTAAGGCACTTTATCACTTGATAAAAAGCATCTGTCACTTGGTTTTATAGTTTTGAGGAAACAGTCAAGTGTCTTGTTCAGCATATGGACACATACTAATTTTCCCAAATCTCAAAATCAGTAATTATAGCAATCAGTGTTCTATTGTTATAGCAGCATGCCCCCATCTCAGCAGTGACAGGGGCTACATCTCATGATCGGGTCCCTGACAGGTTTATTGTATGGGCCTAGCCATGCACAATGTGCTACAGATCTGCCCAAACAGCTCATCACCTCTACAGGCTGGCTGGTGGCAGATGAGGCAGTACGTGCTTGCTGTAGGCTCAGGCAGCAGCATTATCCAGGTGGCTGTCCTCCTTCTCTTCCAAGCTATAGGCATTAGTTTACATAAACGCCTATCAGGTTCAGGTCCGACAGCTGGGTCAGCAGTCAGACATTAAATCTACAAGCCCCACATCCTTAAACAATGCTCAAAACACAGTGCAGCTATGCTACCTCTGAAGAACAAGGGCTCTGCTGATCTTTTCTAATCACAAGCACAAGATGACCCAAGAGGCCTTCCATGAACAACGGAACAGGTCTTTCTGCAGCTGAGTTTCTGCAGATCAACCCACTGTCCTTCAAACACGGCAGCGCTGTGTGTCTATGATCCATCATGTTACATTACGATCTATCCAAGAACCACAGACCTCCTCCTCCAGCAAACCAAACTGTTATACCTAAGTAATTGTTTGCATTCATCTAAAACAGTTCCTTGAATGGGTTATTCAAAAATAAACTATAAAAGATTTGTACTTCCCAAAACGATTTGGAAAAGAGATTTTCAGCTGGTTCTGTTCCATAGGGATAAAATTTCACTGTCTAAATTTCACCAGTCAAGAAGGGACATCCAGGAAGTTATGATTTCCGTTACTCAAATCTCTGCATGCACAGACTGATTTCACTGTTTGAATCTGAGAAAACTCTTTAGTTCAGTTTTAATTCAATCTATATTAGAAAACCTTTATGGTTTGGCCGAGTAACATCATGCTTGAGAGCTTATGCTAAGTAAGTGATATATTTTCCTACAAAGGCTACCAAATTACCAATTTTCATATTTGGACAAGCATACAATGAGATTCAGTTTACCATCTCTCAGTCCCAAAGATGACAGCTACTTATATTGACTGAGGGTTTCTAAATTCTGTACAAAAGGAAAATAAGAACTTGGCAGATTTACAAATAGGCAGTGACTGCTGCACATAGCCACCAACCTTTCCCATCTTAGTGTGTGGCTGAAACAGGTAAGTGGTTGGTAACACAATGGCATGCTCCATAGTTCAAGTTACTGACCAAAAATCCAATCTAACCTTGATGATTAATATCTGATGGCTAGTCATGAGGACTTGTGACATATAATCCTCAATAGACAGAGTAATTTGAAAAATTAAGCTTCCTATCTAATATTTATAGCATAATTTTCTGTAAACATGTGAGTAGAAAATAAAATGTATTACATGCAATACAGCAATCATCATCTTTGATCATATTTGAGATACAGAGGACAGAAGCTCCTTCTAGATGTTCCAGTGAGCAGATGAAGCACCCAGTGCCCAGGTTTCATAGTTCAGCCTCTTAAAAACCTTTACACGGTTTACAAGGAATGGTAACCCTTTCCATTAGGTGTACAAAAGGAGGTGCTAAATGGCTCAACAAAACAAGCAGACAATTCAGATAATCTGGATGGTGTTAGCGTACATAAAAATTAAGGTTCATATTAGAAAATGCCTGTACTTTTGCAAATAAGTTGTGTTCCATATGTTGAGGCAATCTGAAAGCCAATTACAGTAACTGTAGAGTCCTACCCTCTCTCTCATATGGAAAAAAAGTCATGCTTTCACTATTGTTAAAAACTTGCATGTAATAGCAAAAGCTTCTTCAACAATTCTAGCAAATGGTCAACAATTTGGTTTTCCTGTCATTGTCTAATGATGCCAACAATAAGATGTACAATCATATAATAGAATAGTATGGGTTGGAAGGAACATTTGAAGATCACTTAGTCTAACCCCCCTGCAGCAAGCAGGGACATCTTCAACTAGATCAAGTTGCTCAGAGCCATGTCCAACCTGACTTTGAATGTTTCCAGGGATGGGGCTTCTACAGCCTCTCCAGATAGCCTATTTCAGTGTTTACAAAAAACATGATTTACATCTTCCATAAAGAGTCCTTTGAAATGACAAGTCAGAAATAGAATAGCACCAGGGATGGCGAGTGACTATGGTACCTCTTTTCCATCAGTACGTAAGGACTTGGTTTTACTGCCCCGGAAAGAGGCCCATTTTCATGATTCCATGAAGCATACAGTTATAATCTATTTCACTACCATATTCACTTATACCATATAGTGCCACTCTGATTTTATTTGGGTGTTATGATTGTTTAAGTACCTATTCTTTGCCAGAGCAGAAAATCTTCAGATGTAATTTCCTACATTGTGAAAATGATGACATATAACTGAGGACTTGCCTCAAACTTGCCCATTAACTACCTCATTATGCTATCTCTGGGCTTTTCCCAGCATTTCAACTGCCCATAGAAAACAGCTTTGGGCAATCTGTTGTCCAACATGAGAACTAAATCCTGTAATCTTGATTCAGTTGTGACAACATGACAGCAGTTTAGGAGTGCAGCATCAAGGTAACATCCCACGGTTTTATGGCAGCAAGGGCATGAAAGCCGTGTATTGGAAATGGTTTGGATGCTCAATGTGGAGACTGAAAATGGTTCAAGTTTTGTAGCCATACAAAGAAAGAGTGGCAACAGCTAACGCACAACAGATGTTTACTTTTATTTGAAGCCAGATGTCTTTTATTTCAGACATGCTGCTTTAACATCCTAAATACTATATTGGCTTTTGCTATTCCCTGCATGACTTAGCTATTAACTGTAGTGTTTTGAAAAAGTATGCTGCTGAAGTAGCATGGCTGTTCTCACAAATTTCAGTAGTGTATTGTCAGTGCAGACCACTGCCTCAGGATATTTTCCATCGCAGCAAGGTTAGAGCAGGACCTCTTTTTCCTCTATACTAATGGCCTGGCCAAACCACTTGACAGAGGGACTGAAACAGTCAATAATATGTAGTCTGCTTGCATATGTGTGAATAACCAATACCCAGTAATCAGCAAAGAGCAAGTAGCACAAGTCAGCAGATATGGGACCTCTGATTTAGTGTTCAGGTTAAATATTCTGGCATCTATATGGTATTGAATGTGGTTACCTTTCCTGTTGACTCAACAAAGCAAATGTTAATCAGAAGTGGCAAAGGGTGCAATCTGTTTCATGACCTCTTTGACATTAAAGGGTTCTGAAAGTCCATCCTGATCAAGAACCTTCATCACCATGTCACTGTGCAGCACAGAGAATATTCACAGTCCTTTCCAGATTGCTGAATCTGCACAAAAGACTCCACACATTGAAAACCGCACACAGGGTCATAATTCTGTTCCCTACACTTTGAATTTACCTGTCTACAAAAACTGCTTTAACAGTGGCTGTATCTGCCTCCTGCTCTGACAGACAGATGTGCAATAACCACACGATTTCTAGAGAGATTGTCTCTCCTGTGAGGTCTATCTGCATACTCTTCTGGTTGGGATCTACACAGCAATACTGTGGTTAGCACACAACTTCCCATCAGAGCAGAAAGCAGTTTGTGCTCCTGAACTTCAGACCCATTGTCTCCTTACATAGCTGACAAAGCATCAATCTCTGTATTCAAGTCACTTGGCAGCAGTGCCAATCAACCGTACTGACTTGCTCTGCAACACATTTGACAGTGTTTAGGAAGTGCTACTATGTTTGGCAAAGCCGCTACTTGTTTCTGGTTGACTAGCCGAAGAACTTCACTTAGCACTCTGTCAGAGATGACAAGCAAATAGTTTAATAAACCCTTGCAATGTTCATAACAAGGTGGAACTTCTTTTCATTTTGTAAAAGTGTTTGATTAGACACAGAGAAACATAGTGAAGCTGATTTTAGGGCCATAAACATTTTCCACAAAAATCAGTAAGCACATTCCTGATTTAGATGTTGCTGAAGTTCTTCTGCATTTTTTGGGCATCATTCTGAGATCATTGTCCCTCCTGTCCAGATGCACAGTGAGCAGCTTTACTGCTCAAAAATATTTTTGATCTTCTATTCAAAATATCTAACACAAGGACAAATAATTGTAAAGACTATTACCTATGTGCTAAGTTGTCACATATTGATGTAACATTTTATATTTGAGTTTCTTTGTAGTTAGACTGCAACAGCTTTGCCTGAGGTTCAGTTTCTCCTAGTAAACACGACTTCAAGACCTTTTGGTTGCGTCTGAAAATGGTGACAACTATCTCCCTCTCAGCTTTCATCACTACTGCAACATGTACTCTCATTTCTAACCTGCTTTTTAGAACTGCTCGTGCAATCCTAACCTAGGTCACCTGAAAAATTATTTTGACTACATTAAGTTAGTTTACTTTGGCAAATCTGAGTGAGGTCAGTTGTTTGAAGCAGGGATAGCAATGAGCTATATTTACACCAGCTCTGTGACCACCAGCTATACATTATTGGTAAGAATTTGATTTTCTATCTTTACTGGCTTATCTGTGCTATACTGACATCAATTATTATTGATATTAATGATCACATAGTCAATCTGCCACACAAATTATTTTTCCTTCACCAGTGTAAAATTGTCACGTAGGAAAAAAACCTGTTACTATTTCAACACTGAATGCATCCACGATACCTTCTGTAATGACAACACACCAGAACTATGGGACAGTGATGATCAGCAAGGGCTCAAAGCATGCCATGACATGAGTGCAACAGTTTGGAATTTTCCTACAAACTTCAAAATAACATAAATGTGTGTGTTTCAAAATCTCCCAAGCTAATACACCATTTCATAGAACTGGCTTCAAGCACAACTGATTTTGAAACCATCAGTTTGAACTGTAGTTTCTGTACTGACGCTAACAATGGTGGTAAGATACCTGTATGTAGAGATATTTCCAGAATCAGCAAATTGTTGCTTTATTGGGTACAGAATTCAACTACCTGTCAGTGACATGTACAGCAAAACCTCCTCTGGGCTATCAGTGTTGAAATGCCTGTTAATGTGGAGAAAGCATCATTCTGGCTGAAGATTACTGACTGGATGGAAACACAATTAGTACTTCCTAGAGACACCTTTCTCCTTTCTTTGAAAAGCTGAAACAGCACTGTCCCTTAAAGGGGCTGCTCAAAAGCATTACTGTTGTGCCGGTAAGCCCTACTTCTGTTGCTCCTGGGCCAAACATGAACATGAGTTTCCTGTGATGGAATGTTAGAGACAGCAATCTCTGCCTGTTCCACCTCACACTCTTCAAGCGCAGGCATTGCGAGGGGCTGTTTTATCCAATGGCACAATATAAAAAGAAAGCGGACACAGGCTGTGTATAAAGGAGCTAATGAGCCCTGTCCTATAAGGTGATGGTAGACTTTATGTTCTTTAAACACTTGTAATTTTACAATGACACAAAAGTGGTAAAGACATAAGAAAAGTAAGATAGGATGAAAGAATGGTAAAAAAAGGGAGATAAAATAAAAAAAACACACCACCACACTATTAGTAAATAGTAATTTTAAATGGTCATTCTAATCACATAATTCTTTTAAGGGGAATCAAGGATTTCCTATTGCATCTAATCTAATGGGTTTTGTAAAACCAGAAGATTTCTACATTTATGCCTCTATATTCTCTAACAGTGGATGCAAAACATTCAATGTCAACTATCTAATTAACAAAATATTATTCGTAATAGGCGAAGACACCTACTAAAATAGTGTACATGCAAAGATGCTGACCTTTCATTTAGAGCAGGTAATGTATCAACATTCACTCTCTAATATAAACCAGAATCCTCCACCAGAATTCTTTTAAAATTCTTACTCCTTAGGAAATCTTTATGGTTCCTAAGATTTCAATCTGCTTAGAGCATCTGCACAAAGTAATTTATTAAGTAGCCCAAAAGAAATACTACAACATTTCAAAATCAAGGAAAGCAATATTTATTAAAACTGTGTACTAAAAATTTCTTCATTCTAGTGTCAGACTTATTAAAAATACCGAAATCTATCACTAGTGTTTCCTCTTACACAGTTGCTGATTTAAAAATGCTAGCTTTCAAAAACAAAGTAAAATCAATAAAAGAATGTTTGCATGTAATACACTTATTCACTAAGCAATGTATTTAAAAATAATTTCTCTAGTAAAGTAATTAGATTAATTGTATTTACGAGATTTACTCATCCATGAAACTTTTGTGACAAAAAGCAGTCAACTACTCTTCCAAAACATAGTAATAAACCCATATTCCTGAGGACTTTGGAAGGGGTCCAGAAACTAGAAAATACTTCTGATCATCATTATTCTCAAATACAGTTAAAATAAATGGTTCGTCTCAGGCAATGTCATAAGCATAAAAAAAACATTAGGTAATTGAGAGGTTTTGCTATTAGCGTCAGAAGAAATCCTTATTTCTTAGAGATGTCAAGTAAGAAGCAGAAAAGAGTACTTCCCTTTGGTACCTTATAATAAAGAATGGGAAACACATTCTCTGAAAATTGTTGTCTCATGCATATCAATCAGGTGTCCCTCAGTTAACTGCTTTTTTTTTTTTATAACCATCGTTGAGTATTCCATCAAAGGATCATTCAGTGTTTTATTTACAACCAAAGATATCACTTGTCAGAACTGGTGGCTTGGTGAGCTACTGCAATTTCACATATGAAAGAGGAAAATATGCCATGCTAATATTCTGGTTCCATCTACGGAAAGCTCAGCAAGACAGTTAAAATTTCCTCTTTGTGAGATAAAAGACATTATGCAAAAGACCACTGAAATTTAAACATATTAATAGAATGTGTGAAAAGAAACATGTGACTCAGGCAACATCTGCATTCTTCTCTAAATTTATCCTGCCACTTAGGTCTCTAGTGCCTATTATGATGGTACAGCTAAAAGTTATTGTAGGAACATCGATACAAACACAAAAACAACAGTGAGAGAAGCTTCGTTTCATACACATTTAGCGTTTGACATCTTCCCTCATTTGAGCATTAATCAGTAACAGACATATCTGAGCATCCTGCTACAGGAGGTGATTTGACTTTCACAAATTTCCTAAGAGCAGAAACATCATCAGGAACAATTTCAAGGAAATAATTATGGTCTAGACAGATTTATGACTTCTAAAGACCTAATCCAAAGCACATTAATGTCAGTGGAAGGACTCCCATTGACATCAAAGGCCTTTGGATCAATCCCCAACTGCTGTGGGAATGAATTCAGAGACATAATGATGGTGGACTAAATGCAAACTTGCAGCTGAAATGTTACCACCCAGACCTTTTTATTCCTCAAATCAGATTAAAAAGTAATTTTCTGCTATTTCACAATTACTTCCAGATGCGCATCATCTCAAATGGCATTTTCATCCATCTGTATGAACCAAATGTGCATAAAGATAGAGAAGTTCTACACTGCCTAAACTAATAATACAAATGAAAACCACAAGGGAAAATAATTTTGGAGGTGAGGAAGTTCATTTTTAAATGTGGAGTAAGGAACCTGATTTTATTCCTTCTAACTACTTTGGGATAGAGTTGCCAGGCCCACCACTTCATTTACTACCACAGTGGATTTCTTCTAATTAAATTTTCAATATAGTGTCCTAAAGAAAACAAAAGAATAACTGTAAATCGATGTTAACCTCAAACTTGGCAGCCTAAAGAATGTCAGAAATAACAACTTTGTACACTCTCTCCTTAATAACAGCTCTGCTATCCCTTCTGTCCTCTTAAATGTCTATTTACATGCTAAATAAACTGAAGCATCACTCTTTTCTGACCATGTTAATCTGGTTTCATTCCCTTAGCAGTTGATCACATTTTAGACTGTAAAATGAAAAACTCAACTCCAAGATGTGACTGATCAGTTATCAACATCATGCGTTACTCTGAAGTGCATGCTACGGGAATCACACATCTTTTATCCACTCCTCTAGCAATACCTTGGCTAGGCAGGTTCAGTTATCACGTATTCATTGTGATATGGACATGTTATGAACTGGCTGAACTCTGCCTTATCAAATTAGTTTTAGGAAGTTTGAGAACTTTCTTTAGGAAATTATATGTAACACTTTTTTTTGTTGTTGTTGTCAAAGGACACACATTGCCTAGCATAACCCCATCTTTCCGTTCCTAATGAGTCTCTGACATTACCTTAGTCTCTGTACCCTTCGCTGCACTCAGAAAATAAGTTTTTATACTCCTTCTTCAGTTACTATGTGTGGAAAACCACATTATTATTGATTGTGTAATGGTACTATGCTACTACCTAGATTCAAAAAATAAGGAGGTAGAGAACAATGAGCTGTTTTGGGTCTTTTGTGGATTTTTTGTTGTTGTTGTTTCGGTTTGGGTTTTTTTTTGGGGGGGGGGGGGGGGGGGTGTTGTTTGTGTTTGGTTTTTATGTGTGTTTGGTTTTTAATTGATGCTCATCACTTGTTACTAATTGGATCTGAAAGGGAAGGCAATTCAGAGGTTGGCAGAGGAAGGCAATATTGGCTACAAATATCCAAGTAATTAAAATGGTTCATACACTTTCTGAGCTCTACTCATAATGGAAATGGTGCTTTAGGTATGTCCTATCCACCACCTGCATCTCAAGGAGTTTTAGTTAGTCTGCTTTCCTCAAGAATCAAAGCTTATGTGAAGAGACTGTGTATATGTGTGCAACTTTCACACCCTCTCACTACATCTAATAACTTGGGACTCTCTTGGCCAGTTCAGTCCAATCTACAGAAGGGCAAAAGTCACCAAGTCATTAAACTCCTACAAGCTTTGTGAAAATAGGTGTCCAGATAAAGAGGGTATCCTATTATTATCCTAAATCAGGGGCATCAAAGAGTCACTCTGGCATTCATCCTTCAGCTGCAAGTACACAGGAACTGCTCAGGAGACTACATTTTAATCTAATGCTGTTTCAATATTTTCTTCCATGAAAAATTAACTCAGTGTATTTTAAAACACCAGACACTAGTAAGCTTCACAGCTTACTCTGAAAACATATTTTTGAGACACACCAAAAGCAGCAACTTAACTTCAGTCATGATTTGGCACCATCTTTTAGATGAGTTTACACTTCAGTGTATGTTGTTATCAGAAGCACATGACAACATTGCACCTGGAATATACAGACTGAAAAGGTATGAGTGCTTCAGTTTTAATTTGCTGACTTTCATTAGTTTGACACCAGTAAACAAACTGTTCCGTCAATTCTCAAAGGTAGAGGACAACCCAGGGGAATGATTTGTGCAAAACCCCTTATGCATTAAAATGTAAATTATGTTAATAGGGAGCTGCCCCATCAAACAAAAGAGTCAGGGAAATAACACATCTAAGAAAGTTAAATTATCAAGATTATTATTTCAGGGATATGATCTTATCCAGCACCAAACCATGACATTACTACCATATTTTTAACATCTTTACTTCTTATTGGTGTGAATATCCAAAGTAGGTAACACCAGATCCTTGGATGAGATAAAAATGAGAAAGCATCTTTAATGGTAATTCTGAACCTCACTACCAGAGAAATTTTGTCTTGCCTTTACATGCATCTTTAATGTCATTCCCCCTTCCACCCCAGCTCTTTATGATTTTAAATGCCTTTTCAATATGTTCAAGGCAAAATTCAGTTTGGCCAGCTGTAGGCTGCTTCAAGTCACAGGAGATGACACAGAACTCCACACTACTTTTATAACTGATTACAGTTTAGGGAATTTGCTGGATTTTAAAAGGGTATATTAGCTTTACTGGGGTGCATTAGGTAAGGTGAGCAAATTTAACACACTATGAAAAAAATCAGCATAACCAGATAGACATATAGATAAACCAATATAGTAAGTATATTTTTCTTCAAGTACAACAAATTGTGGTAATATTTTTACAGTGAAAACATGGGTAAAATAAATCAGTATAAGCTTTCAAAAATTATTTAGAATACCAGTATAAATCCTGTGAGAGATATGAATGTATGTGACTTTGAAGTGATGATGCCCTACTAAATGGATTCCTTCAGAGCAAGAGAAAGATTTGGTCCTAATGTTGTCTCCTACCACATTTCACATCTAGCAGTTAAAAGCCAGAGAAAACGCTTTGATTTTTAGTTCCATATTCAAGCAGTACAGTACTGACATATCAGGCAGGGAAGTTAGTTCAGGCAAACTCTGTATTTAGCCAGAGTGGCAAAGGCAAGATTTATGGCACGATGGTAAGAAACTCATTTCCCCTTTTCTTTAGCCTACCAGGCACTGGAGTGAACATGACTGTTACAGGAGAGGAAGGCATACAGGCAACTGCCAACGTGACCACTGCTCTCGTGAACACTGCTTTGAGATTGATGGGATGAGTATAGTTAAGCAAAAAATTATTTCCTCATAAGAAGGTGAATTCATTCCCTGTTGTGTTATTACTATCCAGAAATTCTACAAGAGAGACCACTGCTTTCCGCTGCTTCAGTCCTGGAATATTTTAGGTTATTTCTGAGCCTTTCAAGACTCTTCCTTTACTCAAATCCTAGCAATACACACTGGTGGTTTATAAATATTTGTTTATGCAAATATATTTTAATTCAAACATTTAATCTTGCCAGGTAAACATAAGAAAGATAATGGTGATGTACTTTTCACAGAAGATTTAGCTCACAGTATTAATTTCCTGTTTTTGTAAGCTTACCTCACTTGATGAAAATATTAACATGTGTAGCAGTGTATTTTATTTTCCGGTTTCTCAAGAAAATGTTTGGTTGCTACCACCTCTTTAGAGGCAGCAGCTTTTAACTGGAACAAGTTTTAAATTGAAAGAAGTGATTGAAAAAATAGTGTTGATGTACCACAGCACATGTCTGCTTGCTCATATTCATATAAAGTTGGTTTTATGGTGAATATCAACATGCAATTAGAAAGAGACAATGTAAGTAGTGCTGGGTCTCTGCAGAGTAATCTTTTAGCATTTGTAAGCTCCTTTCTTGTTTATGCTGCTGTCTATCAAACAACTCTCATGTTGAGACAATCAAGCTACCAAAATGAATGGCTATAAATACAGTCAAAGCAAGAGATAACAACAAGCAAAACACCTAAGTCCTCATTCGACGATGAAACGGCATTTTTGAGTGAGCAGTGTGTGATTAACCCACTGTATGTGGGGTCAATATGATTTATTCTCACAGCTATGCAGCCAGTCTTAGCCCTGGGCCGCACTTGCTCTCAAATATACAAGCCTTCTTCAAATCAACCCTTCGCTATGTCTAGTTAACACTCAGAGCTCTTAGGAAAATTAACTATCATGTCCTTCGTTTCAATTATTTCCACCCCCGCTTGGAAATCATTGTTAGCATAATAGACAGTTGAACCTAGTGAACTTTCTAGTCTCCAGTCCATCTATCTGCCATCTGAAATTCTCCAGTAGCCTAAAAGCAGATCTTGAAAACCAGAGACATGGTCAAAAAAGGAGTGTTTATTTTGTCTAAATTCTGAGTATTGTGTGAGCAGTACTCTCTTGGCCCGAAAGCAAAGAATAAAAACTGGTAGTCCATTACATTTTAAGACAATCAAGTGGTTCTACATGGAGGGAGAGTTGACTTCAGTTCAAACATATAATAGAAATTCCACATTTCATTAAAATAGTTATTTTGCATGTAGGGATGAACCTCTTACCTTTTGTAGCTATTCGAACACACTGAGTTTTGGTTTCCTGTTGAGGAAGGAAAAGTAAAGAAAACAGTCAAATCAGATTGCTTTTTCTTGACTTCCCCACTCCATAAATTTTCCCTAGACTTGCTGATCAGATGAGGAACTCAATAAAGTGTCTTGTGGCTCTGGACTTAGCAAGGGAGGAGACTGAATGATTTTGCCTTTACAAAAGCTGGTTTAAACCTAGACACTGGTCTGTACTATCCAAGATAACAATGGGGAAAAAAGGATGCAAAACAGCCCAAATGTAGTAAAATTTCAGATTATTCAAATCAAAAGGAAATCATGTCATAAGAATACAGAGAGAGGGTGCAGTGGAAGAGAAGGGGAGGACTGGTGCTCCGATTTATGTCATGGCATGTCACAGAAATCCTGAGCCAGTGTTGACCTGCAACAGCAGTGCGCAGCAAAGAAGGTACATTTGCTCAACACTGTCTCCAAACTTATGTCTTGCTGCATCGTAACAGTCTTTAACAGTCACCTAAAGATCATCAGCAACATTCTCCCTCATGCTTCTAAATGTGGAATGAGCAGAGAATCAGCCCAGGTATCCCTTCACATATGACACAGTAAATATACAACCTACATAATGTGCCCAGGAAAGACAGTGATTTGACAGCAATGTGCTTCAGAAGTTGTACACACAAAGAGAATTTGTATATATTTTAATTTTGGGGTTTTTTTACCCTATCATAAGTTCAGTCAGCAACTGAAACAAATGAAGAGAGAAATTACTTGCTTACGCACAGTTTGGACAACTTGAACAGATGAGGGTCAATCATAAATGGGTTTTCTGACCTTGTGGTACAATGTGCAGTCATTTTAAAGGCAAACATACTGAAATAGCATAAGGTTGCACGAGAGGATGCAGCTGTTGCTGTATTAGATCACTCTAAACAATATTATCATGTAATTAGAAAATATAATAATGACAGTTTTATTCTATAAAATATGCACCCTCTAGTCCTGCACCCTCCAGAGCTCCATTTCCAAACACATCCCCTGGGATATTTTTCCTCTTGAAAATTCCCAAGCAACAAGTAAAATATGTTGATGCTGTTTTGTAAAAATGGCTTGCAAAGAACGAGCAAAGCTGTGAGTTGAGGCTTCCCATAAATGTTCCGTAAAGGCAATTTTTCAATCTAAATGAAAGCCCTGCAAAGTTTATTGATATAATCTTAATTAGCATTCTCCCCAGTTACTGGATTTACATGTCCACTTTTGTTCAAATTGTCAGTGAGGGTCACAGAACAACCCTCATCCCAACACTACAGTGTATTTCAGAGTATAGTTTACTTCTCCTTGACTATTTTGGTGATCGCCCAGTTTATGGTAAAGTAACTGTTTTTTTCTGCAGCTCAGCAGTCATCTTACAACCACTAGAACTCAGTCCCACCAGAATGCAGTGCAATCCCCTCCAAAATCTAGCCCTGCAGATCCCTCTAGGAACAGAAATCTGATCCAAAGTTTTAAATCATAACAGGGAAAACCATTTTAGGATTCAACTCTCTCACAATCTGAAATCAAGCTAAAGTAAAAAATACTGTGTTCTTCCCTCATCTTCCACTTACCTGTCAAAATATGAAAGCCAGAAAAAAGACCTATTTTTGTATTTAGTATTTTTATTTTACCTTTCCCTCTCATTTATTTCTTGGGGAATGTAATAAATTTCCTTACAATTTAGTCTGCTGGAAGCCAGCAAAATCAAAAGGAATTATTTGTAGCAGGTGAGAAATACAGATGAGTGTCTGGCAGTTACCTTTTATTTTGCTGTGTTTGCTTCATACAGGTCTATAGATAAGAACTAAGAAGAGGGAATGGTCTCTTCCATCAGAAAAAGCATCCAGTTCTCAAGCAGCTCCAGTATAGTTTCATTAGCTACTACTTTGTCCCCATTTTGACTTGATGCGCATGCAATTTTCAGAACCATAAGCAGAAGGTGAGTTTTTCTTCAAAAGGCTCCAAGGCAAGACTGCCTGGTAGCTAGGATTTGTTCAGTCACCGTAGAGACACAAATGTAAGGAAGAGTAAACACAGATTCTACTCCATTCCAGTGCCTCTGGTGTGCTTCAGCAACTATCAATCAAGCTGTCCTTTCTAGTTCCTTTCTGACCCGCCTGGACACTTCATGTGGAGACTCCTGTGGAGATATTACTGCAATTTCCCTCAGTTTTCTAAACTGTAAGGAAAAATTCAAAATTTTTAAGTATCTGAAGCTTCTGTGCCTACCATGGTTTCCCTCCTCCCTGATTATTTCCCTTTCCCTCATCTTTCATTTACAAGAGGAAAAAGGAGCAACAGCATGGGGCTTGCAGAGCCACAGTGGTTCTTCCCTCCTGGAACTTCCTTCCCTGGTGCTCCTCCCCTTTCATATGCATACAGAGCCATCAGCAGTACTCAGCCACAGTTAAAAATGAAACACCAAGGAGGTAACAAATGTGAGGGATAGCCATACTTCTACTACTGCACAGCAATGGAGCAAGCCTGAAGTACACTTTTTCAGAAAGGCTCTTGTGAACACACCATGGGCCTGGGGTTACTTTTGCTCAAGCAAATTATTACTTTTATTTTTTTTTTCTTCTTGATATTCAATGCAAGAGCCTCACAGAGTTTGCAAAGTTTTATTAGCCTGCTGAGCAGCCCACGTTCTGTTTATCCTGCAGTAATTTAATCTTCTGAAGTGTGCAAGTACTGAGAATTGGGGAAAGGACTCTGGATGTTATTTACCAAGGAGGCAGAGTCACAGAACTGAAATGACTTCGCTCAGATGATTACTACGAGATGTATTAAACTCTCATCTAGTAGCAGTTGCTATGATACAAGGGCGGTGTGAAATGTGAATGGCACACTGCCATGCTGTCACAGCATGAAAGGGATTACAGCCGTGCCACTGCCAAACACCTACCTAACTATGTCCAACTCCAACAATCCTAACTGTCACCCCAGGCATGTCTTTGACTCCTTCCAGGAGAAAGGTGTGCTTGGCGCTTACCTTCTCGACACTGCTCATGGCCTGGAAATAGATGTTGTAGCCTTTCCGAGGAGCCAGAGGAGGGTTCCAGAAACCCTGGTAAGTCCTGTTGTCACCCACGGTAAAAGGGGCTGGCTCTGGCAGGTTTCCTGGGGGCAGCTCAGCAGCAAAGTAATATGGTGACCCTCCGGTAAGAGCGGTCTGATAGGTGACAGGGATTTGGTAGCACTCCATAGCACCTGTTTCTCGCTTTGTTCGGTGCGGGTGCAGCTCCTCAACAACAATCTGGTAGGCACTAGTGAGACAGAGGAAAAAGAACATCACTTTAAGGTCATTGGCTAAGGTCAAATCTCTTATCTCATAAAAATATTAACTCAATTGCTTTGTGTAAACTAAAAAAGAAAGCAAAGAAAAGCAAAAAGAGAAAGACAGCAGATATATAGATGCAGAGAAGAAACAAGGCTTCTTTAGCCTTGAGAAAAGAAGGCTGAGGAGAGATCTTATTGCTCTCTACAACTACCTGAAAGGAAGTTGTAGAGAGGAGGGAGTTGGTCTGTTCTTCCTGGTCACAAGTGACAGAACAAGAGAAAATGGCCTGGAGTTGAACCAGGGAGGTTCAGGATGGGTATTAGGAAGCATTTCCTTACAGAAAGGGTTGCCAGGCATTGGAATGGCCTGCCCAGGGAGGTGGTGGAGTCACCATCCTGGAAGTGTTGAAGAGGCGGTTAGATATTGTGCTTAGGGACATGGTTTAGTGGTTTTTGATAGGGCTAGGAATAAGGTTGGACTTGATGATCTTGAAGGTCTCTTCCAGACGAAAATATTCTATGGTTCTATGAATATAGCAAAGCCATCTAATTCATCCATTAGAAAGAAGCAGCATCCATTCTTTTCAGGAAAAACAATACAAATCTATACAACCTCCTAATAATTTTTTTTTTTTAAGAAACACAGGAATGAATCTGACTTTAAACTACAATAGATTAAACTCTTGGCTCATCGGAAGCATCTGAAGTTAGCATTTCCCTTTGAAATTTTATTAGAGAAAGCTGAGCTTCAAGGCCCAACATAATGACTGCCTCCAGACCGTGCTTGAAGCAGCAATTTCCAGTTGTCATATCATTAGAGACAGAATGTGCTGACAGGCTTCTCCACCTCATGACCTTGCTGTGTTTTTTATCTTGGCTCAGAGCTATACAGATCTAAAGTACAAGTGACATGCTGCAATACAAGCACAGATGGACAGAAATCTGTCCATTCCACCAAAATAGACTGGCTCATTCCTCTACAGTTGTCAATGATAAAATGTTACAAGTTGCTTAAGCAGATGCCATTCAGCCTATTAAAACACCATCCCAACCTCCCAATACCTCTCTTGAAATGGTCCATAGTTTGGTCACCTTTCAATACAACCTGCTCAAAATAGAACAGGTACTTAGAATTCTTCTTTCTCCTTTAGGGGAACTACCCAACTGCAGGTTGTTACCAACTCATTATCATCTTCTTCTGCTCTGCAACAGTACAGAACTTATCTACTGAGACCATGAGGCAATTCTTCAGTTTGTAAGAAAAGAGAGAAAAAGAGTTTTTGGGTTTTAAGAACTGTATGTATGCATACGCACACATACACACACATGTATGCATGCACATGATTTCTCATTTATATGCAGACATTTGAGGACATTATGAAATACTAGTATGAAAATATGACTAAGCATGTAGACAAGACTTGAAGATTCTCAATTAAACTCTCAGGATTGCCTGTCTTGCTTTTGTTTTAAAGCTTTCTAAACAGAAAAAGTAAATTTGAACAGAGTTCTCAAACTGTCACTGCATTGCTGCAGGGACTCAGAAGGCAAAGGCAAAGACAAAGGCAAAGGCAAAGACAATCCTCTTTCTTTAAGAACTTATGGGGCAGCATTAAATTATTTTGTCAATTTTCTCTGCTACTACTGCCCAGAAAACCCAATAACTGTAGTGGCAGAGATGAAGTATGATACTGGGGAATGGAGGAATGGAAAAAAGAAAAAATAAGGAATTACATGTCACATCTTTCTTGAGGTGAAAGAAAAAGTTAGCAACTTCTTTTCCTAGTACCTAAAAAATTAAGGAGGAAAGCCTCTTCCCTTTCAAAATGTCCAAGAAGAATATAGATGGTCAACTCAGTTTTGAAATTCCAGGTAAAAAAGGAAATGTAAACAAAAAAAAATGATGAGTTAGGTCCAGGGATCTCTGTTTCTCATAAACTCTTTGAGAGCTAAGCTTGGTTATAAATCACCTTCTGTGGTAAACTCAATGTATTAATAACCATGTCCAGTTAATGTGGCCTGCACCAACAAATCACTTCCACAAGACCCCTGTGCATCCAGAATCTTTCTTTATGTTTAAAAATTAATGTACTAGCAAAAAACCCCATAAAAGTGTTGATATTTTACAAACTTGACCAGATGTAAAACATTAAAAATAATTTTTGTTTGTCATGTCCTGAGGGAGAACATGACTACCAGCATTCACTCCCTCCCTGACCTGTCACTGGACCCAGGCAGGGTTAAAACCACTGTTCCCAAACTGGGCAGTCAACCAAATGGAGAGTACTGGGAACACAGACATTGCGTCTCTGATCCCTCTGTTCTGCAGTCTTCTCTCATGAGCTGCCAAAGAACTGGGACCGACACAAATTCTGCTCTTCGAAGTGCCAGGAGAGCAGGAAACTTGTCATCTGTGACACGGTGCCAACTTAGGAGGGGCAAGACAGCAGGGAGAGCAGAAGGACAGTGCAACATCTGCATGTGATGGAGGCAACTGTCTCCTGGAACAGCCCAGTTTTTCATGCAGCTCAGAAGCCGAGACCCACCACAGTTACCAAATTAACCCTTGTCCTGCCCCTCACCCTCCCATTTTATAGAATAAGGGGTAAATGAGGTATCTTTTTTAAGGCAAACATTCTTTTTAAGGCTCAAGTCTTTTTCTTTTTGGAGACTGTATCAAACCAAAAATCAAAGATGAAGAGCATAGGATCTAAATATTAGGATAGGAGTTAAATACTAGGAAAGTCTCTTTTAATAGCATTCCTTAAAAACATGGTAATTTTTTCAATGTGATATAGAAGGAATGGCAAAATTTTAAGCATGAGATCACAATAAAATGTGAAGGTCCTGAAAAATTTTCAAATAAAGCAATTTACATTAAACACCCTTGCAGAAATAATGCTTTTTGAACCTGTATACCTGAAAAGGTATACAATGGGGAAAATTCTGTGCCTATACTCTTTGGAAAGGGGATCTGGCAGTATTTTTCATGCAACACTAAAGGCTAACAAGACACGGAGGAATACAGTCATTTACCTCTGGGCCCTTTTTGATAACATCTGTCTAAACCCACTTACTAAACGCTATAGTGGCTCCAAAGCAGCTCTGCTACTCTGTGTATATATAATAGCGTTCAGAAAGGACGCCCTGCTGGAAGATGTGAAGAAAAAGGCCAGAGTTAAGTTTGCAAATTGAAAAGTGGGGTGTTCAGTGGCTGCAAATGTGGTCTGGTATCAGGCTATAAGAGAAAGTTTAAAGGGTATTTATTCTGCTTCAATTATCTTTTGTTTTCTACATTTATTTTTGTATAACTGTGGGAATTAAATTACTGAGAGAGCTTTCATGTGACCAGAGATGAGGAAATTCCTACAATAGCAATTTTTTCCCAATCTTCCCATACAGCAAAGAAGGAATAAAAGAAAGACTTAAAGAGGGAGGAGTGGAAAACCGATATGACGATATTGCTTCTCCCTGATGACTAAAACAAATTATGAGCTATTCTAAAGAGTAACACAAATTTCAGAACCTGCAACATAAGTCATTGGGATCATAAAGGCCAAACAGTTGACCGAAACAGACAGATAAGCAGGGAAAGCGGTGACGGAGGTGAAGAACTTAACTTTTCATGTTAAATATTTCTTTTCATTGTAAGTAAACCTGCACAGTACCTTCCTATTGACCAAGACGATTACAAACAGTAGAAGGAGTCCCCTTCCCAGCAGCTCTTGCTTTTCACCCCTCCCTAAAACTTCAGGCTCCCAAAGAGGTATGGCAGTGGTAACATGTTCAAGCTTCAGCTCTCTTCTGACTAAGCTTTAATATCAGCTAGAGATTTCCTTCTATGACTCTAGTGGAGACATAGAGTCTTCTACTTTGACAGATGCCAGACTGACTGACACCCTAAGTAACAACCCCAGCTCTTGGAATTCTGACTGACAACTACGTATTAGCTGTTCCCTGACATGGTCCATTTAATTAATCTTGCTGCAAATTAAAAAAAAAAACCTGATTTTGCATATGGAGGTACAAGAAAAACACTTTACCAATCAAATCAAACAGATTTCATTATTAAATAGTTGCCTATGCTGATTCTAAAAGATGTTCTTCATAATTCTTATATGCAGTAGGATTTGAAAACACAAGACTGTTTTGCTGGTGCTACGTTAGGATCCTTCAGAAAAAACTACAGCGACAAATCACGTCTTCAGATGAATCACCATTTATGCTACTGACTGGGATCTCATCCACAAGATTGATGGTGAACAGTACACACTTCACAGTGAGTCTGAGCCATCTAGCCCTGTCTCCCTTTGCATTTTCAGTTTGTAATTTAGTTCAAAACTTCAGGAGGCCATAAAGAATGCTAGAGATTACACGATAACACTTGACAGGGAAGATATGATTAGAGTCACATTTAAACTGTGACTACTATGGCATGCAGTGTCTTAAAGAAATGACTGACAGCCACACATAGATTTCACTTGAGTTAAGGAATATCTGTTTCCTGGGGGGCTACGCTGATGGAGAGGCTGAGGTACAACAAAATCTGATCATACTGTAATTCTGTTTGTAAAAGCAAAAGAGCACAAGACTAATGTTTGGGTTCTTTTCTCTCTTTTCTTTTTTTTTTTTTTCCTTTTCTTTTCTCTTTTCTTTTCTTTTTTCCTTTTCTTTTCCTTTTTCAAACATGGACATACTGCTATTAAATAAATGGTCCTTTGACCATCTACAGCTCCAAGGATTGAAGGACTGGGTGCAAACATACCTTTTCAAAAAGCCAACTGTATTCTTTAATTTCAGGCTAAAGAACAGCATTTGAGTCCCTTCTACTCAATCACAGCTGCAGGCACGGCGATGTGTTTTTTCCCACCTGCCTAGTAACACTTATCATGGCAGCAAGCCAGCTTGTAGTGGAAACACAACTGCAGTGTGGATGGACTGAAGCTTCACTAAAATGCATCATGAAGTTTAGTGAAATGCATCGAGTCCATTCAGAATTTCAGTGTGCTACATTTATCTCCCCTACTAAGAAGCTGCTGAGAAATACCTGGCCACAACGTGCATCACTTCAGGAACTATGGGACTATGTCCTCTGCATTCCCCTGGAGAATACTCCTCATTCCAAGCAAGGAATAGACCACCTGGTTTATTTTAAGAATAAAGACCAGCTTTCTGGTTATGTTAAGGGTCTTATTTCCTTGTTCTCATGAAGTCAGAAATGTAATGTAATGTCTTATGCTTTAGAAAGCAACTGAAGTGGCAAAGGAAGATGGGAGACAGAAAGAAAGACATGCTTTTTGGAGAACATAATCAAACAACAGTTATTAATATTCTACCAAACTATCCCTATCAAACTAACTATTAACATTTAGTACATAGATCCTTTCTGCCACCTTCATAGGCCACAGTGGCAAGCTCATGCTATAGAACTGATGATGATGTAAGGAAAATTGAAGGAATAAATGTGAAGTGGTGTGCTGTAGATTTACTTTGCAGTGAGTTACTTGCCTGTCAGTGAGGTGTAGAGAAACCAGAGCTCCCTGATCTAGGTATGAGTATTCCTTTAGCCATATTCCAGCATGCTACCAGTTCATGAAAGAAAACACCCAGGAGAGAAACCTGGGATACAAGACTCCTCTCAGGGTAAACAGTGGGAATGAAGGCAGGAGCCCACTCTGCACAAATGTGCCACAGAGCAGTTGCTGTTGAGAAGATGAACACCACTGCCAGCAGATCCCAGTGGTGTCTGGCAGGCGTGCTCTGGGCGACCCTACACATCAGCCCCCTTGGGGAGCCAGGCACAAGACAAAGGATTTGGCAAGGATTAGATGAGAGATAGGTAACCACATTTCTCAAACAGGTATAGCTTTGAACGTGGCCAGCAATGGGACACCTAGAAGGCTTTAAAAGTGCATACAAAGGCATATAGTGAGGTTAATTACCTGCATAACTTGGGAGCATTTTCACATCACAGGTCTATTTTCTATGGTATTAATTCTACAAAAATCCTGCTTTAGGAATCCAAGTCCTGTACTGAATGTAGTTCTGTACACTTTATCATTCTTCACATCCATAAAAACCCTAGGTTTTCTCCAGGGTAATCCTTCAGAAACTAATGATGTATGGGGTTACAATTTTATTTATGAATATAACACATCAATATCTTCTATTAAGAGGATGAATCTGGATTACCTTCTATGACAAAATATAAATAACCTGATCATATCAATCATAAGGGTGACTATATGATAAGCAGATAAAAATTCTTACAGGTACATGACTCATCCCCACAATATCCACGTAAAACACACATCCCTCTTAATGGAAATATGCTTAAGAAACAGTTAATTTTCCTTTACTTTTAGGGCTCGGGGACATTGCTTGACCTGAGCTGAGCCACAGTAACTGACTTAATGTAACAAAGAATGAAATGCATTAGACTCCATTTCTCTAAAATGTCACAAGGGTAAGAGCATGAAAAGGTTCTGGTGCTCAGTAGCTAATTAACCCCCAATTAGTCAACCCTGTCCCTGAATATTGCTGAAGCAGCTACATCAGTAAAACACAAATGGAATCAAATAATAACACAAAAATTTTGCACTAACAAGCAGAAGGAAAGAGCAGGATGTGGACTAATCTTTGCAAACAGAATTAAATTATCTCTCACTAGAGAGCAGAAAGGGAAAGACCCCTCAAAGTTAACATAAATGAAACATTTTAATATGATTATGGGACATGCCAAATAAAATTTAATAGCTTGCTACATGATTTCAAGTAAGAAGCACTCAGAGGAAAAAGGTCAAATAGTTTGTATTCATCACTATTATTCTCCCATTCCCTCTGAGCTTCCAATTTTCCAGTCATACATAGATGCTGTAGAATTGCTGATTTGAAGCACTGTTGAGAAGGTAGTGTTATTTTCAAATCCACTTTCTGACAAACGCCTTTCAACTTTGCATTTCAGAGACACTGTGAGGAAGTAAAATGAAATGATAATGGATAGGAGGGGGTCCTGAGGACCCTAAATCAAACAGGACAGACAGCTGGATGATTCTGGTCATTATTACCTTTTTAAAGAAACCAAGTAAACAAAAAACCCAACAAAACCAAAAAACCCACACAAGAATTTTTTCTTTTTGAGTTACAGAACTATCAGTAAGGTCAGTCTAGCTAAGAAAAACAACAGTAATAATATCACTTGGAAATGAACCGCTCTATGAGCTGTATGATAGCATATAATCAACTTAAAAAAAAAACCTTAATTTTTTTATTTTTTTACCTGATAGGTGCACCTTTGGCCTGTGCTGGTCTCAAGAGGACAGTTATAGTAGTAGCAGTTTCATTAAGAGATGCATCAACCCCTTCGTAGTCCGGTAAAGTGGGAGCTGATTAATGTTGCGTGGGAAGGAAAAGAACAAGAAACAAATCAGTGAAAACATTTTGAATTTTCATGAGATTGTGTCTGTTTGCAGTACCACAATCTTCATCATCTACAGTGAGTCTTTCGTAATGATTTTTCAGTCAGTAGAGCATGAATGGGACTTCAACAATTGATAACCCCATCCCTAACTGCTCCCCCTCATATCATGATACCTATCAAGTTATACAGATGTATGCAAGAAGGACTGAAAGAGAGGGAGGAGGTGACTGCCAAGTAACTGTAAGACTACAAAATCTCATTTTGGTCTTGCGCCTTCTCCCTTATAAACAACAATATTCACCATCTTGAAGACCCAGTCTCTACCATCTCTCTTTATTTCTCCAACAATTTAAGAACCTTCCACACTTCCTCTTAAGTGTCACGGGAGACCACACCAATCCCAATCAGAGAGTGCATAGACATGCATTTCTGGACTAGAACTGGACGGAGAAGTCTATTCCCATTCCCATTCCTCCTTCCATTTCTAACAAAGGATGGCCAAACTGCTCACTAATCAGCTTCTGAACTGCTGAAGTTTTCAGACCAGGGTATTAAGAAAATAAAAAATCCAAGTCAAAACTAGAAGCAGCTCAGGAACTAGTTCACTAATAGAACGGCTGTCAAGCCTTCATGGCAGCAGTATTTATTGTGGGTTGGATGATGTTGGTGACTACTTCAAGTATCCAACTTTAACCTGCTGCCGCAAACCTGATACAGCCCTCACTGACAAAACTGTTGCGGACTTCAGCTGTAGCGCGAGAGAAGAAACAGGATTTTCTGCGATTCAAAAAATTATATTCAATTTCTATTAATTACTGATCTTTAACAAGATTGAAAACTACCTGCATGTTTGGTTTTTTTTTTTTTTTTAAATATGTGGCTGTATCTTTATAAAACTGTTAATGATGCCTGTATATTTAAAAATGAACTTTACCAAAGAAGATGTTTCCTAGTAGGATGTCATTCCTTTCAGTCAAAATAATCTTACAATAATATATCAATAGACAGAAGAACATTGAAACATTAGAAATCTTTCATTAGTTCCAGATGCTAGATGAACACGAAAATTACTCTTATTTCAGGAAATATTATAGAAATAATACTCATTTAATGTTCATTTACAAATTACTGTTTACACCATGTTCATTAGGATCACAACAACAACTTGTAAGCTTGGTTAAAAGGAATACTTCTGCTCCTCATTAAAATAAAGCTAGCATTTCCTGAAAGACATGCGTTGCTTCATAAAGAGCATCAATTAAACTAGAAGTAGCAATAAACTAGACAACAGTTCAGCATAAAGGAAAATGAAATAAAAAATCAGACTGAAATTCAGATACAAAGGGTGTCAGAGCCCTCCTTTAAGCTTTCCTAGTACTAACCATACTTCACAAACTGACAGACCCATACTGTGTCTACAAAGTGTGGTAGACTGGATTCTGCACAGAAGTCCTAAAATTTCTGTGGGGGAAAGAAAGAGGGCATATCTGAAGAAGCCTGAACACACTGTAGTCCTAAATAATCCAGACACGTTGATGTGCTTATTTCTCCCAATAATGAAATGTCTTAGGGACACACATGCTAGCAAGATATGACACAGTTACACTTTTTTTGGTTTTAGCTCCTGTAAGGAGGTTAGAAGACAAGTATTCAAGTACTACACCACCGTTATACCTGAAAACTGATAAACTAGAATTTGTCGTGAAGAAACACAAGGACCTTAAAACAAGCTGAGTAAAATATTAGACTTCAAAACAACCTAATAGCTAGATAAACAGAACAGAACATGTCGTTTGGTTTTTTTTAGTGGTTTGGTTGTTTTTCTTGAAAGGGCTGGCATATGAAGAGTGCTACTGCTTATGTGCTGGGGTGGAATTCAACAAATTCTTCCAGTTAACTCTGACAACTACAGCATTTCACTTGCTACATATTTTAAGGAGCTATGCCTTGAATTTTCTGACATTTTCATTTATGTGCATGTTTTTGGAAACTTGTTGAGGAGTCTACATGAGTAATTTCCCTTAGAAATGGTAGGTGGATTCCAATACATTATTAAGTTCCCTTTCCAGGACAATATTATGGCATATAATAAGGAAAATAGCCTGCTTTGTGATGTTTACATTTCTAAATAACTGACTTATTTGATGTCTGCCAAGCTCTGAAGTTGCCATGTCATAAAATCAACAGTCTCTCCAGATATGGCATTGACTTACCTTTTTACCTATCTTAGTTTTTGACAATAATACTGAATTTTAAGAAAATAAATAAAAAAAACCCTAAAGCATTCCATTTGACATTACTTTCTTCTAGAGTTTACAGTGTGTTAGAGTCGGTGCATTGCAGTAAGCGAACAAAGCATGAGAAGCAGACCTATATGAATCTGGCAAAAGAAATTCATACTTCCTCCCAGTTGTCCCAATTCCTTTATAGTTGTGTGCTGCTAAGTGGTGTCACCTTGAGTAAATCAGTTAAGTTTTTGCATCTGACTCTACTAATCTGCAAAACAAATATAGTACTTAGTGGTCTATAGAGTGCTGTAAGGCTTAATCAGTTAAAGTTTATACAGCACTTCAAAATCTTTAGATGTAAGTACAAGATTACACAAAATCAAACAGTTAACAACTACAGGTGTGCAATTTCCACCTCATGCACGTATTTATCCCTGAACTTAAGCTACTGTTTGACAAATAACACTCAAATAACACTCAAAGCCATTTTCAGTACCATTTTCCACAAGATGATAGGATTTTGGGGAAGGTTTCTTTCCTATTTCATGATTTTTCAAATTTCACCCAAAAAATCTAAAAATATTTCCCTCTCCCATTTCCTCTTTTTATGTAATTGTTTGGTTTTGTGGTTTTATTTTGTTTGTTTGCTTGTTTGATTGATTTTTTTGTTTGTTTGTTTTTCTTACCTGAGATGTTGGTTGTTACATTGATTGTGGTTGCTGGTCCAAACCCTTTGACGGTGCTTGCACGTAGAAAGAACTGGTAGGTAGTACCAGGATGCAAGTGTGAGAAGACGTGGTGCGTGCTGTTCCATAGCTTCGACACAGTTTGCGGAGGTCCTGCAACTGGAACTGCAGGATCAAACGACCTTATGCTGCTATAGCTGACCTGTGAAAACAAATATTTTCGTAAGCAATATTTATTATTTCACTTCTGGGCACAACGGGATTAGGTCAGCTTGGTTGGAAAGACACACACTCATCTAGCTACCCAGCTCTGCTGGGGATACTATGAGGACTTGATGTGTATTAATGTAGCTTCACTTGAAAGGTTATTCAGGTGCCCTTCATCTCTCTTTGTGATTTTAGTTCACATATGGAAAATTTCAATGTTACATTTAAGGTAGGACACCTCTACCATCCTCCCCGTCTCCATCAAACATATTTATTTTTCACTTCAGCAATACATTTTCTTCTCCTCTTCTAGTAATTGTATTTCAATAATTTCGAAACCAAGCTAATATATTTAAAGCCAACAATGATATCTTAATTTACTGGTTTTGACTGGGATGGATAAAGTTCATTTTCTTCATAGTAGTTTGTATGGTGCTGTGTCTTGGTTTTGTGATTAAAACACAAAAGCTTGCAATTTCACCCTTCCAATTCTTCCTCCATCCCACTATAATGGCGTGGTAGAGCAGCTAAGTCAGGCTGAGCTGCCCACCAGCGTTAACCCACACTAAAGAACTTTGTCAGAATTAAATAGATAAATGGATTTAAGGTGTTTTGTTTGGTTAATTGGTTTGTCTTCCCCTTTCATTCACTACTACATAAAATTATATCCCCTCTTCTTTTAAAAAAGGAGCGCTGGAGAGGATGGTGTTTGTGTTTCCTGACAAACTCCTCTGGAGGTCCCCAGAAGGCTAATGTACTAAATATGCTTTAAACAGAATATATATGGAGGTCTCCTAGAAGGTTGCTGTCTAAAGATCCAACAAGGCTAAAAAACATTACTCCAAATTTAATAAACACCTTGCTTTTCCTGTAACCTTCTCTTCCAACAAAGAAGATTTCACAGATCACGGCTGTCATGGCTTTGGAAGGGTGCATAGTAATGATACAAGATTTTTAAAACTAGCACTCCCTACGTGGATTGTAATACTGTTATAGTCACAAGCTAAAGCCACTTGACAGGGCTGTCCAGCCAACACCATATTAAAAAAAATCGTAATTTTGGTGCCTATGTATTCACTACTTAAAATCCCATATTCTGTAAATGAAAGCTGCATATAACTGGATAGCTGCCTATAGAACATAAACACCTACTGTCAGCTACCCCTCCTGTCGCACTTTCTTAGCCCTGTCTTATGCTTGTTAACTGTTTAATGATTACCTCATACTGAGTAATGATGCCATTTGGATCCACAGGTTCCTTCCAGTTGAGGAAGATCTTATCTTCAAAAGGAGTTCCTTTCACCGACTTGGCAGGGATAGGGCCTGGCACTACAAACAAAATAAAACTTTTAAAAATAGGGAATTCAAGAGACAGAAAAATTAAAGAGATAACAGAACATTCTATTAAAACCAAAAGTGAGCGTGGGTTTGTTTTTTTTTTTTTTTTTAAATATTCATTTGCATGCAAAAGACAGTGCTACAGAGTATGAAAAAGCACTTCAAAGTGTATTTTGTCATTTGCAGTGCAAAGAGAGCATGAAGTTGAAACGTTATCCCCACATATGGTTTTCAAAACTTCATGCAAAGTCAAATTGTCTCATAGTATAGCCAGGGGAAACAGTTCAGGCTACATTATGTCTTCAGGGAACATCACTGAACTCTGTAACAAGCGTATCTCAGGACAAGGACTACATGGGTTTAAAATCCTTTTAAAAAGAAAAATCAAAGGCAAGAGAGAGCCTCTGTTATATAGCACCTTCCAAACGAGAGAAATGCTTACAGAATAGTTTTTGGTCACCCCTTCTTATGATCTGTTGTTTTAAAAGAAATCCTTGTTTACAGAGGGGGTTGGGCACCGGGCAAACACACCAGCTCAGCTGCCGCTTCTTGCAGCCACTGACGTGCTCATGCTGCTGAAGGATGAAAACTGCTTACTTCAAATCCTTCCAAGAAGAGACATTTTCAAAGCTTTGAACTGAACCACACTAAGATGACCATGCTTTCTTATTTTAAATGGAACCAATATCCCTGGTGTAATAACAAGCCTGAAGTTTCACCTCAGGCCTCTTTGCCTGAGTGATTCATAGTACCTGGTAATCCCATCAACACCAGGCAGAAGTGCTTAGCTATCTCCCATTTCAGCTTACAAGATATTTTTGCTACACATATGGTCCCTATTTAACCACAGCAGCTCACCTAGGTTTGAACACATATATGCTGAAAGAAGGGGATGAGGATAAGAAAGTGCCTGAAGAAACCGTGATCAAACCCTCCCCTCTCAAAAAGCCAAAGTTGCACAAATCTGTAGTCTCTCAAGCTAAAATTTACTTTTCTTTATTATATTGACACATATTTCTCACCTTAATCAGCCTATTTTCTTCACTGAAACCTTCACTGAGACTCACCCATGACATTTCTTGGGTATTAACTATCAAAGCAGACTGAAGTTTTACAAAGACTAAAAGTAAATTAAAACCCACTGGATCAAATGAAGCACCGGGCACTGTGTTAGTAGCACCAAGGAGTGAGTGGTCTGTCCCAATAGTGGGACTCATTTCAGTCTGTTCAGTTTATACAGAAGGTATAAATTATTATTTGACCCTTGGTACAAACAACGTCATTTGGCACATTAATAATAAATTAACGGAGTCACAAAAGCCCACAAGTGAACAGATGAGAGCTTCACAGAAACTGTCCATTTATCTATCAAACAGAGACTCGGGAGAAGTTAACTGAAATCACACACTGCTCTTTTGCTTCAGTGTCCTGATGCAGACTTGGCAGTGGATGAAGGCTGACGCACCATGACAGCCCCCTGTGTGCTGCTCATGGCATTGAGAGACTTCCTATAGGCAACTCTTTGCTCGTCATGGGAATGGTCTACTGCTTTTCTTCTCTACATCTCAAATGAGGTATGAAAATACCCTGATGCACACAACACTTTCCCTGGAAGATGTATGCACCTGTGTGTGTGTGTACATACACATCTGTGTCTGGGAAAGGACACGTGAATGCACCAGGGTATGTACAAAGAATAAAGCACTTGAGGGAAACAGAAAAAGGACACGGTTGCTCAAAAACCTACAACATACTTTTTGCATGGTGTTTTTAAGGAACATGTTTCACATTCAATGGAAACTGGGTGCAGGGCTCTACATTTGAGGGTTGCATAAAGCCTCCTACATTATCTGTTTAAACACTCAAGTGGGAGAAGCCTCTATCTAGGCACATTACATCGCATGACTGTGTTTTCTTTTCCTGCAGTATAAAATTTGTGCTTGTGGGAGCAGCAGCAATGTTAAACTAACTGGAAGTACATGATCCCAGTTAGTTTCATGCATCTCTTCCCGCTGGCATGGGAAGGGCACAAGAGCAGAAGCTACCACAGCAATGAGTAGCTTGCTAAGAATCCCACTAAATATAAGGTCAGAAAGCAAAAGACAGCAAGTGTCTAGAGAAAGAGAGAAGTGATTCCCACAAACATCACCGACCCCCACAAATTCACAAAAAATGAAGCTTGGGATCAGCTTAATTTCTCTGAGAGCTCAATTTAAACTAAAACAAAGAAACAAATAAAAGTTCAAATGCCCATAAAAAGGAATATAAATTAAGTTTAGTTTGAAGGAAACATTTTGATGGGTCTGAAGTTATTTTTCCCCTTCTATTTTTCAGTTCAACCACAGTAAAAACACCTTTTAATTGCACAGCTTTACCAAAGGGGCAAAGGGAAGTGAGGAAAGAGGAAAGCAGAAACAAAGGAATTTACTTAAAGAACAGAATATCTGTGAACAGGCCCTCAAATTTCATCAGTCAGGTTAGTCAAAACAATGCCTAATCACTCTCTCATTTATGTTTTTATGTCTTTGTTCTCAGTCCAGTGTTAGTTACAAACAGAAATTTTAAAAAGTCTGAAATTAGTTAAAAAAGCCCAAACAAACAACAAACCAAGAACAAAAGAACAGCAAGGTAACTAACCTGATGGTAACAATACTTTGAAGACGGGTAGGCATGGTAGGCAGCCATTGCTGTCTAATCCCTATGAATACCAGCAGGACTCTATAGACTTAAGAAACACCTTAAACTTCTCTCTCTCCAAAGCAGTGTTAAGAGCCTCCCTTGTTATACAGTATTGATCAAGGACTCAGGTGAAAAACAGCCAGGTAAACATCATCCTTGTGCTGATAATAGCTTTCAAAAATTGCTTCACAACCAGCCCAAAAGGCTTTCTTCAGGCTTGTGTTATGCATCTCCAGAAGCCCTATCGCTCACCTCTGAGAGCCCCTCTGATGCTTTCTCAATGCCTATTCCTCTTCCTACGTGAGCTTTTGCTCTTCCTTTTGGACTTATGGACAGCCAATACCAAATCAAAACACTCAAGACTATTACAAGTGTATATTAAGGTGAGGTATTTTAAGATTCCCTATGAATGTCCAGGTATTTGAATAATTCACAAAGTACAAGTAGCTGCTAGAGAAGTTGGACTTGGACCTTTTGGCCTCTTCACTCTCCCTTTAAAAGATTCTGGTCCCATTGATTTCCTTTCCATCTGCTGACCTTGTGAAGCATGACCCCACCATCTCTCAGTGACAACAACAGTAAACATTCTTCCTTTCACATGCATTATTCTATGCTAAACTTCCAACCAGTCAAGGTTTACACTTATCTGAAGAAGTGAAATTCTTTAGGTTGGTGTAACTGTATGGGTTTCAGAAGACATTTTGACCTTAAACAAAAAAACACCATACATTTTTCCTGTAAAAAAAGTATACAAACATAAAATACACATGTATATAAATGTAACATAAAACAAATTCAAAGGGAATTTCAGCAAGGTTTTATAGTGGAAACACCACAAGCTCTTCTTTCATGATTTACATGCATCTCCAGAGCCCTTTTAATGAAGCTATAGATTCATATAGTGAATAGCTGATAATCTTTTCTTCTAGGTATATGTAGAATGTGGTCTTTTATACATACTATGCATAATAAAAGTACAAGCCATCAATCTGACATCAGACCAATTCATTTTAGAGCAATATCTATGCATTAAATTATGTCACAGTCACAAATAAATCATTAGTCACAAATAGTGTCACTTAAACCTTGTTCTACACTAACTTAACGAGGAATTTATATCACAGTGCATTACTTCTGGAAGAACAACATATTAACTGACACCAACCACTATAAAAATGAATTTATATTCCTTCAGTTTTCCTGCTACAAAATAATGAAAGTGCATGTAAACAGAGTATTTTTATTATTATACTCTGTGAAAGCTGTGCAGAGTATTATTATGCTATAAGGTAAAGGCTATGTGCAGATATATGCACAATTATACTGTTAAAAAATCCTTTGTGATACTCAAAAAGAAAAGTGTATCAGCAGCAAACTTACAGCCTTTCTCCAAAGATAGGTGCTCATTTTCAGGAGACAGTGACAGTCAATCTCTTCTACTGTTCAGCTGTTACAAGCAATTGAAATGGCCCACTTTTCCTTTAGTTTTTTTTCTGAGGGATTTACCATTTTAACTTTATGTGTTGTTACAACTCAAAACTAAGGCTTTAATAGAAGCAAATTTTATATAACAAAAAGGAAAAAAAAAACCCCAAAACAGTCTTTATCATGAATATTACGACTAAAGGTGGTGACAAAAATGATTTCTTTGGAAATCACTCAAGTTGTACCATTTACATTGAAGAACAAAACGCTATTGGGTGTTCTCGAGAAGAAAAACGATTGCCTGTTAAGTCTCCTTTTTGGTCCATGATCTCCTCCTGGAGGAGCAGGATTGGCACAGGCACCATGGGAAGTGGCAGGGGTGCTGCCCTCCCCAGGGGGCGGGCACTGGAGGAGCACTGGGCCACAATCCCTGGGCAAAAGCCCACAGCCCCGCATCACCCACCTGGGGCTACTGCTGGACTGCAGGGGCACTGACCCACTCACGCCTGTGACAGGTTGCCACACCTTCCAGCCTGCCTAAAATGAACCGCAATCAGGCTACTGAGCAAGCTGGTAGAGGCTGATCAGTCTCAGAGGTGGAGGCAATCACTGCAGCTACTGGCACAAATACCAAATGGGGTTAAATCCATGAATGCTGGATTTGCTGAATCCAGGGGCTCTGGCACCTAAAGCAGTATATTGTTCAAAGCCTTTTTACACCAAATGCTGACTTCAGCACTCCTCATTTCTGGGATTTGGAAATGCTTCTCCATGCCAGGGTGAAATAACCTCACATACCTTCTGACTTCCTAAAAATATGCAAATCAATATTCAGAGAGGGCTTTCAGCTACCGAATGGTTGGGAATAACAGGAACTCATGGGGTCAGGGTGTAAGCCCACATTCCACCACGAACTGCTGAAAAAGCTGCTAATTCTGGCCTCTTTGCAGGCATCATTATGTCAAACACACCACTTCAACAAAGAATCTCATATGTGATAGCACTTTTTCAGCTATAGAGCTTCTAATATAGGTATCTAAAGGAAATGAAAGTAGGAAGTTGTTTCAGCCAGTGTAAATAGTTCTGTGTTTCAGAGCCATTTTTTTCCTAAGCTATTGATAGAAAAATCTAGCCTGTATTTCTAGTCTCTTCAATATCTTAAAACAGCTTACCTCACTTAGCATTTCTTCAGTGTAGGCTTAAAAAATAAATCTCTGCTAATAATTTCAATGTTTTTCATACTTTCTAACAAATCAACTTTTCTCATGTCTTTAATAAAAAAGTGCTCATGTGTATTTCTGCAACCACTTTTCCTCTCTTGCCTGATGATATGCTGATAGCAAACCTTACCCCTTACCTATCATCTGAACAAAAAGAACTGGGGTTATTTACATGAACAGAAGGACAAATAGGTTATCCCAAGCTCCTTTTACCAATGGCAATAGGTCAGTTACAATCTATTTCAATTTACTGACACTAAAGACATAAAAGTACCTCCCTTATTTGACTATATAGACACTAAATTTTGCCACTGCTCATGACACATATGTCATTAGTCTGCCTTTTTGGTCAAGGATTGAGGTCAAAACCTTTAGCGGCAGCATTTACGAACAACTTCACATTAAAACTTACTATTCATGGTTTTCTCATTATTAATGACAACCATTTGCCAGTTTTTTTTCCCAGTAGGATTACCATACCAGGTTCACTTGACATACATGCACATGTCACTTAGATAGTTAACACATTTTTTGAGACAGTTTTCTATTTCAAGCAATCTTTCCAGCCTTCCTCTCCTTTGCAGCACTGAACGTACTGTCTGCTCATGTTACTGCATTATTTTTTCTCCCAGGTAGGCTATATTTTTTTACTTTTACAATGCTACTAGTAGAATTTTATGCCTGTGTTTTTCCAAAGCTCTTCAAGTCTTGTTTATTTATTTGTTTCCTTTGATTGAAGCATATTTTCTACCTTATCTTTTGTTTGCCCCAGTATTTTCCTGGGGTGCAAGAAGAACTCGAAAAAGCACAAAGGAAAAGTGTTTCCCATATCAAATAGTAAACGGAGGAAAAAAAATGTAAATATTTATATTTTAATTCTTTTTTTCAACTTACAGCCCTAAGATCAAACACAGAAAAATACTAAATGTCAATTACTTCCATAAAATCCTCCCTTGAAGTTGGTGGAAGGTATTTCCTCTTCACACATTTAGAACACTAGGTGTACTAACTTTTTAAAATTGTTGTCCTCTAATTATAACATTTCTCCCTTTCTCTGCTGTTTCCCAGAGTGGTGAGCCTGCTGGAGTTTTCCCAGGAGCATGAGTAATGGTTGGGCAGTTGGTGTCTTAACCCTGCATCACAGCTCTACATATCTCTGCATGGAGCTGAATGAGCCATGCTCTCTGAAAGATCAGGGGGCCTCGTTTGTGTCCAATGAGCATGTCCTTTGGCTCAGACCAAAGCTCTGGTACACTTAAAGCCCCAAAATGGGTACTTATCCTATTCCAAGTGATCTTTTTCAATTAGCTGTTTGCCTGCTGTTAGCTGACACACTCCCTTACTAGTTATAAAATCACCATCAAACACTTTGAGCTTCACAATTTGCTTTCTCTGTAGCTGCTCTCTCAGAGCTAATGCCACTATTCCTGTTAATCCATTGCCTTTTAAAATTTAAGGAAGCATTTATCTGCTTTAATCCCATTCACCATCAGCTGCTCTTAAAAGGGTCCCTCTGAGTTCTCAGTGCCCTTGTGAACAGGCAGCTCTGAGAACACGTGCAAGATGCTGATTCACGCTAAGTGGTGAATTCACTGCTAGTCCTTGTACTTTGTTCAAAATGCCAAACATCATCTCTGCCCAGCACATATACATCCTCAGACTGTGAGAGCCTTCCACTTTCTCCTTTATCACATCCTTCAAACACTATCCACCTCTTATACAAGCCAGGTGAAGCAGACTGTCCAAGTCATGGCACAGGTAATGCCGAGTGCCCAGGTACTCAGAAGACCTTTTTTCTAAATCTTAGTGATGGTATGTAGTGATCGTATGAGTGAAAGATGATGTTTCACCTATAAAATACTGGAAAATCTCCATATTTTCATCTTATTTTTGCACCATTTGCTTAACAGCGTATTTACTCGAGGGCTTAATTTTTATGTGTGATACAGCTCTTTGTAAATTACTATAATATACTTCAAAGATTAATTCCATACATCCAAGTTAAATAGAAATACTTAAACCCACCAAGCACGTAGATCTAGCTCTGGTCAGAAAGGAGACTCTTTTCAGATTGATAATCCTGGTTCTGCTTTCTTGTAGATACTGAATTACAAGCTACTAAAACCTTCTTCATGTGTCACTCACGGCTCCAAAGGTCTGAAGCACAACTTTTGAATTTTACACTGTTCTTTTAATAATTGTTTCCTAAGATAATTCTGCTCCTGGTACCATACACTGCTCAGTTAGCACTCAACACCCAGGGAGGTCTGACCCAGCTATGAAGCCTTATATAAATGTGCACCTTTGTGAAACGCAACCTGAGACCCTCACTGTCTCAAACCATGCCCCACAAAAGTCCAAGATCCTCTGCATTTAGGGAATCCCAGAAGTTCAAGTATATGTAAAGCTCCTAGCAGAAGGAAGGAGGTGAAATGATAGAAGAGGAGAGATGAAGGGAAAGATTAAAAAAAAACAGCACTAACACAAAATGAGAAGAAAGGGACAGACAGCTGGAAGCACGGGGAAGATGGACAAAACAAAGGAAGATGAGAGAAAAATGGTAAAAGATGAGGAGAGAATAAAATGTTGGATAGACACCTTTAACTCCAACAGTCTACAAAGTTTTTATGTGATTAGAAGGTCCTTGTAAGAAAGGATGGCATCAGAAAGGATGTTGACTACAGAAATGCTAACAAAAAGTTAAATCATCTGTTGCTATCACATGGATTTTTCAAAGTTTCTATTAATGAAAAGTACACCATGTAAGCGCACCATTTCAGATAATCATATAATCAGTGGTCATTTCCAATAAAAGTATTTTGAAAAGAATTCAGGAAAATCCTGTGATCCCTTTATATACCTTCTCATAAACGCATCCCTGATAATGCCCCCACTGTGTAATTAACATCATGCTCATTCTACAAAGCCTGCAAAAATCATCATGACAATGAGGCTACTTCTGAAAGCATGTGAAATATGTATCTTCCTGTTGCTCTCACCTTCTTAGTCTCGAGTCCTGCTTTACACTTCAAACTCTGTTTTAAAACAGTTTCAGACAGATACTTGATCACTTGGCCATGGGACTAAACTAGCAGCTTACACATCGGCAGTCAACTACAGAACTCAGTTTACTACTGCTATGAGAGCTCAAAAAGAGACTAAGTGTAAATACACCTTTGCTCCTCAGAGATGGCTGAAAGCCCTCTGTAATGCACATTGCTTGCATGCTCTGTATTTTGAAAAACATAACAAAATGGACATAGACTTTCAAGTCAATTGGTAATGCACAATTAAAAATCTGCATTTCATTTCCAATAGTATCCCTGAGTAGACCCCACAGACACAATTTTCAGGTCACAAGCATTATTACCATCAGTGTGTCTAAATATAGATACCTTTTAAAATGTATTACTCCCTCCTTGAAAACAACATCTGTTTGAAATAGTTTACCTTAGCAACTTTTGTTCACTAGGTGAAGCTTCTTCTACACTATGGTACCTCTGACACCAAAGCTAAATCGAAACAAGTTCACTTGGTTTTTTGCTCTTGACAAGCACCACTATAGTGATGAGCCATCATTTCCGCACGTCTAACTAAATAAAGGCTATCAGAAACCATAACCTTAAAAGTTAAAAAGAAAACTCAGTTAAAAAAAAAAGAAATCCAGTTTCCATTGACATAACAATATTACTACTACTAGGTTTTTTTTTTCCTAACCTCAAGGCAAAAATATGATGACTAAAAATAAATATAATCTAAATGTTATAATGCAAAAAAAGAATAAAAATAATCAGGGATTTTTTTTTTTAAAAAGTGATGCTAACATTTGAGTTGCATGAAATATTCTAATTCTGTATTTGTCAATAAATCTTCATGCGATGCACCTACGCCTCTACAGCTTCTCATATTCTACCTATTTAAGCCTGCTGTTCTCTTCTTTATTGCAACAGTAAACATATTCAATTTTACAATAAAATAGAAGAAAATATATGGCAAAAAAGTGCTACTAGATTCCAACTTTGATTGCTATCCATATATAAAGCTATAGTCTGTCCTGCATTTTATAGGCAAACACACTACCTTTTTCAATTTTATCTTATGTATCTAGCACTGGTGAGGCCTCAGCTCAAGTACTGCATACAGTTCTGGGCCCCTCACTTCAAGAAGGATATTGAGGTGCTGGAGCGGGTCCAGAGGAGAGCAACGAGGCTGGTGAAGGGACTGGGGTGAAAGTCTTATGAGGAGAGGCTGAGGAAGCTGGGGTTGTTTAGCCTGGAGGAGACTCAGGGGAGACCTTGTCCCTCTCTACAACTCCCTGAAGGGAGGTTGTAGTCAGGTGGGGGTTGGGCTCTTCTCCCAGGCAACTAGTGACAGGAGGAGAGGGCATGGCCTGAAGCTGTGCCAGGGGAGGTTTAGGTTGGATATCAGGAAGCACTTCCTGACAGAGAGGGTGATCAGACATTGGAATGGACTGCCCAGGGAGGTGGTGGAGTCACTGTCCCTGGATGTGTTTAGAGAAAGGCTGGATGTGGCACTTAGTGCCATGGTCTAGCTGGTGTGGTGGTGTTGGGTCATAGGCTGGATTTGATGATCTCGGAGGGCTTTTCCAGCCTCAGTAATTCTGTGATTCTGTATCTACAATCTACATTAGTCCAAGTATTCTTTTTTTTTGTTAGCAATGGCAGTATCAATTTTCATTTTGCCATTGTCAAGATTTCAGTGAAATCTAAATACAAGGAAAGGAAACTAAAATTGCTCTTTACCACCACATTTTAAATGTTATTAGGGAAAAATATGTCTATATTAATTAAAATAATTCTTCACTCTGATGGGTGGCTTTCAAACAGTTAACAGATATGATATACTGCAACCTGCAACATACATTAGTGCTCAAATATATTTCCTGAAGAAGTTTTACATCTTGAATAGTCTTTAAGCACTGAACTCAATATTTAAATATAAGTTTACAAAATTAATTTTCAAATACTACATCTAATACTGTGAAGAAGACTTCACCTAACACTACCACATGATTCTTGTCACCTGTGTTAGCACATTTTTGGAATGACTGGGAAGCTACCTGCCTCTTTCTTGTGAGAGGGAGACTGAGTTTGACTTGCGTTTCATGGACAGTTTGGACTACATATGGAGGGAGACAGCTATAATACTTTTAAAGCTACTGGTTTAGGGCTAATTAATACATTAATAGAAGAGAACATCCATCCTTCAGGACACATATTGTAATACACCAAGTCATTTCCTTCCACCTGTCTTGACTGGACTTAAACGTAATTTTCATAACAGCCTTTACACATACCATCTTCATCTGTCTGGATAATGGTCTCTTCACTCTCCTTCCTCCCTTCTGGGTTGGTTAAGATCATTTTGAGGCTGACGTTTGTGTAGGGAGGCAGGTGATCCACAACATGCTGAGGTGCTTTGGGGTCCATGTCCAGGCAGTCTGCCTTGCTCTCGTTGTGTCCACAGAAGTAGTGGTAGCATATAGTGACATTGAAAGTGTGGCAGCGAGTGATGTTGTAACCCAGAGATTCCCAATCCACAGCAATGTGTCTGGCCTGGATCTCAGCGATCTTCAATGTTTTTGGTGTTCTCATAGGTTCTAGAAAACAGAATATAATGAAGAAAGACAGAGTTAATATTCTTCATCCTTGCACTGAACTGTAACTGGTAGATGATGCCTCCAGGAATGTGAAAGCCAGGGAGATGCCCAACAAAACCAGACTTATTACTGGAAGAAGTATCATCCTTTGTATAAGTACCCTGATGGGAAAAAACCTGCTAGTCTCTGTTTTTTACATCACTCATCTTTGGCCTCTCTATTTAGGTTTGAATCACTGATTAAGACTCAGCAACAGTGAGAAAAAGAATAGTTAATTAACAGTGCAGCAATTCAGTGCAATGGAGAACACAGGCAGCAGACGCAAGAAGAGCAACCAAAAGGCCACCCAGTCGTCATGTTCTTGATCTCCCCCTAACTTTTTTTTTTTCCTTTTTTAACCTGTGTAAATTAGATAATACATCATAGTGGTAAAGAGTCAACATTCACTACAGTACGATTTATCATGTCACCAAGCAATGCGGTATACTAATTATGCTAATTACCTTACTAAGCCAGCAGTTACAAAAACGATGCAGATATTAATTAATGTTTATTATTTTAGTAATGAAGCTATTCATTCAAGGAAAAATCCTCAGAAGTATTACCAAAAATGCTTTCGGATATTCCAAATGTATCCCACTTCTTTCAGATCCCCAAACCTTTGCCTGGACATTGCTCTGAGCTGTTAATCTCTGACCTGCTACCGAAGCTCAGCTGCTCTCCACACGTGCACTTCCATCAGCAGAGTACCTGATGCCCCCCAAGCTGTCATCAATCTTTCATTGTCTCTCTAGTGCATTCATTCCTCATGCAAGACTAACTTTTATTGTTCAACTTAATTAAAATGATTACACAATGAAAATCATGACCATGACTATATACACTAGAGTTTCACTGGAAGTATACCAAGGGGATCTTTATACCCTGTTAATACATCCTTCCTCACCAGAGAAAATAAAGCCTGCTGTAGGTACAGCTTCAGCCTCGTGTCCTTGCTGAAGGAAGGTCAAAACTGTTGAGATTATTCAAGGAAGTGAAATACAGGATTTCTCTTTCTGAGCATGGCAGTTCTTTGTAGCTTTCATTTATGAAACAAGATCTCAACCAGGCTAACAACCAGCCAAAAGCACAGATGGTATATTGAAATAAGGAAATGTGACTCAGTGTAATCTATTCAGCATGCAGTTTGCCAGACAAACTGCAAACATTTAGTTTCAAACATCAAAACAACCAAATTCTAAATATAACCTAAAGGTATTCCTAGTAACACGATGAGTGTTAAGGATTAAAAATTGTGCCTATTTATTTCTATGATCCATTCTTCCGTTTCTGGATTTTGAACGAGCACGTTCCTTTTGCCCAAAAGTACTGATTTATCGTCTATATGGCAAAAAATACAAATGAATAAGTAGACTTCCTGGGCAGTAGCTTTCTGAACATATTGTACACTGTGAGAATAGAGATCTGAAGCTGAAAGATAGCATTGAAAAGGTCCTTGAGAGATAAGAGACTTGAAGAAAAGAAGGAAGAAAAGGGGTTTTATAGAGTAAACAAAGGCTGGTGCTTTAGCAAGTACAGGCAGGTGTGAGATAGTCATTAAAAAAAAAAAAAAAGGCAATAACACAGTAGGTCTACTGAAGGAGCTGGTAAGAGTCTTCAAAGAATCAGTATTTCCTTGACTACTGCAAGCATTTAGAAAACCCCAACACTGTCAGGTGTCACAGAGGAAGAGCGCTGCCAAAAAAGGGGGGAAAAAATATTATCAGCATTTTTCTCATATGAATGACAGTGAAACACCTAGTTATACATACACTGATTTAGAGTACGAGGCCTAAAAGAGTAAACATATATTTCATCAGGCAGGTTTTATGTTATATGCTTATTTTTTTCTTCTAAAATGGAATGATTCTTCTCATTTTAATAATTTCTTCTTTATTCTACTAATCCAGGTTGTGTCTTCAACCACGCAAACCAGAGAGAGAATTCAAACCTGAATTTAAAATTTATTGGAGCCTCTAAAATAAACACAACATAATACACGCCGTCTAGCCATGAAGGTTAAAATTACTAATATTTGAAGCCAACTAATCAGTAGCAGAAAACACATTCCGGTTTCATCTTGCTTCTTTCATAACAAGACTTAAACTGCATTCACACTATGTTGTACGGCACACTTTCAAAAGAGAAGAAAAAAAAAAAAGTAAAAGCTTTGCTAATCTTAAATAAAAATTATTTTACAATTCTATGCAAATTTTACAAATGTGTCACAGTATCAGAGGAGATACTGAAGAGCATCCTTTATTCACCTGTCAAAAAGGAAAGAATGAAAGACAGAGTGTGATCTCGCTTTCTCACAACTATTCCCTTCTTTGGCAGAAATTAAACAACTTCTGCAATATTGAGATGGTAATTAAAGTCTGCAGAGTCTCTAAACAGCTTTGGTAAAGTCTGCCAACTGTCCCACAGCTCCTAAAATCATGCTTTAAAAACACAATTTTAACTCTCCCTTCTAGGCAACATTTGTCTCGGGGATCTCTAGAGGTAAAGACCAATTGTTTTAAACTACCACACCACAAAGCCTCCATCTGTAACACCTCAGTAAAAAGCAATCTTTGAATAACTATTTTTCTCAGATAAAACACTATTGAATTTTCCCCCAAAATCTCAGCAAGGATAATTTGCTCTCGATGGGACAAAAAGAAGTTCTCATCTGCAGTTTTTCCCTTTCCCCATCATACTTTAGGGTTTATACTTTACCGAAACATCTTCTTAATTCTACTGGGATTTCATTTCAATTTATGCATTCTCTTCTGATCTCTGAATACTTTTTCAGTTCTGCTGATCCCAGGAAATCAATTCACATCTTGTCTTCACAGTTGTTGTTTTCTCACCTTTCCTTTTTCAGTTATATCTAAAATTTTTACCCATAACACATGGACATGCAAGCCCAAGGCTTCACTTCTCTGTTTGTCAAATTGGCACCTTATGTCAAAAAGGAAGAAATAAGGCCCTTTCAAAATCTCTGTTCATTTCTTAACCTATCAGCTGGAGTTTCAATAATAATAGCAGGAGGCATTTAATATTTTCCAAACATTAATCTACCAATTACCCCTGTGAGACACGTAAATGGTGTTAGTCCTTTCTTGTGAGGAGAAGACGACACAAAAACGTTAATAGATTGTTCAAAGCTACAAGGTGGTTTACTGCCAGGGCCGTAAGAAAACTGAACTGTGCCTAGCTCCCAGGTCACGGGTGCTCTGGCCACCAGACAGCACCAGCAAGCGTCATCAATTCAGAGAGCTCATTCACGGTTTGTCAGCCATTCCACAGAAATGCCAACTCCACTCCACAACTCTGGTCCTCTTTTTTTTTTTTTTTTCCCTTCAGATTTTCTTAGAACAGCTTGAAAAAACCCAACAGTGCCCAGACACTAAGTGAATATCTGAGCATAAGGAAATATTATTTGAAAAATCATCATTTGGTTCATTAATTTTGAAAGATTTCTTGATTGGAATTTTAGTGAAAGAGCGTGTTTTCAATTTTGGGGAGAGTGTATTAATAACTTCTTTTTTCAAGCCTTTTTCTCCAGCAGAAAATATATTGAAGGCTGGAGGAAGTTCCTTGTGATCATAGCAGAAAGTATTCAGGGCTTCTACTGTTGCAGGAAATGCAATATCCTATGACTGTATCAGGTTATTAAATGTGAACATCCTGGCTGGCAGTCATGTCTTTCAACAGAAATACAGCAACAGGGCATATGGAGGATTTGGTAGTGGTGGTAGGGTTGACCTTTAGAGCCCCTCTGCTGATGACAGGCTCCCTTCTGCCAGACTGCTCCTGCCCATAGGCTGCTGATATGACCTCCATCCCATTCCCACCTCTGCTTAGAGCCAGATTCTCTCTCTGGCCTTTGCTCTCAATGCCTGGCAATATCCAGCTCCATTATCTTCCTCCTCCTCACCCTCCCTGTATCTCTTGGCAATTGAATACTATCGAGCACTCACTGACTTAGATCCATCATCTGATCTGACTGCTTTTACTCTCACTGAACCAATTAAAACCAGAGGCATGGGGAGACTATCAAAAGAACAGAAAGAAACCAGAATAATAAAAGATCTCCACACTTATTCAGATTACTAAGTCCTCATTCCTTATCCAGAAACTGCATTAAGTAAAAGAATTACATGCACGTGGCTCTCACTTGCAACGATTTATGGATCAAGAAGATTTAACCCAACTTCAGGGGATAAAACAAAGAACAGCTTTAGTAATTCTCCAAAGGTTAATAATCCAGGGATAGATGGCAAAAGAGACAGAACCTGTTGACCCCACACCACCTCTCAACTGCAGGATGATTTAATAAGACGCTCCAGATAACAGATAAAATGAAATTCAATTTCTTTAGTGCTTGATAAGCAACACGTGGTATGACAGGTCAATATCAGAGCCTCTTTGTAGAGATTATCTTCACTTACACAGATGGCAGTGAAAACAAAAGCCTCCACAGTTGCAGAAGCAGCAAGGTGAGAGCATGCATTTCCTCAGAACCTATTCTTAATGATAATATGCATTACCCTGCTGTCAGAGACAAACAGATGTCCTGAAGTTGTGACAAAAATCCCATAAAACAGGGCTAGTAAAGCATGACAAGTCCTTTGGCTTTGCTGCCTTTCCTCAGAAATCCTAACTGCTGATTGCAAGACAGTCTCATTTCCATGTATCTGGCAGGGGAGGAGGAATTAGATTGTCTCACCAGTAGACAAAAAACACATTTGTTTGCACGAAATGGAAAAGCCATCAGACAAATTTTAAAGCACAAGCATTTCATAAAAAGATGGTGCTTCTCAAACACCACCATGTACTGTCTATATACTGTCTGTGTATACAAGTCTTTAATTGGGGTTGCTTTTCAGATCTTTTCCCCCCCTCCCTTCAATTCCTGGTGTGGCATTACACCAAGGACCTGACTTCAAGCTTCTGCTTTAATCACACTGACTGAAATTCATACCAAGTTTAAGAGTGACCCAGGTCACCTTCACTGGTGACATAGGAGGCAAAAACTAACTGGACTTGGAGGATGAGATAACATATAAATTTGCATAAGGTTTGAGGGAACTGCAAAGATGTGGGACTTATATTAAAAAGAAACTGACATACAAAAGCAAATGTATGCCAATTATTAAAAAAGTAAATTTGGTTTAGGATAGCAGCCCTGAAATTTATAACACAGTGTTTCTCACAGAGGCTCCTTTAATTATCTTGCCCATACATTTTAAGATGAAAATGACACAGGAAAAAAAAAGTCCTCATTTTTCTGCTAATAGTATCAGTCTGAACAGCTGCTGGAATTCCCCAGACTTTTCTTTTATGAGAACATGAGCCACTCTGTCCTGTGGCTTCTCCTGACCTTTCCACAATAGGTGTCTCCTTGGCATGTAGAAAATAAAGTAAGATTATTCTAAGATGTCACTGTAGCTCTTGCTGCTTCCTTGGTTCATACAAGGTCCTGCAAAACCAAAAACGTTTCCAAAACTCAAAAAAAAAAGTTACAGCCGTGCTGCTATAGAGAATTCTTTTCAAAAGACCCCTGATAAGTGCAGAGAAGAATGGTAAGTGTAAAAACACCAGAGGAAGTACAATCCAAACCAGAATAGCTGTCCAATCTGCAGTACGAAAACAATAAACAAAGGTTCCTCTTTTGCTCATTTCAGTTGCATTACTGTCATTTATTACTTTCGTTATTAGTGAACAACAAATAGCATAGAAAGGTTTTCTATAGAAAACCCTGTTTTCCCTCGGATAGTAAACTTGGTTGGTTGTTGTATATAGAAACGTATTGCTCATTGAAAAGGACTGGGCTAGAGTTACGCCTTTTAAGAGACAACCAAAGCCTGGGTAAGAACCATGCACATCAACCATGACCACTTCTCTGGGTATCTGCTGCCTGTTGAAGGAGGATCCCATAATGAAGTTATGTTATGAACAAAGCTAACAAAAATACGTGTGTAAGGTGAACTGTCCTAGTATATTTGTCATGAAGCCACTGTGTTTCATAATACAGGAAGACCCAGTTTATTCAGACATCCCAAGAATGCCATGCATTTCAGTCTGATTTCCTTAAACCAGCCTGTCTTTATGTCAGAGTAATTCTTGCAAATTCTATTCAACTTCCTGCAGGGAAAGTCCTGCAGGGACTCCTTCCTACCTGCTTATCTGTATTTCAAGCCAAACTCACACAACATTATATTACCAACTGGAGCAATATAGACTTTGCACGTGTTACTGAAATAAGTTATTTTCCCAGATATTCCAGTGTCTGAGTATATGCATTCCCTCATATTCAGAACACCCAAAAACCAGGACACCAGTCATGTATGTAAATACAGGTTTAACTGTGTTAAAGTCTAACTGAGATACTTGAGGGGTTATTTTTTTTCTACATCTTGCTCTACGTCAGCTGTTTAGAGACCTGACTTTAGGTAGCCTTCAATCTTTTTAAACTTACAAGCATTAATGAATAGTGGACATGAAAGAAAGAGAAATCAAATGAAGTTGACAGAAATCATACAATTTGAAGTAATTTCATCAGTCTGACAGAAAATTAAAATTTAACAGATAAATACTGAAGTGATTAGTTGGCATAACACTCCACGTATAGACACATACAGAATACAAGACAAATAAAGCTGAAAACACAAAAAGAACCCACTTTGTGTATATTAGAATATCCATCTATCCATCATGTGGAATATGAATCCAAAATAAATGAAACAATGGCATTTATCCTGTACTAGCACTACAGATTTATTTTGTTGCAAACGAAGGTTATAATGTAATTGCAAGAAAATCTATGAGCCTTTTCTTTTTCACTTCATCTAGTGAATGACTTATTAAGCCAGCTTACAAATTTCTTATTGATCACATATCTCAGACAGCTGAAGAACATATCGAATTATTACATAGATAATCAGCTGTTCTACACCACTTTCAGTGGCAATGAGGGGGTATTCAATATATTTTAGGATGTATCTTTCTGGATGCGAAATATAGCTGTCTCTGCTTCAGAAGTATAGTAAAGAGATGAATATAACTGCACTACTGACAATTATTTGCCCATTTCCTCTTGATAGTATGTTTATTCTGTTGCTTCCATGCATGATTAACAGTTTGTGCATCCTTAGCATGTAATCAATAATTGTGAAGTCTTAGAGATTAGACATCCCTTGATAATAAATTCCATTGATTTCTCCAGTTTAGCTTAGCTGCAGAAACCCACTCCCACAACCGTTCCCCCCCCCCCCCTTTTTTTTTTTCCTTTCTGCGAGTTTAAATTAAAAGGAGATATATAGTCTAGGAGGAGAGAGGAAAAGCTGGCATGACCTCTTTAAGCTCATTCCTCCAGATGAACAAAACCTATTTGGTAATGTAAAGCATGGATCAGCATGTCAAGAAGCATCAGACTGCAAGAGTAAACACAGAGAAAGTCTGACATTACAAAATTACTAGGAAACCTGTCCAAGGCTGTAATGCTGAAATTTAATTGTGTAAAGTCAATTACGAATTTAATAGTGAGTGATGGGGATAAAAACCAAACCTTTGACTTAGATATTAGTGGCAGGGTTATGCTACATCAGAATGGAAGACTCATAATCTAAACCAATAATAATTATATTATAAACAATGTAATAAAAAAGAATAACTAATACATATTTATGCACACAGATATACACTTTTTACCCACCTTTCCAGTGAACCTAACCACTCAACACTATGAAGAAAGATTTACAAACATTTATTTGAATATAAATCACCAGTTTGCTTGGATGATACATTTTTCATTCCTCTCCAATGCACATTCATAACCATCTTTTAATGGTTTTATTTGCAAACAATGTATTTGGGAGCTTAGGATATTATGAGTATTATGCAAAATGCCTTAGTTGGAGTAGTGTGAGCAAGCAAAATAAGCATTTTCTATGGATATCATTAAAGCTTCAGTTTCTTTCTCCTCCATATATCACCATAAGAAATGAAGCAAGCAAATGTGGAATACAGTCTATAATAAACAAATAAATAAAAGCACAGAAGAGAGACTCGGGCTGTGAATAAAGCTAGTGCCACATTCACCTCTGATTAAAAACTGCAAGAATGAAAAAATGCAAGCACTAATCATGATACTCACTTAAAACTTTTACATATATGTGTGTAGACACATATATACACAGATACTTGTGCACGTATGTGCATGAAATTGCATTTCGCCACACGCAGATAAAACACCCATCAAAACGCATCTTCTTTCTCTGCACACCTACCGAATGTTCTCAATCCAATTTGCCGCTGTTCCTGTTTTTCCCGATCTTGTTCCTGTAGCCCCTGGGGCCCTGGCTGAAACCACCTACCCTCCAGCTCACTCCCCAAAATCAGCAGAGCCTGGCATTTCAGTCTGACTCACAGCCTACAAACTTGCCCTTCCAATGCTGTGTTTGTATGGAAAAACCAAGTATGTATATATACTATGTATATATTGTATAGTGATATATATCTGTCATATAACGCATATGATAAGCCTTGGCTAAAACAAAAATCCATTAAGTTGCTTAAACCCAGAAATGACACTGTATTCCATAATGCATCTGCTGTCTGTCTCTTGTCCTGCCAATGAAACAATTGTAGTACCTACCTCTTTTTCCCCCTTCAAATGTCCAAACTTGGGGCTTCTGTTGTACAGAAAGGTTTTCCTTAACTGCATGGAAATTTATTTAGTAAATTGGCTTAATTTTCTTCACTAGTTCATATAAAGTTAAGAAGACAAGTTGAAAATATAGGAAAGCTTGTTTTCTTCAAAAATGCACTAAAAATAATAACACAGATGGGCAATAAATGCAGTAAAAAAAAAATAACACAGATGGGCAAAAAAGAAGTAATCTAACATGAAAATCTTACAGAAAATCTGAAGCCATTTTCAAATGTACTTAAAACTCTAAAAATGCTGGTAGGGTGGCAAACAGGCAAACTCTTTTTTCAGTTATATACCTGATTGCCATGAATTTTTACCACCTTTGAATTTAGATGAAACTTTTTACTTAAGTCACTCAGACACCTGCAAAAACCTGGCTACATACAGCTACAAAACTTCTCAATGTATTTTTCAATGATCAATGCCAAGTAACTATCACAACATAATACCTGTTCCTGTGCAAGGAATCCTTTGTCTTTATGCCTCCAGCACATCTTAAGCTGCTATTTCTTTACAAATATTTTATACAAGAAAAAGCTTTGTGTATTTTATGCATTTCTATCAAACTATCCCTTGGTATAACTATGAGAAACAAAAAAAAATGTATTCTTGAGTGAATGGGCAAAGCAACATTTACAATTCGCTAATGGGACAGTCATGAACTATGTCAGGGGTTAGGGCTGGGCTGGCCACTAAAAGAATGACAGATGCTATTAACTCCTCTCCTTTCCCCAAGGAGAAGAGAAAAGGAGAAGAAAACTTAAAAAGCTTTAATGAAAATACTATTAATAAAATATATACAAATATAGACAAAACTACTATCAAACACAACCCCCCCGATGGCAATTATGTCACTGTCACCACTGATGCTGTGGAGCAGTCACTGGGCAAGTCCAAGACTGGACTCAGTGTCAGACAGCAGCTAGGTTCTGGAACTGGATTCAGGAATGCACGGATTGCGATCCAAGGCATCATGGACAGAGTCCTCCTCAGATGCAAGCCAATGAAGAAGAAAGCGTGACCCTTGTGATTCCACAGTTTTATATTAAATATGAGGTATATGGAATGGAGTAACTTATTGGTCAGTTTAGGGTCACCTGTCCAGTCCACTCCTTCCTACAGGTGCAGTTTCTTACTTCAGGGCATTCCAGTGTGGTACACAAGATTTACCAGTGACCTTGGTCTCCGCAGGAGCAAGTATAAGCAAGAGCCTTTCTGCATATCAATACTTAGTAGTAATTATAAACATCAAGCATTGTCACTTCTAGAAGCAGACACTGCCTGCAAAAATGTGCCATTAACTTCAGAAAGTGCTGTTACTTAGAACAGACAACAGAAAAGTAAAAACACTGAACAGATTTAATTCTGTTCTAGTTCAAACCAGGACAAATACTAATTAGCAAATACAGCCCAAAGTTGTTAATTTTCAGAGGAGTTGGGATTTTTTTGGTCTGTTTTCCCAAAAAAAGTTGTTTAAAGTGCTTGTTTTCAGAAAGGAAAGTGATGATAAAGAATATTTGCTTTTTACGTTGACTTGCAGAATTCACATGGTATTAGTTCTCTTTCCTCCAACCGCTTTGCTTTGAAGGTTTGCAAGGCTGTATTGGGAAGTGGGACCTAACACTGCAAATCTTTTGTTCCTGGATCTGGCATTGCTCAAAAAGAGCAGAGTTCTGTAAAAGTGAGCTCATGAGCATCTCTTCTATACCCTGAAACAGGGTCCCTGTGACAAAGAAGTAAAAGGCAAAAATGCCTCGCTTGCAAATGGAGGCACCGGCAAGTTGAGGAGGTGTCTTCTAAAATTGCCATGAAATCTATATAATAAATTTCTGTTTAACATTTAGCTGCATAAAAGAAAGTGCTTTACGTTTTGCCAGCTGGTGTTTCACAATGCTATTGTTTCCTGTCTAAGCAGGAACTTGGAAAACATAAAATAACTCACCCTACAGTAAAACAAGGTAATTTATTTTAGAAACAATTTTCTCTTTGCAAACTTGCTCTGAACACTTCTGGTTTATTCCATGATCCCAAGACATAAAAATGCTCCTGAAAAATGATCCTGGACTATTTTCAGTAAAGCTGGATGAGCACTAACAGAAAAAGACTGGCAAAACCAACAGTTTACTGGAAGCAGCAGAAGACAGACAATTGAAAGATACTGTTGACAATAACTTATACAATAGGGTGTTTTTACAAAAAGTGATTAATTAATAAGCAATTGATCTTGCTTTATACAGAACAGATGGTGTTGTTAAATGCAAACCCAACAAACCTACTTTTCATTCACATGCAATTAGCTCTTCACTTGCTGGAGGAGTCACCACTATTCACTATGTGTTTTCTCATTCTAGATACCCATATAGAGTTCCATCTATTTCAAGCTGTCAATCATGTTCAGTAATTTTACCACTTTTTGACTTTCAAAAAGATATTGTACTAGCACAGTTGTCTTGGCTTCACTGTTACTGCAAAGCAACTGCTGGCGTGTTACTCCGACCAGCACTACTGTAACAGTCGGCCGAGAGAGTGTCAATCATGCTTGCTGAGTAAGTGGAGCATTAAATTATTTTTTTATGCCTATGTTGTACATGCTGAATCACTGTCATCATACAATCACAACAGAATACAAAAAGGAAAGGCAGCCAATTAGTCAAGTCAAGGCTACACAGGCGAAAGCAGTGTTAATTTGGAAGTGCAGTTTAATTGCTGGACACCAGCATTGATGTCACTTAAACCAGATTCATTGTTGAGTGTAATAAATGCTTAAGAATAAAAAAACCAACGATCCTTTCCTCCCAACTTATTACTGAAAGGCTTTAAAATTCTCCTGAGGGTCTGTTAGGTAATTTTTGGAGCTGGTTTCTCTCTTGCACTTTTTTTTTTTTTTAATACCTCATTTAACTGTTAACCTCTTGGAGACTGGCATAACAAGCATACATGCAATCTACTACCATAGCCTTTTGTCACCACAACCAACCCGCTAGCTCATAACCTTTACTGACAACTATGATAATTTGCAGGATTAGGAATCTGCTGTAGAATGTCTAGAAATATAAAATTCCTCAGAGTTGAAGACTTCTATGAGTGGTAATGAAGTTACGTTTTTACTTACATTTGAAATATAACTGCTTCTTGACAGCTTTTGCATTCCTTTTGTAGTCATTCTATTCATATTCATACCCATTCCTACCAGCTAGTGATGCCAGCCTTAATCTCCCACTGGCTGTGTTCCCATAACCATCTTCTTCCTTTCCCCTTGATATCAATCTTGAAGTTATGGAAGCTCTTGCCTTCCCAATTCTTAAATATTTAGGTATAATAATAATGTTAGTATTAATCTAAGCTGTAAGAAGGACATGTGCTAACAGGCAAAAACCAACCAAAAATAGCAAGCACATGTCTGCCTTTCCCAGCAGCCTTTAACTTGTTGCTTTTGACTTGGATATCTGGAAGGCAGATTGAATCACGTCGTCATACAACAATTCAGCTTGGAAGGGACCTGTGGAGGTCACATAACCCAACTTCCAGCTCAAAGCAGTTATATCAGGTTGTTCAGGAACTTGTTCAGCCTATTTCTGGATATCTGCAAGGGGGGAGATTCTACATCCTCCAAGGACAGTAGGCATGGAAGATATACAGGAGATATAAATGCTACTTCTAGACTTGAGCTGATGTCTATTTAGTGTTTGGAACAAGACAGAAGAGCAGAGAATTGCAAAATTTCCCCAAAAAAATCCTCACTTTTTTTTTTAATCTTGCTTTACAGCATCTGGCATTGACCTCTGTTAGATGGCAAGATTGCAAGAACTTCACTTAGATTTCACCTTGACTGACATACAACCTTGCAGAATATCAGAAGCATTGCTTCCTTTAAAAAAAAAAATAAATTGCTAACTGCAGTATTTAAGTTAAATGTGCAAAAAAAAAAAGTTGAACAGAAAATTGATCTGTCCTCTTTGCAAAGCACCTGATGCTAGAGAACAGAACCAATCAAACTGCTTTACTCTTCATATTTTTCACTATTACTTTGAGACATTTCATAGAATCATTAAGGTTGGGAAAGACCTCTAAGATCATCAAGTCCAACTGTCTACCCAACATTACCATGACCACTAAACCATGTCTTGGAGTGTCACGTCGGCGCATTTCTTCAACACCTCCAGGGATGGTGACTCCATCACATTTGGTTAGGGAAAGTTGTTTACACAAAATGGGTTGGGGTTGTGCTGTTTAATAACCCTTAGATTACTATCCATATCAACTAGAAATTTGTTTGAGGGTGCTTTGATTCTTTGTTTAGATAGATTGTGTTGGATTTTATTTCTACTGAGCACTATAATAGAACCCAAGACCAGAACTCAATCATCACAAGTGTGTGGTGATGCATCTAAGTACATTGCCTTTGCTTCTTGAAATTACAAGAAAGATGGAAAAGGCAACAGCGTAAATCTGTACATGGCATAGAAGCCAATGTTTTGCCATCTAGACAAAATCATGCATATTGGAGTCTTGTAAGAACCTTAGCTTTTGTGATCTGTACTGCCATTGTAATCACCAGTATGATTAATGAAATTTAAGCTTTGGGCCTCTGTTCTAACTGCTATAGTACCATGGTAGTGCAGCTCTCTTTTCAGCATTACAACAAAATGAGTAATTTGTATTAACCGGTTTTGAGGGAAGGCTTCATACAGTGATAGAAGAGGCTGATAGAATATATGATTTTCATAGCTGAGCATTTACTAAGGTGGTTACTGAAGGGGTGAACTAGTTTACTTAATAATGAGGTCTATCATCAGATATTTCTGTCAGGGCTGCAGGACTGGCTTATCTAAGTGACACAGAGTCTGCAGGAACAAGGGTATATACTATAAAAAGAAAGAACGCAGGTTGTATTTCAAGCATAACTCCTGAATGGTTTCAGAGAAGAAGTCAACACAGCTATAGAAATTTTTAAGCAAAGAATATAATCCATGCTCTACTTGCAGTTTGGTTCCCAAGGAATGTGGCTCTCAAGAAACATGTTCCAGCAGGAATCCATCCCAAAGGGAAGAGTGACTGCTTGTCTTCTTTTGGACAGAAATGCTACTGCCTATTTAAAGCAGGGTGTACAAAACAAAGTTTCCTACAGTTGCTGAAGAGTTTGCTTTGTTTTTTTAACCTACTCTCCATTTAAATTCATGTCTTTTTTTTCTAGATACAGAAATCCTCAAGGAAATGTATTTGAAATGTCTAGTTGCTTTCTTTGTTCTTGCTGTCTCTGAAATCTCATTATTGCCTACCTACCTTGATCATGCCATGACTGAGCAGTGTGCTAGGAAAACTGTTATCTATCTTAGAAAGAATCCAAAATACTCCAAGTTGGTTTTAATGATTTTCATCATGATTAATAGATCCTACATTGATTCAAATTTACCTAAATATAAAATATCAGAAGAGGCAGTTATCCACAGACCCATAAGAAATTAATCTGTATTAAACAGCTCACAAACGAAACAGCTTTGTCTTTAACAGAAGCTGCTGCAAATAGTTTTATGCAGCCTGTTGTTTACACAGCAATTCAAAAGCCTGCTCATAAAAATCAGCATTTGGCATTTGAGAAGGACATGCGATAAAGTCAAAAGATACCAGATTATATCAACAACAAAATGATACTGACTTCTTGCACAGGTTAAGTGAAGTTGTAAAATCTGTGTTACACTCATCTCCGCTTGAGTATGAAAATCCAACAACTTTCATTTCCTTAACATTCCTTGAAAAAGGACAACAGGATGAGAAATCATTTAAATGTTACTGTTACAAAATTAAAAAAAATGATGGAGCTGTAGCAATGATTACAATTATGACTATGCTTTAATATTACACAGCTGATAATATCCTAGCGTTATGTGGTTTGTGCTACTGCTTGAATTTAATTTCCTTCAGATAATGTATTTGGATTCCATAATATGCATCTTTGGTGAAACCAATAACTGAATCCAGTGGTAATTCTTCAGAGAGTTATAATTTATGGCAATTGTCTGTTCCCACCATTTTTCTCAGCAATTTGTTCCTATGATTAATAGCCCCATTGTTAAAGATAAATAAGTATGCCTTACTTCTAATGTGAATGAGTGTGACCACAGCATGCAGCCATTCGAGGTTCTTCCATTTTTCTTCCTCTAGAGGAAAGAGGCCTTTTGTAGCTGGTATTATTTTTCCCTTATATACATACTATATATTCACCTCCCATGTCATCTCTGATAGATTTAATTGATCAAGTTCTTTAAGTCACTTCTTGTAAGACTAAATCTTAAGCCATGACTCCTTCTGTGGCACTTTTCTCCATTTCACCCAAATTTTCATTTTTGAAAGCATGTATAACAGAAGTGCACACAGTACATCAGGATCAGTCACACCCATAAAATCACAAAATTATTTTTGTGTTTCTATACTACTTCTTTCAAATACATGTATTTATTTACACTTCTATGTAGATAATAAACCTCTTATCTCTACTATCTGTACTTTAAAGTGTTGGAGGAGAAAATAAGACCAACAGCAAAAAACCACAGAAAACAAAACAAAGAACCAAACAAACAAACAAAAAAATCAAACCCCAAATTTAATTCTCAAAGCAAATACAAAATTCTGACAAACCTAATGTCATAAACTGATATAGTAAGCTATCTCACCTTTGCAGATTCTCACTTCACAGCTCAAATTGCAATTTTGATTGCACTCTGCAATCAAATGATGCAAAAGATTAAAGGTAAACACAACAGACTAAAGTGAAGGGCAGCAAATCTTATCTGCAAAACATCTTTACTAATTTACTTTCCTTACCACCCAAAATGAAGAATATGTATACACATATTTGTCTGCATTAAAATATGACAATTATGCTGTATTTTCAACTGTAGAGAAAAATACAAAACCAGAAAAGAATACAAATGCAGCAGGAACAGGGTTATGCTGTCTCCCTATAAAAACAACAGAAAAGCAGAAGTCATGCTTGACTGCAAAAAACAATCATACAATTTTTTCTTAAAAGACTAGTGTCTCACTGAAAGTCACTGAAGCTTCCCCAAGGACAACTTGAATTAAAGTCAGAGGCCAAACGTAAAGATACCTCTTTGAAACCTAATCCTCTTGCCCGTTTAAAATGCTCCTGCAGCTTCTGGTCAGGAAAACACACCACTGAGATTGCACTGGCAGTTTTACTTGTTTTTCTTTAGTGTTTTCAAAACCAAATAACTCAAATATCTGAATAAGTATCAACACAACTAAAATAAAAGCAGATGGGTTCAGCTAATCTTCTTTTGCCACTCTACATGAGACTTCTTCCTTTCCAAAACAGTATCTGCTGGTATTATCAAACTAAGTGTTTAAAATGCAAAAAATGCCATAGAAATTTGTAACTTCTGTGGGTTTACATGAAAGGCGATTCCTAGTTGCTTACTCTTCCACCATCCTTCTGAGATAATCCTGTCCAGGCATGAATTTAGGTATGAGAAAGAGTCACGTGTCTTTTCAGGCTTAGGCTGAGCCTGAAAAGCATAGCACATTTGTTGACACCAGTACACCATTAAGAACCAGCCCAATTTTTTATAAATTACCTGCACAGAAAAATGTAAGCAGTAATTAGAGCATGGCAAGCATTTATATGTCATCTGGATAAAACAAAAAAAAAAAAAGTCTTTATTCAGAAAATTGTTTTATAAGTCTTTGTCCATCACAGAGTACGAACTGCTCCGGGTCTTTCTGCACATTTCCAAGAGCTCCCTGGGATCTCCAGCAGATTCACACACCCACAGTCTCTTCACTTTCTCCCTAAGCACTCCTCTTTCCCTGATCCCACATCGCTCCCTTAGTCCCTGTACTCCAAAAATCTTCCATCCTAAAATCTCAGTTATGGTGGATTCTCATACCACAGCTGAAAAAATATTTCCTTGCTCTTGATTTGATCCAACAATGCAATCAGCAACTCCAATTATAGATATAGCAATTCCAGATACTTGTGTCCCACACCAAGGTAAAAATCTAAAGGGTTTTTGCATTTTATTACTTGCAAACAACAGATACAGAACTGAAGCCCTCACTGTGAACATAAAAATGTCACAAAATATGTGTATGGTCTTTACAACAATTGGAAAAGCATTTTAAAAATCAGGATTAATGTACTCGAGATTCCCTAACTTTCCCACCACTGCCAGGACCTCTCTTTCCTTCTCTGTATTTCCCAGGATTTGACCTGAATGGGAAATCTCTGAAGAACTGATATCTTGTATAGACAAAAACAGATGGGATGCAACACCTAGGGATGCTTAGGCTAATGCATAACAAAATATATAAGTACTATAAATTATTCTTTGTACTTTATTTCCAGCCTGCCTTTGAACTTCATTTGTTGATATACTGATAAACAACTAGCCTTTAAAAAAATGCAGCTTTCATAATTCCTCTGTAGATAATCAGTAGACAATCAGTATATTGAACACTTATCATCACATTTATTAATTATCACATTTCAGAATAGTGAGGTTTGTACTTCCATCTGTTTCTTGCAGCTGTTTAATAGATGTGTATTGTGTTTATCAAACATCCTGGGAAAGCCTCCTCCAACACACTTTTGTATTTGACACTGGCAATATCAATCCCCAGTTTTGTGTACAAATATTGTGTAGTTAGTTTCCTTCTCAAGTGTGCTATACACAGGGTAACTCGGCAAATAAGGAAAACATCAGAATTACTTCTTTTTCCAATCTCAAACACATAGAACAAAATAATACTTTGTAAAAAGAATACAAAAATAGGTTTTTTTCACATATATAAGCAGGTCAGAAGTTTTGCAATAGCAACAATACACAGCATAAATGTAGCATTCCATATTGAATATTTGTTACAGAAAATTCACTAATTCCCTGTAATAGTGACAGAACCGATAAAATTACTATTATAGACCTCATATTGTAATTCTACAACTGGTTATGTTTTGCTATTCTGCCTATGAATACCAGCCCAATAAACACCAACAAGTAAAAGGCTGAATGCTATTTTCTATTGCAAGGAATCTCTACCTACTACACAGCAATCCAAGTTGTTTAAACCAAGCTTTAGCTGATTAGTTCTATGTACCCACTGCATAATGAACCAGATGACCTCAACAGTTTATTATCACTTATGATGATAAATTAAAATGTTAAAAAAGCAATCACAATACTTAATTTCATACTCTCTTAACAGAAAACAGAAAAAAAAAAGGGGGAGGAAAAAGTTTTGGGGTTTTTTTCTCTGGACTTAATATACCTAGCATTTTTTATTATTATTAATTTCTTCATTTTATCCTTTATTTCATACTGCCTTACAATTTCAGGCTTTGTACTACATAACACTCAAACCTCTTCCCTCAGACATACGAGAGCAAGTCCGCAGCATTATTTTATCTTTGTATTTATGAAACTCCTGTAAGAATATAGCAAACTATCAACAATTCTGTTTGCTTCCAATGCACAACTGGCAAGTCGTGCAGCATTTGTCAAAAAGCATTCCAAGATCTAATTCTGTATGCTCAGGACAGCCTTTCAGTTTGGAAGTATGTAACTTTATAAAACCACTTCAGTATAGACTGTCTTGTCTGAAATGGTACATTTCCATGCTCTTTAGTCAGAATAAAAATGGAAAAATTCTGAAGGTTATAAAAGAAAGAAATTAAGATATAATCAGCTCACACGTTCAGAAATATCAAAACTGTCAAAAATACATAATCAGAGATGGAGGAGATGAAACATCTGCTGTGGCGATAGAAAGACTCAAAATGATTGAGTGAGCAAGAGCCAACATACCCACAAAGTGAAAAAAAATAAGCCTCTTCCATTCCTTTCGCATAGCCTTTGTTTTGCATTTGGTATTTACTTCCCAGCTACTCCACGTGAACTATTATTAAATAAAAGCCTTCACATTTGATATGCCATGAAGCTGCTACAATTACTCTCTGATAATCTTGACAGCTACTGTTGACCCTTTGCCATTTGCTATGATTTTGCATAACAAGAATAATGCATGTGACATTTCTACTACAGGAAAACTTATGAAAGAGGTAAACATTTTATTGATTAGGAAGGTCTGTTTATGCTCCAGGTCCCAAGATTCAAGCACCCATTGAGATGGACATCACTATGGTCATACAACCCATACCATGCACATAGCAGGCAGAAGAGCCCTTAGCTAGAATGCTGCACACCACCCAGGGCATCCCGATTCTTACAAGCATTGTAGCATGCTTTTATACTGCACAAATGTATGTAACCTGTGCTACAGCATTCAGCTGGTAGTGCTTACAAGCAGGAAGGTTTCCCATTCCGTTTTAGTTTGTACCAGAGAGAAGTTCCCAGACTCGTTTCCTTCCCACCTTTGTCATAATTTCTCCTCCCTCACCTCTAACATGCATCTTCTGGCACCTTGAAGTGAACCACTGCTGTGGCACCTGACAAACACAGCTGAAAACCATGACCAGCATCAACACAAAAAGAAACACTGTGTATAAATGTATGACTTTCAATGTGGACATATTAAGTGAGAACTTGTAAGCTAGTGTTTAAGATGTTAAATTGTATAATAAATAGCAATCTTTGAAGCCAAACAGAAATAAATTAGGCTACAAACCTATATGTCTTAATCAAAATCATACAATACTGAAATGATAACATTGAGATAAATCTTCAGTTTTGATAGTTCTAGGTACCAAATATCAAGAAAAGTGAATATTAAGGGTCAGCCTTTGCTCTTGATTGTATACCTTATGTCCTCCATCTGTGGAAGTGGTAAAATTTTATTAACTTCCCATTCATCTGCCAATGAAAAGTATTTCATTTTCCATAGATTCTTTTAGTTGTTTTTGTTTAACACAAATGTTAAATTTAAGGCATAAAACAAAGAACCTTCAAAAAATACAATTTATTGCTTCTGGAATTGTTCTGTATATACAACTTATGATCTTTGGTAAATTATATTATGTAAAGCTTACAGTGAGTTAACACTTTTTGGTTCTATTAAAATCAGTTACAAAATGAGCATAAACTTACAATCTACTTACTCATTTTTGCTCTTCTGGCCACAAGTCATCACAATCTGTACTAGAATCCAATCCAAATTACATGCTATCTACTCTTCTAAATACGAAAAAAAAAAAAAAAAGTAATTTTGAACAAATCAAAGGAGTTCTTCCTACCAGCTGTCTCTTCCTCCCTGAATGCCTGCGTATTTGGACTTTGCATCTCTCAAACGTCAAAGTGAATTTTAAACCCATTGTAATGTTTGGTGGCTTTTTCCAGAAATCAGATTATATAACACCTGCTCATCTCTTTCTCTCCACTTTCTTTGGTTTGCTATCAGACTGAGGAGCTGAGTTTAGCTTTCCAATATCACGTGCAAAAGGAGAGCCGTTAACCTTCTTGTAAGTTCATAACCACAAGTCACTTTGCAGAGTACCTCTAGTGTTTAGAGACACCTCATTTCACGATAAAGGGCAGTTAACACCTGTAAAGTAATTATATCTACCAAATGTTGTTGGCCTGAAATATGAATATATAATTGCTCTTGCCATCTGTTAATTATACTAGTTGAATTACTTATTTAATCATATACATTTACTTGACATCTACAAACTTTTTAATAGCTTTCACAAATGCTATTCTGGCGCTCAGGCAGAACTAAGTCACCATTTACGTGTCCCACAAGGCAACGACACACTTATACACGAGGCCTGATTTTCCAGCAGCTCGACAAGATGAGAAGGCAGTTAGTGCTAGGCATCTCCCTAGCCTGTCCATGCCAGGTAACAGCCACACGAACCAATAGGAGGTTGCCAGTAGCGGCAAGGGCATTATCTGTCAGCAACGAGAACATCTGGAGTGAAGACCCAGGGGAAAGGGAGGAATCTGGTCGATTGGGATGTGGAAGGAGTGACAGTACAACCTTACTAAGAAAGGCTGCCCAAGCATTTCCTCAGGTTAATGACTGCTGCTTTTGAACGTGTAAAGATAAAGGATCCATGGAAAATGTAGAGCTGTATGTCCACAATGTACAAACCACATCACAGCTTTGGCACCGAGCTTGCTCTATCCCTTCTAGTCCTTCTAAAGCACTTACCAGTATTGTCTAGCTGAGGCTGCTTTAAAACATTGCAGAACTGCAGGCAGAATTGAATTTTGCCGTTCTCTGACAATAAGAGGAGATACAACTCACACTACCCTTGCTATAGTGGTGGAGGGGTTCTTTGGAAGTGATCTCTGATGAGAACACCTCCCTCACACCTCAGAGCTAGTCTCCTTAGCCCTCCTAGAACTTACTGACTTGATAAATGCATCCCCCAGCCCAAAAAAGCTAAGTTCTGTCTCACTCTGACTCCCAATGGTACTAAAAATATAAGCAAGGTGGGAGAAAGGAAAAGCAGACCATGACCTGTCTCCCTCTGTTCTCTGTCTAGGAGGGAGAAAGGAGAAGAGCTGGAGGTAAGTTGAGGTTCCCCTCATTAGCACAACTCATACTCCCAGCCTTGGACAGTAACTGAAGCAGATGTGGGAATGAGGACAGTAAATCCACAACCACATCAGGTTTTCAGACATTTTACACAGCTTCCTACTCTGCTTGCATCTGCAGCCACCTTCTCACTAGCAAACTGTGTCCAGCTATGGTGAATCTAGGAAAAGTAAAATAAGGAAAATAAAACACTTTACTGAAACATGTGGCATGATTTTCACGGGAATTCCTTTAATAAGAGGGGGAGAAGAAAATGGTGCTGTGTATGTCTATTTTGGAGATCAGCAGCCTAAATTGCTCGGAAGCTTCTAGTGAAAATTTCAATGTCTCTAAGATTACTTCTCTGAGTTTCTGTTGCAAATAGAAAGCCATTACAGTGAGAACCAAAGCACTGCTGCTAACACAGCACTGCAAGAAAAGGTGTCCCCAGGCAAAAAAAAAAGAACAAAAAAACAAACAAGTAAAATCAAAATTTAAGGCAGGTTCTTATCATTTGCACATTTAAATAATTATTTTAGTAAGTAATATTTTCTCACATATGGACATATCCTCAATTCTTTCTACCTTGGTGAAAAAGCCTGAACTTTAATTGAAGAAAAATTAACTTGATAAAAACCCCCTCTGTATCAGTATATCATTAAAACTAACAGTAGGTAAGAAATATGCTTAAAAATTCATGCAGGCATGGGGATAGCTGTCACCTTATAGAGATCAATTTATAACCTGGTACAATAAAGTGAGCCCCATCTTATTTCTCCATCTTCACAGCTGGTTATTTTCCACGCTGCTCAAAACTGCTGACCTTTCCTAAAGCTGCCTAAAATTTTCCTCTGCTGCTTGAACATTAATCCAGAACTCACAGTTGAACTCTGCTGGTGATCAAGTTCAAATAGCAGGGACAATGTCTCCAGCCCGGTGTGGTGGTGGCAGGACAGCAGCTGAAGAAGCACAGGGAATATAACTGGGTTGGCCCTGGAAGCAGGAGGAACACTGGCACAGGTACAGCTTGTGATCATCTCTACCATACAAGACTGACTAACAGAGGAATAATGGCATTTTTGATGTGACAGATGCAAATACAGCTTGCGGAAAATCAGCAGCACCCTTACGCTGGAACACAAGTTCAGATGTTCTTGTAACATAAATGTGGTTTTCTCTAACAATTCAATTCAAAACCCAACAAAAAGGAATTTAGAGAAACGTACTTTAATTTGCAACTACTCTGCATATCCCCTGGTTGATGAAAAATATCTCTTGAATTCCCTAGCTAGAAACTGCAGTGAGTTCCCTTATTGTCCATAATACCTAGAAATGGGATACAAAAATCATAACCTTGCTTAGATCAGGACTACAAGCACGATTTCAGCTTGGAAAGCAGAAGGCATGTGGTGTCTCCTTCATTTCTAGTGGAGATCCTGTATTTCTCAAGCTTCCCCACTTCTCCTGGGAAGCATCTGCAAAACACCATCATACTTTGCAGGCAAAAAGGTAATGCATGGGGCTGAAGCCAAAGGTCTGTTGAAACACATATCCATCCTCCTTCTTCCAGGAGGAGGAAAAGGACAAGAAAAAGGCAGAATGGGGAATGCTGTCTTTGAAAAAAGTCAACAAAAAGCTACCAGCGGTCACATAAGAGTGTTGAGGGGTCTCCCTGGGTGTTGGGAGTGGTGGGGAACCCCCTGACAGGGCTGGGCAATGCCTTGCAACTTGGGTCCCTACTCATGCAGTTGCTGTTTTTGTGTACGCTGTATATGCCTCGCACACCTTCAAAAACCTCTTCAGATATGCAAATGATGTCTCTATAGAAATTAAGAGAAAATTAACTACACTTTATTTGACGCACTTATGATTAACTCAAATGTTGCAATTAATAAAGAGGACAGCAAGTAACTTAAAAAATGTTGAAGGGATGCCTGGGTGTAAATTGAAGCCCTAGACCATAACTGTCTCTCCCCATTGCTTGAGGTTCCCTGTGTAAAGGCAACTTGCTAAAACATCCAACTTTCTCTAGACAAATGAGAACTAAAATGAAGTCACAGACGTTGACTTTTTCGGCAAGGATTTAAAAAATTAAGAGGATTTCATCAGGTATCAAAAATATATCAGCAAGAGCTATGGGCTCAAGATCTAACATTCTAGCTATGGCTGTATTGATCTTACCATTTATTTTGATATTAGTTTTCCCTTTTTCTCAAGCAAGTGTCACTTTAAAAGCATGTGAATGGTGTTCGGAGAGGACAAGCACTGCTGGGCACTCTGCCAAGGACTATGAATGCTCAGAGGCAGCTGAGAAAGGGAAAAAGGCAACAGTCTGAACACTAATTCAAAAGGAGAAAAAAGAAAACTAGCCTGAAACTGGAGATTCGGGGAAGATACTGGCAAAAATTACTGTGGCATAGATAGAGCCAGAGGTTCCATTTAAATACACTCAGAGTACACACAAGTAGCTCAAGTAAAAGCAGACAAGTTTTCATTACCAATCACCATATAGGAATTTTTCATACTGTTAAAGACAAAACTGTAAATGAATTCAAGAAAAGTTACGGAGCTTAGAATTGAATTGCTTAGACAACTGCAGAATTGTCTGCTTAGACATCTTGGTAATTGTTATCTGAATTTGATGCTAAACTGCTTATTGCCTATTATTTCCTTCCATATGCCAAAGCAGGTAACTATGCAATCCCTTCACATTTTTAAGTCACGCAGGCACATAACTAACCCTATCAGAAGCGTGTTGCACATGCTAGAGCAAAATTATGAATTTTCTACATCAAGAACTCCTGTCTCCCCAGCGTACACCTCCCCCACCCCTGGTACGGGCTGAGCCATGCCTCTTGCACGGCCTGGTGAGCTGCACGCAGTCCAAAGGCTGTTCTGATGACAGAGCCATTCATTCTCAGCATGTGCCTGTATGCCCTAAAGTTTGCTTGCTTTTTTTTCCAGGTGTACCACTGGGTCTAATAAATTATATCATTTTCCCCAATAAAGCTACCTCCCTGTATTACTGGCCATCACAAATACAACAGTGTTACTATTCCTAAATATTTTGCAGGGTAAAGTTCTAGTTAACTCCATCTGTAGCCGAGAAAAATGAGTAGCTGTGTAGGTTGCTCTCCAGGGCCCCAGTGCAGGGGCCCAGATTAAATTCTATCAAAGGCCACTTGTGAAATATCTGGTTTAATAAGACCTATGTAGAATAATGCCAACATTTCCAGAGAATCCAGGTTTTTAAGAGCAGAGTTCAACTTCTTTCATCAAAAAAGATGAAGAGAAAAAAAAAAAAGATACTCTTTCTGAAGTATTTTGCCTTGTTTGCCAATGAGTTCCAACTTCCTACAAATCCAGTAAGGGTCTTACTGCCAAGAGACCCCTTTATTAAATAACTGATTGTTTACGAGACACCCCAGAGGACAATCATCCTCTCCACTGAATGAGCTAAAGATTACCGCTAATGAGACAATTGCACATTATCCTGGCGTGTACCCTGAAGAGGAACAAATAAGAGATTGCACTGGCAATCAAAACCTGGCATTTCCTAACTAATGACGGCTTGACTTTGACACTTGTGTACAACTTCTTTTCCTTCACAGAACAATTTGTACTTTATGCAGATATCCACCAGAATTCAAAGTAGCTTTTGAGCTTTCAAGTCCCCAGCAGAGACACCTGCAGCTTTGAGGCAATGGAGCAACAGGGAGGGATTGACAACCTAGTACAGATACACAGAACATCACTTTGGAGGGATGACATACTTTGTTGTCAGTTTTTCTGTTTTATGCTGGCATTTAAAAAGTAGTGACATGCAGTGATCCTGGACTACATTTCAGGCTCGCTTCTCAGCTTTCTCTAAATCTGATCCTTTCTTATCTATCCTCTAGGCTCTCCATGACCCACATCTAATTTTCCCCTGGCTTTACTCTTCTTGCCAGTATTACTTCTCCCACATAGACTCTTTTGTTTTGACTCCAGGCTTCTCATCACAGTGCTCGCTTTCCAGTCTGCCCTACTTGTGGAACCATACAACAGCTGAAGTTGGAAGGCACCTCTGGAGATTTTTGAGATCAACCTCTCTAGCTAAAGGGGATCCTGGAACAGGGTGCTCAGGGCATTGTCCAGTCAGGTGTTGAATATTTCCAGGGATGGTGACTCCATAGCCCCTCTGGGCAACCTTATCCAGCATCCAACCACTCTCACAGTAATGTTCTTCTTAATGTATTTCTTTTATTGCAGTTTGTGCCCACTGTCTCTTGCACTTCTAGTGCATACTACTTAAAAGAGCCTGGCTTGATCTTCTTTATTCCCCTCATCAGGTATCTATACACGTGAATAAGATCCACCTGAATCTTCTTTTCTCCAGACTAAACAGTGACAGCTCTCTCAGTCTCTCCTCTTATGGCAGATACTCCAATCTTCATGGCCCTAGTTATCACACAACTTTTCTCTTTCTAGTCCCTTTTTTGCTATCTGCCCCAGCTCTATAACCTTTTTTATTCTCTTAGCAGACCCTGCACCCCTTGGCTCTTGCTCAGCTATTTTCAGCCTTTACCCTCAGCTCCTCTGCATTGGTGTTTTCCAGATCCTATTCAACCTACATTCTGTTGAACTGGCCTTCAGTCTCCTGGTTTTTCCCTTATACAGGCTTTCTGCCAAGTTTTTTTCCATTTTGCAACTTCATCTTCCTTTTTTCACTTCCTTGCCACAATGCGAGGAAACTACCAGACTATGAAGAGATGAAGAGCACAGGGACACACATGTGTGTCCTACTCTGTTCCGGTGTCCAGATGGAAACTTCTTTTAACAGTCCAGAATGACAAGCAATAAAGATCTGCTCAGTCTCTTACAGTACTGGTCAGCAATGTGTTAACGTAGACAGAATCTATAGGGAATTAAGACTTTGAGTTATTAGTAAGTCTCTGCTGAGATGTGATATTTCAAAGGCTTACAACTCCAACAGGATTCTCAGAGGAATAGAAAAAAGCCACTCCCTTAACACAAAGTCCTTGTAAGAGTCAAGTTGTTGCTTGAAAGCTTAGGGACATCATACTGTTTCTGTATTTTTGATACAGACAAAATATATATCCTTTAGTCCTTGTTCTCTAAAATCTTTTGGCTGACTTTTTTCCTCATGCTAAGGACAATTAAAACTCTAAACACCTGGCACTGAAAATTTCAACCCTATGTTACATCCAACTGAGAACAGGGCAAGCAGTAAATATTTCTGGAACTAATGGGAAGTGGCAGCCAGCTTGGTAAACACAGACAATCCCACAGAATAGTTTCTGCACATTTTTACTCTTAGTCTTGTTAAAGAAATGGTTTCCATTTATAAAATTGACTTTTGCCCAGTTCAGTCAAGACTATAGATTTCTCAAGCACAGATACTACCATATATAAACCTACATTAAATTTCATGATCTTTGATAAAGGCCAAGAGTGCTAGGAAAAGTCTGTATATGTTTTTAGGGTCTCCTATGTTTGCCCACAACTATCTTCCCTGTAGTCTTTATATTGTCTAATCTAAGACAAGTTAGTTGAGTACATTAATCATGATCACACTCTGAAAGAAAAAAAAACACCATCCAAGGGAAGCAATGAAGCATTTCTTCGTATCTTTTTATGTGTACAGGTTTAGTGAGTGTCATCAGATAATGCCACATTCAGACAATTGTCTTGCCAATCCTGAATATACAGCTCTATGTCAACTGTACTGTAAGAGATTGTAACAATTCAGCACTTCTTTTTCAACACCTTTCTTTACATAAGAAATTTCTTGTATATATTTAGGAGGATAGGAACTTTTTTAGTCTGTCTGTTTTTCATCACCACCAAGGATCCATTTTAACTCACATCACAGCCTGGAATGCTGATTTTTGTGAGTTTAATTTCATTAGTGGAAAGATACTTTCCATTATTACCATTAAAAAAAAAAGTGTAAAATTAATTATCCCACAAGTAATTTTCTTAATTTAGTGTCAGAATAAACTGTAAAATGCAGTGGAAAGGAAGCAATTTATAAGTGTGGGGATATACACCTAAAAAGTAACAACGTGTTTACTAATATTTACCCTCTTATATAATCTTACAGATTCAGAAATCAGTGTTATTTGGACTGCAGATGGAAGCAGTATTTAAGAAAAGATGTTGCACTAACTTCCAGTTTTCAGCTTTGCGTAACTAAATCCATTTATACAGTTTCACCAAGTTTGACCTCAGTAGAATCTTACTCACTGAATCTACATTTTGGGGGATTCAGTCCCAAAATTAATGACATGGCAGCAGTAATGCATCATAAAATATACAGTTCTCACCGGACAAATATAGCAGAGCTTTAAATTCCTATGAAAGTTTGTAGCTTATTTTGCAAAAGCCAGGAAATCTTGCAATAATGGGAACTTTCATGTCAATCATCCACCCCTAAATCTTTGCTCAGAGGTAAGGACAGATTGCTACTCTGCATGGATAAATTAGGAAATACAGTGATGAGTAAGACCTCCTTCTCTTTGGAGAAAGTCCATGCTACTTTAAAGTAGAAATCTACAATGGATACATTATTGAAAAGATCAAGTAATCACAGCAGCCTTTGTATAATTAAAAGCAGATCTAATTCTGGCATTCTTTCAAGCATTGGAAGACAAGCAAGTATCTGTAATTATGGCAGTTTTCCAAATTTGAGATATGCCTGATGGGAATGACTCCTTGCCTTGGTAACTAAACTAGAACTACTAATGGTGGTGGTTTGAAAGAAAACCTGACCTAATGGATATCAATAGGAAACTTTGGAAGATTAGGTATGCATTGTGCTCTATGGACAGGATGGAGAGTCATTTAGATGCATGTAATCAATTAATTAGGCATCACTGTTGAAATCATTGATTTTTTCATGAAAGCGTCTCTCAACACTGACCTCTGTAATAGATAACAGCATTCCTATCTCCTTGAAGCTATAGCTGGAGAGCTTCCAGTTACTTGGGGATAAAAAAAAAAGAAAAAAAAAGAAAAAAAAAAAGGAAATTAAGCAGGAAGTACCATGTCATCTCTTAGGTGCACAGCATAATTTTGTAATAAAAATCTCTACAGAGTATATACATAAGCAATATGGATGCAAGTTACTGAATTTTGTAAAAAGAAGACAATTTCCTTCCTCTTCTCTTAAAAATAAAGCATAGTTAACCATTTAAACACAAAGAATATATCTCTACTACTTCTTCATTACATCAAGTTAGTGGTAACTAATGCCACAATGTTCCATATTAGGATTCAGAAGTCGTAAGTGGTGTTATTAGCTGCTCTTATTTACTCTGATCTTTTCCCCAAAGTAGACAATTGCCCTGTGTAGTTTATGCGCAAAACATTTAAATAAATTACTCATTTATGCATATGCAACCTTTTTTTAAAGATAAAAATAGGGCTTTTCTTCATTCAAAACTGATAAAGCACTTCTGTTGTTATAATTTACTATGGTAATTTAAGACAATGCAAAAAAAACCCAACAAAAACCCCACAACACAAATTGTGCACAATTAAAGAACAATGCTACTGATGTTTAAAATCCTAAAGTCTTAAAGTGTATTTTTCAAGGGTGTATTTCCCCATAGAACTTGAAAAACTAAGGAAAAATAACTTGTGACTGTACGATTTTGGATAGGGGTAAGGAAGGACAGAGAGGAATGCTGGCTAATATTTAAGAAGTTCACCCACTGGTTAAACTGTATATATGTGGTTTTCCTGAAAGTTAATGTTTGACACAAAACTCCTCTAAGTTTCAACATGGATTTATTTTCAGTGTCATTGCATGCCTAATGAAGAAGAAATAGGTCTATAATGAGACGCAGAGTCAACACAACTATACTGCAAAGAGAAATGACTGAAAACTCTTTGTTGATAAGTACAGTGCAAGTATAATGAGTCTAAGGTTGATAGATATGTACAAGTAGTATTTGTAATTATTCTGACCAAAGAAGAGTTTCTAATTCATTACATCAGTGTTCTTGAGAAAAAAGGCAGATTTTTTTTTTTTTTTTCTAAAAGAGGCATTTAATTTTTTACCTCAGGGTCCCACCAATCAGCCAAAATGCTTTATTGCTAAAATAAAAATTAAATAGGAAACAGTGATATTAAACAAAGGTTTGTAAGAAAGGAGGTTATAAGATTTGACACTCTCCCCTGGCCTGCTGTTTAAGAAGCAAGTATAGCATGTGACATTTGAAGTGCCTGTGGAGCTTTCCCTGTTGACAGAAAACATCAACAAACTATATATCTCTACTACATTTTGCACCAGTGTAAAGCTGCATTCAAAGATCTTGTTACAAAATGATACAAATAACAGTTCTTTTTAATGAAAATGTGACCTATGGAAAAAAAGAAACAGTGTTTCCTTTAATAACTTTCTTCTCACTTTCTACTCACCAGGCAGGAAGAACTCTCGTTAAACTGACTCATCACAAAGACAAAGATGAAATGTAGATAACTGCTATGCTTCTAAGAAAAGCTAATGTCATGTAGCCCAACATATTTCCATAGTTGTTCATGTCAACCCCTCTACTATGGCAGCCCCTAGAAGCTACCAAGGGATACTAATATGAGTCCCTTTAATTCAAATATCCTCTGAATAAGGATGTTTGCTTTCTTCAGGAAAAATGTGTGTTGTCTCTTCAGCTGATAAACATGAGTGAACTGGGAAAAGCAGAAATCAGACTCATCCTTCTCTTCGCTTTCAAAGAATATTTAAATTTTAAAATTGTGTCAATGCAGAGTGCATAGCAACAAGCACTTCCTATAACCTCTGCTTTTCTTACAGGCATACTATGGTTCTGTCTAATCAGGATAAACAATTCACTCTAATGAAACTTAAATGTATTAGTGACAGTTGAACATGTTTTGCATTATATAGCTAAGAAAATTACATCTCTCTTCCATATAGAAATTAACTTCAGTAACCCCATGAACAATAATTACAATCAACTAACATGAAAACACAACATGACAAAATGCACCCTGCAATTTATCTTCCCCACAAAATAAAGCTGTGCACAAGGGAAGGTATTCCATCACTTAGTACCGGTACACCGACAGGCTAATGAAGTTCCTTCACTTACTGCAGATTCCTTCAAATCATTAGCAATTTAAGATGAAACAGATGCCATACATATAGCCTCTTTTAGGCACTAATATGAATGTAATCCAACTGATCTCTTTACTATCATTTTGCATCTTTTTATTTTCTTGAAATGTAAAAGACAAACCCAGAAAAAGATAGCTATCATTTGCAGATCAAATAGAATGCTATGGTTTCAAATGAGAAGAAGGAAAAAAAAAAAAAAGTCCAATTCCACCTTCAAACACATTAATGAGATTAGCATTAAAACAGTAAGAGATATACATAAACTTTCAAGAAGAGAACTTTAAAAGGACACCATCAAATGAGTAAACTGTTCATTCATATTGCTTGATTTCATCTTGATAGGACAAAGAAAGGAAGATCATTGCTCATCATATACAAGTGTATCTGTGACTGTAAAGCAAGTTAATTCGCTAAAAGAGACAGTATTGAAGCACCAAGATGTAAAAGAAGGAAAGCAAATCAAATTAAGAGAAAAAATCTCCAAAACTATTTCCATAATAGCTCAAAAGTGGGGTCAAGAAACAAAAGCAGTACATCTGTGTAAGAAAGAGTTGATCATAGTTGTTAAGAAATATCTTCTTACACCTTTCCTACAAGTACAGGTAAGGAAAAAGTTAATTCCATTAATTCCAAAAAACATAATTAAGTTATCCTTCATGATAAGTAGCTTAGGTCACAGACAGATCTGTATTTAATACAGGTTTAGATGTGTTAAAGAATAAATAGAATCTAAATATAAAAATAAAGATGTATCTAAAAATAATAGATATGCTATTTGAGAAAATTGGAAATATAAAGCCATGAATTTTACAGTGTCAAAACATACTGGACAGACTATTTGAAGATAAAATCACTTCTAGTTAAAAAAAAGCAATTATCTCTACCTCTGTATTTCATCAAGATATTAAAATTTGCTGTGAAAAGAACTGCATGCTAACTATGCACATTTCATTTCTCATGGTCTGTCTTCTCCCCATTTCTCTCTGCCCATCATTTTATAAAGTATCTCATTAGAGTTGATAAAAATGTCTTTTGTTGACCAGAAAAATCAAAATAAGGGACTAAAGAAAATTTTCTGGTTCAACATCATCCTCCTTTAAGTTACTTAAAATTTCTGTAGGAAGAAGGGTATCCTCTAGTCCACAGGAAGAGCAATAGTTTACAAATACGTCTTTCAATATTGAAAGGGCGGTGAGACACGAAATAGGTGAGAGAAGTTGTGGGAAGTGTTCAAGAGTAAGATATCAGTAGTATCTAGGGGGACTAGACGATCTTTAAAGGTCCCTTCCAACTATTCTGTGAGTTTGTATTTATAGAAAAGGATGACCTAAATAATGGCCTGTTTCACATGCAGTGAGGATCAGTGGTATGGCAAACCATGTGATGAAGATAATGCTTGCAGCTCAGTTACTAGATTTTATATGTAATGGCTAAGAAGTCCATCAGAGTAGAAAAGGAAGTAGCAGTATTCCAGGTCCTCAAGAATACAAACCCAAGTTCTGGACAATTAGCTAGCAAGTTAGACACCCTGGGAAAACAATCAAAAAAGCCACCCCAAAACCCACCACCAAAACCCACTATCAAGACATATCTTCTATTACAGTCTGTGTAGCCTTAAACTTACCAAGTTAAAGGTCAGGATAAATTAGTAGTGTTTGCTTAGAATATATATATTAAAAAAAAAAAACCTCAACTCCTTAATAAGGACAGTGTAACATGGATATTATTGTCAGGCAAGAAAACATCTATTGAGTCCATCTGAGTTATATATTTTACACAGAATCAGGTCAGGCAGAGGATATCATCATACTAAGCAGTTGTATGTACTGGCTTTATTAATTATTCCTTTATTGAGAAAGCTCATTTATCAGGAAAGGTACGTCTCCACTATATGCTGTAGAATGATAGAGTATATGCAATACTTAAGATGTTTTAATGATGATTAGCGTGAGTGGATTACAGCACACTGATAAGTTAAAAAATTTAATGCATTCATAAACTGAATTTGACTTGATTTTCAAAATCTGATTTTATCATGACTTCAGGGGTGCCTGAAGAAAAGGTTCATAAACGCAGGCTACCAAAAAGAAATTGTGGTGTTGTTCAGCAACTTTTTAAACACCTACCTGATTTGGAAGCCAAGCATGAGTTAACATTTGTCTTGCACAATAATGAAGTGAATGATTTATATGTACACTATTTGTACAGTTGGGCCTAAACTTTGTTTGTCTCAAATTAAAAGTACCAATTGCTCTTGTTCTTCCTGACATCTTTATCCTAGCCAACAAATCTCAGACTTCCTTATAAGAGGAGAAGGAGGGGGGGGGGGAGGTGCAAAAAAAATAATAGAAGTAGCTGCTGATCAGAATGAAATCATAAACCCTTCAATCAAAATCAACAACAACCTGCAAGCTTGATATCCTCCAGGTATCACACCAATAGGAGGGTGCAAGAAGCAAGAGCTCAAGAAGCAGCACAAATTCATTCATTTTCAGTTTTAAAATTCAAATTGAGCTGCCTGCAGAGAAGCTGATAAGCTCTCTAGTAGAGTACAAAGTGCACACAGACCTTAAGATCTAGCGCAGGTGGATTATGTGTAATGAAGTAAAAGGAATAAATATCATCTAGGGTGAATGAATCCATCACAACTCTTACCCGTGCAAGCAAAACAAAGCATAAAATGCAGCCAGAGTTATGAATATAAATATCTCAAAGAGTATATATTACATTTACAAGAATGTGCCTTAGAGTTCTGAGTAAAATGGAGTTCTATGACACACATATTTTTAGGAGAACATAAAATAGAAGGTGAGAAATTTTCTTCTGAAACTACTGGGTTAACAAAGAGTGACCAGAAGCAGGCAGGAAATTTTTAAAAGGAGTTGAGGAGCATAAATTGTCACAGTTCTCAATATTTCTTTTAAGGAAAAAACCAAAAACCAAAATGTGAGAAAGAAATGGTCATCCTGTCTTTTTCTACAAAAGATCTGTCAGCCAATCAGCCACAACACTAAGTACTTGTATAACTTCTGCATGGCACTTATCTTGAGAGCTGTCACCAAGACAAATCAGTCAGTCTTCAAAACAGTGGATTTCTTCAGAATTAGTGTTTACATTCTCATTTTATTCATGACTTGAAAACTTAAATAAAAACGTGTTTGGCTTTTGGGGTGTGTTTATTTTTTTGCTTGTTTTGTTGTTTTATTTTTAATTACAGCTGATAGGCTAGAATACAGAAGTCAACAAAGAAGATAGGTCAATATTCATTGTATACAGTTGCTAGGTTGTACCCATGATAACCTGACAATGTCCTAAACCTCTCTGCACCATGAAAATACTAATGTTGCACCAGAAGTTAGGTCTGAAAAAGACCCAGCATCCCAGACACGTATATCCTACTACATATATATATGAAAATGTTTTCATCTGGACAAAGAGTTGCTTCAGCATTTGTATTTCCATGTATTTATTTTCAGTAACATATTGCAGTTTGACAATAGAAAAATACATAACGTCCATGGTAGAAAACACAGAGATTCAGAGGGAATTCTGATTTATCAAGTAATTGTCTAGAACGTGTTACAAGTTGTAGTCAGCACTGTCAAAGCCAAATAGAAGAGTGTCTAGCATGACACTTCTCAAGACAAAACCAGTAGTTTTAATGATGGATTTCTCACTAAATGTTAACAATTACAAGTTTTTCTAATATTAAAACAATGGCATATTTTGCAGGGTTTTTTGCTATTGTCTTTCATCTGATCAACATTAGAGGCTAATGAAGTACATCAAGCTGCTAACACACCAAAGTGTAATGGAATAAACGAATGAACACTCATACTCGCATCCTCTTCCTTAAAACCAGTGTGAATTCATAAAAAGTTCTCAGAAATCATGTCATGTAGTGGTGCTGCTTTTTCTGCTGAACACTAGTTATACTGCAAGAGCTCTGGAAGCTGGCAACAAAACCAGAGACTCTATGGAGACGGACCAGTCTGATTTGTCAGAAGGATTGGATTGGTGTTTTATGAAGGTGTATTACCCTTTGCATTTCCCCTCCTCGTCTCATCCTGCCCCCCTCCCAACAGCAGCTTGTCCTCTCCCATCCTTTAACTAGCACCAGACTACCCTCACTGCACTGTGCTTATCAAGGCCCTGGAGATATAAAACAGGAGAGGAAGAGGCATCCGAGGCTTATCACAAAGAGTGAAGTGTCACTGCTGTTGAAGATGGAAGGGAACCAGGAAGGCTGCCCTGAGAGCCCCACTTTGGTGGCAGAAACCCCATCTCAGTGCTTGTTGGTCTGCACCTCTCCCTTGAGATAAACTCCTCCAAACAAAAGCCTCCATCCCACTCTGGTCTGCTTTCATAAATGCTTATCTATTGCAACTCACGTAAACATTCAAGACTGTCATGCACTATCTTTCGTGTAACACCTTTATCTCTGACTGGGCCACAGCTGTGAAGCAGGTGATAGTGTTTTATCCAAATTCCTGGGTGCTTTCTCCTGTTAGTTTTGGTCCAGTTCCTCATGAAGAAATATAAGGCTCCTTATTCCTTATCTAAAACCTCTCTTGACCACAATGGCTCCAAAAGAAAATGACAACCATTAAGCTAAATTGGCTAAGCAAGCAATGCCTCATGTTTTCTTGTATTTTGACCTCTATCTCTGTCAGTTCCTTGTTTTAATCTTAGCTACTAAATTATTTACATCAAGGATTGGCTTTTTCTATCTCCCCACACTTGTACTGGGTATAGCAGAGAAGAGCCCTGTGCTATTTCAGAGGAAAGAAAATGGATGACTTTCTGCAACATAGAGAACATAATTTTTAGATTGCCCAACACTGGTAGGAAGTGAGCTAAAAAGGCAGAAAAAACGCATATAGTTGGAATAAACATTAGTGAATGTTGTACACCGTGATAATTTATAGAATATTAGCAAATATTCTAAAGTATTTTGATACTTTTTAACCATCTAAAAACCAGCAATACATTTCAGGGAAAAAAAAAAAAAAATAAGTGAGCTGGAGTGTAAATTACCCTTGGCTCTAATTCTGTTCCACTAAATTTGTTATTTTGGGCTCACTACATATGGGCAAATTCTCAGAAAACTAGCCTTCTTTACTGCTGCATTTGCAAATGTGTAATGGGGCAATGACAAATTGTAGAATTAATACTTGAATATTATTTCTTGGGCAGCGAAACTAGTTTCACATCTTGTTTGCAAAATCTACATGCAGTGTACAATTGGTTCAAACATGAACATTTTTCAACACAAATGAACGGCCTAAAAAACATTCATCAGCAGGGCAAAATCAAAACATTCTCCCTGTTCTGTTATAATTAGCAAATAATTTACTTTAGGTTCAGTATCACTGTTATCTTTTGAGATATAGCTTCTACGTTCCCTCAATCTAAGGTGAATTTTAACTATTGCGTGGAAGTGAGCAAACATTCTATAAGTTCACCAAAACAGCAGATTTAGCTTTCAGATTCTCATCTCTGAAACAATTCTAGTTTAGCCTATATTCACAATTTTCATTCCCCTCATCAATTGTCCTTTCTGCCTTTCAAATTAGGCAAAATTTAGTGGAAAGGTATTGGCAATACTTAAAAAATCATATTCTAACAGAAAAGAAGAGCTGATTTTAAAATCCAGAATAGGCAAATAGTAAATAGATGCAATAAATAAATAAAGGGAGTAATAAATACCACGATAGTTCTTGTGGAAGCAAAATGTGGGTAGGTGTGAGAGAAAAGACACTTTCAGGATTTGATGTTGCGGGTGAAAGATTAAGATGGTGAGATTTCTTTTAGGACCTCAAGTTATCTTACTAGTTTTCATATAAAGCATTAATAACGGGTCATTTTTATTTGAAAGCTCAGGTGACAGTGATATCCATGCCACAGTAAAGCATGTGATGCTGCTTGGCTACATCCTATTTTTATGTTAGCAGCACAGGACCAGAGGTGAGGGAGCACTAAGCTCAGTGCAGGCAGGGAGCCCCTGAACTTCCCCAGCTTCCTAGGCAGGTTTTTCAGCTTTTGCAGAGCTCTCTGCTCCTTTGGCCATACTTCTACCAGTACATAAGGTGGCTAGTTTAAAACCTGCCCATGTTTATGTAAGTTTCAACAAGATGATGTATGTCTGCCAGGCAGATATAACCTGAATAGGAAGGTGGGAGAGAAATCCCTGAGGGATGGCAATCATACTTAAGTATGTATATTATTTAATCATACTTAAGTAAAGCATTCATTTTATCATGTTACAGTTTACTTCAATATGAAGGTTAAGAACTTCTCTCTACCTAACAGTGAAACCTTCTAAGCATTTGTGAACCTTCAGGCTTTCTACGGTTACCCTGAAATATGGTGTGGTCAGTAGGGGCACACCCTATGTTTATGCCTTGGATCTAGTCTTATCCTTTCTCTTCTCTCCCAGTGACTTTGGTGTTCTAATATCCTACTTCTGCACAGGATTTTGGCTTAACTTACAGTTCTAGTCATGGTGAATACAGCTCTGTAGCTCAGTCAGCAAGTGCATCCTTCCCCTCCATGAAGCAAATTACTTGCAGATGCCTGTATTCCGCAAAGGGGCACTGGGGTTGTGCTGACAACCTGTCAGCATTTCTCCCTGATTTTTGGGAACAGAGATCCCTCATGACCTTTCCTTGCAGGACATCTCTGGAATTCTACCTCCACATCTTATATGGGGCCAGGATATCCAAAATACTACTCAAAGATATAAGCATTACTTGTCACCAGTTGCCTGCATATCCACTACTGTACAAGAAAGCTCATTCTCCCTAAAGTGACTTCAGTCTTTGTTTCTGCTTTCCCTAAAGAGTCTGGGTCAGAAGACATTAATAAAATAAATTAAAATACAAAGCTGAGAAGTAGGTGATGCAAAACTAGGGGAGTCACCAGCCCTGGCTGTGATGGTGAGGCAAGACATAGGTATTTCAGAGAATAACAAGATCAGAAATATCTGTTGTCCAATAGCAACAGATCATGGAAGGTTTGGCAGAAGTTGGGATATGTGGTCATCTAATCTGCCACACTTAACTAGCTGAGGTTGGTTATGCACAGACATACAGAAAACTGTTACTTACAATATATGAAGGAAACAGAAAGAATGCTAGACAAATCATGAAGCAATTTAGTGGCTCCCCAAATGTTATAAACTGAAAATAGAGGGACAAAGGATTATAAACTTAAAATAGAGGGACAATGGTGGAAAGGGTGTATTTTACAAGGGATAATGAGGGGAAAAAAAGGAAAGCCTACCCTGTCTTAGATATTTTTGTAGTTGTCATCATCACGAATACCATCAACACTTCTGCACAAAGACTATATGCCTGATTCCTCTCTGTGGACCTGTTTACAAGTATGCAGTCCAAAGCATGACCACAAATCATATTCCAAAGTAACAAAAAGTGCAGTAAGGAAGATGGGCTCAAATTACAGATCTCTGATTAAGACAGGAAATTCTCAGCAGTCAACCAACAAAATAAGTTAAACGGCCTAAATATTCATTAAGTTCCATATTTCTTTCCCAATTTTTCTTTTATTTTGCTCTCTAAGCAGTCAAATTGGGACACTTAATGTAAAACATAATGTTAAAATCCTTTCTATAATGTCTTTCTCTGTGCCCAGTGGTATCTGAATTTACCCAAATGCCATGCTCGGTAACAACTGTATATATTAAAAAGGTTGCTTAGGTTTTATGTCTGGAAAACCATAATTACATCCTTTATGGATCATGCAACCCATCTAACACAAAATTTTATTCTGTTTTTGAACTCTAGTGGGCCAGAAACTACCAAGCCTGCTGAACCTTATGCCTGATCTACAGGACTGTTGAACTAAAACGTGTAATCCAAGTCAGGCATGACTCCAGTGCAGGAAGCTTAGCCTTCCCTTGGGTCTCATTTCCTCCTCTCTTGCCACAACAGAAGCAGCTTGCTCATTCTCCTGACTCTCACTTCACAGACTCATTAGCCTATTAACCAGCTGGATCTGATAAGCAGTCTCCAAACCCACAAAAAAGCCAGGAGCACTCTGAAGCAGGGAAGCAAATTTCACCATGTTCCTGGCAGGAGCCTCACAGAACTTCTTTTCCAATTACCCCACGGAAAGGACATGGGGTGCTGTGTAATGGGTGCTGGGCAGGCAGGGCAGACTGGAGGGGAGTTTCCCCTCCCAGCACTCCACTCTGCACTCCACTCAAAGTCTGACATAGATGCTTCAAGTTTACCTGGGCTACTTTAACCACTTTAGGAATAACAGTTCAAAAGACATTTTAAAAATCAGCTGTGCAATTTGAGGCAGAAGGGAAAGAATAAGTAAGCATGCTCTAGATGTTTTTTTCTGACAAGCCAGGCATAATACCATTTTATTTCTCAGCTTTTATATTTTTGTAACTGTATTTTATCCCTTTGAGGGTTGAAAGAAAAGATTGAAATACTATGAAAATAAAATGAAACAAATACCATGAAAATATTGGCACATCCAGAGAAGACCACCCATCTCCTCCTCTCATAAAAACCTCTGTACAGATGTTCTGTTCTCTGGCAGAAGCATCACAGGGAGAAAGCCAAGAAATCCCATGGGCTTCTCCTGACATCTTAGGGAGGGCCGTGCGTGCTCTTTCCCATCTCTCAAATACTGCCCACTGTCTTCATAAAGTAATGATTGTTAGGATATTTTAAGAAAGTAGTGCTTCAAAATATAGATCTAATGGAAGATGCTACCAATTTGTCACCATTTTAGGTAACTTCAGTCACCATTTCATGTGCAAAGTAGAACCGTGATCAAACTTGTCAGTTTGGCATGTAAGGATGGCCAGGGACCAGAACAAAATGTTAGTACTGCAGCATGAAAAACAGATTAGGAACTAATAGTTAGTATTAGTATCCACCTTTTCTTCTTTTGTTTTGTTAGGCGTGTCTGTATTTTCTTCTTTATCTAGATTGTCATTCAGAAAATCCTGACAGGATGCTAAATGAAGGTTTACCCTTTCAGAATCCATATCTCGGTCCACAAAATACTCCCTTCAACATAGGTAGCAACATCTTTGGTCTCTTTGGTCTTAACCTTGCATGCAAACAGAGTTCAGCTGAATTGCTGCAATTCCGCTGGGACTACTCGAATAGTTACAGACATTTTTATTTGCAGGACTGGGATGTAATGATAACGCCACCTGAATTTTTACAACGATCAGAGCCAATGCTAGAGAAATTCTGACAAATGTGTGAAAAAGTATTTGAAAAGCAGTTCAGACACTTGGGGCTTTCGAGTCACTAAGGTGCTTTTTTAGCTATTCTACAGCTTTTGTATTAAATTCTACACTTTTGTTTTATATAACAAAGACCACATCAAAGTTGCCTGCACCACAAAAAACAGGATCAGTTGTGAAGGCTGAGATATTCAATAATAAACAACACAAAAGAGATGTCATATCCCTGTGGTCTGTTCAAACAGGGGCTTTGGAATGACTGTTTTGCAATATTCTTCTGAAGGTTGTCAAAAACACAGCCCACTCAAGCTAACAGTTCATAATTAAGAAACATGAAGGAAAATAGCCTGTGGAACATATCTGCTAGCCTAGTTTCTCTAACATTAACAAATACTCAAACCACAGTGTTGGTGGCATTAGAAGTAGCCTGTAAGAGCCAAATAAATGACTAAGAAGCTACTAAATCCTATTCAAAATCCTGCCAAAGGTATTATGACTCTTGCCACTTAATTAAAAGGTGTTTTGGGTTTTTCTTTGGTTGGATTTGATGGTGGGTTTTGGTTTCTTTTCTTTTTTTGGTTGTGTTTTCATTTGTTGGGGGGGGGGGTGTGTGTGTGTCTTGTTATTTTTTTAAACAGAAACTGTTCATGTATTCTGCTTTAATGTCACAGTTTTTCAAAGTCTTCTCAAGATATTCAGCAGTGAAAGGGTTTTTACACCTCTAAGAGTCTGACTGCTCAGCCAGAGGGGGAGCAAGAAGCAAGGAATTCAAATTTCATATTGAAAGAAGTATTGAAGAAGGAATTACAGGGCAATTGCCCTTAATAAAGGTACAGATGAAAAGATAATGGAAGCATGTTGGAAATGAACAGTCACAGAAAGATTTGTAATTACATTTGTTCAAGGATTTTAAGGGTTTGAAATAACTGACAACCTGACTGGGGAAGATCTACCATTAGACCCAGACTAAAAATTTTTAAAAATTATTTTCACAAGGGCAAACTGAGGGGAGCAAAAGCAGCCCATACTTACATTCCAAGAAAGCCCCAAAATTTAATAAGGATGAAGAACACATTATAATTTTGAAAGACCATTTCTTTCCAGGACCAGGTTGCGTGTGTTATAAATCACCCAACAGGATATAATTAAGCAATAATGCATGCCAGACATTAGTTTCTGAGCAGTCAGAAAACACTAATAGATTTCAGTAAAAAAAAAAACAAACCAAACCAAACAACCCCATGGTTTACTTGTTACTTATCACAGTTTGTACAGCTTTCCTACTGCTACGCTCGACAGACACAATATATATTCACTCTACTGCAGAGTTTTGTGAAACTGTGTCAAATCCTATCCTATAAATCCTTAATTATTTCTTGTGCATAAATCAAGGCCAGTTCTGAACACAGCACAAAATGCAGAATCTTCTCTGTTGAGATCCCTGTAATCCTCACTTTAAGTTAAGAGTTATCGATGATAAAAGTAAACCTTAGCATTTGTTAAACATGTACTGATACAGTTTTATGGATAAGATGTCTTCTGTCCCATCCTGTAATCATTTTGTGATTCTCCTAACAGCAGATGGCCAGCCAACCACACTGAACACAGAAAAAAAAAAAACCACCACAGTGTTTTCTCCATGGGTCCAATGGAAACAATGAAAACAACAGTAAGACATTTTCTGCTTTAAAATGTGCTTGGTGTTATGCCTTGGAGTTTCATTTGTTACAAGTGAGCAGCAATTGTTCATTATAACTAAAGCAATTTATATTCTATTGCAAAGTTATTACTCTGTATGTTGCCATTTAGATTTAAGCTTCTGTAGTTCTGGCATGTTCCTGAAGAAAGGTAACTTCTAAGCAGATCAAGATCAAGCAGAGCAGTATTACAATAACAACAGTTGAACACATGCTCTTAAATAAGATCACACTCCTCTCGGAATAAGGGACTGCTGATTAAAACAGAACAACAAAAAAGTAGTTTTACACACTGCAAAATACAGTTTCACTGGGTATTTTGGTGGATAATCACTCTGCAGGGACATACTAATGGTTCATTGTTCAGCTCAACTCTGAAGTCTTCACTCACCTGAAAAAGGCACCATGAGATGCCTGCCTATGTAATAAGCACTGCTTCTGAAATACCAAGTTTGATTTAAAAAAAAAATTGTGCTATGTAGAACACATTGTAAGAGCTAGTTGTGAAAACGGCAAGTAAATACCTATAACCATTTTTCCCAGTCTTCTTCCTTCAGCTCCTCCCTGACCAACAATTCCCTCTGTCCACCGGCAAGTATGTTTTACTTCCAGGAAAGATTTTGTAGCAGTAACTGAGATACTGAGATGCTGTAACTCATGTTGTTGCTAAACCAGAAAACTTACTTGGAATACTGAATATCTCCCATATGTCCTTCCCAGGGGAATTTGTAAAGGTCTGTTCTTGTTCTGTCCTTTCACACTCAGGGTCAAATGCTACACGGGCCTCCAACTTCATACAAATCTATAGAGATCTTGACCGCACACGTGGCCACCCATCATGGCTCCTGCATTTAGAAATCATCCCCACAGAAGTGCTGATACAACTGTGTTTATGTTGTGCTGCAAACCCTATGAAGAAACTCATCCGGCTTTCAAAAACCAGTAAGGGAACGACCTGCACTTCTATAACTAAAAAGTACTCACACCAAACACTTTGCTATGAAACTCCACCACCATGCTGTCTTCTGCATATTGGTTGCTCAATTAACTTTTTCTCAGATGTGTGTGATTACCAAACAGAGGGATAATTCTTATTCTCTCCAATTTATGATCTTCCAAGATACGATTTCTGAAGACAGTATAGGCATGGGACATTCAAATCCCTCAAAAATCCAGCACAGTTATCTATACCACCTTGGAGATAACTCACTTTTATCTTTCTCCCCAAAAGCAGCAACATGCAGAGGTTGGATTTCATCACAGTTCAGACAAGAGCATCCAAGTATTCTTTGCTCCATTGCACCTGGAGTAGGTGATGTGCTGCATAAAGTTCACCAACTGTCACAAGAAGAAGAAAAACTTGTAGCTAAAAAACTGGTGTTTGCTCACTGGAAAGACCTATCTATTGAGCTACAGCTTCCCACTAACTTTGCCTATTCTACAGTAGAAATATGGGGCTTCATTTTGGTCTCAGGACAAGAGTATACAGCTACGATGATGGAGAAAGGGCAGAAATTTGCACAAATACCACATGGGTCTGAAGGCAACACTAGTTTTGCCTCCTGCCTGGCTATCCCATTCCTGCTCCTTCAGCCCTCACCCCCTCAATACCTACCCCATCCCTCCAGAATTTATGTGCATTTGTAGACTGGCTTCCAGGTTAAAAAAAATGCTTAACAACTATCGTTTAATGGGAATAATGACTTGCATTTATGAGAGATGTCTCAAAAAAAAAATTAATATTAGCATGCTTCATGGACTACATATACAAGAATTACTGTGGCTCTCAATTATGCTATAGACAACATAACTGAAATTGCATAATATGGGCTGTACAGTCTTTAGAAATAAACAATAATTTTATAATGTTGCCAGCCAAGGCAGTATTTGAATCACTGGCTGGCCCCTAAATTCAGATCCTGAGAAATGTTTCCTCCTGAAAAACACAATGCTATAAAAAATTTTGCAGACCTGTCAATAAATGCTTGGATCACTGTGACAGAGAATAGTCACTTAAGATGCAACTGCAATGTATGGTAAAGGAAGCAATTTTCTTCTGCTGATTTCTTCAGCAGTTTGCACCAATATACAGTGTGTATCAATTGGTATGAAGTCTGACCTCCTTCATCAGGGGCAGCATTCCAATAAAATATAGCAATGAGTGCTGAAAAATAGACTTGTGTTGACAACTTTAAGTTATTAGTTCTTTAGCCACGCTATAATTGGTCCCAGTACATGCTACAAACACAGTGCAGCTTCACAAAACTTCATCCGCATGCCAAGAAACCCACCAAATAGGTGGTCCCCCTATCTCCCCTGGAGAGACTTCAAGCCATTTCCACTTGGATGAGTGTGAGTGGCCTTGAACAACTGACCTGCCTTTGATCCCAGCTTATGGACAGGCCAAGTTGCTCTTTTCCTCCTCCCTGCTGAAACTCAAGAGGTTTCTGGAGCAACTACCAGGGGACGGGACACCTAACAGAACGTTCAAATAACGTCTCCATCTAAGGAATCTGTTGGAAACAGATAAGCTAAAAAGTTCAGAAACATCAGTTAGAGGAACAGAGTATGTGTATTTAGAAATTAAAAAAAACATGGCTGCGAGCCAGGAATGCACCACAAGTTCTTTCCTCAGCTTCCAAATAATAAGGCACATACCCAGTACACTGTGCTACTTACTAATAAACCCCTCAGTTCCACAAGGGAACCTCAGAACTACAAACATAAAGCTAGACGAAAGCCCTTCCCAAGAATGTGGGTTACAGTAACTGCTGCTTTGCAAACAATATAGGGTGCCTGCTAGCTATAAAACAGTTTTAATAGTGACATTCCAGTCTTAACTGATGTAAAAATGTCAGCTTGCTGCTGCTCCTACATCAAACACTTTATTCATATGTATATAAAGCATACAGTGTTCCTAACGTTCATAGCAGGACTAGGAAAAGAAGGTGCATTCTATACGTGATTGATGCACAAGTTTTACAGCAAGTTAAATTTATTTCCTTACTTTTATTAAAACAAGCAAACAAACAAAACAAAACAACCACCAACCTTCAAGTGCCCTTTTTTCCCCCCCAAAAAAGTAAGAATTTTCACACAGGTATCCTTTGGTCAAAAGCAATCAAACCGATGAGGACTTTTTTAAAGAAGAGGAACTGCAGACGAGAACTCCGCACCCCCCCGCCCCGCCAGGCGCGGCTGCAATCCCCAAAGTACACATTGTAGATTGTGATCTCTGGATGAAAGATAACATCCACTTGCCAAGTTCTATTATAAATCTGTGCTTTTATGTTTGAAACTTGCTCTAAGCTCTATTTCTGCTACATTTACCCTTTATGTATCTTCATGGCATAAAGAAAGAGGCAGGAAATACATACTTGAGATTATGAAACAAAAGCAGCAGGTTTCTACACAGTACTGTCTCTGACCTTGCAAGTTCCTCACGTACTTATATTCCTCAGGGTAGACATATAGGGTAGGGCTCTGAAACACAACACATTCAATTTTGGAAAAAAAAAAGAAGCACTAAAGCAATCAAAATAACACTTTTCCAGGGCTTAATAATGACAGTTTACTATAGGATTAAGTAAACCTCCTCACTTTTAGAACTAAATAAGGAAAAAAAAATTTAAAAATTGAGGGAGTGTCAGTATTATGTATGGCATCCCTGCCTTTCTACAGAAGGAAAAGATTAGTCACTGTCACAAAATTATCTTTCAAATCCTGCTAGTGCCTCCACCCCATGAGTCATTCACATTAACTTTTCAGGACAGAAGGTAGTTTTCCATTATCTCTCTTTATTTACACAAAGCATCTCTTGTGGACGGAGCAAATTAGGTTCCCTTCTTTTATGACCTTTTATTCGCAGTAATTCCCTGGCTGGATAGGTAAAGAGATACAAAATGATAAAAAGAACAGGGAGGGAAGGAGACCTCAAAACTAGACAGGTACTGCCTAGGAATGAAGTTGCTTGCTGAACAAAGTCTGCTTGGGAATCTTACAGATTTCTACACTCTACTAATACCCCAGCAAAGGCAGCTGTGCTCCATTTATCACTCTCTTCACAAGTTAGTTCCACCATGCACTTTGTGAGACCACCACCCCGAGAGCAGCTTTCCGCAACCTAGAGATTACCCTAGAAACTCCTAACTGCAGACATGGCATGAGGGAATAATCAGCAACTATTTGAGGGGAAATCACAGCTGCAGGTACCTCTTTCCAAATGTATTCAGCTAGCTGTGAATTGTTGCGGTGTTTAGCTCCACACTTCACTTTTCCTGCATTTTTATAAAATGCTTGAGACCAAGATTAGATTATTATATTTCAGATTAGATTATCCAAAGAATCCCAGGGATTCTTGCAGTGAGGATATGGGGAAGAGTCTACAGACAGCTTTGCACAGTGGTGCTGCTCATTCCCAAATGCAAAGCAGGCTAACCTTTGGGTACTGCTGCTCTTCTCTACTTCTGCTTTTTGTTTGCTAGCCCTTGTATGAGGCAGCACCTATGTATATACAGTCTTGTTTCCCTCTTCTATTTTGCTGTTTATGTTTGGGGTGCTCTTGGCAGTATCCCACAGCTCACCAGTGCTCCAAAGATGGGTGGGAGAAATGGTTCAGAATGTCTTCACAACCACAGTTGTGGTCCAGCACTACATTTACAGGTAACACCTCTTGCACACCACTGTCCTTGCTATTTCTAGGGACTGGTCTCAAAAGCCTGCTTGCCTGCCTTTCTTAAGAGTGAAATAATTTCAGGTTTTCTCTAGCATTCACCATCAGAAGCTTACTCTCCACAAAGTTTGATCTGCTCACGCTATCATATTTCATTTGACACGTTTCCTGTTTAATCTGGGTTAATTGCAAGCTTCCTAGTAGTTTACCTGTGTGAACTGTTCATGGTCTGTGATTTCTAGTCAAAGTCCTTTTACCATTCTGTGACATGCCCCTTCACCATTAAAAAAAAACCCAAAACCCCAACACAGAGTAAATCAAAATGCACAAAAAAAGTACACAGCCAAATTCTCCACACTTTCATATTCCTCCTGAGCTCTCTTTTGGACATGCAGCATGTTTCATGTGAGTGCTGTGTACTTCACATTCCTGAAATGTATTTTTTTTCTCCGTAATTCCCCAGCTTCTTTATGACCGTTTGCTACTACAAACGTTTTACTGCAGTTAAAGAACAAAGTGCTTGAAACCTCTGTTAGGTATTCTCATTTTCATTAGCTTTCACCTGGGCTGGACTTCCAAGATGTGAATTCTTCTAGTCCTGACACTAGTTTGTTCTATTCAGAAATTGGTTGAAATCAAGAAATGCGGAAGAAACAGGCATAATTTAATGCTGAAGTTTAACTGATGCCCTGCCTAACCTCAGGCTTCATATAGCATCGCTAGTTTCAGCTAGGTATTGTAAAAACTCAACATCATTACAAATCATTAATATTTTTACTGACTCAAGGGCTAACCAGCACTTAAATGCACTAGCAAAGTATTAAAATGTATTAAGATCCACAAATGAATACACAATGCTGAAATTCATCTCAATTTAAAAATAAAATTAAAAATAGTTAAGAATCAGTATTATATATAGCAGTAAAAATCATATATGGAATTCAAGTGCAATGAAGATTTTTAAGAATGAAAAATAGTCACCATAATACAAAACTTCTGAAAATCTCTTTTACCCTCTTCTTCATTAAAGATCCTCCCCCCCCCCCCCTTCTGAATCAGTTGATAAACATAGAAAATAAGAATTTCTGGACTACCCTTAATTTCCATGCCAATAGATTGAGAGATCAAACACAATATTTTCAACTCACAGCTAAATTTACACTGTAGAAGAGGCCAGGGTACTCAAAAAGCCCCCAAACCGAACAAAAAACTCTAAATAATAATGATAATGATAACAATAATAATGATGATGATGATATCTGCAAGTCCCCTTATTCAGATCCAACATTTTGAAATAAAAGGATAAAAATGAAAGAGTATTATAACCTAATTAACTTCTGATTTGCCATTTCTGTGTACGTGAGCAGTAGGTCTTGCAATAAAAGACTTCTTCTGAAGGCTGACAGTTGGCATGATAGATTTTAGAAATCCCCAGATTGTACAGAAATGCAAGCAAAAAATATTTTTCCCAGTTCTCACTCACTCTACTTTTTCACTTATGCCTACTAGATAATTATGTGTTTTATGATTATAGCAGGAAGCAATTTAAAACACTACTATATTTTAATTTTTTATGTAAAATGATATAGTGTCTTTATTGCTTACTGGGGTGTGTTATAATTATTTAGCTTAGTGCCAGCCATTAAAACAGTGGATCCATTACTTTACGAATGGCACATGGTTTGTTTCTTAAATATTGTTTCTTTTTATAACTTCTTCCTTTTTTGTCTGTTTCTGTGTTCACTGTCATATTGTTCTTAAACACTAAAGTGTTTGGCTAAGCATGAAACAATATAGACTCACGAGCCTGGCATTACAATTTGCATTAATGCATGCCTTCCCATAAAATAAGGAGATTTTCCCCAACTTCCATAACTTCACATAAATAAAAGTAATATACTAGAAAGAACTAAAAAAGGTCTTTAGAATCTATCAAGAAATGGTCAATAAAGTGGTACACACTGTTTAAAAATACTGTTTTGTTTTCAATGTGATACAGCAACAATTTTTCAAGAGAATAATGACTAGGCAAAAGCAGATTTGAGATCTGACATAGATTTCCTTTCTGGTAACTACCACTTTGAAAATGGGCTTTCACTTCTCTTGATTCACAAGACTTCTTTTTAGCAGCTGCACTTAATAATATGTCTTCTTTGTAGCAAGCAGCAGTCCTTCACAACAATTTAAAGTTCTAAGGCTTCAAATACAATGATACAACCAAAAGGGCTGTGAACCACAATCATTGCCCAAATAATGTTAAGATCTCTGCAGAGAACAGCTGAAAATGTTAAGACCAAATTTCCTTCTGGTCAGAGTCCCTTATCTCACTTGCCAGGCTATCCATACTGGATTAACAAAACATCCTCAGAGGAATGTCAGATGAAGCTACCAATTAAATCTACATGGAAGTGTCAACTTTATACTACCAGTTAAACATTGGTTTGGTGGACAGAGACCACTGATGGAGCACCTCCACCGAGTTAGCCTGCCTACAATCTCTGCAACAGCAATAATGTTTATAAACATAGAGCTATGAGGAAAATGAGCTAGAGGGATAACTTTTTAAATTCCTAGGCTGAATCCTTCAGATCACGTGCACCTTTCCCCTGGGGTACGTGACCTCTGGTAATAAAAAACCTTTTAAACTTTAGAATCCTCAAAATTCCCCCTCTTGCTGCCCCAGGGTCTTCCTTATCCTACATAAGCCTCAAAATCCAGGTTCGTGTAGGTAAAGCAGTCCCCTGAAGCACATGGTAACAGCAGAAGCAAACATAGTCCAATTCTGCAGGCAAGCTCAAGGGTTCAATGCCAAATCACAACTTCCTAGTCACAAAACAGACATGTTGGAGAAGGACTGACTAACTGGGAGAGCTGTTCTCTACTGGCATGCTTCCCGGGGAGAATAAACCTCACAGGGTTCATAGCAAAAATTACCCAGGCGCAAGTGAAATGCTGAATCTGGGGGGGAAGCCAGCAAGCTTGTGGAGCATTTCTTCAGTATTTTTGTGAAACATGATAGGTGATTTCTTCCCTTCCTTTCAAAATGAAAGCACTTATTCACAAAAATATCCTCTTTGGATATACATAGGTCTTCTAACAGAAAGTGGCAGCTGAAATCTTCAATCAGAAACATGGAGAGGCTTGGTCCTGAATCAGAGGAGAAGGCTTCTCCCTGGAGAAAATCGCTCATTCTCTGCATTTTTGGGTCCCCTGAAAATTATCAGTGGTAGTGAACTACTCTGAGGCTGTGAAATGCAGGGGAAGGAAACAGGGTATTGAGATGTAAAATGAAATAATTCTCTGTGTGACTGCAAGGAACACACACATACAGAGCTGTGAATTATTTTCAGACGAAAAGCAAAAGAAAAAAAAAGAAAAAAAAGAAGAAAAAAAAAAAGAAGGGATGGAAAAACAAACTAAAACCAACCAACAAAAAAAACCCCAAACAAAACAAACAAACAAGGAAAAACTAGTTTCAGTAAAACTTAAGTAAAACTACTTCTTCTCTGGGTGTCTCACAACATAAGTGTTGCCAGGTAGTTTTTATCCTTTTAGAAATTTAGCTTAGTTCAATTTCAAAACAAAACATTGTGTCAGAATCAAAGAATCAGAGCCATTTCATTTTGAAACCACGGAAATTAAATATTTAGGCTTCCAATATTTCTTCTCAGCTGAAACTACTGGATGAATTGCATCAAAACAAGCTTTGATCAATACAGCACCGTGTCTTTCAGTTATTACACTATTTGCATAAACAATTTCATCAAGCACTACTACGAGTGCAATTGAGACCACAGAAATAAGTCAATCTACCTACTGGGTAATCAGCTGTTGTATGCAAACTAGGCCATTGCTAAAATTCAAGGATAAGAGATGGAGTAGCCAAAGAGAAAAAATTACACTCCCACTGGTTCCCCCTCACCTTCCCCCTACTGGTGATGTGGCACTGCCACCAGTCACTTCTTTAACTGGCTGAAACAACACGATGGAGAGTTTTCATGCCAAAAATATGTGGGATGTATCTACTTTTCCTTCCCAGAGAAGGACAGTCAGAGACATCACATATAGTTGGAAGGTCCTGCTACTGAAGACTGCCCAGACCAGCCATGAGGATCGAGGCTAGGAAAGGATGTTCGAGTAGGAAGGGTTGAACAGGTGCAAAGTCATAAATGGTGCAATTCCCCAGAAGCACAATCCAACCTAAAACTGCATAACTGCATGACCATATTCCTGTCCTGTGGCCAGTTTTCTATTCCTTTCCTTGGGTCAAGCATTAACCCCAAGCGACCAGGTGAATCCAGATGAAGCCCTGGGAGGCAGCAGGGCTAGTTGTTGGCTGCATCACCTGGGATGAGTTTCTGCAGCCAGCCAGCCACATCTTAATGGAAACAAATGCTGGGATAGAATGATCTGACCATCTCCCAGGAGAAGCAGTTGCCCATTTCGGATGGAGGGTAGCTTTGCTCAGAAGCATCAAAATGAGCTCTCACTCCCCACAGACACATCAGCCAAGCCTATGTACCTGCCCCAGCACCGGCGAGTGAGCAGCACGACACTCAGGTGCCCAAGTCCCAGAAACAAAGTGAAGGCGTTTTGAAGCAATTCGTTTCTGGCATGAAATTTCTGCAGAATAACAAATGGCAGTTGGCTTCATAATTAACAGTTTCAGGGGCCTTCTAGAATATGAATCAGAAGAAAACAAAATTTGAATAATGCATTAGTGAGAGTTCATATTCTAGTAGCCCTATGTGAATTGTCAGTGTGCATTCCAGTAGCTCGTTATGATTTATCTTCATCAGCCATGGGCTGAAATTACCAGACTCCAATTACTTTGCTTCCCGTGTTCAAAAGAAAAAAAAAATAATGTCAGGCCTACCACAGGAGATGGTTTAAAATGCCCGAGGTAAAGAAAGTAATCTTGTTCTCTGACATTCGCTGCCTGAAAGTCATTCACATTAACAACCATTCAAACTTGTTTAGTGCAAACCAATTGCTTCTATTTTCCTCTTGTCAGTAACATTAGCTTCAATTCAAATTTAACTCTTCGAAAATTTCAAAATGTAAAATGAAATTCAGTTAAGCCTGACAGGGACATGTAAGTGTCTTGACAGAACATACTGCTACTGAATTTATCTTCCTTAATCTGTTAATTTTGAAATTTCTGTTTTCAGAGGAAAAAAAAAATGATGATCTGCACTTCTTTCACTATCTCAGGGAAGGTAAGAGATTTATGCTGATGTTTACCGGACTCGCATTTTAGTACTATTCCTAACACAAGGATTACAGAGGCAGAGAAATAGATGCGTTCAATTTAAACCAACAAATTAAGCGATTATTTATGAGCACAACTTGAGGTTTAGTTGTACAGCAAAATACATTTAATAACTTAATATCCCATCACTATGAATGCTTAGACTTGTATAACAGGTCATTAACTTCTAAATACTTTGGGCTTATAAGGTTAATGTGTACAGTGAGAAAGGGGAGTAGGTTAGACCGTTAACAACAGTAGCTGTCACAGGATACTCGGATATACACTGAGGAGACTGGCTTTCATCAATACTCTCTTCATACAACAACCACTAATAAAATGCTTTTATAATTTCTCTTATAGTTAAACAAAATAAACAGAAACCCCCACAGGACACCCAGCCAGCCTCACTTTTTTAGGTCCAACATATTTAAGAATAAAACACAGAGTAAGTCATATTACTAATGTGAATTCAGAATATGCTCGGAAAGAAGACATTTCATATGAGATGGGGAGGGGGGAACTGCAAGAATAAAGGAAGAAAAGTAATTTTTATTTTCTTTTGTATTTGTGAAATCAGTCAGGTCAGAAAACACACAGGAGGCTGCGCTCGCTGTGATAAATTCAACCACATTTAAGCAAATTAATATTGTTATAGTCCTTTATGGCACAGCATAATTCATCCCAAGAAAAAGCTAAATCATCTCCTACATGCTACAGAAATGATAGTAGTAAAGCTTGGTATTACACAGTTAATTGTTTCTAAGCACTGTACATTATTTTTAAACTAGCAGTAGAAAAAAAATTGCAGACAATAATTAACTTTGAATAGTTTGGGGGGCAATAGCTGGTTTACAGGCTACATCAGATGGCTCGATATAACCTGATGACTACAGCTTAGATGTCAGATCCTGTTACACAAGCATGACATTTCTTTACCCAGTCAAATAATTTTCTGGGTTGCGGGGTTTTTGTTGCTGTTGTTTGTTTGTTTTGGGGTTTTTTTGGTTTTGTTTTTGCAGTGTGTGTCAAGACACCAGCTCCCTTGGGAAGACTCTGATGTTACGTTAAGGCAGGAGGCTTTGCATCACTGTAACATGCAGAATACATCAAAACTGCAACACAGTAGTTAATGGCTATGAAAGAGTTTGACCTACTGCCTTATATTAACATTAAAATCACTATTTTTACTGGTGGATTCAGCATGAAGCTGGGAATGAGAAACTAGACTTATAATTCCAGTTTTAAGTGCTTGTGACAATTGGCCCGTACGGCTCCCTCTAGGCAGCTTCACCACAGGTAATTTAAAAATATTCACATTTCATGAACTAGGCAGAATATACTTTTGCAGAAACACGTCCAAGGAAAAAGACAGACAATCAAAACCTTGGTACTGCCCCAAAAGTATTAGCGCTCCAGCAGTTGGTTAATTAATGCCTTTCAGCCAGCAATTCTCTTCCTCAAAATTTCCACCAGTACAACGAGCAGATCTCATTTCCTTCAGTGAAAAAGCCAAACAGCTCCAATTAAGGTGCCAACAAGGGGGATTCAAGTTAATGTGCATGGCTTGCTCTGCATAGCAGTAGGCAAAGAGGCCTTGTGTTATCTTTTCCACTCGCCCAGATGAAGGCTGGAGAAGGCCAGGTGGTACGAACCAAGAGAGACACAATGGTAAGAAGATGAAGAACAATAATGCCTCAAGGCATTTATAAGTACAGCTAAGTTTGCAGTCAACATTCAGCAACAAAATATGGTAAAATTATTAGAAGTACCTTATGTAATGTAAAACTTTGTTGAGTTTTAAGGAAAGAACTCACTAGTGCTCAGAAAAACATTCTGAGATAAAAACGCATACAGGAACGCAATGGGATTTTTGAAAGCCTTAAGACATGTAATTCTAATTATGTCCATACAACGGATGTACCTCCACACTTCTGAAAAATCATTCTCTGGAGGTCCCTGGACTGATTCTATTTTCTTGCTTTTCTGAGTTAGGCTGTCTCAAGCACTCACATGGCAAATCCCACATTACTTCTTGCATTAGAGAGCTCGGGGACCATTTTATACAGCATAGATCACTCTGCTGTCATAAACCTTTGGAAGCAGCCTATCTCTTTGGGATTGGAAATTGAGTAAATGGAAAGAAAATATTTTTGATTAAAATGCTCAAAATATTAGAGTATTTACATTCTCAGACATCTGATACATTGCCATAATAATATCGTACAGTATTTTATTGCTGATTTTCCACTCTTTCTAGGCATCAAATATTATTACTATTTGTTATTTGCTACTGGTAATAACTTGGAAGTTGATTATTCTAATTTATTTTTATGACACTTGATAATTATTTTTCTTTTTCATTTTGACAAAAGGGAATATGACTCATTTAATTTTTGCTATTTTCGCTTTTCAGTAAAATGAGCAAATTTTGTCTTTCAAAAGGTAGGCTTCTTACACAGGAAATGACTGCACTCATTTATTACCTATATCACATTTGCAGTAATTCAATCTGTTCTCTTTCAATCAGTCTGCATTGCTAGTTTCTTGAGATGACTGAACTGTAATGCTATTCTATACCCTTGTTTCATCTCTTATTTTCTGTGGAAATTGCACCACAGCATAGGAATGTAGGAAAAACAAACTAGTTATCTTTATGATTTTCTTTGAACTGCCTGAACCGAGTTATTTAGAAAGCCTTTTTGGAAGGCTTTTTGTAAGTTACCAACTTGGCACAAAGATTTTATGATTGTAAAAGTAGCAGAGCCAATGGTTTTTCACAAGCATACTGAAGCAAAGGTCTTCACTGTATATATATGGAGACAACACAGAAGTAACATTCATATATTATAGAGTAACTTCTTCCTAACAGGATACATAAGATAATACCTCTCAAGAATAATCCTGAACATGCAGTCTCTACGTTTTGAGAAGGTATGCAATTTCCTGAGCATTTCCTGACCCAAGGTTTGCAGGATGAAATCTGAACTGACAAACATTTTTGAATATTAATAATAAATCTTAAGCATCAGCTGAACATTCTACCCAAAGAATGTAATATTCTCCAAACACTGAGTTTTCTAGTGAGTCTAAATATAATGAGATGGTATTTCCAAACAAAATTTCAAAATGAATGGGTCCTACCTGATGACACTGTTATGTGCTGAGGTCAGCCCAATTAGCTAGAGCTTTGGTTACACCAAGGATTCTGTAGCCATTGCAGAGCATAAAATCTGACAGGTTCATGTCAGATCTGAAGCCAATCTTGTTTTCATTCTAGTGAAGCTTAAAGCAAAGGATTTTTATCATAAAAATCACATTACCAAAAGCTCTGGAAGTTGTGCCTTGGGAAGCCCCTTCTCTTTATTTTCAGTAAGTGCTGAACATATCCTTTAAAAAAATCAGGCACAATTTAATGTACTCTGACTGAATAATAAAGTGAAACAGTCAATCGCTGTTCATTATTTTGTCTTGAATATAGTCGTTTCCTTGTTTCTTTTGCATCAGAACTTTATTCACACAAAAGGAAAGGGTTGGCCTCCCACCTTCTTCCAGTAATTTGTTTCTTCTGCCTTGTCAGCAGAGGACAAAAAACATATAAAAACAAGCAAAACACAATTGTAAAATTATATGTATTTCTAAGGCAGTTTGAGGCAGGTGTTACAGAGAAGAGTGAATACAAGGGGAATAAAAACAGATGCTGATGCCAGTAGGACAGAACTACAGCCTTCTTTTAATTCAGAGTAGTCCACATCCATAGATGTATTTCAATTTCCAGGTTCAGTATCAGATACTTAACTGGAAATTGAAATCTTTATACAACAGGAAAGTGGAAAGTGAATACCTGAGGGTTGGGGACAGTGTATGATAAAAGCATGTGAAGTGATAAAGCACATCTAATTCATTGCCATCAACACTAGGGAAAAATGGATGAAAGGAAGAAAGTTAAGTTCAGCAGCCTTGCATCCTCTGCCTTGTTTTATATTTTCAAAAGAAAAAGAAACAAACAAAACTCAACCTCCCCCCAAAAAAACACCACCCACCAAGTAAAAAAATACCTTAACTTTTATCTTCCAGAAAAAGGGGACAAAGCAGTGGGAGTCCTTCCCAAAGACATACTGCCATAAACTGGAAGGTAAAGTTATGAAATGAATACAAATCTACTGTTAATAGGAAAAGGAAAGCATATAAAAGCAAGCACTTTCGACTAAGAGGAAAAGAATGTGTGGTAACAAATACTTGAGAGGAGTATAAGACAGAACAAAGTGCAGATGTTTTTATTTTACATCTCTTCATTTTGGAACAGATAAAGTAGAGTAAAATTTCAAATGTGGGATATTCCCAATATTGTAATTAAAATTCCAGCAACAAGGAAACAAAATCTATACCGAATTACTTCTACTTAATAATAAAAAATAAAAGCTAAATTACTTCAGTGGCAATTATATAAGCATATTTGGTAGCAAATATTTTTAAATTAAATGTGCTTTTCAATTTAAACACTAACTACAAGAGTGCAAAAAAATACAGCCTTATGGGCTGTCATAAGAAATAGCTCGAAGTTAACACTTAATTATACAAAAGTGTAATATGAAATCGATTTTTTGTGTGCTCTATTAGTGCCTTGCTTATTATAAAATACCGCTGTATTGCCTTTGTCAACATAAATTAGACTTGCACAATTTTTTCTAAGAACACTGTTAAATTAAATTTAAAGTAATGCAAAATTGGTATTGTGCTTATGTGCTTTGCAAGTATAATACTATGTTCATGAAGGAAGCTTCTAAATGCCATTAAACCATTCTATTTCCTTTTTATTTTGTAATGAAACTTTAAAAATCAAAATAGTTCTTAAAATGACTTCAATAATCTGCACCAAGAGCAACTGAGATACCAATTTGAAATAAAAAAGAGCAAATTTGCATCCTTTCTATAAAAAACCCAAACTTTAAAACTTGTAGCAACTCTTTATTCATTAAAAATCAAATAGCAGAGGAATGCTACCAGCAATTAGTTTTCATCACGGCTCACGTTATTATTTCAAGGCCAGGTATCACTGGCCATGCCTCAGTGAGAGTTTGGTTTTGAGGAGGTCTCTAAACACTACTCACAAGGGAAATATCATTAAACATGTACTTGGAAAACTGAATTTACTTGCAATACTAACAACTGAAAAACTCTGCTAGCCTGCCTCAACCTATTTATCCTCCAGACAGAAGCAGGATCCTTTCAGGAAGGATTCACAAGCTATCAGATATACCACCGATGGAATACTTGAGTCTACCCTTAATAAAAGTTTGACCTTCTGTCCTTAGGTCCCAAGACTGGTTCAGTCCTGATGATGCCAGCTGGGAACAGAAAACCAGTGAACAGTACTTTTGGAAAAGATTAAAAGCAGAACACCTAAAAGAAAAATGATGTACCGAGGGGGCTGGAGGAAGGAGAAAGGGTAGACACTCGACCTTGACAGAGATCAGCAACAATCTTGACACACAGGATTACTCCAACACACGTATAATGCAAGGAAATCAGAGTTCTTTGATATCAGTGACTGGGATATCCAACATTCATGCCACAGGCATAACTTTCCACCTCTAGCAATTATTTTAGGTTTTCTCCAAAATCCTTTCCATAAACTTTAAAAAGATCTTAAAGAAAAATAGTAGGTTCCTTCCCTGCTCAACTTCAAGTGGAAAAACACATCTCAAGTTCTACTCCTTGGATGCCTACATTTATTTTTTCCTAGATTCCCAACCGCATTTATTTATAATGTATACGATTTTTGTTTTGTTTTGTTTTGTTTTTACTCCTAATGTGATTCTTTGACACAACTGTTAGGATTAAGTAGTTCTTTCTCTCACCACAACCTACCCTTATCATGCAGGGTTTTCTAAATAATAAAGTGAATTCAAGTGGCTGCAGACATCCAGGTAGCTGGTGCAATTTATGTACTCCTCTCCCATGACTGATTGAGACCAATACATAATTATGACACAGAAGCAGCAATTTGGAAAAATGCACTGAAAGTAAGTGGCTGCTTATTTGCAAATGATACCTGGCAGGAACATAAAGTTTTGTCTATTTTTCAAATTCATAAAATACTGCAGGTATGGATTGTTTCCCTTCAAATCGATTGTAATACACTGGGGAGAGAAAATAGTTCTAACCATCTGGCTAGTTATTAAAGATATAATAACAATGTACAGAAAAATGTTTCAGTAAGATGAAACCAGTATTTTGGTTTTTTTCACAAAGCTAACAGAATATTTTTCTTGAAATTGATGCATACGTCAACACATCTATAGGTTTGTGTGCATATACACAGTTTTAAAACTCAGAACAAAGGTTTCTCTATTTCTTCTAAATCTCTTTACAGAAAATATTGCCAGCAACACCTATGATTGGTGACAGACATTTGTAAGCAATGGCTGGAAGCAATCAGGGTCCTCAAGATTTCAATTCAGCACTGAAGTCCCAGCAAAGCTAGATCTTTTATTGTCTTTGAACACTGCAGAGAATATTGGTCTGATTTCATTAATTTTTTTTTTCAAGCAGCTAAGCAAGAATGATTTTGAAACATGTGTTTCACCATGACTCCTTCAGGAACTGTTCGTTCTGGCTCTTCCCTCTGAGCCTTGGACAATTTCCATGCACAAGGCAAATGACAAAGCATACTACCCCTCTTTGCCACATGCTGTTTCCTGACCCTACCCTCCAAGGATGAGCTGCCTCTTGTCTACTCCTGCCACTCAGTTACAGCGGTGCATGCCAGACTTTCAACAGCACAAGAGCAGAGAGGATTTGCAATGGACTTGTTTGTCCTCATATCCTTCAGTGCCTTGGTCTCTTCCCCAGATTTCCAATGTACTAGATCTTAGCTGTTAAATCCGAGTCTCACCACCTTCATCTTCTCTGATCTCTTCAGCCCATATGAGTTTGTATCCTACGCATCCTCCTCTGAAGAGCCTGGGAAGCCAGGAACTGCCTCCTCATATTAGTGGCCTCATGGAGGAAGAAGCAGAGCCCACCACCTTGACAGACAACATGAACTGAACCACACGGTCTAGAAGCAGCTGGGAGAGTAGAGCTTCAGTAACTGTGTGATGGTAAAGTTCATCAGCTAATTCCTTCCTAAGAAAACCTAAGATAGCGGTGAGCATTTCCAAACCTCTCTTGCTCTCTCCCCTCTTTCTATTTTTAAATAGGAAATGCTGCCCTCCTGTATAAAAACTTCAGTTGATGCTGACATAGTAGAGGATGTGGAGGAAGGGTTTTGGTAAGCAAATGCTGGCCTCACCACTTCTGAGATTTGCTCTGTCAGTGTCTAAGTGTCAAGGGAGCAGAAGGATCCTTCAGACAAAGCAAAAGGCCTGAGGGCCAGCAGCTACAGAAGATGCAGTCCATTAACTCTTAGTACACACACAGCACTACCACCAATACAAATTCAGAAGTTACCAATTGCTACAAATAAATTGCTTCACAGGTGCTGCAAGAACACCACAAAAACAACAATAAAAAAATGTAGCGATCAACGAGCTGGGTGCTGAAAATGCAAGTCCGAAAAATACAAAGTCACAGGGAAACAGACTCGGTCGTGTCTGGCTTTATATCCAAGATCTAAACAGGACAGGGAAAGACACGGCAGCGACAAAAAAATTTCTGTAGCCTTCTCAGAGTTGGAAAGCTACTTCTGCTAATGTGATTTAGCTTCTGAAACAAAGGTGAAGCCCACTACAGAGAAACCTGCTACACATGCTTTAACTTAGCTAATAAACGTCAGTCAGAATAATGCTCTAAAATCTGCAACTCAGGCAATATGTTTGCATGTTTTATGGATTTTCAGGCAAATAATTCTCTTTTAAATGTCAAAACACATTTTTTATTAATTTTCTTCTAACTGCTAGCAAAAACTTTCAAGTGAAAGAATTTGAAGGATTCTCTTGTGTGTTGTTTTCTATTACAACTTATATGCACAAAAGCTATATTACAGGAAGGGAGCAAAAGAATGTATTCAAAATGTAAGAAATGCCACCTTTGAGATATCAATTACAATCTTAATTCAATTTCCTTACGAATATGCATTATGATTTTATGTTTAAGCTCATGATTTTCCTTAAGGCAACAAGGAAAAATCTATACATAAAAATATGTCAACTAATGTAGGCAGCACAGGGTGGAAAAAAAAAGCAATAAATACAACTGTGTGTGTATTTTTCCTGTATTCCTTGTATACAGCTTTTAAATAACCAAAGTAGATTGCAAACGGCATATCAGAGAACACACATTAGTGACGGATGTATGACAAAGTGCAGCAGCATCGTGTCTTACCGCATGAGCTCTCACACACATTTTATACATAGAAGCACAGTCCACTAGGCATTCATTAGAGAACATCCTGAAAGGCTTGCCTGGCCTGTAACGTACCGCTATTTGTCATAATATTGGCTTCATGACCTACCATTTGACTCAGCATATGAAGATTGTTTACCTGTAAGTTTTCTGAATTGATGCAGTCACACTACAGAAAAAGTTTACTCTGTAAATCTAAAAAAATCCAGTTATTCTAACTCCTTAACAAGTTGATGTTGTAATTGGAGCTAAGAAAAGCTTACAATACTGCTTTCACATGGAAAGAACAGAAACACAAGCATATTAAGTAGATATTTATTAGAAAAGTTATTCTGATTATGCATATGAGTTTTAAAAATTTTCTTGTATCTGATTCAGATCAAGTATTTTAGATTTTCAAATCCTTCAAATATGAAAGTATTGGGTTGTTCCACCACATCACAGGTAAAGAAAAGCAAGTTTCAGGTTGGTACTATTAAAGGAGCACATTCTTTATTCTCCTCATTTTTATAGATGATAACTCAAGTTCTCCTTACATATACAGAAATCTAACAGTTAAAACAGCAGCATCTACTAGCTCAGAATAAAAGAAAGTTTACTACAAAATGTATTTCAGCAGTATGTATAGTATCATGACAGTGAATATTGCCATGGAACGTCAGGACTTGACTGACACAGATGATGTAGAGCCTCTATATCAGCTATTGCAAAAATAGGATCCCACTGAGAAGCCAAAGGAAAAAAAGCATGAAATTTTACCATAAAACCCAGCATAAAAGAACACATTGCTGGGAAGACAGCAAAAAAAGAACAATTGCCTCTCTCCAAGCAGTTATGGGAATTAGCATACATCTACAGGATACTCGGTTGAAACTGGAGAACGAACTCCAGAAGAGGAGCCAGTTTGAAGAAAAGCTGGAGGATTTACAGGTTTCCTAACCAACAATAACTTAGAGGCTACCAGAAACAAAGCCTCTCTCTTCTAGCATATTCTAGGCACCTCTGCAGCCAGCTTCAAAGGAAACTGGATAACTATTTTCCCATTTCAGTCAGTATACAAAGCCCATTCACTATATATTAGCTGAGCTCAGGAAGAGAAACAACTTGACAAGTCAGAAGCTGAAGCAATATGTGTCAAAGAGATTGAATTCCACTTTCATATTAGTACAGAAGAAGACAGTGCATGATTATTGCTTGGAGCATGTGGTTGTTTAGGGGATAATGCTAGCACCTTAACACTGAGAAGTAATGGAAATTGTCTGTCTTGTTCTCATTCTTTCTGAGACAGTCACTTGTGATATGTCTTGTTACACTGCCAGGTCATTTCTCTCTTCAGGCTCCTTAAATATCACCTGTCCAAGTTGACAATACATCTCTCCAATGATGACATTATGCTTTGTCCCTTGCTAAATAGCTAGACACTCACTTTACCAAGGATGAAAAGTTACACTTTACTTGCAGAAATTAAAACATTACAGGCTGGCCACTATGTTAGAGCTCTGCTTCCCAACGCTGCCTGTCTGCAAGGACACTCAGCCCCCACAGCATCAGGGCATCTGACTCTGCAGCAGCCCAGGCTTGTGTCCTCCTTTATGTTCTTGTTCCTCATAAAGGAGACTACTCCCAACATTGCTAAATTGAAAGAGATGGATTCAACTATTAACATTTCAAACAAACAAAATAAAATGACTACCATATTCTTTTAAATGCCATCACATCCACTGAGAGGAACTCCTATTACAGAAACCGCACTGCTGTGAGTACCTCATTTTCTCTCATCAGCAATTATTCTGTGCAGAAAACAAGTCAGCAAACCACGCTCCAAAAAACATACATCTTCAGCAGCACCAACAAAAGAATTTCTTCATGAACTGTCAGTGCTATGTAATATTTAATCCCTACCACAAACCCAGAAAAACTAGAGTAAGGCATAGGATGAAACACAGAAGGAAGGATGGCAAGAGTAATGGTAGGATATTTCAAACCAGATTTTTGCAATGCAAAATTGAAAAAGCATCCTGTAATGGCTACAAGTTTTCTGTAGTTGTTGTTCTTTATTACAGTTGCTGCATCTTTGTTTCCTGGCCTGAGTTACTAGACAAGAAGAAGGAAGCATACCCATCACACCTGAACACCTTACATGGAACTACCGGTGCAGGATGGCTGCTCTTCAGAGACTGGAAAAAACACACATGGTCATGCTCTCTAATGAAAGAATATGCAAAGTATCCAAGAGATTAGTTTTAGGTGAATAAAGTGTATTACTGAAGCATGTGACATTTCCTAATTTAAGTCTGTCCACAAGGCAGACTTTCAGAGAGCACTGAAAGAGCTTGGCTTCCACAGAACCTGCTCCTCCTGGGGTGCTTGGGACCCCCTGCGTATCTATTTCCAAGCGAGCTTTAAAGCACCTGGAGTCATCACAGAAATCATTGTACACACTCACAATTCCCACCTTAAACTTGCAAATCCTTTCTTAAACACAGAGACTACAAGCTGATTTGTGAAGGTAATACTGAAGAGTGGCAGCACTTTTCTTTCCACTGTGGGAATCTAAGTAACACAGGGAAAAAACACCTAAGTTTGTGAAATGACTTTATTTAAAGCACATGACAACTAGAAAATTCAGGACTAAATAACTCACAGTAAGACATAAAGATCATGGTTATAACATGTTCATTCATTTCTATACAATATTACTGTTATATATAGCTTTTTCTCATTGTATAAACTATGGGTATATGCTCTGAATATGCCCATCAGTAAAGTGACAATGAAAAATGTCTATCATCTTAATTTGTCTTTCAAATATGAATTCACCACCTTTTCCAATTACTGCCAGGCAAGGTAAGTCAGATCTATTAAGCTTTTTACGTGCTTCTTTTCTATATAGGTTCTTACACTATATTCATCACTGCATGATCTGCAAAACTTCTACAAGCACATTAATCAATGTAAATCACTTCTACAACAATTATTCAGTCCTTTAACCGTTGTTTAGAAAGAAGCAACTGCATTTTTACTTCTAACTTTTAAATTGTGCTTCATGGCTGAAGGGAAGAAATAGCTGGGGTTGGGTGCCAGTATGGATGTGTTTTAAAAAAAAATAAAAATTGAGCAACAGGTTGGCATTACCAGGTTTTCTAAGAAGTCTTAGAGGTGAAGTAGCACACACACAAATAAGGAACATGTTCAAATAGCATGACCCTTAATTACAGCCATTCAGAAGATAAGAGACAAGTGATAAGTCAGCTAAAAAACAAAGTAAGTTCAGGAATAAATTCATCTCTACTGATTTCTATAGAGTATGACTGCTGCATTCATCCCACATTCCCCAGTACTGCCATTTACTGTATCAAGTGAACATCAAGAGTAGACTCTTCATGGACAGACACAAAGAAACTCTGGTCACACTAAGAACTGAATGCACACCCGCTGTACATTTTTATTTTCAAGGGCAATCCATCCACAGGACCACAAAAATCAGTAACAAAATTTGTCACTGAATGAATAAAAACTTATTTCTAACATAAGATCTTCATTGTCCTAAATTCCAATTGCAAGCTACTTATCTGTGGAAAGACAAATAAACCCAAGATCTCACTGCAGCACAAAAAAAAAAGTAAGAGAAGGGTTTGCTCTGAAAAGGAAAAGGTCACATGAGGTATATAAAACAAATTGCTGGGGAAACATGCATATTAACCCTGCTTTCTAAATGGCATGCAAAGTGACCTGATTTTTTGAAGGTGACAAAACAGCCACAAGCAGAAAGCAAGTTTCTTGAATTGCAGTTCTGCACTTTCTTTGAAGGTCATTAAGGTATTACGGTGCAACTCAACTAGTTTACTTATTTGTAACGATCTAAGCTGCTACAAGTTTTAAACTGTGAATGTGGCACATCATAGTCCCAGTGGGTGCCTGTGCTCTGACATTTCAGCCTAATTGGTAGAGTTCATTTTACAGACAAAAGAAGGTACATCGTCAAATATATTTTCACCAGCCTCTCCCATTGAGCATAATTCTCTAGAATAAAGGTAATAAACTGCAAAATGTGTGCTTATGGTACTGTTAGTACCCAAAATGTTTAATTATCTGAATGATAATTAAACATGCTGCCATTTTCAAGAGCAATGAAATAGCTTTCAGTGAGTAATGACCTGAAAAACAAAATGCATAAAATGAAATAGTTTTAAAAGGCAATATGAAATGAAAAATACCAGTATACAAATAAAATGGTAGGCTGTTTATGAAGTAGGGTTGGAGATGTGAAACAAACAAAAAGAAATTTCAACCACGTGGGAAATTATTGCCTAAATCACATCTGGAACTCTAAAGGCAGTATCAATTCTGGTCATGTCACACTTTAAAACCAAGACTTTGTTTCCATATTTTAAATTTCTGCCAGAATTCTTTTATTTTGGTTACCTCCTCCTCCTCACAGCCACCTCTTGTAAAACAGCATACCTTTAATTCTATAGAACAGGGTTCCACACAGGTTTGGGGAGGTCTTAGAGAGACTGGGATTAGGGGCTTGGCTCAGAAGGGAACTAATTTAGCAAGCAATTTCAAATATGCACCTCCAAAAGCTTTAAAACATTCTCCAGTACTTTGGAAATTCAGTTCAAAACACTGTAAATTAGTACAATTCTCTTCTGGAGTGTTTTATTCCTACCACTTTCACAATCTTTTGTACTTTGCCAGCTTTATCACAGTTACAATTTCTTTATAAATTACATGGAACTGTTCCTGATAGGACCCAAATATAAATGTTTATTCAATTAATCCATAAAAATGGTTTTAGATCTATCAGCCAGTTCTTCTCCATTTGAGTTGATTTTATTCTGGTTTCTTAATCAAAATGGTTTATATCAAATAAAATGCATTAGAGAAGAACAATATTGCCTTTATTAACCAAATCTGTAATCTAATTTTTAAAAATCAAGTTATTCTGACAAGATCAGTATTCCATAAACCTGTTGACTGTCTCTAATTATATTACTTTCTTAAGTCTTCATTAATCAACCCTTGTATTGGCTGTTCTATTATTGTGTTTAGAATTAAAGTCAGGATGACAAGCTTTTAATTAATTGTGTGATCCTCATCCTTCATGTGAGTATTTTTAATATCAGTTTTCAAGTCATCTGGAACTTTCCAGGACTGTTTCAGATTTATTTATTTATTTAGACCATAAACAAAACCAGGTAACATTAAGAGACTTGACAAGGCATTTAAGGTTTCTAGACTTACTGATCACCTGAGGTGTAACTTGTCACAAGCTGCTGCTTAACATGCTCCTCAATTTATTGTTATATGGGAAGCTATTTCATTATGATACCATATAAAAGCATCACTTGGTACATTCCCATGCTCAGCACTAGCAAGGGGACTTACTGGAAAATAAAATGAAGAAAGTGAAATTCACTCAATTCTGCCTCATAGCACCTAGGCTGAAATTAGGAGGAAAGAATTATGCTGCCCACTTTTAAAATGAAACAAAGATGGGAAGAAAAAAAAAACCCCAAAGAAGAAGTAAATGAGGAGTAAAGATTCATCTATCAGAAAACAGCCCAAAAAATCAATGCCAATAAGAACCAGGGCTTTTGGGAAGCCTATCCTAACCTTGAAAGGATGTTAATCTGAAGTTTATCCAGATCTCACACTAGCATGAATGACATGATATTTCTCTGTAATGGCTTTGGAGGAGAAAGACATATGGGGAAGAGAGGAATAATAATAAATGCATTTGAGAAATCTCATGAACATCACTCCCCTCAGCACGCATTCCTGGTACTGCTTTCCTTCCACATCACCACTCCTGCTGCTCACAGCCCTTCCTACCGATTCTGCTAACACTGCCAAAATAAGAGTGAAAAATTAGCGTGCTTCCAAAACTTACATTTAAGTGCTGCAATGAACAGAGTAACTTTCAAAACCTCATTAAAATTTCCCCTGTTTAATTTTTAATAGAACGATAAATGAAAGTACAATAAAACTATTGCAACAGTTTGTTTTATTTAGGTACTTACCAATTCTCAAATGCTATAAAAGTAATACTGCAGTCCTAAACAGTTGAGAGACCTTAACTATGAAAGCAAACTAAACTGAAGTATCAAGCACACTAAAAAATCATACAAAAATATTTAAGTTGCAATTAAAAATAAAAGTCACAGTTCAAAAAAGAGCTCCATTTTTCTGAAAGGGTAAGATTATTTCAAGATGTAGTCATGTTCTTCTGAAACAAACACAGACCGAAAATCTGCAAATATCAGTGCCCAGGCACTGAAGGAGCTATAATCAGGCTCTGAGTTATCTGACCCGGGTACACGCATAGCATTTTCAAGTGCTGCAATATGAATTATTGCTCACATCCATTCTTTCACAGCTGGAATGGGCACCGTGGATTAATGTACTGCAATACATTTTCTTTCCACAGTGCTCCTCTTGGAAGTGTGATCTATTGACTAGTTACATGCAAACTGGATAAATCACAATGGTCTCAGAACTGTGACGTGCCCTGTTCTGGGAAAAGCTACCAAACAAGTCAAGGTGAGACGGGAGATGGAGGAATTGCTTGCAAGATAGGGGAGCTCTGGGTGGGGTTGGCAGCTGCTGTTTTTTCTCCCCCAGGCTCTGTCACACAGCTGAAGTGGTATCCTGATCTAGTGTCCTTTGTCAGAAAGACAGCCACTAACTTCAACCGAAAGACTTCCCCCAACTGGCTGGCCTTTGCACTCAATCCCTGAATGGCCACCATGTTAGGTGCCAATGACCATTACCACACCTTTCTATAGGTAATTTGTCCCACCCTGCCCACTGATAGAAGCTTCAGAAAGAAGGCAAAGGAAGAGGTCGCTACATATAACATAGGCTTTGAAAAGAGGAACCAACCTACCGAGGTCTGATACCCTAACCCTATGGGAAGAGCTTCAGTGTGATTTACTGCTGAATATAACACTACAGAATAAAAGACTAGCCATGAACAAAGCTTATCCCAAAAATGAAGCGTGAGTGAGTTCAGGAAACCCATGTCTCATTGTATAATGGCACTGGCAATGTGGCAGCAAGAGAGCTTTCAGTAAGTGCAGAGAGAGCTTGCAGCTGCAAGTACCAAAAAAAATGATACTAAGCGAGGCTGAATATAGCGAACAAAAAAAGTTGAAAACTGATTTAGAGGAGGTCAGTGTCTGAACTTGCAGTTTACTGCCAATTCAACTGAGTCATCAGCATTGCACTCCTTTGAAAAAGAGAATACCATGCTTAATTTACACAATCTGACAAGAATTTGGCTAGGCAGTCTGCCTGGTCACCTGCTAGGTAACTCAGCTGTGCTACATTCCTTTCTTATGGATATAAACATCATTAGGATTCTATATGTGGTATGGGTAGCTGCACAGTGGCAAGCAGCACAATAAGCAGAGTATGATCGCCTGTGCCAGATGATGGTTCAAAATCGGATAGCTTTTCTATAGGATGCTCCCTCAGTAACAATTCTGGTATTCAATCCTAAAGTGAATATGATGAAGTTCCTTAGTCCAGACTTTCTCCATTGTTTAAATACCTTTGTTTTTGTTTTTTTTCATATCATAGCCAACTGGTAAACCTATATGGAACAAGAGACATGCATTTGGTATCTGATAGTGAGATGTTAAATGTTTCCAATTCCTATCTGGCCAAAAGCCCAGAAACAGTCGTGAGTGCCAAACACATTTGTAAAAACAGAAACTTATAAACATTGGTGTAATGTGAGCCCTTCTGCAATGACAAATGTAAAACAATTTTTTCAAGTATCACATCCATTTAATTTCAAGTTGTTCATCTTTAGTTTATTCTAAAAAAGTGTCCAACTTGTAAACAACAAAATCATGAATAATAAAAATACGTAATTTAAGCACTCAACATGTAGTTAAGCTTCTCCTGAAGTGTACATTGTAAGTCTCTAGTGATACCTGCTTTAAGGGAAAAGAGGTAAAGATTCTGTGTGAAACATTATGGTAACTGCTTTTCTGCAATATTTTTTCGCTGTCCACTTGAAAAAAAATAAAAGATTGAAAATGACACATATTTCTGTACTTTTATTAGTTTTCAAAGATTTAAAAATTTAAAATGCACTGCTGCAAGAGGCTCAAAGAGCTCGGCTGACACATTCAATGCTGTATTTTCCAGAATCCTCCTGTGATGTGGACTGCACCCAGTTTTACAAGCCCACTGCCTCACATCCCAACATCCTAAATTCACATGTATAGCACACAGCAAAGCCTATAAATCCAGCCTCCCACCTCGAACCCTCCAACTCCACTCTGCAAGTGCAGAAGGCAAACAACACCGACCGAGGTAGCACTATACACATCCTACATCAGCACAAGCAGATGCTATCCTGCGCTGTCCCTTTCACGCCACTAATTTTAAAAAATCAATTACAAAAACAACATGTAGTTCTCCAGACAGGCATGCACGGTCGCTTCTTCAATGGTGACATTGCCAGGGTCGCTCTGTTCAAGATCCCAAGAAAATGAACAAAAAAACCCTTAATTTTGCTTCTGGTTTTCAATACTTCTCCACATTTTGCTTCTTGTTTTTTTTGTTTGGGTTTTTGGTTGGGTTTTTTTGCTAGAGGTGAATTCAGCACTATCCTGTATCCTGTGTATACTGAATTAAAAAGTAAGAAATGTGCAAAATGTAAACAAAGAAACATTCTGCACTTGAAAAAGGCAGGCAGAAAGCAGTCCAGCTCCCAAGCCTTCAACTGCAGCCGATCCTATGCCAGCACTGCACCGCTGAACCAGCATCTCCGCTGTCGTCCCTTGAGGTTAACTGTTACTGATAGCTAAGTCCCTGTGACGGATAACCATTCTGAACAAAATTATTATGATAATAACAACAACAAGAGCAATGTCATTAGCAACCACAATAATATCACCAATGTATATTGTTCCATTCTCAGCTCTGATAAAGCTGTAAAGCTTCCCCCCCTTGCTCATTTCACTATCAAAATCAAATAATACAGGCAACAGTTTACAAAAATCAAGTCAGTTTGAAAAAACTGAAAACACACAGGGCTTTTTCTCCAACTGCTCAACAATTCTTCATGGTTTACTGAAAATAAGTAGGAGCAAGCAATTCCACTGTGTACATATATTAAGCTCTGGACAGGCTGAACTATTGACCTCCTTTGCCACTAAAATATCAGTTAATCATAAAACTGAGCTGTGAGCTGTTACTCAGAAGCAGCAGCCAGTGTAAGAGAATAACGTCTAGCTTACAGTTGATAAAGCAGGCTAAGTGGACAATTTTAGATTACCACATATTTCCTACACGTCCCTAAAGAAAAGGCAATCACAACTCAGAGGATAAGCTCAGGACAACACAGCTCAAAGCCACAGAAAACGGCCTTAAGGATTACTTCTAATTAAAGTGCTACTCTCTGCCTTTTGTTTTGGTTTTTCAAGTGCTTGAGAAGTGAATAATTTGAGCAAGACACCAGGCAAGAGGTGTAGTCATACTGAAATAAAGCCCAGGTGCCCCGTGAGGACTGATGGGAAGGAAGAAGCCTTCAGCATCAGCAGCTTGAAATGATTTCTGCCTAACCACACACAGCCGGGAACACAACCGCAGGGCTCGGCACCAACTTCAGCTGTGCTTAGAAATGGAAATAAAAAGCTTACACCTGGCTATTAAGGAGGATAATGTCAGAAAATAATGTTTTGCTTCACATGTTTTAGTCTTACTTCAGCCATTTAGAAACACTCAGCATTTTCATATATTTGACTGCTCAGCACTATCTTTAATTGCAGATTGATAAAACAACATGCCTATTTTCTAGCAAAATGCTGTCATTCAGCTTCAGCATAGGACAGATTACCTGGGAAACACCAGGTTGTCACAGGACTTTTAACTAGTGGAAGAATTATCCCTTCATTAGAAAACAATTTTGTTTAGCACCAGTGGAAGCATTTACTATACGAGTCACCAGACACTGGATTTGCTATGAGGAAGCTGGAAAATGATCTAAATACCTACTAATAAAAGTGCATGTCTGATACTGAGATAAGTAAAATCATTGCTCAGATCATTCAGAAGCAGGATACATTTCCAGCAAAGCACAGGCCAACTGATCAATAATATGTTATTAAGGAAAGTCATGAAATTATAAATACTGAATGAGTTATGTAAAAAAATAGTTTTCAATCTTCATTTGAAAACAATGCTAATATTTGCTTAGATATTAAATAAACAGAAAGCAGAACACTAACCTATTCTTATTGATGTGTCAGTGAGTTTGCTATTGCTGCTACTTGGAATGTAAACATTAAAATGTCATCAGATCAGCATTTGCTAATGTGTGCTTTTTAATCAGTATAGAGAGAAGTCAAACTTCATGCTGAAAACTCATTTATTTCCCGACACTCATACTCTTGCTGAGCAGTTAATCAATTATAATTTGTTTCAGAATTTGAACTAATACATATAAAACTTATGGAAAGACAAAACTGACAAAGAACATCGACAGAAAAGAGAGTATCTGTCTGAAAAATAAGTGATCTTGTCAGAAACAAGAATTAGGAATAATTGAAGAATCTCCAGAAAGAAGATATTGCTGCAGAGATGTCACCCAATATAGCACAGTAAATCACCTGCCAGTCACTCGTACAATACCAGCAGCAGCAGCAGAGACTGCAAAGTGAGCTATTCCAATTATTACCTTTACCTTCTCTTTTAAGTCTTCACTTTGGAAGAGACTAATTTTTATTTTCATAGTTTGTCTTTTACAAGTAAAACATTTAAAAAAAATAAAAATACTCATATTGACTTTGGTTGCAGTTACCTTACAGAAGCCTCGGGAGAACACTGTGGAAAAAGGAAGGTCTGTCTTCATTTTCCAGACAGGTGAGGAGGCAGCAGGATGACCTGCTGCTATCCCTGACTCATCCCTGATGTCTCCACAAACCCTTGCTGACTCACCTTTTTTCCAATTGAAACTGTTTAATAATAATATCTATTTGCCTTCGCTTTCATGGGAAAAGAGCCAGTCTTACTGCAAGGTAGATAGCTCAAATTATTATTAATCTTAAAATGATATTGTCACAGAAGTTCCAATCCTTCTTTTCAAATATATTTTTGATCTGGTTCATTTCATCATGGGTTAAATTGAGTTGAAAATTTGTCACAAGGCAGGCTAGATTTTGGTGGCTTCTATGTGAGTGTTAAGTTAAAAACAAATTAAAAAAAAAAATCATATGCTCAATAATACAGTTTCTCCTAAACGGCTTCTAAAAAAGATGTCACATAAATCATGACTTCCTTTCTTTTTCCTTCCCGTTAAAAAACTTTAGTCTGTCACAACCTGAGTATGTGAAACTATACTTTTTCAAGCGCTGGGAAAAAGAACCTGAACATTTGGGATTTGCTAGTCTCAGCTCGGCATCCTTAAAACAGAAGCAGTTTTCAAATTCCTACTTTTTCCAGAACAATGCCTAAACCAATGTAGCAAAATAAATCAATGCTTTAACCTTACTTAGATCTCAATGACTGTTATCTTAACTGATGGACATACAGATCTTTCTACTTCACAGGGAAGACAGACTAGATTATAAATAAGATCACGAATGAAAAAAAAAAATGTCTTCAAGTTTAGTCTTTTTCCAGCTGTTTGATCAGCTTCTGACAGTATCTTGCCTGATATCAGAAAAGACTGCTTAATTTTCTGGGACTCATTGACCTAGTCTGATTAACTTCTGGCTTCTGATCCAGACTCTGACCACCTTCCTTAAGTAAACAAGAAGAGTGGTCATTCATCATCCTTAGGTGAAAACTTGAACAGCTGTCCCATTTAGGTCTGCCACCAACTTGTGAAAAAAAATATTTCATTTTTATTTCCATTTTATATATGCACACATACACATGATACATGGAAATCTGCAACTGCAGCTCTTCTTTCTTACTATTTTAACGCAGTTTTGAATAGATGGTTATCAGCACTCTTTGCTAAATCTAATATAGTGCAAACTTTAAAATACTGTCAGGCCTTAAAAGCCCTGAGTTTAGGGGGGGAAAAAACCTCATAGTCTGATGTTCAAATGTATAATTTTTCTCCTCTGTAACTATGAGACATAGGTATTACCTTTCTTAGGAAAGCTAAGATTAAAATAACTGCAAGTAGCTTTAGAAGGAAGAGTGTACAACATAAGTTGCCAGTGCTTAATATTCTTGCTGTTGGTCACGCAGGGACACTCTAAAAAACCAGAAGCAGAATGCAGGATTCAACAGCACATGATTTTGGTGGTTGTAGTAAAAAAAATGGTGAAAACACTCTCTATTAATATTTGCAATTCTATTTTATGAGTTAGAGATTTTAGTAGTTGTATTTTAGTACTTGGAGATTCTGGTAGGCCCTGCATATCTGCTTGGAAAAAGAAGAGTTACACAGGAGTACACTACATTTTTTGTAAAATTCTGTTTCTTAAATATTTTTCCCTCCATGCAAGTTTCTTTATTTGCAAGTCTAATTAAAACATAAGTGAAGAGACGAAGGTAAATAAAATAGGTGGTTCGTCCTTTTGGGAACTATCCTCCCAGGGTTAGAAAACAGCAACCTAGACAGTGATCAGGCAAAGCAGGAGGCACAACAAATCTTTACTGGCCCAGAAACTTGGGGATCCTGTGGGTACCAAGGACACTCTTACATTCTGCTACAATTAGAGCGGACAAGTCCATCAACTAATTAAATCATCAAATAAATAGTTTCATTGTTCATTATTCCAAAGTGGCACTCACCGGCACATTTGGTCCTGGTGATGAGTGGTGGTCCTGGCTGTCCAGTCCCACCTTCGCCTGGTCTGGTGAGCAGGACTCGAATCTCATATTCGGTGTCGGGGTCCAAGTGCCAAAGCTTGTAAGTTGGTGCATTGACAGCATGGGTTTCGGTCCAGGTCCCAGACGTCATTCGGTACTCCACTTCCTTCAGGATAATGGGTCCGTCCCCAATGATTGAGTTGGCATTCAGCTGAATCAGCAAATATGTGGGCCCAACACCCAGCAGCTGTGGGGGTGCTATTGGCCGCGGTGGCTCTGTAGCAGAGATGGGGGAAGGGGTGGGGAAAAAAAAAAGAGAAAAAGACAGTGATAAAAAAAAGCTAGAAAAACCATTAGGACAGGGCTCTTCTCACAAAAAGTTGTCAGGTTTTGGTCAGCAAAGGTTTCAAAACTCAAAAGCAAAATCAAACTGACATCAATGAAGAAGAGTTGAGGAGAATTTCAACTGACGGTTTAAAGCGCGTGGTGCACCGCTGGCATCTGCCCAATGCTTGTTTTTTCCATTTAGAAATCTCAGCTAGGGACCACAAAATCCTATCTGATTCACATATTACTACTTCTTAACAATTTTTTCTGAACAAAAATAAATCTGCGTGCAAGCTCATTTATATAATTTACTATGGCAATAACTTGCAATTTTTACAAACATAACTGATTTTCTTCATGAAGCCACATATGTACTTTCCGTAAAGAAACAGCTGCAATAATTGATACAGTGTCCCTGCACAGAAAATTCTTAAACATTGGTATCACTGTAGTTCATACTGAAACCCACCAGATGCAGTTAGGGTAAAAGATACAGATGCCTATTACAGGCATCTAGAACACTCAGTGCTGAGCAAAACTGCCAGGAGAATGACAAAATAAAGACTTAGAGCAACAACATATAATATTTTGTTCTTCAGTAACTTATTACTGATTTAGAAACTCAAACAACAGGATGAATGTTGCCTTTAGTATCCCTCTGTTCTCATCAGCTATTTCCTGCTTAAATATTTCGACACAGCAGCAGAGTGAAAAGGTAGTGACAAACCAAACAGGGAGGTGAGGTCCCCCTTACCCCAAGAAATGTTTACGTAGAGAAGCAGCACACTACCTTGGCATGATTTATTTTAAGAAACAACTCACAAGCAACATGTACTTTTCTAATAAAATGAATCCACTGATAAACACGGAAGGTTCATTTTCATTCCAGATGGCTCATATTTCAACTAATTTGTTTCAGTTAATTAGGCAACAATGCTAAATTCAATGCACACAGGGGTTTCACACAGCAATGATGCAGAACTAACAACACAGCAACTCTGAGCAGGTAGAAGGGATCTCATGGCCAGTAGGTTAAAAATAACAATTAACCCCACCCAGTCTTACGGATTTCCCTAGAGGGGGACCCTTCTCATCACCACTACCCTCACCCCTCTGCACAAGAGAAGTTAAGATGCAGAAGCATTGTGCATATTCCGCCTCCTGGGAATGACCCCATCCGTGTCACTAACAGAGCCTGTGGTGAGGAGTGGCAGTGGAGATGCTCCCAGAGGGCCTCTAGACCTAGACCTCCTTTCACATCCCCCTCTCCCTGCATGGTAAAAATCACCTAACGACTCCCTGGTTCTCTATATCCAGCAGTAAAATTTCCCTTCCACATACCAGAGCCGGCTCCCAACAGTGTATTTACGAGCTCTGTAAGGAATCAGATTTTGCACATTTTGATACAAAAGTATTTCTTGCAGACTTTTTTTCTAAACTAGCTGTATCTTAAGCCACTCTGTTTGGAGACCAGGGAATCTGTGAACGTGCCATAGTGTCTGCAAGCAGAGCTGATTTTCTGCTCCCAGAGTGAAAAGATGAACACTCTAAGGTGTTCCTGTTTCTGCTTTGGGATATACAAAACTCTAGATAAATTATCTTAATTAATTATTAACCTGTTTTGGCAAGAAATGTGCATATGAACTAATTTAGATCCCTACCTGTATCAAAACTCAGAAATGCAGCTGGGCTTAATGAGGGCAGTTTATTTACTGTGGAACTAACATACTAAATGTCAAACTAACAAATTCTAAGGTCAGTGTATATTAGGACAGAAAACAGAAACGTTGATGAGCATGATGCACTACCAACTCCAAGTTATGAATGTCTTATATATAAGACTATGTTTAGAAGTATACACTTTGATTGAAAGCATTGATTATCACAAATAAAACCTCACATTAATGAGACTAATATACCACTGTATATTAATGTTTTATGTTAAGAGGTAAAGTGTATTCTTATATTAGCATGTGTGTTTTGTTTTTAAACTCTTGAGGACAAGGAGACTTGCTTATAAAATCTCTCCCAGTTCCAATAAATTATGCATGCATTTTAATCAGTTGGCAAATGAACAAGTAATTGCTCTGCAGCATTATTAATATTCTCCGTAATATAATATACTATCAGAACCAGAGGTGAGGTGCAACCAGAAATCCCAAAAGTACACTAAGTATCAACTGAAGCATGCAATCCCAATATACCAGGATAAACTTTTCTGATGTTACCCAATTAACTTTATATCAATTATTCTCATTCATTATTCCATAAGCAGATCCATCAAATATTCCCCAATTATAATTTGAAATAACATAATTTTCTTCTTTATATATAGAAACTTAAAACTTTTACAGTTTATCAATTGCTATTGTTAACTAAAAGACAGCAAAAAGACCTTATTCATGTTTTGGTTGCCATTCCTCTAGAAAATAACAGAGATATCAACAATAGTCCTCCTTCAGTGGGTTTTTAACACAATTTACTTCCTTCAAGGAAGTAATGTTGCTGGATTTTCATTCTAGCAATCTGTGTTCACCTAGCAGTAGATAATACAGTGTCCTGAGAAGACAGTTTGACAAAAATGCAAAACCTCTTATATAAGGTATGAAAAAAAAAAGGGGGGGGGAGGGAGATATGTGAAAGGGAACCCCAAAGAAAATAACGCTCTCAGAAGTTTGGTCTGGTTTATAAAGAGCAAAAAAATTCAGCTTCATCCAAGCCAGCCAAGTGACAGGTTTGGAGTTTAGTGCCTGGATCAAAGATAGGGTTCATAGGAAGATGAGGCTTACCAGTCAGTCACCCCTAACAGCAACCAAGGCACGCTGCCTGCAGATGGCTGCTATTCACATGTATTTTGTGGCTTTCAGTCACCCACAGCCAGGTCAAGAAGCACAGTGACCTCCTTCCATCCCCTTGCTGTCCTGGTCACTCAACCAAACTGGGGAACTTTACTTCTACCAAAAGCCAACCCACCCTCCTCAATTATTATGAGCAGCTGTGGCTAAGGAACACAGTATTCCTACAAAGCAACTTTCACTGAGCATTTTGTTTTAAGAAGAAGAAAAAAAAAAAAAAAAAAAAAAAAAAACCACCAAACAATTCAACCCATGGATGGTTTATTTAAGACACTCACACTAAACAGTTTGAACAAAGACCCTGCAACAGTGAGTTTCATTTCTTCCTTTGCTAAGCACAACATTTCAAATTACTTTTCCAGTGTAACTAGTTTGATTACTGACTTATTTTCTGACCGTATTTTATAACCACTGCTTAAAGGTGTTAAATTTGATGAAATCCCTTCCAGTACACATGGCAATTAACATCTCTGAAAGACTATACACAAGGACCACTTGTACATCTGCAAGACATTAAAGAAATGAAAGTACTTTCATGCACCACATTTTGCAGTTTTTGGTCAGTTCTAGTTTTGACATAAAATGCCCACAGCTAAGTTAATAAAAAATTAAGACTGACATTTCATCAGCACAAAGTTCCCATTCTGCTGAGCTACTAGCAGTACACCATGCTCACATTAGTATGTATATGACACTATGTATTAAATGCACTGTGATATTTAGGCACCAATGACTAGAATAAGCATGCAGTATCAAACCCAGCGATAAGCCCTCTTACAGTTAAGCAGTTGTGTCATATTCTTAATATTAAATATTGTATGCAAATAATAACACAATCATAAACACACACACACAAAACAAACAGAAAAGGTCACTACTGTTACAGTAACTAGTATACATAAAGCTTCCTGTATTCCCAAATAACATATGCATACTGTGTTGCTTAATACTTTTTACCCGATAGACCAATAGTGTGATAATAGCCCTACTATGTTGCCCTCCAAGACTAAACAGCTACTAAATTTAAAATAAAGGAAGGGAGTTTCAGCAGTATCTTTGTGGTAATCATATACTGTCAATGATCAGTTCCAAATAAGAAAAAGAAAAAAAAAAAAAAAAAATCAGGCTAAACTAGAATTCTACAAGTTGTTCCACTTTGGAGGAAAAGCTGAACCTGGATGCATGTTTGATAAGCTCTTATTACTTTACATGAAGCCATGTTTTGCTGAGCATCACATGTACCGGTCACTGGAGACTGTTGCCTTGCTCACAGCAGAAGGGTTTGGGGAGATGGGAAGGAGAGGGCTGGTTACCACACAGCTCAAACATGGAAGATAGGTACATACCCTTCATTCTTGCCACTCGCCATCTCACTCTTGCCTCTCACAGAAACTCCATACATTAATACCCTGAGTTAACAGCCTGCAAGCTCCTCATGTTCGCACGTGGAGTGTGCTCTTCCCTCTGGTGACAGACAGCACATCCAACCTTCTCTGCCAAATACCTTACACAAAGCTATACAGTTGATATGCTGATGGGTATTGACAGTTTAACCCAATAAGTACAACAGAAGTGATCATAAGAAGCTTAATTTTTACAAATATAATAAAGCATTAATTTATAACAAAATGGCCCAACATCAGCTTCACTGCTCCAGAAATTAAAATCAGTATATTTTAACTATACTATAAAACTGTCAAGAAAGTAGGTAAATAAAAAGAATACTGATTTCCTTTAAACTTTTTCATAAGTCAAAGAAACAAACAAATAAATCCACATAAATACAGAGAGTAATGGATGTTCCAGTGAATGAAGTGGAGATGCCTCCACAAATGACTCAAAACTGACTTAGCTTCCACTTAGATAAAACTCATTTCCTCTTCTATGGAAATATCCCACAAAGCTGTTTAAGGATGTCTGCAGATTTCTTGCAAGTACCTGGGCTTCTGGTTGAGGTTCACTGCCTGACTTACACTGGCTACGCATAGTTAGAACACCACCCTTGACATATGAAGTGCCCTGGGACCAGAGGCCCTCAGGAGTGCAGTCTGAGACACCCAAGGCTTATAGGCCAAGTGGAAAATCCCTGCCTGCAAGGAGCTGGACCTGTGCAAAAGTCTGCTAGTGCCTCTGCACTGGGCTCCTGATTGCACATGGAGATGTTGCGGCAAAGCTGCATCAGAAAACCCATGGCATGGAGCCAGAGGAGTGTAGGGAAGCTGGCAGACAATCCCAAGCAGCAACCATCCTGCTTCAGTACCTTCCTCTTCTGGAAGATTACATACAGCTTTAGGGATTGACACGTTTTAAAAAAATACTGAAAAACAAAGAACCAGGAATGTTTTGTTTAAAAGTTGGAGAAAATGTATGAGATTTAGCAGAAAGAATTATAGCAGTTAAGTACTAGCAGGGAAACAACATTCTCAGTCTTAAAAGCTGGTTAATCCAAAGGAAAAAAAGAATTAACAAGCAGCAGTGACTGAAAGCTTAAATTCCAATATGGTATTAAGCCACAAATTTAGCAGTGAGAACAGTAACTGAAGAACAATAACTGGTAATACTGTAGGAAATTCTGCATTCTCTGAGTGCTTTCCATCAAGGCTGGATGTCTTCTTATAAATTATATGTTAGGGGGGAAAAAAAAATAGAAGACAAGAACAATATGTAAGGTTCTGAAAAAGTACAACTGAAAGAAATTATGCAGTCATAAAGGTGGTCACAAAATGAACTATGAAATGGTTGAGGATAAAAACAAACCATGGAGACTTTCAGCACAAATACTATGTTCCTTTTATTTTCAGAAAAAAATCATTCCACATGTGGAATGTCTTTAATATGAACTAGAAATACCTTCATTCAGCTCTCCAAAATGGTTAGGAAATATTGCTTTCCTAGGAAAAGAACACCAGAATTTAAGACAAAAAAAATTGTATTAACACAAACAGGGGGCTTTGCCAAGTAAGGGGAGAAGCATCACAGAAAGCAGTAAGTGCCTGGTGGGAAATTCTTCTACTTGGTTAAAAAAGCAGGTTAATGCAGGGGATTGAGGGAACCCAAGCTGAAAGCACAGATCCAACTAACAGCAGAGGATCACGAACCTTAGAGTCACAGAAAGCCTCTGCAGTTTATTTTAGTTTCTAACAAGATCTCAAATTTTCACTTTCTCTGTATGACAGACTACACTCACAGCTCAGTCTGTCACCCTATACATGCCATCTCTAGTGAGTACTTAGGTCTTTAATGGTTTTTTTGTATAACACACAGAACACAAATAAAAACCCCAACAGCCATCAATGAGATTGCCTAATACAGCGAGGACAATTCATTAATGGGAATTGAGTACTCCTCTGGGCTTCTGGAAAGGGGGGGGGGGAATGTCACTCTTCTATTTTATTTTTTCTGCATTATTAAGAACACACCACTAGATGCACATTGCTCTGAGATCTTCTAATCACTAGCCAACAGTTCACATGGGAAGTCCAAGAGCAAAGTCACCTCATGACAATCTTAACTGACCAATTCAAAGATGCAGACACACACTCATCTTTAAGAAGAGCAATGCTGTTGTTACAGACTTTGCTCACAGGATTCTTGCTTGCACACCATATAGTGATACTTGATTTTCTCTCCTGGGCAGCCCACCCTATTTTTGTGGCAATAGAGGAAACTAAGTGTAAGCTTATTCTTGGCCAGATATACTATGCAACAGCTACAGAGATTACTCCTGCTCAAAAGACATGATGCATCTGAAAAACGTTAGAATGAAGAAGCAAGTGCATAAGCGAGTCTTCAATTGCTGTAGAACTGACCATGGAAAATGGAAGGGTTGAGTGAAAGGCAGCTGCCACAACAGTCTTTTGTGTTCCCAGCTGGCTCCCAACCTCTTTTTTCTCCAAGGGTTACACTTCTGTCTACCACCTTCCTAGCCTCTTCTCAGACGGGTTCATTGTATCAGTTACATACCACCAGCTGGGCATGAGCCATCACTGCCCAGCTCATGCTCAGTCCTGTGCCTCACCTCGAAAGATATCCAGACAAAGTGGGAGTCAAAAACTGGCTTCAGCAGGATGATCTCAACTGCAGGCAGCATATGTTGTACAGGCTGCAGGAGGGTACGCTTGCTTAAATCAGTCATAACACTCCACGCACAAAGACCTCTGAGGAGTTTTAGAATCAACTCCTCTACTCCAAGGCCAGTTGCTGGTTATAGATTCATACAATAAAAACCCTACCAGCTGCAAGCACTTTAAAGTTCTCCTATGCCTTGGCCATTCTTCAGGTTGAATCAGTATTTCCTTGGCTTGGCTTCTCTATTTGTTCCTAATTTCATTTACCATTTTGTTTGGTTTTTTGTTTTCCCCAATGGTCAAAACCTTCCTTCTGCTCATCAGGTTTAACTCATTTTAAGAGATGCTTTATTTTTCTACATTGCTATTTTTTTCTGATAGTTTCTATTGTTCCCACCTTTATCGTGTTTGTCTTGTGGGTTCCTCTTTCTTGTGCAGGTTAATATCATCTCCCTCCTAAAAGTATACCGAAGTGAAGGCAGCAAAAACCTTGTCAGCAAATAATTTATTTCAGCATATTACTCCATGTAATGATTTCATGTAGAAAATCACGTAGAAATCAGTAGGGGTTTATTTGGTACTATTCCAAACAGCCACAAGCCTTCCTTTACATTTTTTCAAAAAACAATCAAAAACTAATTTGGACTTATCTGATGTCTGATTTCTTGCAACAAAAAGTGATGGTCCCTGCATGAAGGAACTTGAACAGTTTGTGATCTACTATTCTGCCACAAAACTTTTACTCCAGCTCTTTTTTTTTTTCCCTTTTCCCTTTTCAATGATGTTTATGCAGAACTTAATTCCTGTGACTCCAGAAACATTCTCTCTGTGACTTTAAAATGCAGTTAGTTTATCCCAGTTCAGTACCTGGCGTTAGTTGCTAGTCCTGAGACTGAGACACAGTACCTACAAAATGTTACATTTCAATTAAGAGGCTTAGTTATCTGGAACAAAAGACCTCATTCTAAGCAACAGCTTAGTGCCCAGGTTGTATCAAGTGATTTATCCAACTCACTTCAGAGAGTCTGCAAGACCATTTTCATTGGCTTTTATTACTTGGAATGGGAAAACAGAAAGAATCTATTTTAAACAAATATTCAAAATAAATATCCGTAACACAGTGAGATTCAGGTTATTACCTAGAGAATCGGTTACTGGAGAAAAAACAGCAACAAAAAGAAATGGCAAATTGAACAGCAAGCTCACAATGCTGGCTTAGGCAGGATACTAACATATTTCACTGTAATATCATCTCTAATTTTGGGTCTGCAAACAGGGAAAGTATGTCGCAAGCTCACCTCAAACTACTGATTTATCTCTAAGCACCCTCCGAATAAATCAAGTTTGTGTGGTAAGTACAGCAAGGTCTGCAAGCTCATGCAGCTAAGATGTATTTAATTTAAGTGACGTGGCAGTTACTGACCACTTGAAGTGCTGAAATAAGAATTATTTCAGCAGAGAAATCTGCTAACTTCTGCACAGTGGTTTTATATCCTATGCATCACCGTGGCATTCTATTCACCTTGATTTGAAACACCACTGCATTCATTTTATTATCTTCCTTTAAATAAAAGGAACAGTGTGCTGCTTTAGCATCATCAGCAGAAACTGTAAACAAGGTTAAGTTCATGCCCAGCTTATACGTAAAAAACAAGCCTTTCTGAAAACTGGAGTATGTCATCCCTCTACAAAATTTATGAACCGAACACATGCCTATTTTTATTGATTGACAGTAGGCCATACTACTCCAGGAATCAATTAGAAGAGTATGACATATTTTGTCACAAAGATTGCACTGTGTTAAAGACATTTATGCAGTACACTCCTACAGGAAAAATGAATACATGTAAGAAAAAGAGGCGCCTGTAATAAGAAGGCATTAAAATCTTTAAAATAAAAAAAAAAATCTCAGTAAATGAGTCAGCTACAGAAATGTCTCAGGCAAAGACTTGATCACAATGGCTTCATTATCCACATGAATTGGTAGCTCCCTTGAGACCTCAGCTATTTCTTTCCAACAATAATCTCGATCTGCTTCGCTGTCAGGAACCAGCAGGTTAAGAACAAAATTGAATGCCTTCATCAAAATTTGTTACTTCCTAAGAAAGAATTACTCTCAACTCTACAAGGCTTGGCAATGAGGTATTTGACGATACTGCATTCCGCATGCACATCCACATGCTGTCAATGATGAGAAGGAATAAAACTACAGATTAAGTAAAGAGTGCCTGAAGAAGGAAAAAGTATTATTACTGGGACTCCAGGACTTTCTTTCACATAGTTATGTAATGACAACGTAAGTTTCTTTTTCTTCCTTCTTCTCAAGTACTTGAATATTTAATTATTATTTTTTTAATTTCCAGTTTGAGCTGGCTAAATAAACTGACATTGGAAAGATTTTTGCAATTTTGTTGTATCTTTTCATGCTATAGTTACACCCACATTCAGTTTACTGCTTAAACAAACTAAATGCAGAAACTTTCTCTTGGGTAAACATTACAGTGACATATTAATCAAACTCAAATACTTCAAACACCCTGCAACAAAACTGGAGAATTTCAGTAGAATTCAGTGACCAAAGGAAAAAGAAGAGAAAGATTTTAAAAAAAAATAAGAAAAAAAAAAAAACGAAGAAGAAAACTGTTGCAGAGTTACACCTTACTAGCTCTGCATCCCCATAAAACATGAAAGCTGGAAAAAATCAAACCTCACCAGCACTCCTGGGGTTCAGTGAAAGCCTTAGATATGCCTTACCTGCACAAGGCTATTGATAACAACATGGAATTTCCTACACACAAGCCCAGCTGTATTTCTCAGGTAAGGTAGAGCTTTCTTGAACTCATGACATGACTTTGCCACCTAGGAGATCTGCACTTTCCTGCATACCAACTGACCCTCCTGTGCTGGGGCATTTTGTTTGTCCTGGAAGACTCCTGTGTGTCTCACTTTGGAAGTCACATTACACCTGGCCAGTGCCAATCCAAATTTTTACCAACAGCTTTCCTGCATGCCTTTTAAATGACAGGAAAACGTTTCACATTCTGTTGGGATAGTATCACGGCCAGGCAGAATTCAAACCTGTACCATGCTCTAAGTGCAATGAGCTGTATGCATCATTGTACCTGATGGGTACTGAAATACAAAAAACCTGCAGCTGAGAGAAATAGCTGGCATTGCTTTGGTTTTGAAGAATTTACAGGTTTATTTAATAGTAATTACAGAAACTTCAAGCATGTGAAAGCTGAATCATGGATCTTGCCTTCCCAGCCCACTCTATCCTCTGTAATAAATCTTCTCACCTGGCACCTGAGATACTATTAGCATTCCCAGAACTGCTCACTGCTATATACCTGTGCAGGCTTTTAAGTATGACAGCCAAGCACTTGCAAGGTGTTTGCACACCTACAGGGCTATGTGCTACATCACTTGCTTCAGGCTGCTCCTACCCCTCTGTCTTGCACTGTTCCCCCTCAACTGTACCTGTCCAGCAGCACCCTGGGGCAAGACCCAATTCCTTCTCCCATGTCTCTGTGTATTTCTGTTTCTAGTTATTCAATCCATCAAATGAAGGAAGTTATGTACTTTAAAGACAGATTTTACTGTAAGCGTTAACCCAAACCATGAACCTTGATGGGAGAAGGAAGGAAGAAAAGCAGCTCACACATCATTTTTTTGAGGCAAGACCCTTACAAATATGGGGGACAGTGGTGATCTTAAGTTCACCAATCATCCCCTTCAGACCATCAGGGCATATATGAATGCCTGTAGAACAGGATAATGTCTCCCTTCTCTGAAGTTTTTCCTCAGGAACTCCATTTCACTGAAGTTAAAAGATTTCTGTCAGCACTTCAATACTATCATCAAAGAAAAATGGATACAATTTAGTATATGGGTTACACATTAATGATTATCTAGAGATTTTGTGTGTGCTCAGACCAAGTCTATGGGGAAAAATGATAGAATCCATCACTTCTGAGCAAACTTGTTTTTGAGGGGCTGTTTCCTTGCTCAAATCCCTCTATTTCGATTCGTAACCTTTTCCAAGACACATTTATATGTTCCCACCAGCAATGTCTTCACATTTCTTATTACAGCATGCCCAAATATTTCTTGCCAAAAAAGCCAGAAGGCAGCCCACTGGAATGACAGAGAAGGGGGATAATTTTAGGAGGCACCGAAACCCTTCCCTCGATCTATGAAATAAACCAACAGAAACCAGAATGGAAACCCACTTAGTTGATTTTTACACCACAGTTTTACATCTCAAATGTTAATTACACATCACCTAACACCCACCCAAAAAGGCAACCCGGCTCCTCCACTTCCCACCATCAGTGCCGCTGGCAGTGTCACTCATCTACTTTACATCCAAGGCAGATTAGGTTTAAGCAGTTTAGGTTTAAAACTGATCCCAAGGAGACTCTACATGGAAGTTTCCTGCTTTTCTGGGTCCCTAAAGCAACTCGTAGTGGATTTACACAAGAGCCAGTGTCAGCACAGAAGGAGGAGCACAAGTGCAGATGCTTGAGAGAGAGGAAAAGGGAGGGCAAGGATTGAGACTGCCCTTTCAGCAGGTGCTGGCTTGTACATCTGCTTAGCTTTACCATGAAAGCCACCTTCAGAAAGGGGCAGGTGGGATACGGGTAGCCAAAAGGAACCAATATCATTGCCACAGCACCTAGACAGAAATACCTACAAATGAAGGGAATAGGTAACAAAGCAGATGCTCACCTACTTGCTGACAAATGGATTTTGACTGTAATGAAAAGCCTGGAAGATCTTACTAGAAATACAAACCAGAACAAAAATCCAGAACACTTCTACGTGCTAATAAGAAACACATTATGATACATGTTTCTTTACAGGAATGAACAGAATATAATGACTTATTAAGAGTTTTGATACTGCAGTGTTGTGAAGTAAAAATGGAAGAGTGAAGTTGATGATGAGATTCTTACACAGTCAATACAGAGGGTGTGACTGATTCGATCATACAATGAGAACAGCTTAACTCCTGAGAAGCCATGTTGGGTTAAGGGTTTTTTTTTTTGGCTGGTGCAACAAAAACGGGCAATGAAAATATTTGCCTTGGAAAGAAAAAGCAGCATACTAGATGAATGGAAAATAGGGTAGCATTTTCAGTTGAAAAATATTTAGACTAGTTTTATTGGGATACTTTCATAATCTACTTTTCAGGTGGGACTGTTCTGTTAAAGAGTTTGAAAATCTGTGCATTGTAAAGCATAAGAGCTTTGCTATGAAGATACTGTTCTGGCAATTAAATTGATACCCAGTGCATTGAGTCCCATATTCACTACAAGACATAAAGTATAGATATCTTAAAAATCAGTATGTGTGTTAGATGATTTGGATTACAAAAATATGTTCTGAGGAGTAGTTTGCAGAAGGTTTTTACAAGTTGATAATATCCTATTATCTTTGTTTTGTTCTGACAAAGATTCAAAGTAGGAATATGACAACAAACTACCAATCATTTACTCTGGAATATCAAATCCTTGAGTACAGTAACAGAGTCTAAATTTTTCACCTTATTGCTACTGATATAAACATTTGCTTTTTTGTAGTAACATTAATGTGATTAGTGTGACTGCTTACACTGTGAAAAATCTGACTTGAAAGTCATCGATTGTCTTTCTGATCTCACAAGAACTAGACCCATTCAGTCATAACATAACTGGACAGTCAATAAAAACCCAGCTTAAGTGTCTGTAAATCTGCAGCACAACTAATTCACAGTGCTCCATGTACACTCATTAGTAATTCAGCGTTAATTGTACCTCAAGATATGGATTGAATACTGTATATACAGCATTCAACTGAGAGGCAGAAGCTCTTGCACCTGATTTTGTAGAAAAATTCCCTCAGAACAAAGGGACAACATGATGGTGGGCCACTGGGAAAGCTTGGCTTTGAAATCCAGTCTGTACTTGCACTGGGTGGGAGGGTAGGGCAACACTGTTGCTAAATACTTTTCTTACCACCTAAAGAGTACTACTCTGAACAACCCTCTAGATCAGCCTATTTATGTCAAGGCGTCTGTCTATTTATGAGTAGGTTTGAGTGAAGGGCAACATCAGTGACCCAAATCATGGAATATCCCAAATATGAAAAGCAGTTGAGTAGGGCAGGGATCTTCGTGTTGGAAAAGAGATAATCTAGGGGTAATATTATGACACAGCTCTACAAAAATCATACACCAGAGAGATGTTAGTATTCAATTAATCTTTGCCTTTTCCAATACAGCAAATATATGTCATCAAGTGAAGCTAGCAAAAGACAGGCTCAAACACACAGAAGAAAGGAAGGGGTCATCATGCTGAAGAAGGCAGCCGTCTCATTGCCAAATGCAGGCTCAGCGCCATAGCTGAAAGGAATTAGATGGAGAGAGGGTATCAAGGGAAACGTCATATATGCCTAATTAAACTCTTTCTCCTCTCAAGAAGTCCTCCTCTGGCCACTGCTTAAGAATCCTGATTTAGTTTGATCCTTGAACATCTGTGATTTATGCTCCTGTATTCTGTTAGTCTTTCTCTATTTAAATTCAGGAATTTTCATATTAAATGAATAAACTGAAGAAATATCAAATATAGGACAAGATAAATGATAATTTTTAATCACAGCCCTAATTCAGGCAACTGAGCTGATTCCCACCTCATCACAGCTTTAATATCTGACATAAAATATGCTTCCATAATAGTGAAATTATAAGAAGGATTTAATTCCTTTTTGCTACCTTATTTTAACCAGAGTTATCTTATTGTTTGATGAGCAAACCTGAGAACACACAGCTTCTTATTCTACTGCTGCACGTTTTAATTCTTTAATATGATATAATCACCATCTCTCCAGGCTGAGCTAGCACACTGAAAGTTCAGTATCTAGCCTTGAGTACTCAAAAAAGAAAGGCAAAAACCAACAAACCTACAGAAATAATGAGGAGAGAAGTTAGTAGGGCAGAAATTGAACAGTACAGCTTTCCAAATATGAGATCTACTTCTAATAATGTAGTTTATCATAATATACACAATTATGGAGAATGCTACCTTCAAAAATTACACAAGTAAACTATGGTATTTATTAAATTCAGATTGCCTTTATGTACGGGCATTTTGTCTAAGACTGTGTTTGCTTGTTCTGCATGTTGAACCAAGCTGCTAAGAGCACATTACAATAGTACTTGGAAGATAAAAATAAATCAGATGTCACCTCATTAGCAGTTAAACAAATGGGAACAGTACCTGAAAGAAGCCCTTACATTTTACGTAAGTATTGGTAACAAAAGCATGTAACCATGGGGAAAAAATGTTGCATAATTTTATCAGCAAGTGGTGTTGGCTCCAGTATACTCAACTAGTAGCACTTCTCCAGGAATTTTAAATATTGCTTTTCATAAAGACTAGGAAAGTCATGACTGCCTCAAATTTTTGATGTGTTGGTTATATTTTTGAAGGACTTTTGCTTGTTTGTTTGCTTGTTTTTAAATAACTGAAAGCACCAGGAAACCTCTCTCATGGCACTTGCTACCCTTCTGATAAAAGTGGTTTTAGGGAAAAAAAAAAAGACAGTTCTGTCAACTCAGTCAGAGGACTGGTGAATTTGCCTAACTTAACTCTATTTAGGCTTCTACCTCTGGATTCAAATAATTACCTTGCCTGCTTTTAAGAAAGCCTCTGCTTGTTATTCATCCTCCTCCCCACCTTGTAATGGGAAAGGCAAGCTGGGTTTCCAGAAATAATCACAATAGGTGCAGGTAACTTTTTTTTTCCAGGCACAACAAAGCCACAACAAAGCATTTTAACCTTTAAAAGCAATCTCCCAAACCTTCCCCTTTTTAGTTAAAATAGCTTTTCCTTCCTTTCCTTCACTTTAAGTAAAATTACATGGTTTGGCCACTGAACTGAGAAGTCAGAGATCAGCTAGATGTGTATCTCCAAGCTCACCCCACCAACATACTGGCACAGCCTCTTTTCCTGACTTCTGAGACGCGTTCTGAGGGTGTAAATCCTTCTGCTTAGTAACCACATTGAGCCAGTGAAAATTCTGGGGCTAGGTGACCCTTTGCACAAAGCCAGTTCTGGATTTTTCTCCAGTCCTCAAATAATCCCTCTCTCAAGGCCACACAAGTGCAGGAAATCCATTTTATAGTTAAATTTGGTTACAGACAAGAATATAGAGCTATTACAAACCAATCTCATACACACATACTTCTATGTTCCTATGTGCAGAGACATAGAAATTGAAAACAGAGTAACTCCACATAAAAACCCCTTCCTTCTCCTTGGGAATGAAATGGGCTAGATAAGATGAGGTTGGGTTTTTCTGTGGAGAGGAGGGTGGAGATGTGTGTGGAGTAAAACAGTCAATAAAAGTTGAGAGGGTTAAGATTAAAAAAAAAAAATCTCAAATAATTAATACAAATTCAGCAAATAGCTGTAAGAAACAACATTTATATTAGCATTTCCTAAATGACATGTTTTTACTTTTCAGCCTAGTTGCATGTGGGACACTAGAGAATAACATGGAGCATTCAGAAAGTAGTTCAGGATTCTGCCCATAGAGAAGTGACTTAATCAATCTCTAAGCATAAGGATGTTTCACATCCATTCCTCTTGTCTGACTGAACTGGAGCAAGGAGTTGAGCAGAGATTTCCCATTGGCCAGGACAGTGCCTTAACTTACAGGTTCAGAGATTCTCAGTAGAGTCTCTACGTCCCTCCTTTTGAAGCTGAACCACTTACTGCAACACATTGAGTAAGTCATATGTCTACCTAGAAGGTCAGGAAGAAAACACGTTTTTCAGCTGTGTCTCAAATTAGTGCAGCAATATTTCTATCTGCAGTGGTACTATTTTGTTAATAGATGCATCCAGCTTATCTCATTTTCCCTAAAATAATAAAGAATTAAGAAATAAAGGCAAATAAAGTCAAAGCTGATAAATACAAAGCAGTGCATGTGAGGGCAGGAATCTCTTACGGACTCTAAGTCAGTATAATCAGACAGGAATAATATCTCTGTGGGGAACTTAATGACCGTATCACCTGAATTCAGACAAAAAGCCAGATAATATATCAGTGATTATCAGGAACAGAACACAAAATAAAGCACAGTATCTTGTGCTCCAGTGTAAATTCATAATGTTCTCTCATCTAAAAATTAAAGATATAAATCTGGTCTTCCTATCTCCTTCTGGATGGACTAGATGACAAGACATGGAAAAGTCTGAAACAGAAGTTATCAAAGACCTAGAACAACTTCTGTATGTGGAGATATTAAAGTCTGAATTACTCAACATGAAGGAATGATGATTGAAGGAATCCTTTCTTGATGTTTATGAAATGACAAGTAGCATGAAAAAGATTTTAAAAAGACTAGCCTGCTCCTTCAGAGGGAAGTAACTTCTCTAACTGAAGTTAACCGTGGGAATTCATTGCTGCAGGATGATGGACAAATTTGACAAATTCATAGAGTTCATCGAGGATATTACACACAAATATGGTGATACAGTCTCTGGCTTACTAAATCTTAAGCTGTATATTGCAAGATGCTACGATGATGTATGAAGAGAGTGTATGACTATGTGCCTCTTTCATTCTTACATCTTTCCCTAAACTTACAGACTAAATTACGTAGATTTTTTTTTTCATCCAGTAGAAGTCTTTTCTCAAGTTGCTATCATGCTCTCCAGAGGGAAAAAAAATAAAAAAATAAAAAAAGTGGCCAAGTTTCTGACTGAATGTTGGACAAAGAGACAAAACACAGGCTTCAATCCAATCTAGGTGAGTGCCCTCTGCCTAAATCTATAAATGCTTCAACTTACCTTTTCCTTCAGGGTGTAAATGGCTGTATGGCTACATTTCCTCCCCATTTTATTATAAATGACCAAGTTTCTTTTATGCTGAGGCTTGAATGGAAAGCTCTTGGCTTTAAAACAGAAGTCATTTTACAGAGCTAAAGCAGTATAAGCTAACCAGCTAATAAAAAGACATTAATTTTATGTTGATTCACATTCCTGAATGGTTAACATAATACAGACGTAGTAAGAAGAGCATAATTATGTTGTACCTGCACTAAGTGAACCCATATACATAATATTTTATGAAAAACTTTTTCACATCCCATCATCCCTTTAATGTGTGTGAGAAAATAAACAGCAAAGGTAAACAAAGTCAGCAAGTAAAATACATTGTTTGAACTCCTTTAACTCTTCCTCTCACTGTAGGCCAATCCACGAGTATTAACTGGGGCTTGCAATTGTTAAATATCTTCAAAGAAGATAAAATTACCACTTGTCTACACAGCCTTTCCTGCCAAGGCAAAATGTTTTGCCCTGCTGTCTGCCTTTGTTTCACAGTCAGTATAAACAGTTCCCCCACTGGTAAGTATTCTAACCCTGTGGTGTTTATACTTTTCTTGGCCTGAATTATTTATCATCTTTTTCTCTACAACACATAAAAGAAAAAACGGGTAATGGAAGGGGGCCAGTAATATTGCTGAAACTTGAAGTACCCTTTGAGTGATGTAGGTATTTTTCCCTTTGATATGTTGTCTAATTTTTCTCAAGTTATTTAATACATTGTTTCTGTCCATGCTCTGGCTCATTTACATCATACATTGACTGACTACAGAAAATAAAATAAATAAATAAATAATATTTTAAAAAAAAACATCTGTAGTTCCACCTAAGTGTCTTTTGTGGCACTTTCCTCATCCAGGTTCATAATCTTTTGGTCTTCTGTATACTACCTTTGTATTGCCTTATCTCTTCTTTGAATTATGAACACCTAAACAGTGTTCTCTGGTAGCCAGCATTCTTTTAAATGCCTTTTCGAGTAACTTGAATCACTTCTAGTATAACACAATTCACTTTTTCTTCAGCAGAAGAATATTTTTAATTTAGACTCAACAAATCACTTGACAAGAGTGTATTTTTCCCCACGTTTTTTCTTTTTAAGGGTTTATTGTGTGTGAAAATTTGAAATACGCTTTATAGCTGTGCAGTAATGTGTGCATAGCTATCTTATTTTTCATTGACTACAACTGCACAGATATGTTTGCTTTTACACACTTTAATTGTATGCATACAAATAATACTACCTTATTTCATTAGGACGTTGTGGAAAAGCCACTACAAGCGTTATTGTATTTATGTATTTAAATATCCTGAAATGATTCATGGAATACCAGGTTGGAAGGGACTTCAAGAATCATCTTGTCCAAGTTTTCATTGCAAAAGCACAATCTAGGCAAGATGGCCAAGCACCCTGTCCAGGTTAATCTTTTGAACTGTCCAATGTTAGGGAATCCACCCCTTCCCTGGGAAGATTATTCCAATAGCTGATTGTCCTTGTGAAAATATATCCTCTTGTGTCCAATTGAAATCTCCCCAGGAGTAACTTGTATTCATTACACATCACCTTTTCCATGTCACTTCTTGTAAAAAACAAGTCTCTATCTTCTTTGCAGCCACCATTTAAATACTGGAACACGGTGACAAGCTCTTGTCTACAACTTCTTTTCTCCAGGCTGAACAAACCCAGTTCTCTCAGCCTTTCCTCATATAGCAGCTTCCCAGTTCTTTGATTATCTTTGTGGCCCTCCTCTGAAACATCTGTAGCCTATCCACATGATTTTTTTTTTATAGTGGGGACCAAAACTGAACAGAGTATTTATTACAGGTGTGGTCTGACAAGTGCTGAGTAGAGTGGGATAACAACTTCTTTAACTCTGCTGGTGATAACCTTGATGATGTAACCCAGCATCCTGTTGGCTTTCTTGACTACTGTAGCAAACTGTTTGCTCATACTGAGCTTGTTGCTCACCAGGACCCCCAGGTCCCTTTCCACAGAGCTGCTCTCCAACCAGGTAGTCTGTGCTGCACTCCTGGATTATTGTTTTCCAGATTCAAGACCTTACACTTGTCCTTGCCGAGCTTCATAAGGTTCTAGGCAGCACGCTCGTCCACCCTATCCAGGTCTTCCTGCAGGGCAGCTCTCCCTTCCAAACTGTTCACCCTCCCACTCAGTTTGGTATCATCAGCAAACTTCATCAGGGTACACTTGATCCCATCATCCAGATCACTTATGAATATATTAAACTGCATTTGACAGGGGATCAATACTGGGCTCAACACTGAACTGATTTGGACATTCAGTTTAAGAAAGACATTTTACTCACTTAACCTTTCTTCTTCTTCGCTATTTTGTGTGTGTGTGTGTGTTGGGTTTTTTTGTGTGTGTGTTTTTGGGTTTTTGCTTTTTTTTGTTTTGTTTTAGTAGATTCCCTCCCTCTTCCATACCAAGCCCAACTGTTCTTTTTCTTAACAATCCAAAGATGAGGTTTACTGTGGGTTTTTCTACTCAGGGCTATTATATTAAGTCCTATCATGCTGGTACCTGATTATCTCCTCTACTATGACAAGATAATGTCTTGAGGGAACATACTATTACCTCCTGTCAGTCCCCTTCTGTTATATCAACTCCTCTAAGGGCATGTTCATACAAGGAAGCTGCTACAGAAAAAACACCCAAGACAATGGTTTTTATCTCAGGAACCATTCCACATCACATTTCCCTGTAGGCACAAAGATTTTTTCAGTGTTGTGTAATCCACTTTCAAGGCAGATGGAGGATGCAGTTTCACATTAGAGCTGAGCTAACCTAAAATGACCACATCATCACAGGGAGTGAACTATCACCTCTTCCCCGGTCTTTCAGTCTTTTTCAGACAAGTGGTTACAGTGTTAGAAAACTATCCTGACATAAAAATATCCACTTGTTTCTATTTTTTGTTAGTTTAGTTCCCATGTCAGCTCACTGCAGAGAGGAAGAAGTATGGTTCTGGTGGATAAGAAGCAGGAATAGAACACCATTGGGAGTGGCAGCGGGAAAAGAAGTAGGACCATGCCTTTTGGTGCATCTGCTGTAACATCAGACACGGATACACATATGCAGCCCTTGCTCATGCCTACATATATATTTCAGGACAGGTCCAACAAATAAATAAACAAACAAGTAATTGGTGTATGAACCTGCTCATGAGGCACAGAGTTGTCAAAAACAGAACATGCAAAGAATTCCTTCACAGATAAGGAAGCTTCATTAATTAAGGCAGTATGGTGACACAGCTTTCAGAAATCAGGCTGAAAACAGACTAAATGGTGACTGACAGTCTTCAGCTCTTTACAGCAAGTCCCTCTAAAAGGCATCCTCTGTACCCCGAAGCTGAGAGTCAAAACAGGATTCCTGCCATCAAAGGATTGCTTTGGTGATTCCCTCTCAATTGCTTAAAATTCCAGAATACGGTGAAATTTTTAATCCCCTCCAGGAATCCCACAAAGTCTGCTAAGCAGGTGATAAATCCCAGCAAATTTCTATAAGGAAACCTCAGGTGCAAATCCCTGCAAGTCAGCAGAGCTGAAAATGCAGGAAGCACAAGGACACTGCACCGAGACCCGCAAGAAACAGACTGTAGGTACCTGGTCCATTAATTTCTGTTAATTGCCTGAGAGCTCAACTTAGTTTCATTTGCTTCCACTTGGCATCTGCTTAGACAGTTGGCCAGAAGGCTGTCTTCTTGCTGAAATATAGTTCATCTTAATTATCAGAAGTCCCAATGGTGCAAATGTCTTGGGGGGCAGTCTCCCTAATACGGTGCCAGTTTGCACATACCCTGTAGTGTTTGGGACACACTCCCCCCCCCCTTTTTTTTTAATGTAAGCAATAGCAGCTGTATAAAACATTCAGCTTCAAAGCAAGGACATTCTCCTCCTTTCATTACACATTTTTAAGAATTTCTTTGTTCAGCCTGGAAAAACTGACATGCCATTAAATTTTTATTTTGGCGTTCATTTAGTTTATACATAAAGAGCAAAAAAATCTGTTCAAAACAAAACACAAATTAAAACACTTTTATCTGTCTATAAGTCCAGACAGTTGTCTGAAGCACTTCTTGGAACAGCCACTTGGATTGATCTGAATAAAAAGCCAACCCGTGTATTCTCAATCAATTCTTTATATTTTCTGTTACTCAAAGAATAGACTAAAGCTGCTCCTGGAACAACTCGAAGTAGAACAGGAGGATCACTTTGCTTCTAATTGTATGTCAATAACGAGGGTAGTATAGAGGGAAAACAAGTGTTACTGGGCCAAAATTCCTTCTGTTGCAAAGTCAACATACTAAGAGGTTGAGTACTGGAGGTGTCTCTAGGAAAAATAAAATTAATTAAATATGTCTTGAGGCAGCCATGTTGAATGAAAAGAGCAAGAGGAATGTCAGACTCGTGAAATGTCATTAAGATGTAGCTGAAGTTAAAGAACTTAAGCAGTAAAAAGAAAAAATGACAAGGTGGGGGAAGGTTCTCACATAAACCAAAGACAGATCTCAGGAAAGACAAGAAGTCTGTAAGCCTAAACTCAAAATATATACCAAATATATAGAAACATAAAATGATTTGGGCTGGAAGGGACCTTAAAGGTTACCTAGTTCCAACCCCCCTGCTGTTGGAAGGAACACCTCCCACTAGACCAGGTTGCTCAAAGCACCATCCAACCTGGTCTTAAGTACTTCCAGGGAAACAACATCCACAACTTCCCTGGGTAACCCATTCCAGTGTCTCAGCACCCTCACAGTGAAAAACATCTTCCTGACTTTTAATCTAAACCTACCCTCTTTCCATTCGAAGCCATTACCCCTCATCCTATCACTACAAGCCCTTGTTTTAAGTCCCTCCCCAGCTTTCTTGCAGGGCCCCTTCAGAAACTGGAAGGCTGCAGTAAGGTCTCCCTGAAGCCTTCTCATAGTAGGTTCTCCCAAGAGCCTTCTGTTCTCTGAGCCAAATAACCTCAACTCTCAGTCTGTCCAGGTACAAGAGGGGTTCCAGCCCTTTGGTCATCTTTGTGGCCTTCCTCTGGATCCTCTCCAACAAGTCCACATCCTTCTTCTGTTGGGGGATTCAGAACTAGACACAGCACTCCAGGTGGGGTCTCACCAGAGCAGAGGGGGAAGAATCACTTCCCTTGACCTGCTGGGCACGCATCTTTTGATGCAGCCCAGGATACACCTGGATTTCTGGTCTGCATTCACACATTGTTGAGCCAACATCATCATAGTTATGATCAACTAGCTAGTTCATCAACTAGCACCCCTAAATCTTTCTCCTCAGGACTGCTCTCAATCCACACATTGCCCAACCTGTGACCCAGGTTCAGGACCTTGCACTTGGCCTTGTTTAATTTACAGGACCACTTCAAGCCTGTCTAGGTCCCTCTGAATGGCATTCCTTCCCTCCAGTGTGTCAATCACACCACACAGCTTGGTGTCATCCTCAAATTTACTGAGGGTGCGCTCAATCCCACTGTCCATATCAACAACAGAGATGTTAAACAGCATTGGTCTCAGTACTAATCCCTAAGGCAAGCCACTCGTCATTGGTCTTCACTTGGACACCAAGCAAATCCGAGTGTGACCATCCAGCCAACTCCTTATCCAGCGAGTAGTCTATCCATCAAATCCATGTGTCTCCAACTCAGAGACCAGGATGTTGTATGGGACAGTGTTGAACGCTTTGCACAAGTCCAGGTAAACGATGACAGTTGCTCTTCCCTCATCCATCAACACTGTAACTCCACCATAAAAGGTCACAAAATTTGTCAGGCGCTATTTGTCCTTGATGAAGCCATGTTGATTGCCACCAATCACCTCCTCATTTTCCATGTGCCTCAGCAGACCCTTCTGGAGGCAAGGCACAGAAGACTGAAGGGCCTGTAGTTGCCCAGGTCTTCATTCTTTCCCTTTTTGAAAATGGGGAGTATGTTCCCCCTTTTCCAGTCAGTGGGAACTTCACATAATAGTGACTTCTCAAGTATGACAGAAGGTGACTTAGCAACTTCATCCCATCATATCTCAGCGATGCCAGTAACATCATAGCCCTTTAGGGATGCACACAGCTCTAACTCCTCTTGTGTGTTCCCCATGCTTTGTTCATTTGCATAGAGGTATTTAAGTTGGGCCCCACTGAAGCTGACTCACTGTCTGGATTTCCATTATCTTGCACTTCAGGTGCTCTCTTGATAGCCTGTGATCCTTCTCCAAGACCAGGGCATCTCTTTCTGGCACTGGCCAAAATATAAATTCTTAAATATGTTTGCAGCCAGACAGAAAGTTGACACAGTCTAATCTTTCTCTTCAAGTGTCCAGCTATAACTGCCTTTACAAAATCTTTTGGAAAAGGAGTGACTCTTTCTAGTAAAATAGACTTTTTAATGACCTTTCAATTACCTCATTGTCATTTATTGCCACATTCAACCCAACAGCATTTTCTCTGCTCCTCTAATAAAAGTGGCAACCAGCAAGTAGGGCACAAAAGATAACAAAGTTAAATCACATTGTAGAAAATCCAACAGCGGGTCTATTGGTGCAAAATTGAAAAAGAAAAACCAAAGAGAGAAGGCAGTGGCAAAAGAGAGTATATTGCAGCATGCCACTTGCAAGAACTAGCAGGGAAGGGTATTAACAGCTATCTGTGAGCACATCACATCACTGTGTTAACCTGCTGAAGGACAGTCAACACCAGGAGTGCAGAGGCATGAGAAAAATGGTAAGTCAAGTTCCAACCCAGCAGAACCAGAAAAGTGAGGCACATACTCTTAATGCTGCATTAATGTGATGCCAACCAAAAATTAGTAGCAAAGCTGATTCGGTTGTACTTTCTTGGGTGGAAAAGCAGAGGCCAAATGGCCTGATTGGAGAGGACAACACGTGGGACTTTGTGGGCAGCTGTCAATGAACTTACAAAGCCATCCCAGGAGTGAGGTTCAAGTCCCTTGCTTCAAATAACAGGCTAAAGCTGCTCCTGGTACAACGGGGAAAAAAAAACCTTATCTTTGCAGAAATATTGATGGCAAGTTTGCAGCAAGTTTTTTCCCCACAGCTGTCTACTCTTCCAGTTTCTTGGAACATATGCCATGTTTCAGCTATGTAAAGGCAATATGGAGCAAAACATCACAGACAAGGACTCTGGCTTATCCCTTGTCAAAATGCTGAGTTCCACTGATTTCACACAAGCTGCTTGAACTTGTTCAAGAGCTGAGCAGAAGTTGTAGTCATTATTATACTTGGAAAAGTTGTGCTGGCTTCCCTCACTCTTGTGTCTTCAGACACTGCAGAGATCAGAACAAGTTAGTTTGATTGCATGCGAGGCTGATCTGCAGAGATGCTGCTTTTCTTCTCAATATATTCTGGGCTCATGCCTTTCCTCTTGCCCTTGGCCAGGGGCAAAATAGACTAGAAAGGGGCAAAAAAAGACACAGAAATAATAAAGGATGTTTCTGTCTGGCTTTCAAGAGGACAAACCTATACTATATATAAGATGATCCAAGCTTTTAACTAGTGGAACACAAGAGATCTTGTCTCCTCTTCAGTCCGCTAAGGTGACCAAGTGCTATGCTGCATATGTCCAAAGGAAGAACTGTGCTACAACTCCACATATTAAACAAACAAATCACCCCACAACTGTACCCTCGAGGTATGTGGCTGCCAACATGAAGCAGTGCTTCATACACTGCCAGACAGTGTATTTAGTGCTTTTCTCTCTCCAATAAAGGTGAAAATTTTCCCATGGATGGTGATGCAACCCACAGATCACAAGCCTGATCACACTGTTATCTTGTTTTCTATAGGACATGTAAGTCACCCAGTCCAAGAGAAGGAGAAAGTCAAAGAACAAATCATTAGTCAAGACATTTCCAATTGCTGTCAACACATTTCTAAGTCAGAGTGAACTTCAAAGCAAGCATTAAAAATCATGAGACTACAATCTCAGTTTTTAAGCCAAAGAAAAGCATTTGGTTTACTCATATCTCCCTTCTAAAACAGTAGCCTTCACATCTCCAGTTGTTAAAAAAACACAACTTATGTTAACATAAGAATGCCAAAGTAAGAATAAAATCAAGATTTTTCACATGAATTGTGACCTGCAACTTCAGGGTTTGTTTTTTTTTTTTTTTAAATTTAATCCTTATTAGATGGTGAAATAGATCAGATAATCAAAGTAACACACTAATCTTGATTTTCTCAGGAAGTGAGCTGGTCTACAGCAGGTTTACAAAAAATTTGTATGACATTGACACTTGGTAGTATTCGATCTTGTGTCCACAAACAGGTACAGTCTCATACGGCTTAAGAGATCTACCACAAAACAGAAACAAGGAGCAAAAAGCTCATACAAGTACTCAAAACTGTGAATAAAACATTACCCTAGGTTACAGAAATTATAAGATGCTGAGAAATTTCAAATAGAGATTCAGTGAAGTTATAATTCATTTATTTGTGAAAAAAAATCTAAATGGACCTCTAAATGGAAGAAAGTTTTTTGTTTGCTTGCTGTTTTGCTTTTATTATCCAAATCAAGTAGTTCACACAAAGTTAGGACTATCACTCTTAATAACGCTAGAACTCCTCATCGGATGTCAACTCCACTTTATAAGCTTTGAACCAACACCATGCAATGTCTAAGCCTTTCAAATCACATCACTTAACAGAATATTTTGTACTTCAATCTTCCGTTCTGAGAGGATAAAGGTAATGAATGTAAGTTGACTATTTAGAAATTTTTCCCTACCACCCCTACTAATCATTTTTATTAGGCTGTAAGCTTTCTAATTGCTGATTCATAAGAAGGTCCTCTCACTTTTTTTCTAATATTGTTCACTGAGGTTTTTCTCTGTTTAATCCACAAGCTCCTGAGTGGAAATTTGCTCTTTCATTTACTAGTAAATAATTCAGAAATTGAAAATTTGCACTTATTACCATGTATAGACATCAACTCGGATGGTAAACTCAAAATGTTTGGCACTACAAGATATGCTATTAGTTTTAAAAGTTAAATGGCTGAGAAAAAGGGACACAGAATAACTACATGAAATGTAACAGATGAAGTTCTGGGTACAAAGCAGAGCTTTAAAAAAAAAAATAAATAAAAATACCAAGCACAAAAAAAACCCAAGCCCCACAACAAAATACACAAAGTTTAGGGAAGAGCTAGAATTTCAAACTTCAGTCCCAACACAACAGTGCCATCTTTCCCCTTTGAGTAGGCAAGGCACAAACTCTGCCATTAGCACCATGCACGTACCTGGGGAACAGGGGAGAGAAACACATTCATTTTCTTTATAATACTCCTTAAATCTTCTCCAAGACATGCCTGTTTGCAGTTCTATATTAGTCTCAATGATAAGCTCTCTAGCAAACCAGCACATCCAAATTCAACACTGCATCTCAGCAGGAAGAAATCTTCCTTTCTTCATGAAGCTAAGCTTCCCTCTTCTTCAGAAGAGGTAGATCTGTTTCTCACCATTTTCTATATAGTTCTGCAAATACGCTACCTTGCAGTAGTTAACACTGCAGGATAATCCTGCAATATGAATTATGAAACAGACAAATATTTAAAACTCTTTAAAACAGAAGGAAAAAAAAAACCAAAACAAACAAACTTCTATCCAAACTATTCTGAGGAAACTTTCTCTAATCTTTTTTAAATTATCCTCATATAACTCCCCAACCAAGATGATTAAAGGTCACTAGTACATTGCAAAGCATATTTTAATGAGATAAATTCCATTATAATTGCAACAACTATTCCAGCCACAATTTAGACGTAGAATCCAATTATCCATTTCATTTTCATTTACACCTCATGGGCTAGATCATTTATCATGTTTCATGATAATGATCAGAAGGCACATGGAAAGTGATTTCTGGAGGTAACAAATTACCTACCATATTAACATAGCTTACAAGATCCTGTCAACAAGTACTATGCATAAATATGAGGTAATTAAATTTACAATGTGCAGGAGCATTTGATATGCTACTTGCTTTTCTAGCAGATGCCAAAAGATCTGGGTTACTAAATTCAACATACCAGTTTAGTTGCTTAAGTACAGTAATTTAACTCCTCATAACACATCAGGAATCATTACGCCACTAGAACACCAACAGGTAGACAGCATGCAGTGGGCTCAAGATCTGGAGACAAGTCTCTCATCATCTGGTGTTATTGCTTCTTACCAGTGAACCATCCATCATGTCTCCAAGACAGCTTGAAATGATAGTGCTGGACCCTCACATTACTCCTCCTTGAACTCTGTCTCATTCATCTTTTGCATCATTCCCCATTTGCAGCTAAGTATCATCTCCCTGCTGCAAAACTGAGTGTGAACTTGTAATGCCTTTAACCTGCAGTGCCACTCTTAATAGTAATTGATTTCTTTTTATTGCAGAGACAGTGCTCAGTAAAGACTATGTATGGCTGCTGAAGCCATGAGATGGTCAGTACAGTACCGCAATGCAAGCGTCTTACACCTTTAGGAATATGACCCGTTACCAAGGAAATATTGTTATATTTCCATAGCTAGATATTTTATAACACATGTATATTTATCAATATATAAAACTGGTATGGGAACATATATATGCAGTTTGTGTTCCTGCAGTTCATCTACAATTTAATAGCAAGATTCACTCAAATGCAGCTGAAAATTAATGTCAGGGGTGGCTTCACTTTGTATTTTTGTTAAGTGATTCAGTATTAGAACACTATTAGATTTTTAAATACGTACTAAAGCACACAGGTGCACCTGCATTCAAAAAAGGAACTTAGATTAACTCTACATTGATCATGGCAAGACTTCACTAGCGTGATGACTTGTATACCATAAACCACCCAAGACTAAGCGTTTTAATTCAGCTTCATCTGAATGCTGTTATAAAAGTTTAATAAATCAAAATGATCAAAATGCCCCCAGTGGCAGGTTGGGATTCAGTTTCCAATTCAAATTCCCTTTAATATATGGCTTCTCTGACATCCTGCATTTTCTGCCATCTATGTTGAATTCCAAATGCACTCCTTTTCATCATTACCATGCATCTACTCATCGGCACACTTTTTAACAACCCTGCACAATACACAGAGATGTCAAACCTACAGGGGTTTTCCCCTCCCCCAAACTGGAAAATGATGGCAGCTATGGGAACTTTGTCTACCCTTAAGTAAATATTTTTCTAACCTTCCTGCTAACGTCAGTGGCATTTAAACTGAGACAGACCATCCTGAGTTGCAGTATTCAAATGAAACATTTGATTTGAAGAAATCTAGAGACAAAACAGATACTGGAAGGGAAATTACCCAAGCGAAATACAGCACTGATGTGGTGGGGCAGTCTGGAGACATCTCTAATTAAGATGAGAAAAATCATGTTACTGCAAATGATCGTCATGTCTTTGTGCTTGGATAAAACACAGGTATTAGAAACAAAGAAAGCCCCTTATTTCCTCCCTGAAGTAACACCTGCCAAGAGCAAATTTTGCCTTGCCTCTTTCTTTCCTTTGCACTGCTTCACCTATATACTTTCTCAAGAAGGAAGCACATAAGAAAATGATAGAGGTATAGGATATCACCTAAATGGTGAGACCATGCTCACACAATCAATCATTAATGCCAGATCTGTTGTATCGCTGGCAACACAATTTTGAACGGGGCTGAGCAAAGCCACATCGTATCTTGGCTTTGCTGGATTAGGCAGAGTAAGTGATACCCAGCTTATGCTGCCTGTACAGGGACTGATAATACCTGGCCTGCTACAGAGGCAGAAGACCCCAGATGAATATTACCTGAAGCTGTCACTAAGCCTGCTGGCACACAGCTAACTCCTCTGCAACCATGAACTGTCTGGACAAGTTTATCCCAGATCACTACTTCCCATTATAAGCTTCCACTGATTTTGATTGACCCTACAGCTGAATTTATTTTACTTCTGGATCATGGCGAGGTCTCCACAGGAGCTGATAAGATACAAGTAGCAGCCCATTGCCTGGCAGGCAGGGGAGGGCTCTCTTACTGCCTTCTCCAATTCTGGACCTCGGGCCAGCTCTTGTGAGCCGACTGCACTCCCCAGTAAGGCAAAGGTGTTCCAGCCAGGCTGAGAAGGAGCAGCTCAGAGCCCATGCTGTTTGTTGAACCAGTCCACAGAAGTGACACAGCCCTAGAGCCAAGAGAAGGAGGAGAGGAATTGCATGCAACTAGAGGCATGGAAGACAAGGAGAGGAGAAAAGCCTTCCTCCCTGCCAACAGCTGCCCTTTCACCATTGTTTTACCAGAACACCAAACACAGCAAGCCCTTAAAGCCTACAAACCTAACTTCAAAAGTTCTTTTTTATGGGTTAATCTTGACGAAGGAAAAAACCCAACTGTTTTATCAATGGATAGGATTTCCCTAATGCTGCACTAGCAAGTGCTGTGGGACAAGAGCAGACCTGCAGAGTGAAGGTGTCAGTGCTGACAACCCAGCAACCTCTCCATGTGCATTTCTGGTACTTTTGCCTGGGATGAGCATTAGTCATTACTGAATGCCTACTGGCAGCTGGAAAGCATTATGTGCCTACCTTCTAACCTACCTTGGTTAACTTCCCTCTAAAAGAAAGGCAATTCTCTTGCTCTGATGGGAACTAAGGGCCAGAAAGTGGAGACAATCTGGAGATTTGCTTTAAAAGCATGTTCCTGTCTGAACACTTATGTAGATGGTTGAAGATGACTCAGAAAAACAGCCAGGCCTGCTACATGTTCATTTGTGGACATAAAATAGTGCCACAGATAATGGCACACAAAATAGTGTCACATCTGATAATTAGGAAAGAGACAAGAGAAACTGTTTGTGGTTCTAAAAATGACCAGATGCCTAGAAAACTATTAGCTTCAGACATATAAAAGCAGTGCTCAGAAATAAATAAAAATTAATATGTAAACATAGATCTGATTAATTACCAGCAACCCCAGCCTTTCTCCTTCTTTTTTTCCTTTCTCATGCTGGTTCCCACCCAGAGCCTGTGGAAAGAAGAGTCCCAGTCATGGTTCCCCAGAGAATTGAGTGGAGGAGAGAGAAAGAGGACTTGCTATCCTATGTGCTCTCATATAAGTCGGATGAAGCCTTGGAAGAAGCACAAAAGGAAATGCTGGCTGCTTGGACTCACAAACCTAAGTGCCACACAGCATCAGCATCCACCACAGATGTCAGGAAAAACTATACAGCGGTATATACTATACAAAAAACATAAATGGACAATGTCCCTTGCACTATATTAGTTAACTGTGAAACTGTTTTGTTTCCTACATGGCTATTTTAAAAGGTGATTCTTAAGTTAACTATGATCCATAAGAGATATACATAAAGATACATAAAGATATTTAGCACTTACACAAAATTCTACTGATGTTACAAATCTATGCTTTGACACAAAAGGTTCTGCATTATCAATTCCTACCTGTAAGTGATAACAGGATTGAGTTTGATTGTTTAGGAGAATCTAACAAAAATAAATATTGAAAAAAAAACCACCTCATAACAGCTCAATCACCCTGTACAGTGACAACTTCTTACATGTAGCCATTCATTTAATATTTCATTAGTATCTGATAAACTTCTGACAGGGGTTTGTGGCTTCACATGTAGAGCAAACAGCATACTTTCAAGAAGAATAAAGTTAAGAAGAGCAGTATTGTCTCAATACCTCTGTGTTTTGCCCCTCTGCTCTACACTCACGTATCTTCTCCCTGAACAAGAAACTAAGGCATAACACTAATGTACAAGCCAAGAGGATACTGCCTCTTACTTAAAAAAGCCTGAATAATAGACCAGTAGGAAGGTAAAGTCTTAAGCCAACAAGGGCCTCTAATCTGCTCTTCTCTGATACTGTGCCCCAAACACCACCTACTGAGCCCAGGCACAGGACTTTGACTTTTGCTCTGATCCAAATTGGTCACCTTAAAGCTCACTAAGAAGATGTGTATCAGCACTGATAGCTATCTAGTATTTGCCTAATGAGAATACTAATTTAGACTATATCAAGCAGTACAAAACTCATGTCTTATGAGATAAAAGCAAAATGTGTGCTTTACCTTAATTATTTCAGATGTTACCAAATAGCAAATCACAGAACTACAATAAAGGAATAGTTCACATTAAAAAGACTTCAAGAGGATTATGTACAGATAGAAACACTCTCCACCCAAACTAATCCAACATTGCAATGAAACATTTGGCTATGCAGAGTCTATTATACAAAACACGAGAGTAATCTTTGTCAAGAATACAGGTTTTACTTTAGTAATACAAAATTTATAATATTATATACACATGAAAAGACTTCAAAATGAAAGTACTTTGCTCCTCCCTTGAAGAGAAGTAAACAATCAAACTGACTACTACAAAGCACTGTACCATTTCATGTTTAGTATGCCCATTAATGATCTGGATGATGGGGCAGAGTGTACCCTCAGCAAGTTTGCTGATGACACCAAACTGGGAGGCATGGCTGATCATGCCAGAGGGTCACAATGACATCCAGAAGGCTCTCAAGAGGCTGGAGAAATGGCTTGACAAAAGCCTCAAAGTTCATCACGGATAAATGCGAAGTCTTGCACCTGGGGAGGAACAAACCCAGTTACCACTATATTCTGAGGTCCACCGAGTTGGAAAGCTGCTTAGCAGAAAAGGACCTGGGGATCCTGGTGGACAGTACGTTGAACATGAGCCAGCAATGTGCCCTTGTGGCAAAATAAAAATGGCTAGTGGTATCCTGGGCTGAATTAGACAAAGTATTGCCATCAGGTTGAGGTGATTCTTCTACCCAGCACAGGTGAGGCTATACCTGGAGTTTTGGGTCTAGTTCTAGGCTTTTCAGTACAAGACAGATGTGGACATATTGCAGAGAGTCCGATGAAGGGATGTGTCCAACGGTGAAGGGACTGGAGCATTTCTCCTATGAGGAAATGCTGAGAGAGCTGTGACTGTTTGGCCTGGAGAAGAGAAGGCTCAGGGGAATCTCAAAATTGTGTATAAATACACGATGGAGGGTGAATAGAGGACAGAGACAGGATCTTTCCAGTAGTGCCCAGTGACAGGATCAGAGGCAAACTGAAATGTGGGAGGGTTGTCTGAATATCAGGAAATGCTTTTTCACTGTTAAGGATGATCAAGCACTGGCACAGGTTGCCCAGGGAGATTGTGGAGTCTCTATACTTGCTAAAACTCGGAAGCCATCTGGACACTGTCCTGGGCAACTGCCCCTAGGTGGTTCTGCTTGAGCAGAGGGCTTCACCTAGATAATCTCCAGAGGTCAACCATTTTCTGATGTTATCATTTCAAATGATACCCTGCACAGCCAAGGCTGCTCAAAACATAACAACGGAATTAAGACTTTTCCAAACACTCTGTATTTCTGTTACCTCTTGCAAATCTCTTTTAAGGCTTCTTTAAAAAAATCCAGTCAAAACTATTTTCTCCTACTTCCCCAGTAAAACAAATTTTCTAAAGAAAATGAGCAATGCACCTATTAATTACATAAACCAGAGATAAATGTTGCATTCGAAAAGGAGATGACCATAGTTACTTACAAAAAAGTATTGCCTGAGAAGAAAGCAAGGCTGGTACTCCATGGTATGGCAGATGTATGAATTGCTCAAGACCCTGTTTGGTTCAATGTATTAATTATGAACATAGACAATTACTGAGGTATTTTCCTTTTTTTTTTTGGGGGGGGGGGGGGGGGGGGGTGTTCCTTGTTTTGTTTCATTTTTCTCATCTAAAGGAGGTAGGATTTGAATTCAGGTTGACAGCCTCTCTTTACCTGCTATAAAAAAAAGTGAGAATTGAAAATAGGAAGATTCTTGTGTTAAACCTGCTTAAAGAGGATAAAATCTTAATATGGTAGAAAAATTAAAGCCAGAGGATACCACAAAAGGATCAAGTTAATTGGATCCTGAACTCTCTAAAAGAAGCTTACACCTAAATATATACCCAAAATATAACTTGTGTTTTATTAGCAAGGTTTAGAAAAATGTCACAAAATCATTTCAGTATTTTTCCAACTGCTGCAAAGTCATTAAGACATGGTTATCTGCTTTTCCTACAGGGATACAAACATGAGAGAATTAGGCTTCAACTAATGGGAAAACTTGGAATATAAAGTAGTTTTGAAGGTGAAGTGAGTGTTCAAAAGAGTATCAGTGTTAATATCTGTAGTCCAGGAATGCACCTAATGAACCAAGCATTGTAGTCACATGGGTCTTCTGACTCACAACTAAAATGTTTACATACACCTAAGGAAGTCTGGCAATGGTTCAAAGAGGCACTTAGACAAGATAACAATGTAAAAGCCACAGATTTCAACAACTTGGGAGTGTGGAATCTCTCTCAGTTTCCCTCCTGCTCTGCAATTCAGTGATTCAGAAACACACAGACAATGACTCAGCTCAAGACTCTTCAAAGACACAGTCCAAAGATCTACTACCTATCACTGCTGTCTCCTGGAGACTGAATTTCTGAATGCATTACAAAGTATCACTAATAACCTGATTTGTCTGGCATTTATGAAGGTGGCTGATATGACCAGAGGTGCATAAAAATAATACTATTCATCAGACAGAGAACTTAATACCGAAGGACAGAGATATGGGTCATTTTGCAAAATTGTTACAAAAAGAGTTAGCCGATTTGGAAGTAGTGAGTATATTTCCAGACTACCTGATGCATTTACTTTTATTTGCTACTTTAGTACTCTTTTTAAATACTGAAAAAATAAACCAGGTAGCAAAACTGAGGACACACACCTGGAGCAAGTCCAGTGATTTCACTTTTTTTCCCTTACAAAACAAGTACTAGAGAAATTTGGAAAACAAATTTCAGTTCGCAACCTTCTTAAATGGAAATACTCGTTATTCAAGAGTTTTCTTGTAACAGAAGAAAACAATGCCCCTATGAGTAGTACTTGCCGGGGTAAACTCCATCTTCACAGTGTTCTGGCATCACCGGGGACCAGCAAATTGCTGGTTTTCCTATATATAATCCCTCAATGGATTTCAAACAAGAAAGGCAGAAATGTCACTGCCAGGCATGCTCACATAATAAGAACTGCTCCTAATAGTAAACTCTTAGTCTAGTAAGAGAAATAAAGAAGACTATTACCACAAGCCCCACCAAAACTTAAACCTAATTTCTTAGAGAGACTGCTTGCCATGTCAAAGCAAATACAATAAAACAAAATAGCCTCTTCCATATTAACAAACTCACCTCTTTCATATTAACAAACAGATCAGTTTACCAGAACTTCTGACTTCTGAAAGAACAGTCAGAAGACAGTAGAGAAAAACATGTGAAGGAAAACTGCCTGTGTTTCCTTTTCTGTTGCTAACTTGGATTTAACCAAGGACATGAAGACAATTCCATATTGGAACTATAAATCAAGGTATAGGCCTCCCCTTGCTCTGACCCCAGCACAGAAGAGCTATTTGGGTTAGCTGAAGAAATGTGTAAAAGAAAAACTACATTCACCTAGTAAAAACATAAAAAAATTTTATAATTTATGACTCAAATAGAAACTTATCAGTAGAAACAGACATATGGTAGATCTATTCATAGATTTATAACAAACATTACAGTTGATTCATACACTTTGAGGGTTTTTTCCCCTTATTTTTCTTTCCTGTCTTTAATTCTAACCTACATTTTCTTGCAACTAATCTATGTAAGATCCACTACATAAAATAAAATACATCACATTTTCTGCTGATTTTGCAGTCTTTAATAGCATAATATTAAGTTTTATACAACTAGTCTGCTAACAACACATAGCTGCTTTAAAGGAAAACAGTTTTTCTGTGTTTTTCTGGTTTGTTTGGTTGGGTTTTTTTTTGTTTGGGTTTGTTTTGTTTTTTTTTTTTGGTGGTGTTTTGGGTTTTTTTGGACAATCACTGCAACAAACTGTTGCTTTATGTTAATAAAAGAAATTAAAGACTTAGTCATGTGAATCTTCCCTGTACACTGCAGTCAAAGTAAATTATTTTATTCATGATCCCTGCAGGAGTGCCTGAGTGCAAGACGTTCTGAACAGGAGCAAACTAAATTTGGATTATTTTACAAAGGTTTGCTAACAAGCTACATAAGAACACATCAGCTTCACCTCTTCCTGACAGACACTTTTAACATGCCAGGTTAGCCGAGACGTTAATCACAACTACTGTGTTGTAAACTATCTCATTTCTTGATGCACAAGATCACTCTTGTGATAAATGTTACCAACTTCAGACAAATATTCCAGTGGTTTTTTGAGAGCTCTGAACAATAACACAGCACAAGAAGCATTAAGAGGTCAAAGTTCTTTACTGTTTGAAGATCAGTGCATTTACCACTGCAACTTGAAAAGTCAACACAATTTTATATATCAAATATACACAAGGTGGAACACAGGTAATTATTTTGGGCATTTAATTTTTATAATTCCATTTTAAATAACAAAAGAAGCAGAAGTACACTGAGCGTATAATACACTTGTTCTCAAAAATCAAGTAAGAAACAAGTAAAAAGAAACTGTCAGTGTCTTCTTGCTCACTCCTACTACACATCACAGTTACTGATCCTCACAGCATCAAGACCTCAAGAAACTACTTTCCCAGAAATTGCCAATTCACTTGCCATCAAGGGAAAACATAAATAGACAATTAATCAGATGGACCTATTCAGGAGGGTAAGTCAACTAACAGTAACAACAGCACCAAGCTTCCTGGAAAAGGAAGAGGAAAGTGAGAGCTCCTCCTACACGCATCCAAGAATGAAAGCAATGCCATAGAAACCACGTAGAACAATCAATACAGTGCAGCCACTGCGCTGGGAGCTGAAGACAAGCTCTAAGCAAAGGTGAGACATTAAATCATTGACTGGAACTATTTCTGGTAAAATGTCATAACTGAATTACAAATCCTATCCTGGTCAGATCTTTCTTCAAAAAATTAATCAGAGTAATTGAGTTATCTCTTCTAGGGTCTTTAAATGTATACTATCCCTGTCAGGTAACTATATTTGTGATAAAGTTTAGAATTCCACTGAACTAAATTCTTCTGTTAAAGCTCAAAATGAAATAACAAAGTTTCAGTGGGATGTACATTATATAACTAGAAATTTTCCTTACCAGGAGTAACTTATGGACAATCAAGTATCAGACACCTGTATACCTATATTATGGTGCCACATGTCTGTACAGATGTGGAATACACAAAGATCTCATCCACGTATCTTAACAACCACATTTTGAGTTACTGGCCAACAATTCCTGTTTCTCATCCCTTGCTCTCTAATAACCAGTGCTGTCAATAAAGTTTGGCTTCTACAAACTGAAGACCTTATCATTACTCAAAATGATCTGGAAGCAATACTAAAGCCATGACAAAGTAAATTGTGTTTCATCGTTTTTTTTCCCCTCCTCTGGCTGTGAGAACACACAGATCAATACTCTTCAGCATGAGAATTCTGCAGCGAAATTTTCATTTGTTACAAACAGCAACAAAAGGGCCCCAAGCATGCCCTGTCACTTCCAGTTTAGAAGGAAACGCACTAATAAACTCTTCCCCCTGGGTCATCTTTGACAATGGGCAATACTATGCCAGCTCTTATTAAAGGCAATTCGTATCAGTGGCCCAAAAATTTCCTTTAAAATTATCATCTTTTGTATCCATGTAGCAGGATGTCAGCTTTAAAGTGCCACTGAGATATAGGACCTGTCATTATGGTTAATTTTCAGTACAGTTTTAACACCAGGGTAGCTGATCCCTAAGGGTATGCTTTTTTGGCTAACAAGATTTATTTAGTGGTTATCCAGACAAACAAGAAAATATATTACTGTATATTGCTTTTCAAATATAACAGCAAGCAATAAATCCTACTATAAAACATAAATCTTTGTTCTCTACCATGATGTCAAATAGCCAAAAATGTTTAAGATTAATCTTTTCCTTTTCTTAATTATATATGTATATGTGTGCATTTATACATGTATGTATTTTTAAAAAGAGTTAAAATTCTTGGGCTTCTAATCCAAGAAGAACACAAAAAATAAAATTAACCTTAAAATCTAAAACCTATATAGCTGTTGTATATATAGCTAGATATCAGGTTTATGTTTCAAGCCATAAAGACGTTATTCTCTATTAAATGACCTAAGTTTCTCAGCAGGACAATATGCTGCATTTAAAAAGAAAGTACTATGAAGTTTGATATTACCTAATATTTTTAAGAGAAATAGTGTTTTAAACACCATTTTATTTCTCAGTTACACTAGGAAAAAGAACAGAAAACTTCATGTATTGGAAAAATACATTGATTTGCCCTGCTTTTCAAACAATAAAACAAAGTCTGTTTTCAAGCTGTAACAGGACTAATTTCACTTTGTAAGGATGAAGGCTGTCTTGCACTTTGCTAGACAAAAGGTAAATATCTAACGGAATTAAAAAAAAAAAAAAAAAAAGCTGTTAACATATTGTCTAAATCCTCATATGGTCAGCAAAGCCCACTTTTATTGATGTCATATCCAAGGTATAAAACCTAGTTGACTTCAATCAACTGGTCTCCCAGGGAAAAAGACTTCTGCCAGCAAATGCCAGATACCAAATATCTCAGAGCATCTGCTTCCTTTATTTCTACAAGCTGAGGATGAACTTCTTTTTCCTGTTCCAGCTCCAGGTACAATGGCTCACTCCCCACTGCTGATTGACCAAACAGCCCATTGCTGGACCAAGTCAAGCAGGAGCCCATTTTGCATCCAATACCTCCACTTAACCTTGCCAAAAAAGCCACTTCCCTCCCATCCCCATCTGTCCAGCAGGGCAGCATAGACAGATTTTGTAAACCAATTCTATTTCCCAGTTAAAAACCCTTAAGTCTCAACACAAGTAACAGTGAAATGGGCAATGTTGTTGATGACACTATTAGGCAAGGAGAGTCTTAATAGCTCATCTCAGGCAAAACTGCAAGTGAACCTTGGAAGTGAAAATTGACCTCCTATATTCAACCATACCCTTTGCTAGTCCAGATTTCATGCTACCAGGACACAGAAATAAAAGATCTCCAACCCAGCATTGCCACACACAAGCTATGGTTGCATCCAAGCAGGCTTCTGAATTAATTGCAACAAAAAAAGTATTTCTTGAGGAAAAAGACAGCTATTCTTTTTCTTCCTCCTATTTCAGAGGTCGGAAATCATCACAGAACACCTCCATAATGCTCTCAGTCCTTAGGTAGGTGAAAGTTTACAACTATTTTTATATACCTGTCTCCCAGGTAACAGAACAATGTATTATTTGATGTACTACCAGTCTGCTCAAGGCAACTGATATTAAAAGTTAATGTTAACTAAGTAGAGTAGAATCGCTTTTACCTGCATAAGTATTTACAAAAAACTAAGATGTTTTCACATTAATTTCAACAAATAGTATCCACAGAAAAGCATACAGGCATGTTACGCACATTGTAGGATAAGGGTTTTTACACAGATGTATTCTATTGAAAGCTGAAGTTTTGCAAACCAGTCTTTCGGTTTCTGATCATTTCAGAAGCTTTACAGGGCTATCTTTGAATGATGATTTCAGATTAAGGTGTCTGTAGGCTAAATAAAAGGTGTAAGCAGAAAACACTGGTATTAATAGCATTTAATATGATAAAATGAAAGCAATTAAAACTTTACCTCGAACAATAAGTTGAGCAAAGTTTGACACCCCAGAACCTCTCTCTGACTGAGTTACACAGCGGTATAAATCCTGGTCGGTTTTTGTCACTTCTTGCAACTTAAAGGTAGCAGCAAATCTTCTGTGATTGATATTTTTAGTCTGAGCAACTGGAATATCTTCCCCATTTCTTCTCTGAAAATAAGAAAAACCAAGACAGAGTTATCTCGTAAGAATACAAAAGACATCTATCATGATTATCATACAAAGAATACAAAAAAAAAAAAAAAAACCCAACAAAAAAACCAACCAAATGCATTCAGCCCATGCTGCATTTCCATCATAGAAGAGCTCAATGCTGAGGTCTCATCAAGAGATAAGCAGTACTCAAAAGCATTTCACAATCATGTTGGGGAGCGAAAAGCACCATCAGGCTTTCTCCCTGCTCCAAACCATGACCACAACACACTCAACTACCACTGCTTCATAGCTGGAACCTTCCTAGGAGAGACCAGCAGTAGCAGCTGTGCTCCTAAAAAAATTCATTCGACTTGAAATGAAATTATAATAGATACAGTAGGTGTATTGTAAGGAATATTTAAACAAACCTGGCATTGAGGAATTTCATGAGTTTTCAACAGCTCTTTTTCAGCAACCAGCCAATGCTTCCTTTTCAATACTACCATTTATCTGTCCAAATTCAAGACCTTCTAAAAATGTACCTATATTATACTAAGCACCATCTATCTACCTAAAGCAAGTTGAAATAAAAAAGGGAGGGGATGAAGCTGCTAAAAGAGGAATAATGTATATCTTATTTAAAGGAAGGAGCTTGAAGAGTTCTGAAAAAAAATAAAAATCATAACTACCACAAATCACTGAATTTAATCTGTCCGGAGCTGCAGAGCAGGGTGAGAGGTCAGTAAGGTAGAAACAGTTTGAGCTCTTTTGTGACTCTTTTTCCTTATTATCATTCACATTAAATGCTCAGTTTTGATTTTAATCGAAGAACAGACCCTCCGCCAAAAGTTAGCATTAAAAAGGCCCCCAGAAACGTGCACCAAGTGAACAAACGATGTCACTGCTCTCTCCCATGGATCAACTGCACATTATTACTCAACCAGGATAATGTTTCTGAGCACTCAGCTTTGCTCAGTCCCCATAAAGACATCATCATTTCCTTGTAATTGCATCACCTGCTCGGCTCAACATGTAGCAAAATGTGACCTCCATGGACATTTTTAGCTCTAATCAACCCCTGGCATGAGACACTTCATTGAGGTCTTAAACTCCGAGCTTTCTGTCTAACACAAGAAGTGCTACTGCTGAGCCACAGAAGTTAATAACCTGAAAGCCTGTGGCAAAATACAAATGGTAGAAAAAGGAGATGAGTTAAAGCTGCATGTGTATATCAGCCAGCCTCCCGTCACAGGCTTCGTAATACTCAAACACTTTATTTTAGATCTACCCTTCATGATCTTAGCATGGGTTAGCCATTCTCTAAACACTTTTGCAAGTAGATTAGCCAGGGGTACAGCACTGCTTCAAACTCACCAAAACCAGTATTCATTTTAACTCTGAATATGTTTAAGCAGATTAATCTTAGCTCATGCTTCACTGCAAGCCTTGGGTGAAAACATTCATTCATACCAACCCGGCAGATTTTAGTCATTTAGTCTGCTACAAAGACCACACCATCACCTTTATCAGCAGTAGGTTTATTGGTGTGACTCTTCCTCATTTTGTGAGGGTATTACGCATTTTTTCCCTCCTCAGCCACCCCTTTTGCCATCACAACCAGAAATGGCAGGGAGCTGCTACCCATGGGCACACTCAGCCTCCAGAGCCAGGCCAGAAAGCACAACAAGATGCAAAGACTGAAAGCAGATCTCCAGAAGAAGAATGTGCATGAAACACTTCCAAAAGGCGCCCTTACTGTTTTCTCCATAAAACAGTCAGCATCCCGTAACTACCAAAAGCTTGCTTATCGCTTGGATACTATCTGACAGGGTGTTCACGGGGCAAAAGCAATGGAGGCTTGGCACCTGGAACCCTGGATGCACCATGGTGCAGCCGAGTCGCCCTGGCAGGCACCAACCAGGTCCCTCCTCAGCTCTGTGAATATTTGCCTCCCATTAAGGAAAATTAAGTAAGTTTACTGACGCCCGCAAAAAATCCTATGAATCAAAGTCCATATTGAACTTCAGGGATTCATGAAATTATTAAATTCCAGTATCACAGAAATGAGGACTGATGTTAAAAGCTTTGTTTCAGTGCTGCTTAAACTAAAGTAAAATCATTTTGTGTGAGGTGCACCTCCCCCTGTGGTTAGCTGGCTTGTCCCGATAGCAAAAGCTAAACCCAAAAGCAGGATTTTCAAGCTATTTTTTACCTCCCCTCAGTTTTGACCAAAGGCTTGAACTCTCTGGAAAGATAACTTCATATAAAACTTGGATCTAGTGCCTTGAAGTAATCAAAATAAATAAACCTCACAGTACTTTCTGCCTCTCATACTTGTTTGTGGCCCTCCCCCCCCCCACACACACCATGTGCTTTCATCCCACACCACAGACAGACAGCAATGGTAAGTCAAGCTCCCCCAGTAAATAAAAACTTGCCATGTAATTGCTAAAATGACCAAGCATCATATAACAAACAGGAGCTTTATTTTTAAAATTTATACAATAGTGGACTTGACAAGTAATCCATGTAGCGCAATCAATTCTTGCTCTGCTATGAAGGGAAAAATAAATATTAGGACTTCCTTGAATAAGTCCAGTGCTTTAAATTTGAACACCAAGCACTCAGTCTGCAGCAGGGAAGCACATACAAGCTTGCTGTGTAAAATAATTTACTCTCCGAAGCTCAGAACTTGCTTACTTAAGCTCGCCTGCACACTTCATGTTGAGAAACAAAGTGACTTGGGGACCTACTTAAAATGAAATATTAATGCACTTTCAAAGCAATTAATCAAAATGAAATTTAACAAGATTTTCAGTTCTACTCCAACAACAAAATCTAGGATTTTCTTTTCTATTTACATCAGTGATTTCCTACCAGTTTATATTAGTAGGCTTAGAGTAGTTGCTCAGATTTCTCTGTATTAGGATTTGTTTCTTAAGAACTCAACTGCACAATTACATCTTCAAAGTCTATCTTCATGTACAGCTTACCCGTTAAAATATTTTTCTGTCATTAAAACGATGAAAAGTTCAAACACAAGAGAGTTTTCACTTAAAAATGAATGTTAAAGAAAATACCCTGCATTCATTTCAGCGCATACCCCTTACACCAGTAAGCCATTAGCCAGTCAGAGTTCAGATGCACTGCCACGATCTCTTAATTAAATTCTTCTTTTTAATGTCAGGGCATTACTACTGATTTTAAAGGAGAGGAAAGAAAGGCAGCAGTGCTCTCTCCTTATTAGAGGGTTCCTGGTACATACTGTTTCAATTTATGTCCTGCTCACACTGAACAGAGCTTGAAAATGCTGGTCAATTAGGTTTTAAAAATTCAATTTAAAATTAATGTGGAGTTATACTAATAGGCAATGGCTTTACCCTGTGAGATCCTTGGCTCTTCCAGTCCCTTGCTGTCTGATTCGATAACCCTGAATTGCTCATTTAGGAGGGGTCACCACCAGGCATTTCTCCTTTTGTGAAAATAACTCTCGGCTTCACAAAGAACTACGCATTGTAAACACTTGATTAAAAGAAATATAAGCATGTGGAAAAATCTCCTTAAATCTGGCATTTCAGGCATTTAAAATTATGAATTTAAATAAGACTCTAGGACTCCGAGGCTATTTTTAATTTGATTTGATTTTTTTTTTTCAGGCAGTAAAACAACATCATCTATATTTTAAAGAAAGTCAACAGTAAAGTCTAGACAGCTTAAAAAACAATCATAGGCAAATTAACAATTAGCCTTAAATTTCTCTCTTCTGTCTCATGAAAGAAATCAAGCATTTAATAAACATTAAATTACATTTTAGTGTCTCTTCCAGAACATGAATGGAACCAGAAGCATCTAAACCACATCTTTTTAACTGAGAGAATTTAGGTGCATTTCTAATTTTCTAATACAAATTTAAAACTTAGCTGCATTTCTCTCTCAACTTTTGAGATTGAAAAGTGATTTATTTTTTTGTTTGTTTGTTTGTTTAAACAGCAACAACTTTCTGCAGTGATGTTTTCTCTAAATTTTACTGAATTCTTTGGTTTTTTTTTCTTTCATACCAGTGATTTTTATCAGCCTGGACAGCTCAACCTTACACATCCCCATCTCTTCCTTAGTGTAAACACCTTAAAATAAGTTCGCTCCACTGATAATAATTACAGTCAACTCTAGTTGCCTTCTCAGGCTCTCGGCTGGATGGTGGGATGCCTCCAGAGATCAGATGATGTCAACACTTTGGCTGCAGTGACACACGAGTTACTCTGGCAGCATCACCCATTACAGTTGGCCCCCCACTCTCTCCCTTCTCATCTTCACTCCTGTGCTCATGAAGAAAACTAACCTGGAATTAAAAAAAAAAACCTTCCTGGAAAACATAATCCCCCCCTATACATTATCATTACCAAATGGAATAGCTCATGATCAGATTCACTGCATGGCCACAGGGAGGGCAGGATCTATGTGGGGAGCAGGGCACAAGCCAAGAGCTTGTCTAAGCAACTCAGTCCCTGAAGGTGCAATCAAAATTTCACTGGACATCAGAAGGGTTGGAAGGATGCCCCCAGCAGCCCAGGGAATTACACCTCTGCTGCTCTGAGGAAAAAGGAACTTGTAAATAACATGCTCCAAAATGTTCCTGGGTTTACACATTGTGTAAAGGGACAAATGTCATTTTTTGCAAAAGGGAAAAAGGTTGAATGTGAACAGTGTGAACGGCAACAATAATGCAGCATTTCTGCCAAAAGATGTTTTTGAAAAATAAATCAGTGTGAGGAGAATAATTACCACAAATAACTATACTTTTTAAATATGCATATGTTTTTACAGCATTTAGGACACAGTTTCCAAGTGGACAAAAAATTTTTTTTTTTTTTTAACTAGTTAATTAATAATTTTTTAAATTTTTTTTTATTTTACACAAATACCTCAATATATCTTGGGGACTTTAAAACTTATAAAACATACTAGAAATATAATAAAGAATTACTTCTATTTATTGTAAGAGACGATAATTTTTTTTTTTTTACCCCACTCAGAAAAGAGCAAATGACTGATCAAGTGAGATTTTTTTTTTATTTTTAGTCAATTTTAATTACAAATACTTGATTTAAGCATAAGCAATATTTAAAAAAAAAAAGTATTGTTATATATTGGAAATATAGTTTAAATAATATGCTTAGACAGTCCTATCTTCTTCTTAATATACCAGAAGGTGAAGCAACAATTTCTTTGGTTTGACTGATTTTTAAAAGAAAGCATGCAGTTAATTTTTCTTTTTAGTAGAAAATTAATACAAAAATTAAAGCTTGCTTTAACTTGCTGTTTTCCCTACATGCACAGAAAACCAGATTAAAATTCTACTTTCTGCTGAACTACACATTCATTTATTAGCAGGAAAAGAAACATAGCTTTTCCCATGCAATCATATACTGAAGATCTTGAATACATGTGGCAAGCGAAGTTTTATCCTGCATACTGCACTGCAGTACGGAAAAATACGTGATTACTTCAAATGTCTTGGTTACATGCACTGCTGTTACTCAAACTTGTCCACTTTGAAGTAGCTCAATTTCTCTTGCACTGCACCGAACCTCCTAAAGAAAACAAGGGTTCTCATGAAATAATCTAATTGAGAGCCATCTGGCCCTTCAGAGGGGGCAATCCTAATTTATTTTATTATAGTAAAATTCACCAGAGGCAAAACAGCAACATTCATACTACAGCACCCCTAGCCGTTCCACGACACAAATCAAAACAACACAAAATTTCTGTGGACATTTTATAGGCTTTTATTCTGAGCATCATCTAACACATGTCACACACAAAAAAGTTATAGTTCTGAAATGCAGTGTTGATTAAAAAAAAAAAAAAGGAAAAAAATCACAGAAAAAGTGAATTCTGGACACAGCAAATAAAGGTCTGTATCATCTTGAGCAGTGCATGCTGAACTACAGTATTCATCCTGCAGCTCAAAACAAAATAAACAAGCAAACAGCAAAAAAACCCGAAAACAACAACAAAAAAGCCCCAAACAACCCGAAATCTGATTAAGAGAAGACAATGATGGGGGGGGGGGGGGGGGAATAAAAAAAAAAAAAAAAATCAATTCACTGCTCAAGACCAACACCACACAACACAGTTCCTCAAACACTTGTCAGCAGACAAATTTTTTCTAGATGCAGCCAAGTATAAAGCTGCTCTTATTGTACTGTAATTCATTAAGTCCTGCAGCTATTTGAGGAAAGCAGGGCCTGGGGTATTAGGCTACTGACTGCACACCACACTGCTGAGGACAAGACAACCTGAACGCAGGAGATAACGGGCAAGACATACAGGACTCAACAGTCAAGGAATTTATAACAACGTATGTTTTTTGCAAACAGCATCTCAATTTCAGCTGTTTCATTTTTATGGGTTTAAGTCATTGGCTGGCTGAGGAAACACTACCAGGACTACATGGAATGGCCATACTTTCAGCACAGCTGGTATAGCCGTACACGACAGTGTCAGGAGGAGAAGGCAGCACTTGGTGTTCCAGGTGGTCACGGAGCTGCCCCTCAGCACCACCACAGACACAGGGAGCAGCAGCGTCCCTAGGGAAGACCTGCAGGGATGACAACCCCAAAGGCTGCTGTGTAAACTAAATGACTGGTAGCTACACCGGCTGGAGGACTTAGGTAACTGGGGCAGAATTAAATTAAAACCAGGAGGATTACAGTATTTCTTGTTGCTAAAACCTAAGATGACCGGGCATCTAGGGAGAGCTGCCATATTTATCCAAGAAGCTGAGAGAGGAAGAATGGTTCATTCAGGGTTAAATGCCATAGATAGCATCAAATGTGAAAATAACATGAAAGGATAGGGATAAAAAACCCCAAACCTTGGTGAAACAAACAAGTTAGAAGGAGAATCTGAAATAAGAAGCTATGAATACTGTATTTTTCATTGGTGAATATTCTTTATAACTATGTCACAGTCAGCAGTGTGTGATACAGAAAAAACTACAAGTCAAGTCATTTACAAGGAGCTTGATGGATCACTTCAAGGCAGCTTTTCATATATTTTTGAGAAAACATTTGGAAAACCAGAACGTCTATCACAGAACATAAATACCGTGAGGTAAAAGTGCAGGTAAAATAAGCGAGTCATAGCAAAATAAGAGCCTTGTCCTTTATGCTTCCCTGTTCTGTTGCTCGCTTACAAAAACATCATTTCTGTAAGTAAAAATAATCAATGATGAGACAAATGAAGAAAGCAAAGTTTCTGTGCAAGCCCAAAATGCAACATAAAAAGAACTTACATGCTGCTTGACCATTGTCAACGATCAAGATAAAGATAATACGACTTGAGTGGCATTTTACTGGCTGAGAAAAGGAGGTTTGCTATAAACAGCCTAATTTGCCATACAAATTATTATTTGCTTTGGACAGATGATGCTGATGATCCAAAAAGTCTGCTGCCTCCCTCGAGGCTTCTCTGAGGTCACCCACCAATCCTGCCACCTGGGGAGAAGAGCAAACCCAGCGTAATGGCTCCTCTCTCCTCCTGAAGCCTCCACACAACACCATGGCTTTGACTCCTCCCTAAGACAAGGAGCCCTGACTGACTTATTTCAGTTAAACACCAAAAAGCATCAGTTGACTAAAACCAAAAAAGGGACCAAAAATCTCCCATCACAGGTCCACATATGAAACCCTGCATCTTCTCCAAACTTTCTCTAGACCTCATAGAATTAAAAGAAAAAAAAAAAAAAAAAAAAAAGCTTCTGTAATAATCAAAGTGTACTCAGATCCCCCTAATTTTCAGGGGTCCTAAAATTTGTGCAAACCAACAACAGACATTCTTCAAATGTCTGAAAAATGATGAATAGGCAGGTACACTGTAACAGCAAGTGTTTTATCATCAAACTAAAGAAACAGTATCTTAACCCATTAACCATATCAAAATGCAATGGGATCTCAAAAGGTAAAGTTATATTACAAAACCATGAAAACATTCAAAGTGGAAAAAAACACACAAGCTATGGAAAACAAAGTTAAGTTGGATGTGATTCTCCCACTAGAGATAAACTTTTTTTCTGAGATGACAAGTTAGCCTCCCAACAGTTCTCTGCAGCTAAATGTTTTATCCTAAAGGCCCACAGCCCATACTTAAACCCTCCTGGCTGAATACCGATCCATGTCTTCACCTTCAGGGTACAGTGAGGAGAAAGCAATTTTGTGGCCCATCTTCTTTCCTCTGAGAGGAAATACTGCCCTTCCAAGAAGCAAAACAAAACAGTCAGTGTTGCATCCCTGAGCTCCCTGCCAGAGGCACAGGTTCTCCTCTACACTCTCCAGTGTGAATTCCTGAAATATTAGATTAGTCCTGCACAATGATCTGCACAAATGCATCATCACAGGATACCATCTGTATGTGCCCAGTCCAAAGACTTGTTAAAGAACATGCAGATGCAGTTTGTAGCGTGTAAAATGAACACTAAATATCAAAGCACGTTCTGTGACAACCATCATCAAAACCCAAGATGCTGATAAACAGGGCATTAAGGTTTCTGGCAATTTTCTCACAAAAGGAAGCAGGTTATGGCCAGTTGTTTGAGCCTCAACAACAGACAAACGTGCAGACACTCGTTCATCCTCCAGTAACAGTTGGTACCGCTGGGAGGTCAGCCCGACTCCATTGTTTTTACAGCAATTTGCATTTTATTTTCCATAATGCTTTTTAATTTCACTTTTTCCCAATTATTACTCTCGGGCAATTGCTTTAATTATCTGTTATTCCACAAGGAACGACATTTTTCCTCTGGCAGGGAGAGGGGTTGCATCAGACCGCGTTAACGTCGACGAGCCTCTCCGCGGGCGAGCGCGGGGCTGCCTTGCCAGCCTTGGCAACCCGAGTGGGACGGCGGGTAGCCAGCACCCACAGCTATTGCTGACAGATTGGCCTGCTCGCCACCGCTCTGATGGCAATCTGCGCAGGATTACCAGGCGCGTATTAAACTTTTAAATGCATGTGGTACACCCCCCCCAACACGCACACACATCCCCCGCTTTGAATTTCAGACTCGCCAAAGCAAATGGTATCGCCGCAGACCGTGGCAAAACACGAGCCGACTGCAAAGCCAGAACAAGCCGCTTTCCCTAATCCAATGCTGTGTTAATGCAAAGCTCAGCGATGATGGATGGACTCATTAGTGGCGCAGTTACCGCCATCAGAACCAGGTGCCAAGACATATGGTTTAACAGATGTTCTAGCAAAAAGCTCTATTCTCCGCACTGCGCGAGTGTCCAGTTAAGCCGGACATCGATAAGACACTGAAAATCATACTGGGCTACTGGGAGCCACAATTGTTCCCAGCTCAGGAAGCTGTTAAATGCAGCCCGATTATGCAAAAAACCCTATTGCTCTGATATCCCAATTAGATCCACAGAACAAATGCTGGACAATATGTACACTGCTTTCTGGAGTCTTTGTGTACCCAAATGTTATTTATTCTATTCAGTCAATCCTATTTCTCCACTGTCTTAGGAAAGAAATGAAGCTTAAAACCATGCAAGGAATCTCCAAATCAAAGGGGCAGACATACCCCACTCCACATTTTCATGTTTAGAATGCCCTGTGTGAGCTATTCTTTCAAGTATTTAATACTTTATACAAGTCCATCCTGAGCACAAATGCAGAAGTGACTTGCTTGCAAGGTTATTTATTGATGTAACTCCACTGGAATGCATGGCATTTCACAGGGGATAAAAGGGAATAAAAAAGGGGTTCTATTTATACTAATGTAGCAAATCAATGTGCACAAAGCAGCAAGGTGCATCAAATGCTAAAAAATGAAAAAAATCCTTATTCTTGAAGTGTGTTTTCAAATAAAGACAATTCATAGGCTTTAGAAAAGATAAAATCAGCAGAAGTCTGCTGTTACACTTATTATATTCAATCTTTTAAGATTACAAAAATACACACTTAAGTTCACCTCCTACAGGAAGGAATTGTTCAGCTAGAACTTTTGCTATCTCCTTATAAGACACAGCATATCAAAGCATAACAGGTGGAAAAGCCAGGTTACCACTTTGGATTTGGAAGTCCTATAACACAATCCAACTGCTTCAGTGTATACAGTGACACCAAATTACAGATGTTAGGGTGTGACATGTCACAGTGAAAATTTTAAGAGGAAGGGGGAAGCACTGAGAAAAAAAACCACCACCACAGCATTCCACTCAGAAGGGGATGGCAGGCAATTAAAAAGGATTATACACACCAAAATGGGATGTATTTCAGGAACAATATCAATGCTCACTTTAAACAAAAACTAAGGACTTGGAAATTCTTTCAGAATTTGCTAATAGATGCAGGCCATGGAGAGATCCTTCAGCTCAAAGCCGTAACAGATTCAATAGTAGCTTAGGTTTAAAAGGTGAAGAACAAAAAAGTTTAGGAGCTGCATTTCTGTCCTGTTCCCACAACTACTATTCACAGTGTCACAAAAGGTGTGTTTCAGATCACCTTGTTCAACCAGTTAAAATCTCTATGTGCAAATATTTGTTTTCTATTAATGCAGCTGCAACTTTTCCAAGACTTCTGTTATCTTTACTGCTTATCTTTCAATGACAAAGCTCTGACTGTCCTGGACTTTGGTCCAGTGGGGCTGCAAAATGCAGGGTTGGGAGGTAAGGGCTATGAAAGGGGACGAGAGACCAGATACAATCTAAAAACAAACAAACAAGAGCAGAATCTCCAACCCAGAAAGTCAGGAGAAGTTCAATTCGATGTTAATTCCTATTTGTCTAAAACGTTTACTGATGCACATTTATAGAAAATGGAGTTGATAAAAAGACTGTCATGACAGCAGTGAGCACACAGGAAACAATGGATTGAAATACTGTGCCTATTTTTATCCATTTTTATTTTCAGACACACAAAGGTATGAGAACTTAATTATATACAAACTGAGAAAAACAACAGCATGGAAATGTGCGTGCACATTGATCACATGATCAAGGCTTCTTCACAACAACTGAAAAAAAAAAATTAAAGTTTACACAGGACACCAGCATGAGAAATGCTACTGAGATCCACTTTTATTTCAGATCAGGTTGTTACAATCTTTCCCTTTTCCCTGCTTCTAACCTAACATCCCCATATTTTTGTACCTTCTGGCACTATTTATATAGTAATTCAGACACAAATCAAGCTAAAAAAGAGAAGAAAATAAAAATATTTTAAACCCCCAAACCCACAGCAACAACAACAAAAAAAAAACAAGTTTGGGCCAAAACCTTTTTCAGCCAGATCACTTTCCTGAACTGACTTACTGGCAACCTGCAAAAGCTCCCGTGTCATTGAAAAGAGGGAAGAGGAGGCCGAAGCTGAGACCATGGGAGCTCAGACGAAGCCTGGCTGAAGCAGCTGTGGGACTACCTGTCTCTGAACACACAGTAGGGTAGCTGCTACTTTTCTTTCTCCTGCTGTGAATTTACTTTAGTCCCCTAACAAAACAGAAGGCTGGGAGAGAAAGAGCACTGGTGGAGTGGGTAAAAAAATCTGTGTCTGCACATCTCTATCACTTTAGTGAAAGAAAATCAGACCTTAAATACAAAAAAGCCCAAATTGCACCTTGGATCTTTCCGTATCAAAGAATGTGTTTTAATAGCAAACTGCTGATTTTCCTTTGTTTTGGGTTTTTTTTATTATTTTTTCCAAAGAAAATACCTTTTCTCTTTCAATAAGGACATAACCAAAAGCTATTTTCTCTAACACAGTGTACTTGGAAAGCGTCTTCTTCCCCATCCTGCCCTCCCCTTCATTTTTCATTTTGTCACTTTTTTTTTTTTCCAATGGCCTTTCTTGTTATGAGAAAAATACATTCCTGGAATGTTTCAGCTCAGGGCTCTCAAAAACAATTACTTAGGCATTTGATTTGATCTGCTGGTTTTTCCTTTCTGGGTATTCAGGTTTTATGAATTTCTGGTTTGGTCAAAGGTTAAAGCGAACCTTTTTCAAGTCACACCTCACGAGACCCATACATATCCACCCCAGGTTTTAAGGAAAAGGATTAAATTCATTATCAAGCTGCACACAACTGCAATAACTTGCTATGTTATCAAAGGAAGAGAATTCAGAGAGGGAAAGTTGCTGATTCATGCTTATGTTAAGGCAAGTAGGATGGAGAGGTGGAATGAAGATGGAGTAAAAAAAATGGGTCACCTTTAAATTGGTTAAAATTTGGCACTGTTTAGGGGAAAACAATAAGGGGAACAGAAGTTTAGGTATATAATTTTAGTAGCAAGGTATCTTCAAGAATATCAAGGCACTTCATAAGCACAAGCAAGCGCAGTTACTACCTCAAAGGTATCTTATCTTTCACACTGTGAGAAATTACCACATCTGTGATCCACAGGCAGACAAAAAACAACACAAAACCCACCCATGAAGTATATGGAGGGACAAAACATCTGTTTTCAGAGTTGTTCTGGCTGCTAACTGAGCTTCTCAGGGGAGTGAAAGTTAGAAAGGATAATCTGTCAAGAATTGTCTGCCTCAAGGAGTGAGTGATCGGGAAGATTTCCAGCCGGCTGTCTGCATCGGACCTTTCTGACCCATGATCAACTGAAAGTAGTGCTTCAGAAGTTTGCAGGTACGCTCCTATTGCTATAGCCCTGCCTTTGAAATAGAAAGATCAAGCTTAGTTTCATTTTGTGTGCTTTGCTTTGTGTGCTCTATTTGGCAAGTCTCTGAAATCAAACCACTTCAATGAATGCATTAGATATTAGATATTACTGCTCAAAGACATGGAGTATAAATCACTCCTACTGCTATGATACCTTTTCACTAAATGCAATGCAATTACTTCTAGATTTGTGTTCCTTTTTTAATGTTGTGACCAATTTGTCAATTAATACTTTTTTCATTTGCATTTTTTTCTAATCTTATTTTCCCTTTAAAAATAATTTCTTTAAAATTTTAAGTTTATCACATGCCTATATGCAACTGTTACACACGGTTTGTCAGCTCCACACTCTATTAAGAGAAAAATCAAACAGATTGAAGTGATTACAGTTCATTTCAAAGCACAATTCTTGCCAAAAATTAGGTATTTTGAAGTTCTGATTATAGTTAATTTCAAAGTACAATGTTTCCCCAGAAGTATATACTTTACAGTTCTGAAAATATACAGATATACACATCTAAAACAAAGTTTTAAAGGGAAACATATCTAAAGGAGTGGTGCTGCTTACAGTCTCTGTATAAATGATGTGTGTACACATAACAGTACACACAACTGATGTGATTTTTTTTTTTTAATACTTATGAAGTGGGAAAATTTAACTTTTTAATGAGCAACTGTGAAATTTTGCATTCTTCCACTTCACTGTTGGTCTTAATTCTATGTAAACTCATCCCAACAACACAAAGAATATAAGTTGTTTTGGGGGGATGGTGGTGTTTGTTTCTCCTTTTTTCTTGGGTTTTTTTTTTTTAGTGAGAAGGGATGTTTTCTGGTTTTAGTCATCTCTTACATTCTAACTTACATACTTCTCTCAAGACAGCTCATTCTGGAGGTAATTTCTAAACACACGGAGGAAAAGAAGGTTATCAGAAGTAGTCAGCATGGATTCACCATGAGGAAATCGTGCTTGACCAATCTGTTAGCCTTCTGTGATGGTGTCACTAGCTGGGTACATGAGGCGAAAGCAGTGGATGTTGTCTACCTTGACTTCATCAAGAGTTTTGACCTTGTCTCCCATAATATCCTCATAATGTGGGTTAGGTGAGTGGACAGAGAGGTGGATTGAGAACTGTCTGAATGACAAAGTTCAGAGGGTTGTGATCAGCAGTGCAGAGTGTAGTTGGAGGCCTGTAGCCAGTGGCGTTCTTCAGGGATCAGTACTGGTCCCAGTCTTGTTCAACATATTCATCAGTGGCCTGGATGAAGACACAGAGTGTACCCTCAGCAAGTTTGCTGATGATACAAAACTAAGAGAAGTGGCCGACACACCAGAAGGCTGTGCTGCCATTTAGCAAGACTTGGACAGACTGAAGAGTTGGGTGGAGGCACATGTAGAGTCCTGCACCTAGGGAGGAATAACCCCATGCATCAGGTTAGGGGTTGACCTGCTGGATAGCAGCTCTGGGGAGAAGCACATGGGAGTCCTGGTGGATAACAGGGTAACCATGAACCAGCAGTGTGCTCTTGTGTCCAAGAAGGCCAATGGTATCCTGGGGTGCATTAAGAAAAGTGTAGTCAGCAGGTCAAGGAAGGTTCTCCGCCCTCTCTATTCTGCCCTAGTAAGGGCACATCTAGAGTACTATGTCCAGCTCTGGGTTTCCCAGTTCAAGAGAGACTGGGAACTACTAGAAAGAGTCCAGAAGAGTGCTACAAAGATGATACAGGGACAGGAACATCTTTCTTATGAGGAAAGGCTAAGAGATCTGGGGCTGTTTAGCCTGAACACTGAGAGGGGACCTTGTAAATGGTTATAAATATCTAAAGGGTGGGTGTCAAGAAGATGGAGCCATTCTTTTTCCAGTGGTGCCCAGTGATAAAACAAGGGACAGAAACTGGAACACAAAAAGTTCCATCTGAACATAAGGAGAAACTTTACTGTGAGAGTGAGAGAGCACTGGAACAGGCTGCCCAGAGAGGTTGTGGAGTCTCCTTCTCTGAAGACTTTCAAGACCTGCCTGGATCTGTTCCTGTGCAACCTGATCTAGATGTACCTCCTCTAGAAGGGGCTTGGAATGCATGATCTACAGAGATCCCTTTCAACCCCTACCATTTTTTTGTTCTGTGTGGTTCTGTAATCACACAAAGATAAAAGTCCCTTCTGTTGTGGAGACAGAGAAAAAGGACATGCAATAGTCCTTTTATGTTGTCCCATTAAATATGCTGCTGAGTGAAAATGATATGCACACAGAAGTACAGTCACATCCCTCCAGCCACCGGTTTGGACAAAAAATTACTTATAATTTATATGATAAAATAATCCTGAAAAATCATGACAGCTGTGTTACCTCTGTGTTTTACTAGATCCCAAATGCCAATTATCTGCATTTAATGATAATAAATGTTGATAGAGCAGCTGATTTACAAGGAGAAAAGGCCCACAATGCCTTAAAGACCAACCCCCCCCCCTCCACTGTCCACACCAGTTGTGTTAATTTTTAATCCAGGCTTTTTAACACTACAGAATTGATTACAAGGTTCTTCATTTAACAGAAATAAAATCGTATTTAAACTAAATATTTCACATGCAAAAGAGGGGGAAAAAAAAAAAAAAAAAAGAAAAAAGGGCTTAGGAATTTATTTCACCTCCAGAAAGCAGCCTGTCCCCTAGCCAAATAGACTTGCATGAGTTGGCCTTACCTGGAGCCATAACTTGTTATTCACTGCATCTCTCCCCGTAGCAATGCATTGAAATGTAGCATTCTGCCCTGCATTGACCTCTACATCCCCCAGTCTCAAGAAATGTGGAGATTTATCTGCAGAGAGGGAAAATGAAAATTACAAATAACGCTTATTGCTAAAAAAGGTGCCAGCAACATTATTGTCTCCCTGAAGATGCGTATTATAACAACCTTTGGCTAAAGAACAGAAACAGGAGGGAGAAAATGATTTGTTTCATCTCAGTTTGAAAAGAAAGAATGCTTTCAGTCCTTTTCATTCTCCCCTGAGAATCACACAGTAGAATCTCACAGTGATTCTACGAACTTTGTGTTATACATGAATTACAATAAAGTCTTCTAAAAATCAAAGCCAAGAGAAGGGACATCAAATGCCGAAATGTCAGTAGCACTTTACAAAAATTATCCCAAAGACTTTAGATTGTAGGAAAACCATCATATTGAGAAAAATCTAATTAGCAGGATACTGCTGAAGCAAATAGAGACATACTATTCAGATTTTTTGCAACGTAACTCAGAGCTCTGCTGTTTTACCAAATGAAATAACTTGTGCCATTGAATATAGTGTTTCAGGAGGTGACAAATATATTTCCCGTGCTGACAAACCCCCTAGGAAAACTCAGTGGAATAACCACCTGAAGGATTTATTGGACATAAGAAAGCTAACAGACACTATTGAGGAATGGGTACGTTACCCAGCTCTTGCCCATTCCTTTCTCAAGAACTACTAACAAAAACAGCAGCTGAACTGTTATTTCTTTGTGCTTACTGAAAAAACAAAAACAACCAACCAACAATAAAAAAACACCACACAGGAAAGAGCAGTAAGTTGGAACAAACAGGGTTTAAGCATCGGGAACAAAAAAGAGCTTATCTGAATACTGTATCATGTTGATAATTGGCCATCGTGGCTGTATCCAAGTGCCTTTTGTTTTGGCATTTATATAAAAACAAACCAAAAACCCACAAAGGAGAAGGAAAAAACCCAAAAGATAAAACAAGAGGAATAAAAAAAACCAAAAACAACAAAAAAAGTCACATACTGAATCCTATCAGAGCTTTGCCAAGTACAGACATCAGATAGCTGGGCTGGCTGAAATACAGAGGTAACTCACTCAAATACCCTGTAAGCTTGGTAGCTCCTGGGAGCTTCAGTCTTAACAGGTTTGGGCTAGAAGAAAACAAACTGTGAGGTTGCCATTGCACCTTTATTATTTGGCATCGTCTTGCAAATTTGGGGGAGGGGGTTATACATTTCAAAAAGCAACTGAATTTTCAGCCATGAGGTACATCGCAATGAAATTCAATTACAAATAATAAAAAAGAACAGACAGTGACAAAAGCCCACAATAATAATTTCTAACTCGCAACCTTTTATTTGTAGAATATTCTCATTATTGAAACTTAGGTTTGCATGTGTGTAAGTCTTGCCTAGGATTAAGCAGGGAAAGGCAAACATAAACGCCTAAAGTCTGTCCACAAAAACAAAGCAACAAAAATCAATCCCTCAATAGTTCAGTAGCCAGAATCCCTTTAAAAAAAAAAATTTTAAAAAAATCGTTGTGTCCTTTTAAAAAAAAGAAAAAGAACAAGGGAATGAAACCAGATAAACCTCCCACGTGCATCTGTCAATTCAGTTTTCTTTAATCAGCGAGTTTACACATTAACATTAAAACCCTTTTTGATTATGCACACTGACTACAGTGTGACTAAAAAGACTTTCTGCTTTTGTATTCCTGTATACTTTATTTCTGGCAGACAAAGATTTTACCCAGGTAAAACACTATTGCAACATTACGTTTCCCCTGGAAGCTGCAACAAAAATACTATTGAAAGAACAAAGAACATCAGTGATCAAGTGATGAAAACTCAGCAGTCTACAGCAATATCACATATGTCCTGAAAAGACAGAGAAAAATGCAGCTCTTAATCATTACTTACCACAAGGGTAACTCAGAACCTGGATGTCATCAATGGCAATGTAGCCATTTCTCCCATCTGAGACTTCAGCTTCAAATATTACCTGTCAAAATGAAAGAAAAAATGTTTACAACACTCATTTCTACAGAATTCCCACAGTGGCAAGTGTGTAGATACAAGACGCATTGCCTTTTTCATTTAGTTGAAGTTCCTACAAGGTTTGACGACTGCATGGAATATACATTACTTAATGTATTGCAGTTCCATACCCATTCATATACATAACCTGCTTTGGATTTGCGGCTTATGGCACTCCAGAAAAGCATGTTTATTACCTCAATTAACAGCACGCTGCTTTCCCTCCACTAAATGTATAAACATGATTCAATTCTGAAAAACACCATTACTTTCAGACAGGTTCAACAGCACAGCACACAACTGATTGACCAATTTTAACAAAATTTATACTCTTGTTGGGGGGTCACGGTATAGTCTACAGTCTCCTGTAACCTTCTGCAGCATAATTGCACAGGAAAACACACAGCAGCACAGAAATAGTGCAGCACTCCCCAGTGGCAATGAAAAGAACAGCTGTAGAATGAGATTTATGTAGTAGTCGTTAACTTTATTCACTCTTGGAAGGTAATGGGGAAATTGCTGTGCATGAAGGAAAAGATTTTCTTCACATCCAACTTCTTGTCCCATCCCAAACGGGCAGTAACAACAAAGAATTGCTCTTGGACTGCCCCAAAGCACAGGGATGTCTTTTGCTACAGATGTAGCAATAAAACACCAGCTGACCCAAACACATTTATTGGCAAGATCCCTTGTATGGACACACAAAAAAAAAAAAAAAAGAGTATGGTGAAAGTAAGGGGAAAATTAATTAAGGCAAAAGATGTAAGATGAAGCATGAATATCTGATTCAAGTGATGTGATAAAATGTTGCAGTCATGACTGCCCAAAGAAAGCATTTGTTGGGAGTCTTCTTACAAGACGAGATCAGAACAATTTAGCTGCTCTATACATAATCTTTTAAAAGGAGGTTACATCTCTCCTTCTTGGGGACAATGTGAGGGAGAAACAATGGCAATGGATTAACAACCCAACCTACCCTGCAGGTAAGAGGGAGATTGCTATCCCCCCATCAATCACCTTTCTCAGTCTTACTGGGGGAATCAGCACCTTGCTAGGAGGTATTGACCACTGCACTCCTCAGTCCCAAGAGAGTCCAGAGGGCAAGCCTTTCCCAACTGCCTGTGGAGCTCCTTTTGGATCTCTCATTCACAAAAACCATCCTCTTCGCAAGATGCCTGGCATTAACTTGGCTCAGAATGCCGCATCACGAACACTTCTGTGTGGTTATGCTCCTCACACTTCACTTCCTCACCCTCACTCCCACCCACACATGAAGTGTAATTTATCTTCCCACCAAAGGAGGCAGGGACCCCAGGTGGCCTCTTTATACTCAGAACTAATTCCACAACCTCAAAGGGGGGGAAAAAATAAGGAAAACTTCAACTGAAAGATGGATATGGGCATATTAATGATGTGGTTGGCAGTGTCCCCCAACTTGTGCTCTGACCACAGAAAGAGGAAGCCTGTGGGGATGAACACTTTGACAGGACCAGAGAGTACAGTCCCTCTTCCAGCTTCTCCAAATTCTCTTGCTAAGGTTCTGCCTGCACTTCCCCCACTTTTGCTTTCTTATTTACACCCACTATACTTAAGTTGCAGAAACCACTTCATTCTCTGCCACCTCTTCTTGCCTTGGCCAACAACAGCTTGATGGAAAGGAATTTAGGGTCCGGGGATCCTACTTTTACTCCCTGCTCTCTGACCAGAGCACTACTTGAGAGTGTCCACCAGCTCCTCAGGCTTCTTCAGAGATCTGGCACTTGTCCTCATCAAGAAGCATCAACATGAAGATCTTCAATTCTTTAACAGCTACACTTAGATTAATTTTATTTTAATTTTTAAATAGTTGTGTTGTGTGGAAGACAAACAACTCAGTGAGAAAAATATATTTAAAGCCATTCTGACAAACCCATTTCTTTATATCACAATACAGTTCTTCCACATATAGAGATAAGCACTTTGTTTCTCGAAGTTCAGTAAAGAACTCTGAGCATCAGTGCTGAACACTGGACTAAATTTACACCTAGCTCTGACGCTGGTTGTTATTCATTGATTTGGAATTAACTTAGAATCAGCTCCCAGGGAAGCTTGGCCTCATGCAGATGTGTCCTTTCCCTGTATGTTGATACCTTCCTACACTGGGGACAGAGAGGAGAAAGTTACCTTTCTTGGGACAGATATGGGTATGAATTTATTTGGGGTTTTTCCTACCTTTTCCAGGTTATTTTAATTAATGCCCACCCTCCAAGAGCAGGAAGTTATCAAGAAAAGAGAATTTCACAGGAAAGGATAAGATTAAGACACGGAGATGCATGAAAAGAAAACACAACACAAAAAACATGCGTATGGAAATGCAAGAATCCTACAAAATGTTACAGGTTTATCAGGTAAGTAAAGGAAAAATAGAGTGATTAGAAAGACAGAGACCAGATTTCACATATACATGCTAAATTATTTTTTATTTACATTCATAGTTGGTATAAAAGCAGCTAAGAAACATTCATAACTATGAACACTATATAGCAAAAGGTACAGCTCAGTTCAAAAATGCTCATCAGGCTTTAATTTGATAACATCTGTTCACAGTTAAAATGGGAAATGGAAAAATGGAATTGTATATATAGGTGAAAACAGCAATTTAAAATGCTGACAAGTCAGACCAAAAACTGAAGCAGTTCTTTTCCTCACATACACACAGAGAGTACTTGAGAAAAAACAGACCATTGAGCTATTCCGTACAGCACAGAAGGTTTATCCTAATAAGACACCAGTGCTTTGGGAGTGAATTCTGCAGTTAGTCTGAACTGACTGCTGTTCAGTTTACAGTCCTAGAAAGAATGACTTAAACACTTTTTCATTTTAGCTGAAAAATAATTCAGATTATCACTCTAGCCAGAAACCATTAGTTGCCTATGCAACTATAAATGTCCTTCCATGTATTACAATTTAATTGCTTGCTCATCTAGTACACTTCTGAGAGATGCTTGCCTCCTTTAGTAGCGAGGAAGGAATATTTGTGGGGGGATGAATTGGGCTTGCACAGAGTAGGGCTGTGGAAACAGCCATCCTGTCTGTTTTGTACCAACATCACCACAATGAATGAGATTGGGAAATGCTGAATAGCTCAGGTAATTCAAATGCAACTTAAGGGATTTAGATTTGACCGTTGAATTTTCTACACAGTTTCAAGGTGATACTCAAATAGTTAGTTAATTCTCCAAATAAATTGGCATATCCTTTTTTATTAATTGCCTGTATTCAGATGCAAATGAAGATACAGTGCCAGAACTCCCCAAACTGGACATTCTCCTATTTAGCCACCTGTAATACATCTCTTGTACTTACATCAGTCCATTTTGCCTCCAACAACATTCAAGCTTCTAGTGAACACAGTATCGTTTGTGAAAATGCACAGGTTTACTACTAACAGCATTAAGAGCCGTTTCCATTTGTCTGGTTTGTACCCTTCTTCTTTTAATGAACCAAATCAGTGACAGACCGATCCCAATCATCCTGCTGTATTTCTCACAACTTTGTAGACCTCTGTTATGTAATCCCAAGTAATTTGTCTCAAATCTGAAGAGTCCCAGGCTACTTGGTCAATCCTGATAGGAACAATTCCCTTTTCTTTGATTATCCTTGTCATCCTTCTCTAAAGTTCTTTCTAACTGCAATTTATTCTTTGAAGATAACAAGAGCAGAGCTGGTGCACAGTAATCAAGATGTGGGTGAGTCATAATTTATACAACAGCGTAATATCATTATCTAATTTATATTGATCTTCCCTAACCATTTTTAACACTTCATTTACTTTTTTTGGCCATCACCAGGCTCTAAGCTAACATTTTTATGAACCCCACGATCTTGCTGCAGAGTGCCAATAGCACGCTCTGAGTCCATCATTCTTTGTGTGAAATTATGATTTTATGCAGTATGCACTATTTTATATCTCATAATCTGCACTAAAATGTGCCTTCTATTTTATTGCCCAATCACTCATAGTTGGTAATACTGTGATGATCCTTCTACAGGTCCATACAATCATATATTGTCCTTATTACTCCAGAGTATCTTTCACCTACAAACTTATGTCTTCACTTTTTTCTGTAGCCTCCGCTCTGGTCTCTTATGAATATGCTGAAAGACACAAATGTCTATAGGATGCCTTGGTGACTACTACTGAGCATACCAACAATTTATTCCTACCTTCTTTTTTTCCTCTTAAACAATCTTTCTACGAAAGTATCTTTCTTTGCATAGAATGGCAGCTTAGCTTCACTACAAGCTTTTGTAGAGGCACATGGTAAAAAGTCTTTTGGAAGCTGAACTAGCCTGACCCCATCAGATCAGCTCTATCTATATGCTTGCCCTCTAAAGGGCTCCAAGGTTGGAAAGTAAGTATATGATGCGAAACATCCAGAAAAATAATAATAATAATAAAAAAAAAAATTCTAGTCGTTTTCTATCAGACACTGCAAAATAACATTGTTTGTTTTCACATCCCAATTCTAAAATACAGATGATGGCAATTACTCTTCCTCTAATATTATTCCATAAATGAATGTTTGTGAACAACTTAGATACTCAATGGTATATGAAAGCAATGGAAAAAGTAGGGATTACTACAGCAGAGACCCATAAAAAGATACAGTTGCTGAAGTTTAATGCTTAAGAAATACTCAGACCTTTGCATTCCTAGACAGCACTGCATTGCATCCAGTAATTATCACGAAGACTAAGCCTGCACTTCCAGGAATATACAAAATTTCTAAGTAAAAGATTGGCCTCATCAAATTTTTAATTCTTGTCAGGATCCAAAAGATTACATATCCTCATTATTAGCTCATTTGATCACTGATCAAAATAAGCATTTCCAAAACATACCTAGTCAATTAAGTAAAAAATGTAGCCAGGAAAAAGGGAGGGCTCTGTAGCCCGAAGCCTACCTCTAGAACATAATTGTCCCTAGTTTTTGTAAAAGCTGTTTTCTTGTAAACTATACACAACCATCACACGAAGCAGAGTATTTTTAGTACATTTTCAGACCTTCTTTGGTCTTCCTCTGCTTGATTAGTTCTGACTCGTGGTACTAAAAAAGGAGAGAATCTCCCACAGTTTTGACAGCAGTCCTGTCAGACCATCATATAGATAACATTCATACATCCATACATCTATTAGATTAGTGAGTATAAAAAGGTTTAGTCACAACAGAAATGTGGTTTTTCATCAACTATTTTTTCCTGCTAGGCTCCAATACACATCTTTAGAGAGAGCTGAAAAGGAATGTAAGTGGGAAATCAAAAAAAAAAAGTTAGATTCTTGTCATTTCCACAGAACACTCAACTTGCAACACATTTTTATTCAGCTATATGGGAACTTCTACTAGCTTAACAATCTGAAATAAAACTTGTAAATAAATCAATTCCAATGCTTAGTAGAAAGGTGTATTAGAGAGCTGTAAGCAAACAGAAGATATGATGTCTGTGATAACTATTTTTATTTTGGTATTGTGGTTTAAAAAAATAAATACAATAACTGGGAAACTTTATGCTCTTTCTTCACTGTTCCAGTATGCATAATTCTTATGGTGTGCATTTGATCTATTTTTGGGACTTCCCACATGATTTCTATTCAACTTGTAAATAAAACAAGTGAAGACTAAATTACTTTGAATCAAAAGAAGCAGTGGAGTTATATTAATGTAAACAGATAGGTTATAGCAACATCACTAGATGCAAAGTCTTAAAGTCTTTCTTAAGAATATAAAAAGAAAATATTTTAATTTTTTTTTTTTTCTACTTCATACACATCTCTTTCATTGATTCATTACAATTTTTGTAAAAGCACAGTAGGGTGACTCCAGATATACTTGAACCTAGTACTTACACTACAATTGGTTAAGATTAAACAGCACATAGGACCAAGCTTGTTTTGTAGTAAAATAACTTTTCAGACTAAAAGCCATGAACAGAAAGACCAGTTACACATAAAGCACTAAACAAATCCTATTCACTAACAAGCCTCTAGCTCTACCCAATGTTTCTGCAGTGTTACAGGCATTTTAAAGTACTAAATCAAAATTTTTAATTACCAATAAACTAAAAATTAATACAAACTTGAAAATAGTATCATGTTACCAAAGAAATACCTAATGGAACCTGGCTGAATGGGACATCTAAAGCAATTTTTACCTAACATAAAATTTTGTTGACATAATAAAAAGCATTTCCCTTGTGAAAGTTATAGATAATTTTACTCAACTAATCTGTAAATCATGAAAACGTAATTACTTCCATTTGAATGCTTAAGTAATGCTGTGAGGCAGCCTTTGCGGCTGACAGGGCCCAGGAGAATTTCCAGCACAGCAAATCAAACACTTGGGTGAAAACTTTGGGATCCCAATTCTGCCAAGTCAGCTAACACCCTAACGTTTCTTTTTAACTCAGTAACACATCTCCTGAGATTGAAAACCAAGGGAGTTAAGGCTATCTTCTCACTAGTATCCTGGCCAACAGATACTGGGTCAGCTCACAGATTCTTCCACCGTCTCCGAGTCATCCACAGGGAACCTTGACATGCATACCTCCTCTCGACCAAATCTGTATTTCAGGTCTGCTCAACATGAAGAAGGCTACATTCCTAAGATTCATCTCAGTTCACACTCTTTGGTAAGGAAACACCGAGAAAATATGCCTACCAAGGGTTCCAAAGGGTAATCCTTCAGAGAATTTACTAGATGGAAATGAGGTATATCTACTATTTCAATCCCAGAAAAAATGAGGGGACGGTGGGGAAAAAAAAAAAAAACATTACAAAAAAAATTTACTAATTTAAAAAAAAAACCAACCATAACATTGCCTCTTTACAGGTAAGCAGAACCTCTAGATGAGGTTTAGGAGAGCTACATGATTTAAATGTGAGGAGAGTTAGCAACAATATTTTACCTTCACAAAAAACATACATGTTGCAGGAAAACACATAATTAAAGGAAGCATAATATATCTTTGAAAGGGCCTGTATGACACAGTTATCTGATGCAGGGGAGGCTAGAGACTACACATAATGACCCTGGAGACCCCTGTGCTAGCTAGAAACACCAGGAAAAGCCTCACATCCTTACACTTATCTGTGCTTACCTCTCTTAAATTGCTTATGCCAAATGTTTCTCAGACCATGTCTGGATGAAGCATCACACACTGAAAAGTTACAGCTGCTCTGGCTTTGGAGCAGTAGTAGTTTATCATCTGGGAATACTTGCAGTCTTACAAAAACCCACCCTGTTCTCGACTGACTACAGAAGTTGAAGAAAAAACATCTTTACATAGACTGTAAACACAAGATCTTCAATAAGTGAAAACATTTGTTTACGTCTGAAAGTTCTTATATGATTGAGATTTAAAAATATTAACAACACTGCATGTGTTAACCACAGGAAATAAAAAACCTTGAACGTTGTAAACCATGGCATTCAAAGGCTAACAACTGGGACAGTAGCAGTAAGACACAAGCTAAGAATCAATATGAAATACTTAATGCTGCACTTATTTTTGTGATAGATCATAACTTCAAGAAAATACTTTCCAGTAGAACAGAAGCAGTCCTTTTGAACATGGGCAGCTACTAGAAAATGCAGCAGTACAAGTCTGGCATGCTGCCACTGCACTTTACTGTACCCAGAGCAGAGGTCAGTCCTTCCTGACTTTCAGTGACCTTTTGGAATTCCCTGCCATGTAGGGAATTTATTTATTTAATTTTAAATATGGTCTGTCTCAAACCATATATATTCCCAGTAAAATTACTGATACATTTGTAGATACTCAGTAATCGTAACCATTATCCCTTGAAGTAATGTCTTCATGAATACTATGGGGATAAATAAAATTCCCAGTCTCCCAAGCATGGTATATTTTCCATATTTATTAAAAAAAAAAAAAAAACAACAAAAAATAACAACAATAAAAAACAAACAAACAAAACCAACCAAAAAAAAAGGTACCTTGATGGATTTACTCTTTGAAGAACTGCAACAAGCAAGCCAAGCAGACAGACTGAAAACAGCAGAAAAAATTCAAAGGTTCCTGTTGCATCCTACATATTGCTTTCTAGAACAACTTTCTCCAATCCATCTCAGAGAAAAATTATCTACAATTGTTTATTTCCAGAAGCTACTTGAAACACCTATACAGAAAGTCAAATCTGTACCCATGCATTTGCTTGCTCCAGACAAAGATGCTGCTCAAAACCAGTCAAACTGCTGACAAGTACCTTCCTTCCCTCTCTCTCCTCTTTTCTGCTCCTCCACAATAAAACTCACATAACTGAAGACATCACCCTCTGCCACTTCCTCCAAGTGTTTACACTCAGCCTCCTTGAAGAAAAGCAGAATTCAGTGGCCTAAGACATCCAGATGTTCTAAATCACAACAGCTGCTAGCATCAGGAAGGAAGCAAACACCAAAAGAAGGCAAAACTGCACAGGAACTACTACTCTGTGTCAGTATAAACAGAGAGTGGAATACCACCAACACAACTTAGGAAAGTCAGGACAAAATATATTCTAATCTGAGAGGAGGGCAATTTTCCCCCTGTACTCAGCACTGGTGAGGCCTCACCTCAAGTACTGCATACAGTTCCGGGCTCTGCACTTCAAGAAGCATATTGAGGTGCTGGAGCAGGTCCAGAGGAGAGCAACGAGGCTGGGGAAGGGACTAGAAGGAAAGTCTTATGAGGAGAGGCTGAGGGAGCTGGGGTTGATCCATCTCGGGGGGGACCTTGTTGCTCTCTACAACTACGTGAAGGGAGGTTGTAGTCAGGTGAGGGTCAGGCTCTTCTTCCAGGAAACTAGTGACAGGATGAGAGGGCATGGCCTGAAGCTGTGCCAGGGGAGGTTTAGGTTGGATATCAGGAAGCACTTCCTGACAGAGAGGGTGATCAGACATTGGAATGGACTGCCCAGGGAGGTGGGGGAGTCACCGTCCCTGGATGTGTTTAAAGAACGACTGGATGTGGCACTTAGTGCCATGGTCTAGCCGATGGGGCAGTATTGGGTCATAGGCTGGACTTGATGATCTCAGAGGTCTTTTCCAGCCTCAGTAATTCTGTGATTCTGTGATAGATACAGTTTAACAGAGATTTAATACATACAGATCCAAGTACTTCCAAGGGGGAGGGGGGGGGGGGGAACCACCAACCAACAAAATTAAAAAGAAGAAAAAAACCAAAACAAAACAAAAAAAACAAACAACAAAAAAAAACCCCAAAAAAACCCAAAACACATAAGAAAAAGCAACTGACTCAAAGCAACAGACAAGTTATGTCAAACAGTCCCATGGAGAAAGTTATGGCATCAGCACCTTCCTATACTAATACTGAAACTAGCACCATTTGCATAGAAAATCACTCTGACGTGTTCTCCAAAATGTACTTCAAGGTGCAACAGCAATAGTACTATCCACAAATTTTGAGTATCATCTTATTTTATCCTCTGTATTTTTGCACAAGTCACAATGTGTTGGTGCTGGACAAAAACAGAAGATGACAGCCATCTGGACTAACAGCATACATCTAGAGATACAGGAGGTATGACGTCAAAACATTTCCTTGCTCTCAGTCGTCTTGCACAACCATCCACTAAGCTGAACTGACTCTGGCAAAGTTGCATCTGGCAAGGAATGCCAAGGGCAACAAGAAGGACTTCTGTAAGTATGTAATTAACAAAACGAAGACTAGGGAAAATGTTGGCCTGCTGCTGAATGGGATAAGGGCCCTGGTGACACAGACATGGAAAAGACTGGGGTACTCATTGCCTTCGTCACAGTCTTTGACAGTAAGATCAACCTTCCGAAATCCAAGGACCCAGAGAAGAGGAGGAAAGTCTGGAGCAAGAAAAATGTGCCTGAGGACCGGCATATGCTGAGGTCCATCCAGCTGGAAAGCAGCTTGTCAGAAAAGGACACAGGGATCCTAGTGGAAACCAAACTGAACATGAGGCAGATATGTGCCCCTGTGGCAAAAAATAATAAGACTAATAGTACCCTGGGCTGCATTAGAAAGAGTATTGCCAGCAGGTCAAGGGATGTGATCCTTCCCCTCTACTCAGCACTGGCAAGGCCACACCTAGAGTTCTGGGTCCAGTTCTGGGCTCATCACTACAAAAGAGACATGGACATACTATGAGAGTAAAGTGAAGGGTCACTAAGATGATGAAGGGAATGGAACATCCTTATATGACAAAAGGCTGAGAGAATTAGGACTGTTCACACCAGAGAAGAGAAAGTTCAAGGGGGATCTTACCAGTGTATAAAAATACCTGAAGGGAAGGTGCAAAGAAGACAGAGCCAGGCTCTTGCCAGTGGTGCCCAGTGACAGGATCAGAGGCAAAAGGCACAAACTGAAACACAGCAGTTTCTGTGTGAACATGAGGAAGCACTTTTTTATTGTGAGGATGACCAAACTCAGGTACAGATTGCCAACAGAGGTTGTGAAATCTCCATCCTTGGAGAACAGAAGCTGTTTGCACACAGCCCCAGGCAACTGACTCTAGATGGCCCTGCTTGAGCAGTGGGGCTGGACCAGCTAACTCTCAGAGGTGCATTCCAACCTCAACCACTCTGATTTTGCAAAACTGTGGACCCCCAGAAGAATCTGATTTCACTGCCATTAAGCAGAAGGGCTAATGTTCAGTATTAACTGTCTTTCTTCCAGACATTCCCTGTAGTTTGTAGTTTTAGTAGATAACCCCTTTCTGTTTAGAAAGTACAAACTGAAAATTTCCAGGTATGCATTTTACAATTGATAATACTCGGTAGATGTATTCTGCTAGAACACCAGCCCCTGACTAACATCTGCTTGTTTGGGTTAATTCCTGCCTATGAATCACTTGCAGGATGGTGGAAGTACTATTTGTGTAAGTTACCAGGAACTAACCAACTCAGAAAGGTTTGCTATTGCCTTCCACTAGACCCTAGTAAAACATAATATAATCTATCAACTAAGGAAAATTTTCAGCTATGAAAGACTCTCCAGCAATTATTTTTAGCCACAACAAGAGTTATTCATAACCACTCAAACTTAACAGCTGAGGTCCATGGAGAAGGAAAGTCTCTTCCAAGGAACACCACAATGTAACTCAAACAATCCTGTCTTATCCTCTGCACTTTTATAGTGAGCTTCAGAGCTTTGGTTGACAAATGCTCACATCTGAATAGCCATAATAAGGAAGGGTTTTTAAATCCAAAGCCCCAAAGCTGTTGTGTTAATTCCAACTTGTTTCCGTGCAAGAATACAGGCCTAAAGGATCATACTGTCCTGGATTACGGAACTGACTAATACAGTAAATCTCAAATTATATTGTACGATCATTTTGATACTATCTTCCTTGCTTTTTGCACCTCAAAGCTTTTCTGTGAATTTGGTTTAATGAACAAGAAGTTAAAGAGCAGTTGTTACAGCCTTTTTCTGTGATGACTGTTTATAAATAGTGACTACAGACCAAGAAACAAAATATATATGAAGGATAATCACAGGACCATAATTTACAGATGTAAGCAATTTCATGCAGAAGGCAGCACATGCAAGTTCTCTAGAAACATGTTACAGCAAAGAAATCAAATATCAAATGGCTTTTGTCACAGTGAAATAACAGAATGCAAGCTAAACTCTGTCAACCATCATACCCACAGCAATTCATTGCTCTATAGTAGTTTTGCATAAATCAGTTTGACAGGTAACACCTTCACACCTTCACTTTAGCGTTAAGCAGCATAATTCCCACATAGGGCTGGGACAGAAGAACAAACCCAAGCCACACCCAATAACTGGTTCAACTCCTTTTTTCTGTTCCTACCACAGTTGAAAGAAATAAATTGCTTAGGGTTTGCAAAGTGACAATGAAGCCTATTAAATTCACATTTGTCATTGAAAAAGCAAAAGAACAGGGTGGTTCTCAGGAGCATGATACATTGAATATATAAGAACCTGAAGAAGAAAGAGCTTAAACCAACTTATGCTTCTGTCTGCATAAACTAACACACCTTTTTAAAAAGTCAGAGTACATCATCTTATATACACAATGGTATCCACAGTTGATTTTTTTTCCTTTTTAAATTTAAGATATCTATGTTAAAAAAAAATGAACCAAACAAAAAAAGCCCAACCAAACAACAACAAAATTCACCAAACAACAAGAACAAAAAGATAGGATCACTAATTGAATCTTTCAAAGTACATTAACAGACATCCTTGTACATTTATCTGAGGTGTACACTTGGGACCAAGTTTTGGCACTTTTGCCTTCAATGAGACAACTTAGACTACAAAGAGAAAGGTCTTGAAAGAGCCTCTAGATCATAGAACTGTAGAATGCTTTGGATTGGATGCAACCTTGAAGTATATACCAGATATGCTAGAGCTCTGGATATTCTGAAAGTATCTCTGAAAATTATGTTCTTACTTCTGAAAACATTAGAGCAGTAACACTGAACCATTTAAACTGTATTATTTGGTTATGTGTAATATCGCACGCCTTGCTTAATGAAACCAGACAAGTCAGATTAATTTCCTAATTTCCCAGTTAAAGCAGAAACTAGCATTTGAGATTATGACAGTGAAATATTTCTTTTTCAAAGTATTTATACAGCAGAAATGGCTAGTAAAGATGATGAAGCACCAAAAGTAATGGATCTGGAATCTGTCTGTGAAATCAGTAAGATAAACATCAGTCATGAATGATACAGATCTAGTATAACCCTCTGCTGGCTGAGACCACTATTTTACATTGATTCAGACAGGATTTTCCAGGTATATTTTTTCTGGGATATTTTCAGAGCTTTCAGGCATTATATCATTAATAATAAAATAATTAAATACAGAATCTTTGTCATTTCTTACATTTACTTGGAGCAGAAATCTACAGCTATCCACCTTATATTCTCAGTTTGCAAGAAGTATGAAAGAGCTGGATGTTATTAAGGAGATGAACAAACGCAACTGCGTTAGAGCAGAGAAGACAAGTTACTAACAAGTTAAGTCAGGCACATCATAGGAAGATAAAAATCAACAAGACAGAGACTTGGGGGCAAAGAACCTCCTCTGTCCCCCTTAAAACCCTTACCTTAATATACCTATAAAACCTTACTAGTCCTGTTTGCTTCTACCTTCCCTCTATTGATCAATCTGCAAGGACATCTGCTACATTGACAGGCCTTCGAGCAAACAAACTAAAGCGAAAAGTCAAACAGAGGAATGATGAATCATAAATTCAAGAGAAAGGGGTCTCTCCATTGTGAAACAAATCCATTTTCATTTTTCAAGTGCTGAAGATTAATACTGAGCAGACATTCTTTGTTTCTTCTATAGATGTACCGCATAAGCTATTTCAGTGATTTTGGCTACAAAAGTGAGTAATGCTTATTGTCTGTGGTACTGCGCATAAATTTATCATTTTTCTTCACAGAAAGAGGAAGGCAAAAATACTCTATACCGAAATGAATATCGTCTCTTGAAAGACAGAACTAACCAAGAAACATTCATACTCGCCAGCCTTTGAACTTTTCCAGGATAAAACACCAAGTAGTTTTTTTAAATTGTTCAGAGAAATAGCTGTGAAGCACCACACAATTATTATTCTTGAAACAGCTAATGTTTTACAACTAGCAGAACAAACTTTTTACTGTAGCTTCTTTTAATTTCAGACATGTATTTTAACATTCCTATAAAATAATTTTCTAAGAGATGGATTATAAAATGGCAGAAAAAGAAAAAGGTTGCACACATGAATGCTAACCTTTAACCTCATAAAATTATAATTTTTATCTACAATAAGCAGATAAGAGAGAAGGACGCCCTTACCTTCTGAAGATAAACTTCAATACCAAAACAAACACATTTTATAATCTCTACTCTCAAGGTTCATTCCTTCATTATTCTAAGGTATTTTATGTTATTAAAGAATGTGCTGCTGGCAATCACAGGGAAGTCAAAAACCTGTATTAAAGTTACCCCTTCTTTCCAACAGGTGGGGTGTGAGCATTCTCCCATTAGTGGATCCAGTTTTATCTGTATCACATCATGATGCATTATCTTCAACATGACACTCTTCACTTACATGATATTTTATGAAAGATGATAAAGGCAGTTCTTAAGTGGGAGTGAACCAGGGATTGCAACTGAAATGGTGATTCCCTCCTCACCAGATCCAGGCTTCTGCAGCCAAAGGCAATTATCATCACATACAGTTCACAAAGACTTGCAGAACATCTGTTACGCTCACCACAAGCCACAAGAAATTTCCCAACATTAAAACACTATTTTAACAACCACAGACAAATCCCAGGCAAAAACCAAGAGAACACTCCTCCACCACAATAGATACTGAAGGCAGCTCCAGTGTCTCTGCAGTGAACCCTCTACTGTTTCCTACTGGAAAATCTATGTAAATTTAAATTAGCAAAGATCACACATATTTACTTTATATTGATACTTACATATATGTGCAAAAATATTTATTTTCACAATTCTAAAGCGGAATTGTGCTCCTCTAAAGAGAATCTACAAAAATTACCCAAATCCACCTGTGTGTGAAAAACTACAGGCCCTCATCTGTTTACAGTATTTCCAGGTCTCATATGCTTATATATGACTGTACATAGTTTGAATTTGAATATGGTAGTGATACACACAATGAGCAGGGTATTGTGACCTAGCACACATTAACTGTGTTCATCCAAAGAACGCTGATAAACTGTTAAGTCTGTTGGATGCCTTTTTTAGGTAGCATCGTTTTCAGATATTCCTTTATATATTCAGCAACACAGCATTTGAAGCAAGTAATCTGGATTGCATAAAAGCCTTCTGGTAACAAAATCAGGACTTCTTTTATTGCTCAACTGATCCACATGGAATTATCAGATTCCCCTCTCCTCTCCCTTGGTTTCAGCAGACTTAGTTCTTTTCCACCTAACTCTAGGCTCTCCACCCCCTAGTTCCTGGCAGCCTTGGATTAATGGTGACTGATTGCATGTTTTTATATCTGCACCAGACCTACATCATTGAGTAAGCTCTTCCACTCCACAAAAGAAGCACTCATTTAACTCAAAGGTATATTGCACAATATTCTACCAAAATAAAAATGGAGCACCTAAAAGAACTTTCAATGCATGCATATTAATACATAGAATGGTAGAGGTTGGAAGGGACCTCGGGAGACCATTGAGTCCAACCCCCCTGACAGAGCAGGATCATCTAAGGCAGGCCACACAGGAACAGATCAGGTGGGTCTTGAAAATCTCCAGAGAAGGAGACTCCACAACCTCCCTGGGCAGCCTGTTCCAGTGCTCTGTCACTCTCACAGTGAAGAAGTTTTTCCTCATGTTGAGGTGGAACTTCCTGTGTTCACCTTGCTACCATTACCTCTCATCCTATCACAGGGCACAACTGAAAAGAGACTGGCCCTTTCCACTTGACACCCACCCTTCAGATATTTGTAAACATTAACAAGGTCCCCTCTCAGGCTTCTCTTTTCCAGGCTAAACAGACCCAGGTCCCTCAGCCTTTCCTCATAAGAGAGATGTTGCAAGCCCTCCATCATCTTTGTAGCTCTCTGTTGGACTCCTTCTAGTATTTCCCCATCCCTCTTGAACTGGGGCGACCAGAACAATACTCCAGATGTAGTCTCACTAGGGTAGAGTACAAGGGGAGGAGAACCTCCCGTGATCTGCTAGACACTTATTTATGTACTCATACTTCAATAGCTCCTCAAGATTTTTTTTTTTTTTTTTTTTTTCCACATTTCCCAACAGCCCTCCCAGGAAATAAAAATAAGATAATATCAGCAAAAAAATTTAATATGCAACCCTCATTTTTTCCATTTTGCATGACAACATCTCCTTCAGAATTTCCTGACAACTCTGTGTTTTCCAGACTCTTCTGCCTTTGCTACCTCGCCCATTTTGTCCTCCTTGCTTTTTCCCAAGAGAATATACTCAGTTTGCCCATCTGAAAGCAAGACTCACTCAAACTACAGCTCTAGCTTCCTTAATTCTGTCTCTCTTTTCAATGCAGTTGTCTCCAAATGCATATTTTACTACTCTATTTCATTGGTTCATCTTTTCCCAGCAAAACTACCATCATCAAAATCTATTCCCCAACAAAGCTAATATTCATTTCCATTCTCATCTATTTCTCTTACTATCCTCTCTTCAAAAATAATTGAGTGAACTTTGCTTCTGTAGCACTATTTTCTTTTATGTCTTATCCTGGGATGTTACCTGAGGTTTCTCTGGCTCCTGCAGTAGTGGGGCTTCCCAGGAGTTTTACGAAGCCTTTGCTGGTCTCATTCTTTCTTTTCTCTCTTTTTTTGTTTTTTTTTTTTTTTTTGCATTCCCCTCCTCCCCTTACCAGAAGGTGTCTGTTAATTTGCCTCAATCAAGAGAAGACAATGGGGACTCCAGAAGTTAAGTTCTTTTTCCATTTGGATATTAAGTTATGTAACAGAATAAGCTCCTGAATATTTAAGTGGGAACAAATTTCTTGCCTTTAAGATAGAGTGCAGCACTAGCCAAGGCTTAAGATGGAGCACCTTCCATGAGACACAGACAACCTAGACAGCAGCAGCACAACTTGCTTCTTTCAGCATCCCTTCCGTTTGCTACCTTTGAAGGACCATACTGACATGGCAATGAATCCCAGAAAAAAAGTGCAGAAGATACTAGCTCTTTGTCAGTACACACTGACTGAAAGGCCAGAAAAAGCGTCAAACTAGTCAAACTGCAGAGCTCCATCAGAGATATGTGCTTCATCTGTTGGACCACACTACTAAGAACAACCAATGAAAACTAGCACAGCAGCTCTTAGAGTACTGACACTCTCAGGCACTAAAGTACTTATGAACTGAAAGATAATTCTATTACTTTTAAAATAGAAAACTAAAATGGTGGGGAAACTTCTGTTACAGTAAACAAGCTTCTTGTATCTCACGCAGCTGAGTGAAAGGCCAGTGCACGAATAAAATAACTGGGACAATGAGACTGGAAACACAAGCATCAAGGCATCAAAAGGTAACAAAAACTCCAAAGTAAGATGATGGTAGCATAATCCCAAACTTCAACTGGTTCCTCTGTCACACCTGGAGTGATGGGCATCACTATCACTTCTGGGGATACCCACTGCTGTCATGAAAACAGGCATCACCAAATAGGGAGGGGCAAACATACACACAGACACACACATACAGTGTCCCCACATCACACTATAGGTAGTCCAAGCTTTTACTTCACTTCCAAAACGTCCATTAATATGACAGCCAATACCTAAAGATTTTTGGAAAGGAAATAGCCACATATTTCACCAGTTATTTGTATTGTTCATGGTCTTCACGCTCTCTTCTAATAAACTGTGTCTAATCAGTTTGGAAATTAGAGTGCTGCAGTTCCTTTTGCTGCTGCTGCTTTTCTAACACTTTCTTAAGTGATAGTACTTTTCTAAGTCATTGTGCCCATTTCCATTTCACTTACAGATGTAAACTGAACTCCCATCCCACCACACCCACGCCACGCCCCAAAAACACAGTTTACACTGTATATAAGAAACTCTACTTGATATTCATTTGATATTCACAGACCACCAGAATAAAATTTAACATAGCAGAGAAAACCAATTTAATAAACAGGATTTCCCTTTGCTTCAAAGTACTTCAGCATTGCATTTCAGACCCTCTCTTCCTTGCAGCTGCAGCGCAGATATGCCAACCTCGTTACCCAAACCTCAGCCTGAAGTTTTGAGGTTTCCCAATTACATCCCCCCTTTGGATTCCAGAGCTTCCAAGCAGATCTTATCTCCTGGAGGTGTTTATACAGCACCAACAATTATATTCTCTCAGCAGATTGTGTCAGCACCGTTCGTGCAATCACCCTCCTATCGCAAACCAGGGCTTGAAACATTCCAATTGCAGAAGGCTGATAAAGTCTCCATTATTGGAAACCAGATACCAGAACACACATATTCACATGCAAAACCTGCTGCCTCCTGCACTGCGCTTTTCCCTCATCCACCCTGACCTGAAATGCCAACCATTACATTTTGGTTTTAATCAGTCAGGTAAGTTCTATTTTGGCTAAGGATACAAAACAAACAATACAAAGAGTAATCAAACACTTATAAAATATTAAAGAAGAAGCAATTGGGAGGTTTAAGAAAACTGGTGTGATTAGATCTTCTGTCTGATGGTGGTATAATACTCCAGAGAGGTTCAGTCAGTCATGTGTCTGCTAAAGCAGCAAGACTTTATTACTTCTGAAAAGCAATCTGGAACTGTAAACCTGAACAGAAGATTCCACTCACTGTTCAGCTTTACTTTAGACCTCAACTCCTGACATTTGAGCACAGAAGGTCTACTCAGATTTAATTCTTTTAAAGCAAACACCACACAAAACCTATCCCTTTTTAATTTATTTCATAATGTTTATTAAAATTACTTCTGCACACCTTGCTTAGAGAACTATAAAGATAATTTAATAGCTTTTACAGCCAGCTCCTTTACAGGCATTAAAGAGAAAATGTTTCATTAACTAAGATTAACATCCCAAAATATTACAAAATATTCACCTTTACATTATCAGCATTTGTTGATAGCTGCAACTCAGTGACGGTTCAGAGGATAGTTCCTACTCTGTAATTTGAATGGGAAATCATCAGTGTACCTTGGCAAAAGTTGACTTCCATTTCGACCATGGCAAACAGTGATAGGACAGGCTACTCCAAGCATTTCTATTCCTATTCCTCCCCCTTCCAGTGAGGAGTGTTTAGTAACGGCAAACACAACATATTGAGCAATAGTCATTTTGTCCAGCTATCCTCAGCTTAAGTTTAGTCCATCCCGTGCACAAAAACAAAGTCAAACATCACAGTCTTGACATAAATAAATGGTTAATAAGGACAATACAAACTAAAAGGAAAAAAAAAAAAACAAAAAACAAGTGTGATCCAGCTCTGTGCTGCGAACAGGTCTTTGGATGTGAAAAAAATTCAAGGTATTTGTGGAACAGTAACTTCAGAGGATGTCAGAATATCTGGGAAACTCAGGTGCCACTCATCTTGTGCCTGAACAGTAAGCAGAACGATCCCTTCCTAACAGTCATGACTTCTTTTCCTCCTTCCTCTTTATCTTTTACTACCTTACTGTAAGTTGTGGAACACCTCAATTCTTAAATCCATGATTCACTTCAGAGAAAAAGTCTTTCATGGTAAGTGCAGCAATTTATTATGCACGCGTCCAGGTCTTAACACACACACACACACACACACACACACACAGAGGGGTGGGCATGTGCACAAAGATTGTCATGTTTTTTCCCTTACTGTCTTATTGCCACTATCTTTGACAAAACAAAAAATATGAAGACACTGTAAGAGACCTTGCAGAAAGATTTCCATGTTTGTTCCAAGAACTTCACGTATATTAAGGTCTACAGGAGAAAAGAAAGTATACTGTTCTCACCACAATTACCTTTCTGAATATCAGGGAACATTATCAGGCAGTATTTAAAATGCAAGTACAATTTATTCATAATGGAACATTTAAAAAACATCTTAATTCAACCCACAAAACACTTTCTATCTTGTATCCAAATGCAACTTTTAATGAGCATCAAAAGGTAAAACTGAGGTAACCAGTTAATGCCAAAAGTTATTAATCAGTTCTAAGGCTTTAAATCACACTTGCACAAACTGCAAAACCCAGAGACTTACCAGCATCTCTCACTATGCTACAAATACCACCCTGCCACTATTAGGACTTAAAGAAATACAACAAGAGATAAGCTGGATGTATGTTGAAACGCTATTTTTGATCCTTAGGAAAGAAAATAACTAAAAATACACTTATGAGGTACCAAAACCAGACAACTGGTGATGTAGAATAGTACTTAACTGTAATGGAAATATGTAAGAAATACAAAAGCAGATGCTTTGCATTTATCAAATATTTTCATTTAAAAGCAGGAAAACCCAGAAATATCATTAAAGGGAATGCTTCAAACAGATACAGGGTGCTTATTTCCACTCTGCTTTTCTTCAGCAGACCATTGTGCCTCTGCACAACTAAGATACTACAGCATCTCATGCTTTTACAAATTTGCAGAGCTCTAGTGCAAACCGTTACATTAACTCGCATGCAAAAAGCAGCTCATTAATTCTGAAGATACTGTTTGAGGTCCTTCTTCCAGTGCACCCTCAAACGTATGGTCTTAAACATCCATTCATCAAAAACTGTATATATTTACTATGCTGTCTCAGTTGCTCAGTTTTTATTTAGTTTCAAAGCCTTCTTCTACTCAGTGAACATAGGAGGAGCTAATCAAAGGATACACCAGGAAAAAAAAAAACAAAAAAAACAAAAAAAACACCCACCAGGTTGGTGGTTTATATTTTATTTTTAGAGATTGTTCAGGTTTGTGGTTGGGTTTTTGTTGTTTGATTTTGGGTTTTGTTTGTTTTTTGTTATTTTATTATTTTCCAGCAGAGCTTTTACTGAGAAAAGCAGATGATTGGATAAAAGCCATCACTGCAGCAACAGTTCTTAAAAATAACGTAATGTGCAATAAAGCTCACAGCAATTAGCTGAAATTAAGTTTCTTAGTGTACATGTCATGAGGAAAATGAAATTAAAGAAGAAATGGCATCTTATGCCTATAGAGATTTTCATGCTCCCTCTAAAAACTAACCAATTAAAAGTGTATTCCAATACTTACATGTGAGTAAGACTATTACTCATATGCCAGGTAAGAGTAGCTAGACAAGCACATACTACATTTTGTACAACACATAAAAGTTGAGAATAAAACCATTTTAATAGCCCTGTTTATAACAGGGGCTACTACCGCAGATCAATACAAATAATTTTACATCTAAACTATGTAAAATTAATGACTACAGTAATAATGGAAAGATTAACAATGTTCTTTTAAAATTTAAACAAGATCTAACACACTCAAAAATTAATATTTCTTACACTGAGTTTGCATAGCCCTTAATTTCTGGTCTCTTTTGCCTTACCTGCCTTTTTGACCAGTAGGACCAAAGTGAAAAAAACAAACAAACAAAAAGAACCAGCCCACCTAGGACATTAATTAATAATTTCGGCAATCAAATAACACCAGGTCACTTGAAAATTCATTATCACTGAGAAGCCAAAAGGTAGTATCGCTTTTCATAGGTTAGTGGCCAAACCAGCTGTAGTAAGTCAGATATTCCATAAGAAAAAGAAAACAAAAACAAACCAAGCACTATATTTGAGATGATGCCTTCTTATGTAAGTTTACTCAGTTCAAATCAAGTCAAAGTATACATAAAGAGAAATGTATAGTCCTAAAATCATTCAGGTTAGAAAGTATCTTTAAGATCATTGAGTTCAGCCAAGACCAATCATTAACCCAGCACTGTCAGGTCACCATTAAACCACATCCCTAAGCACCACACCTACACATAACTCCAGAGTGGTGATTCTACCTGGGTAGCATGTTATAATGCTTAACAACCCTTCCTGTGAATAAATTTATCCTAATATCCAATCTAAATCTTCCCTGGACAAAGCTAAGACCATTTCCTCTTGTCCTATCACTTGTTACCTGAGAGAAGAGACCAACACCCACCCCTCTTCAGATAGTTGTAGAGAGCAAGAAGGCCTCCCCTCAGCCTCCTCTTCAACCCCAGTTCCCTCAGTTGCTCCTCATAAGACTTGTGCTCTAGACTCTTCATCAGCTTTGCCACTCTTCTTTGGACACGCTTCAGCACCTCTATGTCTTTCTGGCAGTATGACTCCTAAAACTAAATACAGTATTCAAGGTGTAGCCTCCCATTGCCAAGTATAGAGAAACAAGCACTTCCCTGGTCCTGCTGGCCACACTGTTTCTGATACAAACCAGGATGCTGTTGGCCACGTTGGCCACCTGGGCACACTGCTGGCTCATGTTCAGCTAGCTGTCGACCAACACCCACAGGTCCTTTTCTACCCGGCAGCTTTTCAGTCACTCATCCCCAAGCCTACAGTGCTGCCTGGGGCTGTTGTTACCTAGCTGCAGGACACAGCCCTTGGCCTGGCTGAACCTCATACAATTGGATTCAACTCACACACCCAGTCTGTCCAGGTCTCTATGTAGAGCCTTTCTACCCTCAAGCAGGTCAACACTACTGCTCAGCTTGGTGTCCTCAACTGAGGGTGCCAGCTGGTGTCAATTCAGGGTGCCCTTGATCCCCTCATCCAGATTACTGATAAAGATATTAAACAGAACTGGCCCCTATACTGAGCCCTGGGAAGCACCACTTATGACTGGCTGACAACTGAATTTAACTCCATCCACCACAACTCTTTGAGCCTGGCCATGCTGACAGTTCTTTATCCAGCAAAGAGTACCCTCGTCCAAGCCATAAGCAGCCACTTTCACCAGGAGAATGCTATCAGACATAGTGTCAGAGGCTTTAATAAATACCTTTTAAAAGAAAAGATTACTTCCCAATGATCTTGATGAGGAGATAGAATGCACCCTCAGTAAGTTTGCAGACAACACCAAGTTGAGTGGGAGTGTCAATCTGCTTGAGGATAGGGAAGTTCTACAGAGGGACTTGGACAGGCTGGGGTCCACTGTATGACCTTCAGCAAGGCCAAGTGCTGGGTCCTGCACTTGGGCCACAACAACCCCAGGCAATGCTACAGGCTTGGGGAGGAGTGGCTGGAAAGCTGCTCAGCAGAAAGGGACCTAGGGATGTTCATTGACAAGAGGCTGAACATGAGCCAGCAGTGTGCCCAGGAGGACAAGAAAGCCAACAGCATCCTGGCTTGTATTAGAAATAGTGTGTCCAGCAGGACCAGGGAGGAGATTGTCCCACTGTTCTTGGCATTGCTGAGGCCACACCTCAAGTACTGTGTTTAGTTTTGGGCACCTCAATACAAGAAAGGCATCAAGGTGCTGGAGCAGGTCCAGAAAGGAACAACTAAGGTGGTAAGGGGCCTGGAGAACAAGTCATATGAGTAGCAGCTGAGGGAACTGGGGTTATTTAGTCTGAAGGAGGCTGAGAGGAGACATTATCACCCTCTACAACTACCTGAAAGGAGGTTGTAGAGAGGTAGGCACTGGCCTGATTTTACAAGTAACTAGTGATATAACTAGGAATGGCCTCCAGATGCACCAGGGGAGGTTTAAACTGGACATTAGGGAAAATATTTTCACTGAAAGCGTTGTCAGGCATTGGAACAGGCTTCCCAGGGAGGTGGTTGAGTCACCATCTCTGGATATGCTTAGAAGTCATACAGATGTGGTGCTTGGGGATATGGCTTAGTGATGGACTTGGTAGAGTAGGGTTAATGGCTGGACTCATTGATCCTTAAGGTCTTTTTCAATCTTGAGGATTCTAGAAAAATAAAAAAATAGGGAGAAGTTCCCCAGGCTAAGGCTTGAAAATGTAGCCTGGTACACTGCTGACAATGGATGGGGCAGGACTTGCTAAAGGAGAAGGTTTGCTGCTTTGTCCACAGATGTGGAGAAGGTATGTTATGTGTACTTGGAAATTATTTAACACAGTTATTAAAGAAAGCTATTACCTCACGTATATTTATATTAATTGTTAGGAATGCACTTAAGTCTTGTTATGACAAATGAGCAGTTCTTAAGAAAAGATTTCAGTCTTTGTTTCAAAAATCACCGTTACACTACAGGGAGGAAATACACTTAGCCTAGATCTTGCCAACATTTTGCCAACTTGAGACTAATGTACTGTACTCAGCTGTGACACTAACTTAACACTGATTTTTAAAACTCTCTTATATACAGGTTAAAAAAAAATTAAACAGGGATAAATAGGAAGTGGTCAGATGGTGTTACTATAGCAGCAGAGAATACACAAAGTGCCAGATTTCTCCTATTTAAAACGAAAACCAAAATGGGAGCATTATTGGGTTAGGGACTAGTGTCAGCAAAATTGTATAGTCTGAAAAGATGTACAGAACTTCATAATTATCACCACAACATTTTTTTTTTAAAAAAAGCTAGAAAACATGAAAAATGCAAAGCAATGACATTGATATGAAGTCTTGAAAAGTAGTGCCCAAGTTAAAAAAAAAAATTCTTTAAAGAAATTCACACTTGATGCACCAAATCACCTATGTTAACAGAAGTATATAATTATTCTTGAAAATGAAGGGTATTTTTAACATAAAAGAATTCACATGCTTGTATCTCAGAGAGCAATTATTTTTTCTGGTAATGTTTACCTGTAAGTGCTATAGTTTTTACAGTGCTATAAATATACATATGCATATTAATGATCACATTATCAGTTAAGTGACTAAGTATGTTCAGTTGTTGGTTGTGCTCTTGCATTTAAATCTCCCAATCATATTCTTTAAAATATAGTTCATAATCTGTTTGGGAGTAACACCTAACCAGAATTATTCCTTCTTACCTAAGAAGGTCCAATATGTATGCTTCAGAATATACTGCAAGCAAGCAAACTACTGTTTATTTAGCTGACATCATTTTGTTTGCTTCAGTCTTTACTTGGCAATATCAGGCTGCTTACATTTCTGTAATACTTCTTTTGATTCACTGTCATTTACATTAAATATTTTCCCTTTGTAAATAAGCTGCTTGCTGCTCTAACAACATGCCTGCTATGAGTCAATAAAATATAAATCTATTTTATACAAATCAAAGAACCATCACATGGCAATGACTGTGAAGAGCACTGACTAGCATTTCCATTTTTGGCCCACCCATGAAGATCACTCGCAGCTTACACTCTGCGATCTCATATGGTGCTCAATTCAAACATATTTGTTTTAAACGACCACTTTTTAGGAATCAGCTAGTGCTTCGCATCTCTTTTTCAATTTTTACATTCCATACATAAACAAGTTTATTTGCTTTCATTATTTTCCTCATGCCTGTCTATTTTCCAATCCTTCATCCAAAAAAGGAACTCATTCATTCCTTCTTTCTTGAAGGCTCCAAGTCCTTCCCCTGCAAGTAAGAACAGCTGTTTTGTCCAGTTGTTGAGAGTTGGGTCTTGGTTTTACAGGACAAGATGCGCTTGTGAAACATGTACCCTAGTGATGTACTACATGGTCAGGATGGTGCGCAAAGTCTAGACTAGGAAATAATAAAGTTGAGTATACACATGTTGGCATGAATGTAACATGTCTTGAACTGAATCATTTTGATGCCAATGCAGTCTCATGAAGAAATGAATGGGATTATTTCTGTATGTAAACATTGCATAACAATTTCCTCCATCTCTCCCAAACTTACAACCCTATATAAGCATCCTCTTTCCAGTTCACCTACAATACAGCAGCCAAAAATGTTCTGTAGCAAATAATTGGCCTTGGGTGACTACAGTAGCAGTGCATGAGATTCCATGCATGAAACGCTGGGACAATATAAGGAGTTATCATTCCATTTACAAACTTTGTCCATGAAAGAGCAGAAGAGTGACAACATTCCCTTCTAAAAGCTTCCAAATTGAAATCATAGTCGGTTTTGAATATCTAAGACCTTATTTAATTAAGAATGCTGTACAAGAATGCAGTACCTCCAGGATGACCATTTCATACACCACTCCCTCCTCCCATAAAAAAAACCAAACAAACTCTGGTAGACAGAGGTGCTGTAGGTAGACTTGCTTCTATAGATTCATAAAATAACTTCAGTTTGGCAAGGGATCTCTGGAGATCATCTAGTCCAACTACCTGCTCACAACGAGCCAACTTTAAAATTAATGCCACAAGCAACCTAATTATGCAATCAAGTTTTGAGAGATACTCCATCACCACTCCAGGCTACTTGCTCCAGTATTTACCCTCATTTTCCCTACATCCAGTCAAAAACTAGTAACTGCTGCCTCTTATCTTTTCACCATGCACCTCTCAGAAGAATACAGTTCCATCTTCTGTTTAACATCCTTCAGGCCATAGATTCAAGGTCAACACAAGGAACTTGAAATTCTTATATTTATTTGGCTTGCAGCTTACTTTTCCATGAAAGTATGCTATATATCTATATGCTTATCCACATACACAGTCACAGAAAGAGGAAAGAGCCAGAATCCACTTCTACCCACAGCAAAAAAAAAGGAAGCCTGTCATTTGGATAGTTTTGATTTTCAGGAGGAAAGATATCAGGCTCTATTAATTTTTTTAATAACGTGCCCTTTTAAGCAGCAGTTCAGTGATTTCCATCTTCTAGTTAATGAGTTGTTTATTTCCTTAAGACAGAAAATGCTGTCAACAACATGACAGTAAGAAAAGTTTATGGTATCTATAAATTTTTTTCCTTCTTGTTATGATTATTTATGGGACACTAAATGATGGGAACCTCCATTTTATTGCTTGCCCTTTCAGGGTTAACGATGTGGTTAAAACAGAAGACCAAAAGCTATAGTCCCCAAGAGTCACAGAATGTTAGGGGCTGGAAGGGACCTCTGACGATCATTGAGTCCAAACCCCCTGCCAGAGCAGGATAAAACTAGAGCAGATCAAGAAGACATGTTTTTCGATGTACAAAAGAAAAAATTTAGGAAGAGAGAGGATGACACTTAGTAACATAGATAGCATTGGATATCTGAAGAACCCTTTGAATTAGAACTTAATCTGTAGTATTCGAAAGTTGAATAGGAGAGTAGACAACTTTGCCTTTCCTTTACATGGCTTAAAATCAAAAAAGTACACTAAACTACTCTCACTTGTACCACTTGAATACCTATGGCATTGGTCTCTCTTGCCTCTGTAAGACATTGTAAGTTTATAAAGGATGGTTTATTATTACACATTTTCCAAAGCAGAAGCTGCAGAATTCCTGTATTTTGACCCAAAACAACGTTTTCATTGTCAAAATGTGAATTCCAAAATGAAACAGAATTCTAAGTGTGCTTGTTACACTTCAGTCAACATTATATCAATTCATAAACCTATGAATCAATCAACTGTTCTTAAAGTTATCAAATATAAAACCAGGCAAAACAGTGACTTGAATGAAATTGTTCTATATTGTATAATATCATACAAAAAATACTTCTAAGAGAGTTTACCTAATGTACCATAAACAGTAAAAGAATACCCTTTTCTCCAATTGTGAAATATACATTTCATGAAACCACATATTCACCGTATTTCCTGATCTTTTAAGGACCTTTTCCTATCCTGAAAGTTTAGGGAATTGTTTGTCTTTGTTCGGTTGCAGTTTTATTTAATTACAGACCACGGTTTACATAGCTATGTGGCAAGCACCATTTCAGGGTAGTCAAAAACTGATGCAATTGGAACTCTTCACATAATGCATTCTGCTTCACAGTTTACATATTAGTCCTCTCTTAGCAATTCCTAATGTTCTGTTTTTCTTTATGATTACCTATTTGTGCAATGAGATCTCACAAAACTATCTATAGTGACTCCAATATCTCTTTCCTCCTGGTAACAGTCCCTTTATAATCATCCATGATCATCATGGGATACAAATTACTAGCCGGAATTCCCCCTCTAACTCATAATTTCTTCTGTAATATTTTTATTATTGAATTTATCTGGCTCTCTCTTGTCCTGGAAGATGTCTTCATAGACAATTTTATTTTTAACTATCCAAAATAATTATGAATGATCTGAAAATGATTAGCACTTACTTAACTGTCCATTTTCTAATTCATTTGTGAAGATGCTGAACTGCATAGATTCCAGAAAAGATCTTTTCAAATCTCCAGTATCAGCTTTTCTCTCACCTTCGCAATCGTGACCACAAATTTTACTCCTACGCCCATTTTCTTTTATTACAGGCCACTGACCTGTAAATTGTCTTTTTGATGTATTTCACAAGCGAATCTAAGCCTTGGAAAAGAAACTCCAGTCAAGACTTTTCATATCAAAACTCAAAAAATATCAACTGAATCATCCTTACACATTTCCTTACACAATTCTTTTCTAGGAATGTAAAGATTTGTGAAGAACAACTTATTTCCATTAAGTGGATTAAGACTTCAGTATACCCCATTTTTGTACACTTAATTCATGTCTTAGCTATTTGTACTGGCTTTGTAAGGATGGAGTTAATTTTCTTCATAGTAGCTGATATGGTGCTGTATTTTGGATTTGTAACCAAAACAGTGTTGATGACATAGGGATGTTTTAGCTATCACTAAGCAGCACTTGCACAGCATCAATGTTTTCTCTGTTTCTCATGCTGCCTCACCAGCTAGTAGGCTGGAGGGGGGCAACAGGTTTGGAGAGCCCACAACTAGGACAACTGACCTGAATTGACCAGAGGAATATCCCAAGCCATATGACATCATGGTTAGAACAAAAGCTGGGGGAAACAAGGAAATGGGAGGAAAAAAAAATGGCAGCACTCTGTAAAAGATGCCCTCTTCCTTGTAATAGTCACCTTCACTCTAGTCGTAAATCACAACAGCTTTTGGTTTTAGTGGTGTTGGGATATTCTTGGTCCTCTTAAATTTCTTCTTCTTGACTCTTCTTACACAGGAGGGCTGTTCCATGATTCCTGCAATTGTTTTAGTCTTTCAGCTGCTCTTTTCAACATATTTTTTTGTTTTGCCATAGAAACATCTCGCTTCTGTGAGACTGCTCTTATGGAATGCAACAAGATCACTCCTATGGAATAGCTATGGAAAGAATCATAATTTGAATTTTCCTTTGCCAGAAATAGGTTTTCCTTTAGTAGGTTTCCTACCGACCTACCTCAAAGAAAAATCACTTGTAAAAGTGAAACCTTATTTTTCACGCTGCATCTCATTATTTACACCTCCAACCAGTATTACTGACTTAGTATATCTCATTAACAGCAACCATCCTGGACAGGTCAGGAGAACAGTACTAGGATAATCTTTTACTTTTCAGGGGGGTTCCCTCTCTAAATAAATAAATAAATCACAATTTTCATGTTTTTACAGGGCTGTACTTAATTTTTTAAGAGCCTAATGCTCACCCTGTGAACAAGTGGGCGCACAATCCCTGCATCCACTTAATACTCCTTCAGTGAGTTATTTGCTTAGAAACAAAAGCAAAAGATTGTTCCAATATCTCCATAAGACAGAATACTAATGGAATATTTCTTGGTCACTTTTTTTCCCCCTCTTTTGCATATCCTACCCTTTATTAAAACTTTACTAAAGGAAATAAAAAGTGGAAATGAACCTACAGATTCAGCAGAATAGAAGATTCTGAGCTTGTCAGAACTCAGGAAAGAAAAAAAGCCAGTCTCATGTAAAGCCACACTAATTAAAAAAATCCCCAATTAAGTGTACTTTGCCTTCATTTTAACAAAAAAAAAAATATTTAAAAAGTCCCCAATTAAGTGTACGTTATCTTCATTTTAACAAAACCCTTAGCAACCAAACATTGTAGGACTTGGTTGCTATAACAAAGATTATTATAATTAATATGGTTGGAAGCAAAATAAAAACTGCTGTGCACTGGAGAAGGTATCGTAACAGACCACAATGATAAAAGGTCACTAGATACTGTAGCTAATAATAATTAACTTCTCTGCAAGCTCCCAAGAGAAGCTGGATTTCATTTGGTTGCATTCTCTAACATTGCTTGAATCACAAGCAAGCTTAAACCAAACTCTGGATTTGACATCTCATCTACCACAAGCAAGACAAAACAGCTGCCTACTGCAAAACTCTGGGTTTCAATTCTTCAGGTATTCTTCAAAGAATGGGAATGCAATTTCCTCATATCTAACAAATTGGTTTCATCAGTGGGAGTTGTCTCTCTTTACACACTAATACAAAAAGCATACTTAAAGCTGTCTTTTGAAAACTTACAGGAGCAGCTGTTAATTACAGCTTATTCCATATCAACTTTCTCATCTTTACTAGCTAGTAAGCACTACTTCGAAAGGCTTTTAAAGGTCTTTAAAAATAATTTAAATAACTAAATAGGTTTTTTTTTAAATAAAAATCTTTAAATAATAGTGGTTACTATTACAGTAGTTACTAGAAGGAAATGATAATTCAAGTGACAAAGTAGAAAGTGAAAACTGTGCTTAGAAACATAAAGCAAAAATTATTTTTCCAGACCAATGCACACAGTTTGGTATCAATCTGACCCATCAGATTTAAATGACTTTCTTCTAAAGTAACCAAACTGTACTGTGAAGCCCATTTAAACAGTAAACAAGGTTTTGAAAGTGAGCACTCTTAAGATAAAAAGTGACTAACACTGATAGATTAAAGGTTTCTGTGTGACACAGCGCACTTAACAAGTGTCATTTTTTAAATAAGTAATCTCAAATTGTTCCCTTTTTAATACCCATGAAATCACATTTAGTCTTCTTTCAGGACCCCAGGAACAGATCTCCATTTGTACGAAAAACACTGTAAAGAACTACTAAAAATATAGATGCTATTCACAGGGTTATTTTCAGATACTTCATATACTTGGTGTCTTTATTGCAACAATTTGTACTTTCCAGCTTTTGATCATGTTAAGAAACACTCAGGATTCAGAGAGAGGTAGAAGTATGTGTTTTAAATAGGCTAATAAATTATAACACAAACTTCAAAAACAAAATTGAAATAAAACCCTAAACTAATTTCCTGAAATTTGAATAGCTTTGACAACATTTTAACAAGCAATTGACACTATTAGCACTTTCTCATCAGCAAGGACAGGTTTCCCTTGTACTCTCACTGTTCCTACCTACACAGTTGTACTTTCTGCCAGCATCAAAGCTCATTAGACCCTTCCAAAGAAACTCTATTCTACTGACTTTTATTGCAGGGTTAGGTTACTCTGCCAGGCTAATGAGTTAAATAAGCTAGTTGGTCCAACGAAGTCTCAAAGCATACAGTGTGAGCAGTGGCCTTGCACAGCTACAAACTGAGCAGACACAGTCATGGGGCTCCAGGGCTGGCAAAAGTGCCTTCTCCTTTTCTCCAGCCCTGCTTTTCATCAATGAACATGCAATACAGGTCTACATATGAAGGAAACAACTGGGTTAAATAAATTAGAAGTGTAACAAGTTGACCTTTTCAGATCAATAAAAAAAATAAAAAAAATAAAAAATTAAAAAAAGAAAGAAATCACAGGTGAAGTAGCTTTGTACTTTTCTGTGGCCAGGTAGTATTTGCCCTAGTAAACACTGGAAAGCTGTTCAGGGCCAAGGAGACTCTGGATGATCCACACTAGGGATGGCAGTGAGGGGAACGTGTTCATAAACTCATGTGAAACTGCAGGCAGGCTTGACTGCCTCATTTTACAACCATGCCCCAAGGGTGTTCCTACTGAAGAAGTGAAGGTGTTTTATTGTCTCCAGTTCAAACTGCAGTTCCTGGAACTTCCAAATGTCAGTCTTCTGACAGTTTTAATCTGCCTGCACTGCTCTCCTGTAGATCCTACCCAAAAGGTTTCCTGCTCTTTAGATGAGGAAAATGGGTGAATGAAGTCTTCCAACAGAAAAAATAGTTACTTCTTTGAAGATGTGCTGTAATTCAGTCAAGAAGCTAAGGAGAGAAATCACTGAATGTTTCCTACCACTTTTATCCAGTATCATGTACCAAATTCGCTGTTAACTGTAACTTCAAATGGAAAAAGGAGTTATCATGGGAAGAGAATAATATGGTAATATAAAACTGAAACACAACAGAAAAAAGCAAATGAATCCCGAGTGAAACAGAAAAATAAAACCTATATGGAAGCCACAGGGTTCCCAAACGTCATCACTAACCCTATACAATTTGCTTAAGAGTACCTGCAACATATGCTAACTTAATGAGAAGGCAATAAATATCAGAAATATTTGCCCTTTCACGTTATTGCCACCCTCAATCATTCCCAAATGTTTCTTATTTTAAATGAAGCACTTAAACTTCCAAATAACCAATGGCCTTAGACATACTTAAAAAACAAACATGTTTCTCTAATTCTTTGCTGAGACAGATTTAAAAAAAAAAAGACCACAAGCAAGCTTCCAAAATTGTAGAGGATGTAATTCAATAGATGCAAGGTGCAGAAAGATGACCCTCTGAGCAGAGTAACTAAGGAGGAGGTGTATTGCTCAATATCCTTCAAGGAAGGAAGGCTTTTCCTCATCTTCTTAAATAATAATTAAGGGTTCAAGATTCTGTAACTCTCTCAAAATTGCTTTAAAAAAATACACTGTTCTGCACAATAAGTTAAGCACTTGAAGATCTTTAGAACATCAGCAGAACTAAGTACTTTCCTATTCAAATGGAAAGAAAAAAATCACTTCAAATCCTGATTTGACATTCTGTCTTGCAAATATCTATGTTCTGCTCTAAATAGATGACAACGAGTTGCTATGATGTTTTTCTCGGAACTGTTATTTAACATTTTCCCACTCTGCAAAGGCATGAGAACATTAAAACTCTTTTGTTGGAAGCAGAATGTTTGAAAGCTCATTGGCAGAGCAGTTACATCCACTTCTCAAGAACACACGATAATTCTCTCTCTGGTTTCCCCAAATAGAGGAGGAGGGAAGAATGCAGAAAGAAGGAGCAGCACACACAATATGTTTTTACTTCCATCTGCCATCTGTTAACAGCTTCAGCTACTTGGATAAATATGTATCTATACTCATCAGGAGAGATTACAGTCTTGTCTACATGCAGTTACTTGGTACAGCTGTTTATGAACAAGTCCAGGGTAAGGGCATTCTTATAGAACCAGTAGTGAAGAGTGCACAGATACAGGATATTTTGAAATGACGGTACCCAAATAAAAATGTATTCAATAGCAGGTACTTTTAAATAACTAAATATAAATGAATCCACATGATTCATCACAACAGGGTCTACTTATGTGCTCAACACTATCTACACAATGCAGAATCTGACAGCTTGGCCTTGTCCTTCAGAGATCGGAGGGAGAAGAGATCACATGTCTAACAAGTGCAGCTATGGGGATAGATGCAGAACCTTTTTACTTGTGTGTTTCATACTAATTTAGGAAGTTGAATTAAACCACATCTCTATCAAAAGGTTCTTTTATCTTGAGAAAAAGTGATTTTCACTTTAGTTCAGCTGCCTCTTTGGCAGACAAACTGTAAAACCTTCACAGCTTCAATGAGCTCAGTTTTGCACCACTGTCATCTGGGATCCTTCCTGCCTCTTGAATAAGTGAAAATAAGCTGAACTAAGATGACATGATAGTACACTACCTATAACTATACACTGTGAGTAATGATCTTTTATTTCTGGTGGAAGTGATTTTAAGATGAAATATGGCAATTGCAGCCTTGCGAGATTTTTTCCATTTTCTCCCAGAACTGCCGTTCGGCAAGAAGAACAACAAAACCCACAGTGCACAGGGCACTGCTGAGGCAGACTCATCCCAAGTAGAACCAAGGCAATACACACACAGTCAGCTACTCCTGAAAGCAGCCCAGAAACGTCCTATCTGGACTGGAAAGGTAACTATTTTTAACATGTGCATATTCAAAAGGCATGCAAGAATACCAGGCTACATAGTGGTTTAAAACATACACCTGCTAAGTATGAATTAATTTTGTCTCAGATGCTCATAATTGGGGAAATTACAGTATTAGATTAATAACAAATTAACAAATTAGAAATAACCACTGAAGACCAAAAAAAGTTAAGCCTCAGCACTACTAATTTTCTAACTGACATTACATGTGACAGTATCAGCTTTGTTCCACAGACTTTAGTTCCATACAGCAGCTGGATATATAAAACATACTCACTGCGTTATTTTCAAGTAAAATATCTCATGAATTCTCATTGTTTACAGTATGAAAATGCATGCTAAGTTAATATTGTGTCTACCAAAAAACCTTCAGCAGGTAGGTTGCCTTGTTATTATGAATAATCTCTTTATTCTCCAGTTGTACATTGGTGGATAAGGAAAGAGCAACTGGTGTCATCTACTTGGACTTGTGCAAAGCATTAGACACTGTCCTGTGCAATATCCTGGTCTCTACATCAGAAGGACGCAGATTCAAGGGACAGACCACTCAGTGGACCCAAGTGCAAGGTTCTGCACCTGGGGTGGGGCAATTCTAAGCACAAATACAGGCTGGGTGATGAGTGGATTGAGAGCAGCCCTGCAGAGAAGGACTTGGGGGTGCTGGTTGGTGAAGTGCTTAACACGAGCCATCAATGTGCACAGGCAACTCAAAAAGCCAACAGTATCCTGGGCTGCATCAAAAGGTGCGTGGCCAGCAGGTCAAGGAAGGTGATCCTACCCCTCTACTCTTCTCTGGTGAGACCCCACCTGGAGTACTGCGTCCAGCTCTGGAGACTCCAACACAAAAAGGACATGGATCTACTGGAGAGGGTCCAGAGGAGGGCCACAAAGATGGTCAGAGGGCTGCAGCACCTCTCCTAAAAGGATGAGCTGAGGAATTTGGGTCTGTTCAGCCTGGAGAAGAGAAGGCACCAGCGAGACCTTATAGCAGCCTTCCAGTAACTGAAGGCAGCCTACAGGAAAGCTGGAGAGGGACTTTTTATATGGACACGTGGTGACCGGACAAGGGGCAATGGTTTAAACTAAAGCAGGGTAGATTTAGATTAGACATTAGGAGGAAGTTTTTTACTATGAAGGTGACAAGACACTAGAATGGCTTGTCCAGAGAAGTTGTGAACACCTCAGCCCTGGAAGTGTTTAAGACCAGACTGGATGAGGTTCTGAGCAACCTGGTCTAGGGAGAGGTGTCCAGCCCATGGCAGGTGGGTTAGAACGAGATGATCTTTAAAGTCCCTTCCTACTCAAGCCATTCTATGATTCTCTGATAGTGGTCACTGTATCTGCATTTGAGTCCTTTGATGGACAAAGGTGCGTGCAGCATGAACAGTGTCTCTGTCTCCACTTTGATGGCAGGCAAACTGGAACTGCTGCCAGCATTACAAATTTGAACACAAGAGGTTGAATGTGGTTAGCATAGAGGACTTTAGGGATTTCTTGAACTTGCAGTTCCACCATATGACTGTAGTTGTCTGTCAACAGTCACACTGTACTGCATTCTAGCTGTGTTTTCTTGATGCGTTCTTTGAAGTTGTCAGGTTTTACTTAACTGGGAAGGTTCTGGTAGATCCCTTTTAAGACACACCACACAAATCATCTTTAATTTTATAGCACACTGCTCACTCAACAGACCTCATCCTCTTTTTTGCGTTACCTAGAGCTGCTGCACTGACTCACGTGGATACTGAATCTGTGTTATCAAATATTCTTAATGGGATGATTTCAGTGATGGATACCTGCCTGCAAGACATGACAAAGATCAATGGTGCACAAAGTATGTGAATCAACTATCAAGGACCATTTCTTAAAAACTGTCTACATTTCACTTCAGGAAATCCATGTCCTGAGATGCTGCAGCTAACCAGAAGAGACAGACCAACTCATGTCCAAACTGCATTGTTACTTGTCTTCAGGATGACTGTTTTCGTTGGTCTGCATCAGCCATAGCACATTGGCTCAATATCAATCATTCTTAGAAAAGACAGCTTACAACCGGCACAATACCAACAGCTCATTTTCTGGAAACAAGTCTGAAGGAACAAATTATTCCTCTGGGAAAAATAGCAAAGATTCATTTGTAAAATTAAAATACTGATTGCTGTAATATGAGTGATGAATTCACAAATTAGGCAGATGATGATCAGGAAGACAAGGTAGAAGAAAGTTGTCAGAAGTTCAACTCTTCTGTAATTTGGGAGAAGAGGTGTCTCATGTTGCCCACAAAGCTATCACCAAGAACGGTGAAAGAGAAGAGGTAACGCAGAAACTCACAATTGGCTTGGGAAAGAAAATTTCTCATTTTAATTGGCTTGGGAAAGAAAACCTGAAAGAGAAACTAAACTGTGATCTTTGAAGTTGCTTTTAATTACTGCTACCTACCACTGCAATGAGAGTAAGTAAATAGGAAATACTACTCCCACTGCTATGTGGGAACTTCCATTCAATGGCAGCCACTTGATACATCTTCCTAATACTAAGAAAATAAAAGCTTAAGTACATTAGCTAACAAATAAGTGAAAACATATTAAAGCCCAGTAATAACCACATCTGGATTTACTAATAAACCCCACAGCTTTCTTTTACATAAGACTGTGTAAAAATTCTCCCTGTAGAATGTCAGAAGAATATCAATCCCTTCCTGAAAATTTTTATAGCAGCATAGTATCTAAAGACTCTTTCTTCATGATTTGCTTGAAAATATTGTACACAAAAAATTTTACAAAACCTTCTTTCCTGAATATTTAGTATATTTCAGCAGGCAATCTGTATCAGTTTTGCAACTGAATTTTATTCCTATTTTCTATGCAGCCAACTTCATTCTCTAACTATATTAGAGCAGAGACAAAACAGCTTCTACAGCTCTAAATTGTAAACTTTAATTATATCTTAAATATCACTGTGGAACTAAAGGAGGAAACACCTGTAAAAATCTCAATATTAAATAACATAGGTAAAAATTACTTATCAACTTAAATCACAATATTTATATGAAGCTAAAGAATTTAGAAAAGCAATTAAGGTCTGCCACAAGGCTCCTCTGTACACCACAAAAATTTACTAGATTCAAAATTCCAGTAATTGAACTAATAAAAGTGAAGCAATCAAATGAAGCTACATTTTAATGTAAACACAAACTGTGTCACTTTCTTTAATATACTAATGTAATTTGAAAGTATATGATTGATACCAATGGAAAATCAGAAGTCCAGCTTCTATGCTTGATAAGTTTTCTTAGGCCATGTTTCAGATGTTCAGCTTTAGCTTCATCTAGCACTTAAGAAGAAGCGATAGGGAAAAAAAAAAATCATTTCAGATTAGGGCTTTTACACAGACAAGTTCCATGTGCAGGTGCACACCTCACTTATGTGACCTTTGGAGGCACCGAAGTATCTGGCTATATTCCCACTGGAATAGATGGACTGTACCAAACAATACTCAAATTATTTAACTTCCCAATTTGTATGGTTTGAAATTGGCCTCTTTTGACATTTTAATGAAATCTGTATTTGGTTTTTGCTATGATTAAAAAAAAAACAAAAAACCACAAACAAACAAAAACCCCACACACACCACAAATCCAATATTAATCACAAATTAATTTTGACAAATTAACAAACTAAGCCCATTTGCTACACTTATAGGAAGCAAACTCTACACTTATTTTGACTTACATATTCTGAAAGCAAATATCTAATCATTAACAATTTAGTGGCCATTAAATAATGCCTCCAGAAAGATTTGTTGCCTATTACTGACGTCCCAGCCCCTGGAAGTTACAGTTGAAGTAACAACTTTCCATCATCCTCCTCGCCTTCTGGTGCTGACTGCTCCAGCAGCTTGTGCTCTGCTGATGCTAGCATTTGGAGCCTTCCCTGTGATTTATCCCTTCCGTGTCCATCTGCAGATTTCTGAGAAAAAGACCTTAGAGCATTTTGCATTTTTTATGTTCAGAAAATCCCCTTCCCGAACATAAAGAGCTAGAGACCTGTCTGAAGTCAACTCAAGTTTCCAAACAGCCATGGCACAAGCTTTCCTCCCAACCACCCCTGAGAAAAAAACTTCCCAGGTCTCAGGTGGAAATACAGCCTTCAGTTTCCCCACAAATCAACAAGGCTAGCTTGCCAAGTGCAGTGTCAAGTTAGAAGTGTCAGGTAGTTCTGCTGCAGCCCTGGTTAAGCAAGTACAGGTCACAGCATCAAAGGCAGCAGCACTGTGATGACCTATGGGCTACAAAGTGCTGGAACCTCCTGGTCCCCAAACCACTCCCTCACTTCCCCCTTCCTAACGCTGGCCAGGTAACCCTGACCACTTTCCCACACCCGCAGAGGGAAACATCACACTCTTCAGACACCCTAGGCAGCAACTCACCAGCTTCACATGCAAGGACTTTGTATTTGCTGTGTGGTTTGGTTAGGCTTTGTTTTAGGGGGCTTGCAATTTTTGTTGTTGTTGTTTAAAATTATTATTAATTTGGGATTTTTATTTTTATTTTTTTCACTGCCATAGCAAGACCCTGCCCAGGGAGGAAGCCAAAGAGCACTATAGGGGAAGAGGCAGCATTTGCAAAATGATGACACAATTAAATTATTTCTCATGTGCTGTGCTTTGCCCCTATCCTGTTCCAGCACAAAGTATTTTTTCCTCAACTTATCAGAAAATATTTTTGTGAAAGCATAAGGATTTCGGAATGTGTTAGCCAACTCTTGCCTGTTAGGTGAAGCTACCAAGGTGGTTTCCACAGAGTTTGCATTGGAAGTGTTCTGTAGCAGGGAAACTGCTCTGCAATCTCAGCCATACTCAGCACTTACAGAACCACTTTTTACACAACAGTAGACTTACTGTAGCAAAATCCCTATAGAATTCAAAAAGAACAAGCTAGTTTTCCCAAATTAATTAACAATCTAATTAAACTGGAGAAGAAAATCGCTTACCTTCATGGTTACTAAGAATATCTGGATTACCTGGATTACACTGACATTTTCAGATTCACAGGAAAAAAAAGAAACTAAGACTATTGCCTTTATTACTGATTCTACTCCTTTTTGAGAACGATCAAGACACACATATACTCAGAATAAAATGCTCTCTAGAAGTAGAAACATGAAGATATCTGTATTTCTGCAGACTCCCCAATACCAATCTGATCACAGACAAGAAGGTCCTGAAGCATGTGGATTTTTCAGTACTATGTTACCACACGTAATACACTTGACAAGAGGAAAAGGGAAAAAAAAAAAAAAAATTAATTTCTACAAAATGAAAGCTCTACTGTTACAATTTTGAAAAATAATAATAAAAAAAACCCTAATTTTTTTAAATCCCCTAATTTGGGGGGTAGTTCTACCAAATACATCAAACCTAACTGATACTTCCACAAAGCTGCAGCCAAAGAAACCATGTGTGTCTAGTTTAACTGTTTTGTTGTGACAAAATACCCACTTAACACATTTTTGTTTCAACATGCCATGCAATATTTATCTAACATATGTAAACAAATAATATATTAAAATGCATGTCATGTTCTATTTCACTAGGATTTCTCAATCAAGACAAACATAAAACTGAAACTACTCACATAGCTTTCTGAAAAATATCGGTTATACTTCATGTTTTATTTTGGACATATTAGTAATAAATCAAAACTTGAGCAATGTAATTCAGAGTGAAATCAATGCTACCGAGAGAAGAATATCTCATGTTCCAGCTCCTTATGGAAAATGAGACAGCTGCTGTTAAACTGTGCTCCCTTTCATTGTTCAAATATTTACAGTGTTAAGATCTCATAATTACGTCCAGGACCAAAAATTATGCTTTATGGCTCATTTTTATCCTTATAAAAAACAGAAGAAAGATAAACCAACCTAGGCACATGCAAACACATGCTGATATATACACAAGCCCCACCACATGTACACCATCATCACATTTTGTGCCTTTTTTGGTTAAAATAGAAACATGCCAGTGAAGCAAATTCCGGCATTGTTCCATGATTTCTATGTTCAGTTGCATTAAAATATAACACATCTCCAGTCAAGATCTAAGACAAAAAATACCCTTTTGTAACCTGCAAATTTGATAGCAATGGACTTCACGCTGCTTGATATTTTAACCTGTATCAAAACAACACATCACCACACTGGTAACATCACAATGTTCAGTATATTATAAAATAGGCTAATAATTCCAAACACATAGGAGAGAAATTTGTTCAATATGGTAGATTCACTATTCTCTCATTAAGAGCAGTAGAAAACCAAACAATAGATTGTTACCCTACTTTTAATATTTACATTAAAAAACACTGGAATGATGTTAACAGGAACTCATCATCCCTTTGGCTTACCATTATGAAAAAAGGGAAGTGTGCTTGTTTTATCAGTGGCATTATTATTACTTATTACTTTTAATTATTGTTTTGTTTATTTTTAAGAACCATGATGTCCTCTAGGTTTGTGTGCTCTTCATAAGTATAAGCATACTGTAAAGGGCAGAACATATTCACTCTGCCAAAGGAGAAGACCAAATACTACCCTGGAAACCTACGATTACACAGTAGGGAAGGGATGTGTGCCAGTGCAGATGGAAGACCAAGACCATCCTCTCCTAGACCCTTTCCAAGGGTAGCAGCTGGGAAGCCTGGAAAAGGGACAAAACCATTGTTACAGCTCTCATGGCTGCAGCAGGAGAGGGAAGCAAGGACCACAATTCTGAGACTAAGGGAGGACATCACTGCTCCTTTGCTTCCTCTCCAGACAGAGCAGAATTAGAAAAATTTCAAAGTTCAATATGGAAATTCAAGTGCACCACTAGCTCAATGTTTTTTTTTTTTTTTTTTTTTATTACAAAAGCCTCTGAAAGAGTGAGTCAATCAGCAATGGTGACACACAAGGGTGCACTTATATTTGATACAAAAATTAACACAACTCAAAAGAAAACAGAGGAGGGAGAAAGACAGACTTACACAATCTGCAATTGTTTGTGAAATTTGTGAATGCTAGAAAGTTCACAGCCATCACCTATGCATGGTAAAGAAGATGGGGGTGAGAACCAGGGGTCCACTCACAGGTGAGAGGGTAAGCATGCGAGCATTTTTGTCTGCCTTTAAATTTGTTAACTTTAAGGCAGGAATCAAGGAAGATAATCTTTCTTTCCTCAGATTTTTTTTTTTTTTTCATTCTTCTTGTGAATTTAGTGGACTTAGTTTTTGTGAGGGGTTGTTCTGTGATTGGCTTTTTCCTCCACATTTTCAGATGAAATCCAATTAAGTTGTCAGCCACAAGTTGACATCAGGTCCAACCAAGTCAACTAATTATTAAACCTAACAAAGTTGCACAACAAGAACATAATACATGCCCAAAGAGCAACAATTAGTTCCTACAGATGCACTGAAGTATTTTGCTGCTGAAGTTTGGCAGGTAAAAGATACGATATTCTCACTTATTCCTTCTATTCCTCTTCTATTGTTTCTTTTCGTGTTTTATCTTACAGCTCAAGGCCATGACCACTTGAGTGCCACCACAAAAACCCTAATATTTGATTCCGCTTCAAGAACTTCAAAAGTACATTGGGAAGACTGGCATTGCAGGATTTATTTTTTTAAAAAAGCTTATCATAATTCAAATCGAACTAATATGCTTTCCTTGCTTGTAAATTATTTCATTCCATAAATAGCAGCAAACTTCTACCACCCTTAGGTGACAGATGTATGTCTCCTACATTCGAAGAACTAAAAACGTACAGCGCAGAAACTACAGTCACCACATGCAGTACAATAATTAAAAAAGAAAGATTATTTGATATGTTTAAAGAAAATAACAGAAGAAAAAACAACCTATCTTCTTCGAACAGATAACACCTACTGAAGAATGCACAACCTATGAGAGAGAAATGCATTACCTGACAAGGAGAGCAAAGACTACATTTTGCTGTCATTGTCAATTTTGTTACCCAAGTCAAAAAGCTGTTCACTCAAGACTGGGGAGTCTGAACAAAAAACCCCATGATGTTATAAAATTTCTAAAGGCACTAAACAGGCACACACCATGATCCCTGGTAAAGACAACAATCATCATGCTGCAGCAGGACAGCAAAGTGACACTGCCACAACCCCAAGAATTACTTGGCTCTGCATCAGCAGAGATGCCCACATGATCTGCCCCCTCCACCAGTGTGGAAAACATTTCTTTGCTCTGCTTTGCAGTTGTCAAGCACTAATGCAGTGTCCCCTCCTCAGAACAGTGGATGAGTTGCAGGTTCAGTTTCCCTTTGCTGTTGCTTGTTTGAGACACAGGTAGACATGGTAATCCTGCAGCATCCATCAGTGAAACCTTATCAAGCAACCTACCAGCTACAGAAACTATTCCTGCAAATGACTGGTATGTGAAAAGGTCTCCTGGACCACGTGCAAAAGACTCCTGAAGACCCTCAGGCCACAAAAATATGGAGAGGGAAAAAAAAAAAAAAAAAAAAAAGACAAAAGAAAGGGAAAAAAAAACCCCAAAACAACCCTACAACAAACAAACAAATTGAAAAAACAACCCCACAAACAAAAAAACACCTAAAACCAATCCCACAACCCATCCACACCACCAAAAACTAAACAGCAAGGGGGGTGGGGGGAGAGAAAACAGGAAAAAAAAAAAAAAAGAGAAAACAGGAAAAAAAAAAAGAAAGAGAAAAGATAAAGAAAAGAAATAAAAATTCCCACCTGGCTAACAGGACTGTACAGAGTTGTTTCTAGGAAGCCAAGACACTTTGCTGAAATAGTCCACTCCAAGTTTTATACCAGTTCTTTAAACCCACTGGGAGCTGCACATAAAGACATTTGAAGAAAACAATGAAGGAGCTCCACAACTGACTGAGAATAAGAGAGAGCTCTCAAAGAAGAAAATAATACATCTGCAAAGACTACGATTCAACAGCTTCCAGCTCTGAGACTCAAGCGCTATCTGCCTGACTGTGCCATCACCCTGCATCCCACAGGGCAATTACTAGTTTGCAAACTTCCCACCACTACTTTAGAGACAGAAAAGCATTCTACTTCAGGTGGTGTTTCAGAATATCCAGAATAGGGGTATAATTTACTTCACTCTGGCAGGAGGGGGCAAGGAAGGCGGGGGTGTCTTTAAAGTGCTCTGTAATATCTCTTGAGCAAAAGGGGAAATATTCAACAATATTGGTTTGCTTGTTTGCTTATTTGTTAAAATACACAGACCTTTCATAATTGATCAGAATGTGATCTTAGTGCAAAGTAATCGATACACTTCTTATCCATCCTTGAATTTGTAATATTTTTTTCCTTCAGAGCAGCCATCTCAGTTGGTTTTTCAATGTCACCTCAAACAAAGAGTAAACTAAAGAAAAGTAGTACACACAGGGTAGAGAGAATTATAAAGATACAAGGCATTTTCTTCCCTATGAGGAGTTCATATCAGTCAACATGGGATTCCTTCTACATACTGCTCTGGATGAAGAAAACCTTGAAAACCTTTAGAGTTTACTCCACGCCTCAGGCTTGTTCACCATTTAGCATCAGAAAAAGAGAGAATATTAAAAAAAAATTTAAAAAAAATAAATCAAACCACCAACAGGTGTTCACAGACTCCAAAATAAAAATATTTTTTTCTAGACCATTTCATCTTGCCCTAAATTATAAAAGGCAGGAAAGGACAAAAAGCAAGTTCGTAGCTGCATAATTCTCAGATGGGGAGGGGGATGGGGTAGGGGGACGGGATGGCGTCAAAGAAAATTCAGACATCTAGCAGCATACAAAGCTTCACAGTGAAAATTACCTAACAATGCATGTTATCAGTGATGAATTGATGAGTTCAGATTTTTACTTCCATGACCCTTTAAGGCCCACACAATTGGAGGCTGATTGGTTTCCAATTTTTGAATTGCAGAAATTTTAGTGCACATTTTGATAATGATTCAATACTAAACTACTATACTTTATTTACTTTTACTTAGGGGTAGTCAGGGAACCCCAAGCACTCATTACTTAATCTTTTCAGAATCTGTATAATGAAATAAATTATTATGAATTTCTGCTTTCCTTTAACCATCTATTTCAATCATAAGTCCCTGATTTTCACCATAACCCTCTTTCATTCATTTCACTTTCCATGTATTTTAAGAACAGTCAAGAGAAAGAATATATCACTGCCAGCTGCCTGATAGCATGATATTCACAATTTTTCTTAGAAAGGGATGGAATCTTGCAGAAGCTGATAAAAATATGACAAAAATCTGAGTTTCTTACATAACAAGTAATTATTCTTTCCAACTATAGACAGAGATCCTAAAAAAGAAAAAAACTTGACAAAAGGAACCATCCAGAACTTCTTTATTTACACACCATGATTTAAGTCAATCTTGTATATCTGAAAAACAGAATCAGGCACTCTGATGTGGCTGATTAGCAATAGTTTGTTTTCCACTTCGCTGCCTGACAGTGCCTGCTGTATGACAGCGAGGGGAATGCTACAGGCTTTTCACAATCTGGGTAATCAAGATTAACATAAAATTTGCATACCACCTTGCTGATCAGTGGAATGTTTCCTGGAAGAGCGCTGAGGTTAAAGTCACATATATTTCATCAGAAATTAAACACTGGCTAAAAATATTACATATTTATCTCAAACTAACTCTTCATGAGTTTATAACCAGTTTTCTACCTGAGACTTTTAACAACACATATTACACATTAAACTCCAAATCTTTCATTTACTTTGGATATGCCACACATCCACTACATTTCATCACCTTGCCCTGAAAATACCTATTATCTTGCAGGGAATAGTGAAAAAAGTCAAAATGTTCATCAGCTTCATTGACACTACATTATTCAACAGAAGAAGAACTGAACATCTAGTATGTATAGCCACTCAGTTCTTCATGTATGATATTCGTACTCTAGTTTTAAATTCAGATCATGAATTTAAGAAAGGAAATCCAGAACATGGTAGAACAAAAGAAAGCCACTCACAGACTGTAATGTAATAGAAAGCAACACAGTGGAAAACACACCGCTGAAAAATTTAAACAAAGCAAAAGTCAAAAAAAAGTTACATTAGTTTCAAATTTTATTCATCCAGTATGCCTTTGATATTACTTGAATTCATTTTCTATATTCCAACACATTTTAAATAAAACCTTTTGAAACCACCTGTCCTGTGGAATGTTTTCTTTTTAAAGAGCTTCTCTGCATTTTCTTGATGCTACGTAGAGTTTCAAGGTTAGATAGTACACGCAATCAAGGTCTTATTAATAGGAAGTAGGAGTTTGGGAGGGTGGGTTTCTTAAGTTTGCCTATATATCAGTTCTACACCATTCACACAACCTGTATGCACTTCTGCACTTCCACCAGCATTTCACTTCCTGATGTCTTCTTCTAGCTGTATCAAGTGACTAAATCAAATCTAAACCCCCTTCTTTCCCAAACTTTTCTGCATGCAGCCTGTTGATAGCCTCACGTTGGCAAGTTTAGAATAGTGACCTGTTATCCAAAAAGGCATCAAATTCTTGTATTTCACAAGAATTCTGTTTCCTACTTAATCTGGCATATGGCCCAGCCATACACACTATTGGCAAATCTTCAGCGTACCATTCCTGTTATACTTCTGTAACTTTCAAGACCTTTTAAGATCATAAAGGAAAATAATTTTCCAAGATCTTTGAGCAATGTAAACTTTAATAAATCCTGCAAATCATCACTACTAAAATAAAGGTTCATTATCCAAACCAGGGTTCACAGTTCAGCAAGAAAATTATTCAGCTTTCTAGAGTTTTCCTGCACTTTTAAAAATGGTTGTGCATCATTAGTGTTCCTGAACAGATAAAAGAACTGCTTGGTGCAGTTCAGTATTTTCACTTTGTTAGCTATACTTCCAAGTATAGCCATCGCTCCTATCAAGCCAGTAATCCAGCCAGCTTCTGTTAAACTGCAGAGCATAAAGTAACAAATAATTCAGCTTTGAGGTTTATAGCTCCAAGTCAAGAGTCTCTTTATCAATTTCTGATCAAAGGTTAAAAAAAAAAAAAAAACCCAGAGAGATAGAATATAAAACCAAGACCAGAAAGACCATGGTTCACATTGCAAAGCAGACCTCATGTGGGATATAGAGAGAATGTGATCCTCTGGGAGCAAAAGGAGTTGGTGGTGGACAACACATGACACAAAAAGCAGTAAAGAAGGGACTTTTTGGAACTGGTGTTTGAAAACAAACATCCAAACCAAAAACCTGGATTCAAAATGGATGAGATAAGTAGCAAGGGAAGTGAAAAACGATTGTGACAGAAGCAGAAAGGAAGGGACAGCCCTCTGTAATTGGATTATTCCTACTGAGCAAAGCAGGAGAGAACTTCGGGAAATGAACAGAACTAGACAAAACAACACATTCAGACAGAAATAAACATCTCAACTAAAATAAATTAATGAGTTATATTAGTAACCAACGCAGACAACAAAGAGACAAAGTTTGAACAACAAAAATCCCAAAATATTTCTTCCTTTGAAGCAAACTTGAGGCAGGTCAAAGGTGGCATATTTCCAACAGAGTGATAAAAAAAGATTCCAGAACTAACAAGGATCAAAATCAAATCATATCCTCAATCCCAAGGGATCCTCTAATCAAATCCTTTTCCTAGACAGTTCATCCACATGTTAAACAAGCAGAACAGAAGATGCAGATGCTTTGCTAGCTTGTGAGAGAAGACAGATCATATCATCACACAACTGCCAAGACTCCCCAAGTGCAAAATATGAGAACTGAAGAATTACAGGCCCCCTGCTTGGAGAAACTTATAAGAATGGTCCTCACATGGAGATAACATTAGAATTTCACATCATATACACTGTAGACACTAGAACTTAAATCATTGCAAAAAAAAAAAAAAAGTCCCCATAGACTAACAGGAATATCAAACTGCACTATTTTGGTTCTTAAGCTCAACATTCTTATACCACAAATAGGTCAAGGCTGGAAACGTATTCTGGGAGAGGTATGACCACAAGTTTGTCCTGTTCCTGAACTCTTCTACAAAGCTTCCACTGTTATCTGCCATCAGAGATGGGATACAAAGCTAAACAAAAATTCAGTTTGATCCTGTAAAGCTATTGTAATAAACCATTCTATGCTTTCAGAAAATAAATTTGTTTATTTGTTTTAAAAAAACTCACTCAATAGAATACGGTTCAAGACAGGCAAGTAAATAGATTATTTAACAACAATACTAATAATCCTGTAAGTAAAAAGAAACGTTATGTCCATCCAAAAATTCATAAGCTGCATCTATACCATGTATTAGAGTGACATGCTAAAAATACTCCGCTAGCTTTGAATTGGAAGCAATAAAACTTCAACAGAGCACAGCAATGCTGTTTAGGAGCTAATCAGCCTAGGTGCAGCACTTTATTAGTGCTATTAACATGGCCATCCTGCTAACATCCAAGTCACCATACAAGACTTCCTCAAAATGTAACCTGTGCTATTCAGCGCCTGCTAATCTCTACTCTCTTCCCTCCCTTAAAAGTGAAGGAAAAGGCAATGAAGCTGACCTGATTATCAAAGTGCATGCAAACAGTTGTGCTCCACTGTGATCTTTCACAGTAACCTTGTTTCTAAAGGCAGGGATCCAATTCCCAGTTTAGTGAAGAACCACTTCCACCTCATTATAAAAACCAGTGCATATTTCCCTCAGTGCCAGCTAAACTCATCGACCAACGCATAGACTGAAGTGTCAAAATCAAGACCTAGAAGTAGAGCTCTACAGCAGACAACTCCTCTAAGAACTCTAACTCAAAAATACCAAAAAAAAAAAGTGGGGGGATGACACGGGGACGGACGGACTGATGACGACAGCATGACACAGATGACAACAGGCCATGATGACACACCGTGAAGAGCAATATTGAGTTTATGACCTCAAATGACTACTTAAAAGCACAAAAATACCAACTCTGTGCAAACAAGCGGGTGAGCATGGATAGCATGCAGATTTCCCCTCCTGTTCGTAAAGGCAATTGTGCAAGTTGCGCACAAATCACAGCAGCTTTCATTACCAGTTCTGCAGTCCTACTACAGATTTATTTTTAATTTCAAAATAAACTGTGTTACACATGATCTCAACATTTTACTGAATGACCGAGCAAGGGAAAAGAATGAACTTATTTGCAGTCTATAGAGAGATAATGTGAAGGCTATAATGTAAGTGAAAAATGGCCATGTTGCTAAGATAAGGCCCCAACCACCAATCTCATTGTCAAGCCTGGCCATCTGTCAGCAGAAACCTGATTTACTGCATATAATACTGCTATACTTGATTACTACTGTACTGCTATATAAGGATCCTGGTTTTTTAAGCACACCAAAAGCTACTTTCTAGCAACACAGAAGGGTTAATAAAACATCTCAGAAGTCAAGCTTTATGAAACCAGGTTTCAGAACTTTAAATCAAATTTCTCCCAGTTTCAATGTCACTGATAGATTAAATTGTTTTATAAATAAAAATATTAAAAATAGTGAAAGAAAACCCTAAGAAAAAACAACAGAATGACAGTAAATTGCACTGGTTTCATCAAGTAAGATTGCTTGCACTGAGGCTTGTTTTTTTATGGAGGTGATTCAGATGGCAGTCAATTGCAAAGAACTTTAGAAAATGCTCTTTGAGAAACATTCCTATAATTCAAGAAAACCACTAATACAGAGGCCACTTTGCTTCATTTGATAACTAGTCCAGACATCTGAACTGTTTGCAAGAGCACTAATGACCTGTAGAATCCTCAGACAGGGGCCTGTAAGCAGTACATAGAACAATGACAACACCTCATGGTGTAACAACTCAAATAATCCAACTCTTCCCCCTCCTACACGCCAGGACGAAAATGCCTGTATATGAGATTCATCCTTCACATCAAATACCCACTGAGCAAAACAGCTGCAGGTACTTTCTCAGGTTAATCAAACAAATCAAATAACAGCATCTAGTAATAACAAGACAATTTTTCTCTCTAAACAACAGCCCTACACTGCAGGTGGTTTTGTCCCATAGCAAGCAAACAGGAGAAAAACATGTCCTGAGCAGCTGCTCATTAGGTGAGTACCATTCTGCCTGCACAACAAATGAAGCAAATGTCACGTGGAAAAAACCACAGTTAACAGTCAAGTAATTAGACACAGTAACACAGGCATATCCAAAAGAGGAGGGAAGACAGGTACAAATTACAGCTGCACAGGCAATTTATTTCTGGGAGTTTATAATTTTTGATGTTTCTGGACTTTAACCTTACCATTTCTTTTAATGAGGAGGCTTGTTTCCAGCTTATTTTTTTCCTATTATACAATAACAGATAACTTTGAATGATCACCTCCTATTAAAAAAAAAGAAATCCCCATCTCCAAATAATTACTTAGTCTGAATGGAACACTTTAAGGACACTGGGAAAATATCATAACAGACCAAAAGAAACACAAACTGTATAGGACCTCACCATAAACATTATAAAGTGGCGAGAATTTATTGCAACCTTACCTGATACTCATTGGGCCAGAAAGTGCTGACAGCCAGCTCTGCTCGAAGCCAGTCTTTGCCAGTGGAGCCAGTGACATTCCAGATGGGATTAGCCAGCGGCCCTTTGTTCACTCTAACAAGGATGTTCAAAGTACCCGGGTTTGCTCCGTTCTTGCTGTACAGAAGGTAACTGAAATCGATGCAGTGAGTATCATTTTCTTTCATCGTTGGAAGCTGGAGTCGAGTCTTTTCTCCGGGGTCGTGGTCTGAAGAAATCACTATCATATATGAGCCTAAAGAAGGGAGGAGTGGGGATAAAAGAAAAAAAAACAACAACAACAAAAAAGTTAGTAAGGAAAAAAAAAATTAAGAAACTGATTGTTCACTGTGGAAGAGAATGGAATGCACAGGTTTTTGCATCCCAAATTCTCAAAATTCAAGTAGCAAGAAATCCAGCAAGCTATAAAATACCTAGAAACATCACTGAAGCAGTATCTACAAAAGAATCACATATCTCTGAGGACATGTCTAGATACTTCCACCTATAAACTTTTCTCTCTCCTGTTTTAGGATCAGATAATTGGGAAGAGGATCACATACAGACTGAATAAAAATAATGAGAAGAGCAAAGGATCATCATTATTCTGAGGTCACAGAGGCCAAAATTCTCTCAACTTCCTCCACAGGTTTCCAGAAAATGAAAAATACGGAACAATAAGGTCCACCCTCCTCAATGCAGCTTTATCACACCTTTTTCTACCAAAAAACACCAGAATTTTAGATACTTTAGCAATAGAAATAGCTCAGCTAGAACACCAAGCCACATTTGTCCTGAAAAGTTTGCTTCGCTGCTCCATTTGACTGTGGATTTTTTAGGGAATAACATAAGTTATAGCCAGAAGAAAGTCCATCTTATAAAAACTATTTTGCAAGCATAGAGAAGGCAGAACAAGCTGAGCCTGTCTACCTACAGAGACAGAAAGTGGAAATCAGATGTTAAACATACAGGACGCAATGCTGAAGCAGTTTGTCCTGCTGTTCTGCAGAATGAATGGTAGAGACAAGGCTACCATCTATCCTAGCCCTAGAGCAGTCCCATTGCTTCAAGAGAGACAAATCCATACCAGGTAGTATCTAGTGAATAAACTCCACAGAACAAAGCTTCTGAGACGCAGTGTGTCAGGTACAACGAAGTGAGAAAACCCAACTTGGTATACAAGTTGAATCCTGGATGCAGGAAAAGTTTCCTAACCTGAACTTACCTACCCTCCTGCTTAAAGATTGCAGAAGCTTAATATTGACCGAATTTCCTTATACTTTTAGTCCTAAAGAGCACCATAGTAAAGAGCCTTTCATCCTCAAGAAGGCTCAGATGAAATCCATCAAAACTACAGTTCAAAAACTAACCTAGATTTTTTTTTTAAATCATAGATTTATGAGAGTTTGCCCAAACGACTAGTCTCACAGAAGTCCTCAGAGCATGTACATGAATGAGCATTTACGGGTAAAAAATCTTCTCTGAAGTATATATTTGTATAAATTATTATCATTCTGTACATCAAGTGTTGTCCTTTGATTTGTAGGCGACAAGGAACTATTGTGTTCAAATATGTCCTAAAAATTTGTATTAACCATTGTGAAAATTGTTGACAAGCTGTTACTCCGTAGAAGACAAAAATCTTTGTATACGGATTAAGTCATCTGTGTGATATGCTAATTTTCTAGCCTGTAAAGCAATTCTGTGCTAAAAAATTTTTACAAAAGAGAAAGCAATCCTATAGAGCAAAAGCAGCTTTTAGTAAAGTACAGTGCTGAGATCTTTAATACTAATCTTTAAAAAAAAGTTTTAAAGAAAATTCTACTATAATGTAACATGAGCACCTAGTTCATATTTAGAATTATATGCAGAATCAGTTATTAGATTTATTTTTTATTAGGTAACTTGGTAATAAAGTATCAGTTTCTGATCATCTTGTCAGCATTAATGCCCATTTATTAAGACAGAAAGGAATCATATTATACTATTCATGTTCGATGTTGTTAGAAGTCTTTAATGATTATGATCTAGAATCAATTGACAATCATGAGGCACTCAAATGTTTGGAAACCACATCCACTGGTGTGCAGTTTTTATGCTCCTTGACTCTGGAATAAACTTAGTAATATGCTTGTTTGTAATCTCTGTCATAATAATGCATATGCTCTCACAAGGAGCTAATTATTCATAATTGACACACTACAGAATAATATTTTCCAAGTTTTGTTAATAAACGCTACACATGTGGCAGGAGGAGTTTGTACATCAGCAATTTGTTGGTGTTTCTCTATGGAAGAGTTAGACAATTGAAAAGGATCAGGGAAAAAATGATGAAGACTGCTTTCCACACTGTTAGCACTGATCTTCCATAGCTGCGTACATTGCCTTTGTTACATTTCTCTTGTAAATATTTTGAAGCAATAAATGAAAAAGCAATGGATTTTTTTTTTTTTTCCCTTCACAAAAGAAAACATTTAACATTTCTAAAGCTAAGATTAGGAAGCAGATAAACTTTTTCAGGATGGAATGTGACAGGAGGCAGGGAGGATAGAGTAGAAAGGAAAAGAATATAAGAACTGACCCTGGTCAAACTTTTGAAATGTTGTTTCTTTCAACTTGTCTCAAGCTAAAACCATTGGGAGGAAAAGAAAAAAATAAAAAAAAGCACTATAACAAATCAACTAGAACTACTTCAAGATCTTGTTCCTATAGTAAGATAGTCTGCTTTAGTCTCTGGAAGCTCCAACATACATTTCCTGCATATCAAAACATTTTATAGTACCCTACATTCTCAACCTCATTTTTCATCATTTAAAAATACTTTAAATTTGCATTCATCTATCTACATGCGTTAGTCCTACAGATTTTCATTAAAAGCTCCACACAGCATTCATAAACCATTTAATACAAAGCCAAAGCATCTGTTCAACATCTCACAAACTACTTCCCTTCACCCTTTCTTTTTACACTTAAGAGGCTGCTGTACACAACCTCACTGCTTCCTCAGTCATTTACCTGCTCCAAGAAGACAAAGCCAAAGTAAACTGTAGATCATATTTATATCTCGGAGAAACACAGAAAATATTTTTCTATAGCTCTTATCAGAAAGTCATTCTTTATTTGCAAAGAAATAACATAGGACTGCAAGACTTGGGGTAGAGTGTGTTCCCACTTCAGTCAAAATTTAAAAGGCTTAAGCAAAGCTTAAGCCCTAGATACCCTCTCTGCACTTTCTAAAAGTTTTTTGGTTTTCTTTCACAAGTATTTCATTTATCACTGAAAAATGCATTTTGTAGTACTGTGCATGAAGCACAAGTTTCCATGTAATGCATGAAAATAAATAAGGGCACATAAGCACGAATAATAGAAATTACAGAAAGGATAGTGGTCAAAACAAAATATAATTAGACATCCTATGAAGTCAGAGGTAGCATAGTATTGATAAGGTCAAGCTATAATGTTTTCAAATTTGAAAGGTATTGGCTGCTGCTAGACTACTGTTATAAAGCAACATCTACTGGAAGAACTAGCACAGAGGGGATGCATCCCTATGAAAGTAAATATTCACAATACTAACACTAAATGCTACATACCAAAACAAATGTACATATTAAATATGAAGTAAAAGGATTAAATAAAACCAGTGCCAGACAATTTTTTTCTGTTTTGTTTGGTTTGGTTTTTTTAAATAATTAAATAGCTACAGAGAATGGGAACTGTGTTGATTTGAGATAGAAAGTAATATATAACACTACCCAAATAAATGTCAAAATATATGGGTATTAAAACTAAGATTTTCAAAGATAGCATATGCTCCAGGTTACACACAGCTATTGGTACACAGAGGTTCCAGGTGGTCAGGCAAACATCTAACCTGTTCTTACGTACCGGTAATGCAATGCCAAATTGACCACATAAATGGGCAGACAGCATTTATATTTATGTGCAAATGATGAAACACAGGCAGAAATGCACACACAGAGGAAATAAATCTGTAATACTGTATTATTACCAAGTCAAAAGTTTTCATTTAATAGAAGTATTTAATAAAGGGATGACAAAACAGCCCAGAGGCCATTTTGCAGAGCTAACCAAAAACATGGACTATTATGATTGGTGATACTGGCAAGGTACAAAATGAAGAGGTGGCATGCAAACCTCAGCAAACTTCTTTAAGCAACAGGGAACAATTACCCTGGCATTTAATGTTAACACAGAGAGAAATAACAAGAGGACTGGTGATCGCAAGCAAGCTGGTAAGATATTACTGGACTTGGCAGAAATGCAAAGTGTAAATGAGGGAAATGCTCACAATCTTATTAAACACCAAGATTAACTAACTTAGGAGATCTTCAATGAGAGTTTAGGGCAAATGTTAGCACTAACTATTCACAACAGTGCTCCAGGCCGGAGCAGGGAACAGGGTGAGGAAGAAGGAGCAGCACAGACCAAGTGCAATGGATTGACCCCAGCCCCCCAGTCCCCATCACCCTGAGCTGGGATGTGGGGTGGAAATTAACTTCATCTTTCCCCAAGTTGAGTCTGTTTCACCCACAATCATAACTGGTTAAGAAGTGATCTCCTTGTCTTTGTCTCAACTGCCAAGCTTTTCCACCTTATTTTCTCCCCTTGTGCTATTGAGGAAGGAAGGGAAAGGACAGCGGTGTGAGGGTCTGCTCAAGGTCAACAAAGAATTACCAAAAAGGTAAAAAGTAGCAGTTAGATAGTGTTATCTAACTGCAGTTAGATACTGCATATAGTAAATTTTATATTAAATACCTATGGAGACAAGCCCTGTGATTTTTCCCATAATTATCAGCCCAACAAAACAAGCACAAGATCTAAAACACTAGAGACCACTTGCTTCCCTTGCAGACAATAAATAAATACATTTTAAAAATTAAAAAAAAATTTAAAAACACAACAAACAAACAGCCTGTGCTCTGTTTCCACTAGCATTTTACAAGAAAAAAAGTCAATGCGAGTTGTCTCATTAGAGCCCAAGATGGTTCAACAAAAAAACCAAACAACAAAAAAAAATTTAATTTGACCAATGAGGAAAGAGAAACTTAACATAAAAAAGTTAATTTTTTCTTCTTGCAAGACAGGAGGGATGAATATCATCTTTGGATGTTATTGTAAGAAATTAGAGGTGAAAAATATCCAAAGTCATCATTTACACCTGGACAAAGAGCCACGGCTCATAACTTGTCCTTTCACTGCCTCTTTTTCACCATGCCCAAGGTCGAAGTCTTTAGTTACTCTGGTAGTAGAACAGTTACAAAATGCATCACAACTCAACAGTAACATTTATTTGACGTGTAGTTTGATATTGATATTGCTTCACCCACCTTTCAGCAATTCCCAAAAGAGTCTTCCCCATCCTTGCAACTTTATAATCTTTAAAATTCATAAAGCTCACTTTCTTTCCCCACCCTTGAGTGTTCATTTTTCATACTTGTACATAGTTTCTATCTCTTCAAATCAAACTCCACCTATTTTTGCTTTTCTACTCTGAAGTGTTTTCTATTTATTTGCCAGCTAATGGCTCCTGATATTAATCCTGATGTAAAATGTCAATCCAATTCTCTCCTGCACAGAATAGAAACATCACAGTATGAAACAGCTAAATGGCACTGCCTCCTAAACCGCTACGCAGCTCATGCCAAGAATTCAACTTTATCATCTGACTTTCAGGAATGTTTTGATGCCTATTCGGGACTTATGCATGAACTTGCTAAAAGGTATCTACATAGATATGGAATAAGAGACATCAGACTTTTCCATAGCTGTAGTATTAAATATATCTATATACTTCTCATAGTTTTCACCACTTCTCGTGTATTTTGATAAGAATTAAACTTGATGTCCTACCTCAATGGCAAGGACAGATAACTTCACAATAAATGAATTCTTTTACTCAGTAGTTGTGAAAATCCTTTGTTTCTGTTCCCTACTAAAAAACAAGGTTTCTTATCATCTAGCAGTTAATTGCAGGTAAGAAATCATGCTAGGAGTTGATAAATAAATAAATAAATAAATAAAATCCTTTCATGAAATACACCAATGCAGCAGATCTGTTTCTCAGTCAAAAAAATTTCTCTCACTTCCTTGATCCCTGAAAAATGGGCTTTATTTGAAGTGTGAAACATGTAATTTTCAGCAGGCTGGTCTTCAACTCCTACAAATCTCTTTCCTTCAAACAAATACGTACCACCAAACCATCTCCATTTCAGGGGCACACTATTGTAACTACTCTGCCTGCAACTGTGCTCCCTCAGTTACTAGCACATGATTACCATAGAATCATAGAACGGTTTGGGTTGGAAAGGACCATCAAGATCATCTAGTTGCAACCCCTGCCATCAGCAGGGACACCTTCCACTAGGCCAGGTTGCTCAAAGCCCCATCCAGACTCGCCTGGAAAGGTTCCAGGGAAGGGACATCCACAACTTCTCTGGCCAACCTGATCCAGTGTCTCACCACCATCACAGGGAAGAGCTTCTTCCTTATATATAATGTAAATATACCCTCTTTCAATTTAAAACCACTACTGCTCATCCTATCACTACACTCCATGATAACGAAGGTACACCTCCCCAAGTTTCCTGTAGACCCCCTTTAAGTACTGGAAGGCTGCTATAGGAGTTCCCCAGAGCCTTCTCTTCCCTAGGCTAAACAGGGAACTGCTCAGAAGAGTCCAGCACAGAGACACAAAGATGATTAAGAGAATAAAGCATCTCCCTTATGAGGAAAGGCTGAGGGAGCTGGGTCTCTTCAGCGTGGAGAAGAGGAGACTGACCTCAGTAATGTTTATAAATATATAAAGGGTGAGTGTCAGGAGGATGGAGCCAGGCTCTTCTCTGTTATGTCCAATGATTGGACAAGGGGCAACAGGTTCAAGCTGGAGCATAAGAGGTTCCACAGAAACATAAGGAACTTTTTCTTGCAGGAAGGATATTCTTTTTCAAATAATAAATAAATAACTTATATATAATCCAGGTAAACCTCCATCTGTTTGGGTTTGCTAAACTAAACCAATGAACAAAAAATCAAAATATTCGAGACTCCTCTTCCTCCTTCATTACCCAACACATAGTGAGTATCTGCCACCACAGGACAGAGAAAAGAATCAATATTAAATATAAAAGAAACTATGAAAGAAAAATTAGAGACAATATGAAGCTTTCTAATTTGAATGCTCTGACAGTTCAAGTTTCATGCCTTAAGGAGTGCATCTAGAATGAAATGTAAAGACACTAATCCCACTTAAGATACATTACTTGATAAATGCACAAAATATGCAGTATCATTATAGGGAAATTGGGATATCAGCTGCTTTCATTTAGGGGAAAAAAAAACCCAGAAGTATCATTACTGGTGTAAGCAACACATGAGTTCTCCAAAATTTCTTTAAATGGCTACAATTCAGAGGTATCTTCCCATATACCTCACTTGCTTGCAGTATTATTCCCTACACAAGACTAACTATTAAAGGCTTATTTCATTTCCTTTACAGACTGTCAAAATCAAAGGGGCAAGAAATCAGTATCACCAGTTTTGATTTTACTGTGTAGCTCACTGCCAATGCATCACAACTCAAACAGAAGACAAGACTCTGAATTTACTACAAATAAAAAACTCAAAACAAAACAAAAACCAACCCAAAACAAACCACACAACATGAAGACAGGGGAAATTTTTCTGGAAAATGCAACCCTTTTGTTTGGGTTTTTTTCTTTTTACTCTCACTACTTCTGACAGAGGACAAGAATTATTAAAATAACCAAGCCAAAACATGTCATTAAACTGCACCACGTAAACAAAGGCAGAGTATTCACTCATTCAAACAGAAACTCAGCCTAATGGACTGCAATAGCTCATCAGTTTTGCACGGACACTGCAGTTTCATATGATGAGAAAAGATGTCCTGCCCTCCAGCCTGCACTTGGTAATGCCAAAAGCACTGCTATACAGCAAGGTCATGTAACTGGAATTGCCCTGCACTCCACACCCATGAAGGTCAAGCAACAGGGAGACAGCCTGACCAGGCAGCACAGTGTAAAACCAATCCAGGCAAGGTAAACCAAAGCAGCCCCAGGTCAGTGACAGCAGTAGTATCATGGCCACAACATTTTATCAGCATTAACACTTAACAACACTACTGAAATGGTACTATTATTACTCATGACTCATCTATTCCATAGCAAGAAGAATATGTTTGATAATTAAAAGATTTTAAACAGGAAAGACAGAGGTGTGCCAGCATTTGGAGCAAAGTTTCTGAAATTTTAAGTTATAATGATTCCTCAGGCTATAAGCAACTACAAAAGTTCTGGTTCCCTTATCAACATTTTACACATGAATAAACATGAAAAATATACACTTCTGTAGTCTTTGAGTTCTTATTTTTCTCATATATAACACCATCTTCCTGTGGATTTGTTTGTACTGATGAAGAGAAAGAAAGCGTGGTGAGATACCAGTTTCTGAGGTATGATAATTTAAGTCTTTTCACCCTGGATTTTCTTGTGATGGATCTTTAGCAAATACATTTAAGCACTCCAAAATCTGAGACAGAAAAATTTCAGCACCTGAAATTCGTATAATGCAAGCTTGCAGCATCTGTACAAAAGAGCATTTATCTTACAACAGGATCCTTTGAACAGTTTCTTCCAACAAGGCATCCAGCAAATGACATTGGATATAGTGCATCAGGCAAGCTTATGAAAGGACAGTGTTACTGAACAGTAGGCTGCATTTAAGTAACCAAAAGGCACATCAAATAGTTTCATAGTTATTTGGGAATTAAGCAAGGCACTCAGTCATGAACTTGTAACATCAATGTCCATGAATGGATGGGTAAGATGAAGGTAAGAACAACTTCGAGTTGTCTGATATTCTGTTGTAAACCCATAAATATACCATGAGTGGTGGCCCAGACGCTGTAGGATGCTTCTCAGTCACCTAGATGCTGATCTGGCTACCCAACAGTCCAGCTTATATTCAGTCAACCAATAGGTCAGCTATCTGGAAGAGAATGTATTTCCTAAGCAGAATATTCAAGAAACTTCCAACACTAGAATAACATCAACTGGGTATGAAGTTATCCAATTGGGATATCATATAACTGGGTACCATTCATGCCTGCACAACCTAAAACCAGTAAGATGTTCCAACGTGCAGCTGCTCCCACAGCAGCAGCTGACACTGACAAAATTCTGTACCCCCTGCAGAATACTAGCAGCAACTTCACTGTATAAAATACAGGTGCAGAAAGGAGTTGAAATCCATTTTGCTTCACCATTTCCATAAACTACTCTGATATTACTTGGATGAGTAAGACAAATAATAATGCACAAAAAAAGCATCTCCCTGCACTCTTTTTCTGTTCCATCCATTTTTGTGGCAGACCTTACAGGATGAAAAACTTGGTGTTGACCATTCAGTGTCCACTTATAGGACTGTGATGACACGGTATCATCACCACTAATGAACATAAACTTAACACCCAAACAGACCCTCAAGCCAAGAGGCACTTTAGATTTTTCAAATGATGCTTAAAGAGCCACGTTTTTCTTTACCAAGAAGGTTCCTCTACAGGATATTATTTATTTGGAAAGAAACTAAAGGAATATTTGAAAATATTAGAAGTATTCTAAGGCAAACGGCCTTATAGAAGATGTGAGCACTAAGCATTTGAGTAAGTCTTTGGTGTACTGTGCATTTCCTGAGAGGTCACAGAGAATTCACAAATGTCAGACAAGGTGACCTGAAAGCTGCAACACACAGGGCTTATCCTCCCAGCACACAGATACACCTCATGTTCTTCTCCATCTGTGCTCATCGAACACTTGCATGAGCCAATAAACACCCAAATCCAGCAAAAAAGTTCCAGGCCTTCTGCCCCCGTCTTGAGAGGGGCAAGAGAACAGCAAAGTATGATTTCTTCCCAGCTGAGGGCAACAAACTGACCACCACACTCTGAACAGCCCAACAAGCACTAGAGCCAGGTCAAGATATGACAGGAAACTGAAGCTGTAATAAATCCATAAACAACAGTTTTCCCAGGCAAAAAAAAAATTTATAATAATACAATTATTAATAGTTGTAAGTAACTTCTTTCAAATAGCTGGAAAGACAGCTCAAAAAAAAAATAGCTTTAGGATTATTTTCTCTTTAGTTCCAAATAAAAATAAAATCCTGCCAACTCTTAAGGTTTTTCCTCCCCTCCTAAATACCAAGTATCATTTAGATTTTAAATAAATGGGAAATAGACTTTTTCAAGCAGCACTCACTTTCAGAGTATGTTTAACACACTGATCATTCTTCCAAAAGCAACAGTATTCAAAGAAGGTACTTATTTCTATCGGCTTTAGACACTGAAATTGAATACAGAAATTACACTGGTCATTTCCTGGATGTGTGTGAGACAGCAGAAAACAGGAATTAACAATCTGCTGCGAATACCACTCCCAAGCATCACCAATGGTTAAATAAAGGCTCAAAAGCCATCACATTACTATATATGACAGCAGATTACAGTTGTTATTACAGACCTTTCAGAAGAGGAAATTATGTTTCCTGTATTACTTGAAAGTAGTCTTGGAATTTATTTAAAGCCTATCAGGTTTATAAAACAATTTCATGAGACTTTTTTTCTTTTTTTTTTTGGTAACTGTAAGAATATTTATTCCTCTATTTTGAGCCACTTTTTCTTGGCACCATATAATAATTTTTCTTGCTATGCCAACAGTTTCCCCCAGAAAACTGCTTTATGCGACAGCGACCTAAAGAATGATCATTTAATTCCAGTTTTTATTCCTTTTACAGGTGTGGGGCCTACACTTAAGGTGTTGTATATGCCTTGACTAAATGCACAACATGAATTAAGAAGCAACTACTTACCAGAGTTAGCACTGAGAAGAGTTTTGAAAAACAATATAGAACAATATTTACACTGTGGAAATAATATATCTTCTGGATGTGTAGGTAAGTATCTAATAGCAAATTGTTACCTCTTCTTCTAAATATCACCTGTCCTCCCCTCTGAAGTGCATACCTTACTTTGTAGTAATTCACACTCCAGTTGACAATAACCAGTAGTCATGTCTTTAGCGGTACAACTGCAGTACTATTTCATGAACTGAAGTACTTGCTTAAGGAAAAAAAAAAAAGAAAAAAAAAATCTTGAAGTTTATTATTTCCAAGGAAGTCTTCTATCTGCCTTCAGATCATCAACTACACATAGTTACGCCTATTTGCAAAATAAAACCTTAAGCAATTTAACAAGCGTGGTACATTAACACTGAACATCCTGTGAAGCTCTGAACTTTACATAGATGGGAAGGAAAAAGCTAGAAAAGGAGTATCTACTTCTGGAATTTCTTTTGATTTTCCAGTTGCTGACCATGATCTTGCAAGTACAAACAGCCCTATAATGCATCTCTATGATAACCATAAAAATAACTCAACGCTACCTAAAGACAACGGTCAAAATCCACTGATCCTACGCATCCAAAAACATGCACTGAGGAATCCTATTCAAGAATAAGAGGATTCACAATCCATCACATTAAATATGATGGAAACAACATCAAAAAACCTAAATGTGTACTGTGTAGCAGAAAGAATCATAGAGGTAATAAACCCAACAAAAACAGACAGACAAAAACCCCACCCAAACCACCATTGAAACATTTGTCTTGTTACTCAAGGGAGGCTTAGAAAATACATTAAAAACTTAAGTTCAGAAACGAGAATTCCTTTTTCTCCTAGATGTTGGAACTCACAGTCAAAACACACACATGGGGTTTATGGTGTGTGACAGCTCTCGTCATGCTTCACCTCTTGCTAACAGCCCTCTCTGTTCCACAGACATCAACTACTCTTCTCTCCCAAATACTTAAACTGATTAGCATTAATACATTACATCCAGAGTAATGGTTATAACCTCAGTTTGATGTTTGCTGCATCTCCGTATCAGGCGTGATGGAGTCTAGGATGCCCGAGAGGCCACCATATTTTCCATCTGAATTAGTTGTTTTAAAATAAATGAATAGATAAATAAATAAATAAGCTCTCCCTATAAACCCTCACCTCGCAAATTATATTAGCAGCTCAATTGGTTTTACACTCTAGTACACACCATCTTTCTTCTACAGGGAAATACCTTTGAGATGGATGGAAACAACCCTATCTATTATAAAAATCACTCATGCTAACATACTAGCACTTTTTTTATACTGTTTTGAAAGAAATAATTGGGCTTAGTGTTCAGCAATGGGAACAATAGCAAGGAGGAAGACTGCATATAAAGTAGGACTGCTATTTCGGAGAAAATCTCCAGTTCACAGCTATTAATGGAGTTTTGTGTTTTTTCTTGTTGTTTGGGGGATTTGTTTTGTTCTCAGAAAACATCTCGGTTTATGAAGATCAGCATCTTCCCTCTTGACACCACACTTTCCAATTAATAAGAATTTGAAACAGCTTTTTGCTTCCGAATAGCTAGTTTACTCATGCCAATGCTATTTAAATCCTCCTTTACTTTAAACACTGAAGTTCACAACACCAAGAAGAACACTAGGCACATTCATCCAAGCCTATAAAACGCTACCTGCATTAGGTTACCAGCTAATGCTTGGCACCAACTGATGGGATTAACCTAAGGTTCTAAAAAATACAAAACTGAGAAATCTACCACAAGATGTACTATTTGATAGATGAGAACCTAGTCTCCATCTCGGGCACCTTGCAAGCTTTTAACTTTTAGAGTACATTAGTCAAACATTGTGCTTCATTATTAGGATTAGGAATAGAACTCATGTTCCAAATGTAATGTCATGCAAAATTCTTCTCTCATTGAGTTGTTGCATATTTTGTTTTCTCCAATGACACAGCACGGATACTAGAGTACCAAGTCTCCAAGGAGCCATTTAATTTACTTTTTTTTAAAACTACGATCAAGTTCTTCAATAAAGTTTTTATACTTGTACTTCCTAAGGGAACATGTAATTTGTTCTAAACTAGGAACATAATTTCAGACTCTAAAAACTTTTATTTCAAAATTACAATTTACCAAAACCATTAAGGAAATCTGAAGCTGTTAACAACTATGAATTGTAATACTACCTTCAAATATTCTGAATGTCCAATAAGATACTGAGTCAAGTGTCAAGAAGCATCTCAGAAAACAAAGAGATATTAATCTTACAGTATTGTCTTCTAACACTAAACATTTTTTAAAAAACCCTCTTTCTATAATGGGAATATCAAACAAATTTAGAAAACAAGCACGACTCTTAATTATGATGAAGTGGCTTCTAATAAAAACAACAAAAAAAGTTAAAACCAAAAAAGATAAATTGTTTCCTCTTATGGTTTACCTATCAATCCTCCTGAGACTGATCAAAGGCTAACCAGAATCTTCCCTATACAGAATGGAAATCCACAACAAATAGGGAAAGAAAAAGTAATTTAGACTCTTTCCTACAAAAATAGATAAACATAGGCAATAGTCTGTGTATTGTTAGCTGACAGGTTCTTTTCTCGCATACAGAAGACATACAACTTTTACTGACATTTATGCACAGAGAGACATTTTCAGTAGGGAAAGCTGATAGAAAATAGCAGAACACTTGTGACTCTAGCAAGAGATAGTTATTAAAAACTCAATTCAAGAATTCAATTAGTGTTTTAGCTAATCACCTACATGAATCTCTCTTACGTAATTTAAGCTTAACCTATCACCAGCCAACATGAAGACTAGGTTACCACCGTCTCTGCATCAACCTTCTACTTTTTGAAAATTTCCATTTCTTTTTTCTCTCCTGCAGAAAAGACAATCCTAATTTCTTCAGTTGCTCAAAAGAGGATATGCTGCTATCGAGCCCTCTGTCATTTCTGCTCCTTTCCTCTGAGCTGTCCCAGAATGGGAATTCTCCTTCCATTCTCCAAACTGAAGTACCTATTCTTTTAACCACAGTAAGAAAAAGCAGGGGGGGAGACCCTGTTACATATTTTAACACAGAATATTCTATATGAAGAAGTCACAATGGGTGCCTTTTCACAGCAGCATAACAATGTGGACTCGCATTTAATTACTATTTCACAGCAACCACAAAAAACATTTGTGCAGATCTACTACTTCATCTTGCATTTCTACTTCTGATCATGCCACCCAAGTGTAGCTGCAAGCCTGCACAGTTCCACCAAATTATTTCTTTTTCATTCTTTTTTCTATTCTTAATTATTCAATGCTTACAAATATCTAAAGGAGCCCAGATGACAAGAGGACGGGGCCAGTCTCTTTCCCGTGGTGCACAGTGATAGGACAAAGGGCAACAGGCACAAAGTAGAACACAAGAAGCTCTGCCTGAACATAATAAGAAACTTCTTTACTTTGAGAATAACATAGCACTGGAACAGGCTGCCCAGAGAGGTTATAGAGTCTCATTCTCTGGAAACTTTCAAAACCCATCTGGATGTGTTCCTGTGCAACCTGATCTAAGCATACCTGCTTTAGCAGGGGGTTGTATTAGATGGTTCCCACAAGTTCTCTCCAATCCCTACAATTCTGTACTACATCAATCCATCATAATAATTCTGAACCCCAGCTTACCCTCAAATAAGCTCACAGGCTCTATAACCTGGATATCCTTACCAAGTTCAAAGGACACTTGTTCCATCACCCATGGCACTAATGAAAATGTGAAGAATGACTAGACACTATCAGTGCTTTCCAAGTAGCATTTCACCTACTGCAAAGAAGTTTCACTTTCATTAAGACGTTTCTTCCCGAAGCTTAATAGAGTAAGCATTGTAGGTTAAGATGTGTGGTATCTTCCACTTCACTCTTCTCCTTACATATTTAGAGAATAGTTTGCACTTCATTAAATATTATGGAGCTTTCTTCTCCATACTTCCCAGCATGTGAACCTTTGATCAATACCACACAAGATTTACTGTTGTGTTGAGAGGTGATTAAGGAGCTGAACACCATCAGCTCTGCTGGACAGAAGATGCTTCATATCAATGGCTAGCTGTTCAGGTCAGCAGCAAAAACAGCTAATCCCCGGTCCATAGGGATCAGCAAGGACACCTGCCCCCAGAGCCCTCATGTGTAACTCCAACCAGGCCACCCAGACTAGCTGGGTATGCCTGTTTTGCTTGCCCCTGAGCCCTGTGTGTCACCTCCACAACTCCAAGAAACAACCCTCCCCACAATCCACCTGGTGCTCTCTCAGTTCAAAATGCTGGGGTGGGAAAGGAGGGAAAAGGGTCTGCACTTCAGCTGTTTTTGTAGCACAATGCCAAGCCTACTGCTGCACATCTCAGGCTGTCCTTTGGGAGGAGAAGACATGCTGAAATGCTGGCAGACAAAGCAAGGCATGAACTGGAAGAAAGTGCAGCATCCATGCTGCTGGTGAAGGGCAGTGCCCAGAACTGTACCTCAAGGACTTGAGGGTCCAGCAACACCGGGCCAGCACAAAGGGCTGCACAACCAGAAGCCATGAGGGAACACAGAGATCAGCTGACAGCATAGACACACCAGGTTTTCTTTAGGTGCATCCTCCTGAACTACAGACTATGGACACGAATGTAAAGAAACCCACAGCTCTGGGAAATACTTGCCCCTATTACAGAAAAGTTTACTGTGACACAGCTATTTCCATTATAAGTGTTAATACATCAGGCAAAACTTAGAGACTAACCACAGAAATTACTTACACATATTCTCATGACTTAGCTTATATAAAAATTTACTGTTCGGGTTGGGTTTTTTTTTTGTTGGTTGATGTTGGCAAAGCTGCTAGTAACTGAGTACTTGACTGCAGACAGAGAGAGGTGAGGTGGAAAAGGATTCCAGTGCCTATAAATACAAAAGACCACTCTGACTTTACACATCTGCAACCTCAATTTTCACTACTCCCTTCTCTAATGTTCTCATTATTACGTGAAACATAAATAAATAAGTAAGAAAGCCCAGAGATTTAGGAATTCATATGAGCAATTAAGGCTGCAGAGCTTGGGTTGGTATAACTGCTTTGTCTGAAAAATAAGCAAAAAATACCAAAAAAAAATTTAATTAAATACCTTCGGAAGCTAAAAATACTTTAAGTCTATACACCTGATAAAACCCATTTCTTTCAATGTCAGGTGCTAATCACCACTCTAGTTGTAAATCTACTAAGAAACTTATCAGAATAAAAATAATACATTCAGAGATGTAAGATATATTTTGAAACCAAGTACTGTTTTTTTGGGGTTCTTTTTCTCTTTTTAATATAATCAAGCATTTTTGTAATATGCACCACAGCGAGGGTGAGGCAAGGCTTGAGGCAACCACATGGCTTAGTCGTTTAGCAAACCAGGAATTAAGGCAGTGCAGGTGGCTATGGAAGTATTCAATGATGTTTAACTTTAATGAACCAATTTGAACAATGTGTGATAAAAATCAGCATATAAAATGATGCACATTGCTAAAATCATCAAGAGAAATGCCTCTCTCCTGCAAGGCTCAATAATTCCACACAAAAGGCACCTTCAGAGATTGTGGGTGTACGGGGATATGGGAGGGTGAAGCCAACAGAAGCAAAAGAAACCATATAACAAATGCACATAATATCTACACCTATGTAATACCAGACACCTGAAGTCTATCTAAAGCAATTGTTCCTCCGTCCTTAATTTTACACTTCTCTTTTGCCAGAGCTTACTCAGTTCTTGTGTCACATAGAAACTGATTGATTGTCAATTTGTTTTTGTAATTTATATTCACAGAATGTATTAATTTTTGACAAATTAGCATCTGCTTGAGAATGGTAAAGCTTTTGTATTACATGATATCCAGTGAATCAATAGTTTTCAGGAAAAAGGGAGTGATAATGTTATCTAAAGCATGCTACTCAAGTTCAAAATCACACAGCGGTATAACTTTTGGGAAAGAAAACTACCAACAGACCATAATTTTTAATATCTGCCACAATTTCTCCTTTAATTCAAAGGTCAGCAAGCACATTTGCTACTCTGAGTGATCAGTGCCTTACTGTCTTTATAAGGTGCAATTACTTGGACAGCTATTTATCATCTCTAACAATTAAAATAATTGCTCCTGTCTTCAAAGAAGCAAAGGTTATAAAGTTTCACCTCCAGTCAAAGCTTTAAAAATTTGATTACTTACTCCAGACTGATAGGGGCATCACATTGGTATGATAAGAGGATTCTACGCTGATAAATCATAACACTATTGAAAGTGTCGTGCCGCCAGACAGACTCACTTTAAGCAGCATACTGGAAAATTTCCATTTGATGTGAGTCATATAACAAGGCTCTTACTCTTACCCTTTCATTTCTAACTAAACACACACCAGCCTGCAGTACACAAAATAATGAAAAGCATTGGAGTAATCCTACATCAACTCCAAACATGTAACTGTCCCATCAGAGTCAACAGAAACTACCTTCACCTTTCATGAATCATTTTGGGTGCTTTATAATTAAGCTGTACTGTCTGGACTGGAAGGAAAAAGACAACAACATACATACCTACACCCAATTACATGGGCAGACACATCAATATTGCTCTGAATTATTTCTGAGAGTTAGCCAATTCAACAGACATATTTAATACTACACAATTCTCTGTTAGATGTATTAATTTCTACTCAAGAACACTCATCACCGAGTAGGCAAAACATTCTTATTCAGATTTAAGCCCTATTCTGCTAGCTAGTTCACATACCTATGGCAAGAACCCTATAGCCCAGAAAAAAAATAAATGGGGGGGGGGGGGGGGAACTAATAAAAACCAAATCAACAAAGAACAAATTCAGTAGAAGATATATAAATATGGGTTTCATCACCCTGAAACTCTTCGTAAAAATCACATCAAGTATGTTGGTGGAAAAAAAAAGTATCACAAAACCAGATGGAACAGCAGAGATGAAAAGTAATATAAATATATGAAAGTAAAGCATAGCTAGAGCAAGGGGAACAAAAAAAAAAAATAAGGAAAAAACCTAACACCAACCAAAACCACACCTTGTTAAATGGGCAACCATCAAGCTGCAGAGAGGTTAACAACAAGAGTGCTACAGGACAAGCCACAGAATACATCATGGTACAAAAAAAAAGCAGTAATATTCTGCAAGACTTCTTGCAATACCACTCTGGGAGATGGCTCAAAGTAATGGAGAACAAGAGCATTACAAATAAAGAAGGGGTATAAGAGGAAAGAATAATATGTGAAATACAGCTGTAAAACAGGGAGTGTCAGTAAAGTCTTCAGGTATAAAATTCCAACAGCTTAAAAGACAGAGAAGCAGGAGGAGAGGGGTTCAAGAGAGAGAGCCATAGCTCAAATACTGTTAACCTATGTACCACTTCACCAAGACCAGCTCCGCATTATAGGTGGTTAAAAGATGATGCTACATGATCCTAGTCCTCTTAAAATAGATCTTTAACTAAATGATTTTGCATATTAAACCTGGGGAGGATCTTTTTCCCAAAACAACACACCATTAGAACATCAAGAGTTCTGGGATACATTTTGCTTATACATGGATCTCACCTATGTTTAGAAAGCAAAACGTCCCACTTCTAGGCTACCAATCAAGAACAGGACTGCTGTTGCAGCAAATATTTGTCAATATAATCCTTCAGTAGATAGCACCAATTTAGTAACTTCAATACACTTAAGGCCAGTATCTGCCTCACAAAACGCACTCTCTATTACTTTAATTTCAGTAGAGATTCCATTAATTGAACAGGCAATAAAAACAAAGTACTTAAGAGATTTGGTTCCACGTAAGTGGGCAACACACAGAAGACTAGACTGGGAATAACTCTACCAGTTCCAGATAGCTAAAGGCCTACAGATTGCAAAAACTTCAAATTTTTCATAGAGTGAAATAGCCTTAAAGAAAAACCCAAACAAGCCCTGCTAGGGGCTTTCCTTGACCTTCCCAAGGAAGGTCTGACTGGAGGAGAACATAAATGTTGAGACCAGTGCAGGTTTTCTGAAGCTCTCCGCCCCTCTCTGAGACCTTGTGGAAGGGCTGTGCAAATAACTCTTAAAGGGCTGACAAATCTGTTTTGCAGCATCTCCTTTGGAGATTAACATGACACTTGGAAATCCTCCCCCCACTGCCCCCCTTTTCTCATTAAACCATTTCTAGTTTTCTTATGAATATCTGATCTGCTTGTTCAGATACAGATAAGCAACATTCATGTGGATTTATTTCAGAGGCACACATGCAATTGAAAACTTTATTATTCAACTTCTAGCTCCATTTTAGAAAACAAAACAAAACCAAACATCAAACTTTTTCCTGTGTTTCATATTAACTGATGTTTTATATATTTCTGTAAAGGGCACAGCTATAGAGAATATATAGATGGAGGGTATGAATCTCTTACAGAGCAGTATGGGAGGTATGGAGTGTTTAAAACTGTTGAAATATAAATTACAAGGATTCCCAGTTTGCCTCTCCAGTGTCTTATGTCTCTTATTAAGATGTGATAATCATACAAAATAAAACTATAGATTCAAATGTAGGCAGAGAAAACAGTGTCTAGTAAGTAAAACAGGACAGAACAGACAATAGAGAACAGGATTTAACCGGAGGATTGAAGAAAAACTGACCCTTCATTCAGAAATAATTGTGAGTATTAGGGGGTTTAATAATAATAACAACGAGGTTTCAGAAAGAGTGTTCACTCTTGTCAGTGCCAAGGGAGAATAAAAACACAAAAAAAGACCCTTCTCTCACACATTTGAAACAGTTATAATGTGCGGTATTATGCAAGCTGGCATGCTACTGTATGATGACTATTTTCCCTAAAAAAAGGTACAAATTTAAATCCTTGATTTAAGACACTATAATAATCATATTTTGAGGAACTGCCTTTGCTTTATAGGGTTTGGTGGGCAGGCATGTGAGGGGAATGGCAGGGCCATTTGCTTTAAGTTCTTCAAATAAAATATTCCTTATACCCAATCCACATTCACAAGAAATCCCCATATCCCACTGCGGATGGGGAGTGGGATAATGAAAACTCATTTGTCATTCCTGCAGCATCAACCAATCACATCAAAACACTACCAATTCTTTAAAATACATTATCATTCTCCGTCTACCAAGAAAAAGAATCTCAGCTACTTCAAGACCAGCACTAATAGAGAAATGCAGTTGGAGAAATGGACAACAAGGCTCAGCAAACACAGCCCTGGTCCCCCTAATTCTGTTGACAGACTTTTGACTATTAATGCAACCTTTCCCACGTATTCCTAGAGATAACATCTCTTCCACCACTAACAAAGTAACAGTTTTATCTTCCATCTTCTTCCTACTCTCCAGCATGTACATTGTGTTTTGCCAAGCAGATGAATGGATTCAACCTGCCACTGCTCTTTTCCAGTTCATACAAATCCCACCAGGTCTCTTAGAAAAAGATTTTGTCCATGCACACTGCTTCCCTAATACAGCCTGCTCAATACACAGTGCTTTTCTTGTGAAGGCAAGTGTAACATGGCACTGAAAGATGCCCTATGTGTTAAACTTCAATAAATGAAACTACTTATATGTCTGACAAAAAAAGCATTTCAATGCAAACTAGACAATTATTGGCCCATACCCATCCTATCATGCATAAAAGACTACTCATGGGAAGCTTTAAGCTGTTTTGCCAAACCTGGATTCCCTGCTGCATTTCAACTCCTTCTGTATCTAAGATTTTGCCCTCTCAAGAATATCTAAGAAACTCCAACTCCTTGGGAAGTGGGAGCAGAAAACCACAAGAAAGGGCTGAAAACAATGCACTGAAAGCAACTTCAAGATGAATTTTGTGACACTCCCCATTGATCAAGTCTATAAAAACTTTGAATCTAATAGAAGAACTGATTACAGATTAATTTTATTACTGGATACAGTCTTTTTGCAAAAACAGTGAAACTAGGAACCTGTGAAATTACTACTTGTTCAAAAAAAACCCAATTCTTGTCTAGCATGAACACCCTCTAGTCTACTACAAATTACAAGGAAGGATAATTCTCAAGGTTTTCGAAGTATGCAATGAGAAAAGCTATGGGTTTGGGTTTTTTATTTATTTACTCTTTCATATAATTTAGTGCTTCCAATTGATTGATCCATGTTTTAATGTTAAGAAACAAGACAAATCCTTCAAAACACACGTGCACATCTCCAAAAGCAACAAGCTGCTTGACCTCATATGTTACTAAGCACTTACCAGGCAGCTGTCCTCCAGCAAGTTAACATTCAGTTTGCTGTTTCTGCACTTAAGATGTTTGCTAATGGTTTCTCACATTTTAACCAGGCATCCTCTTCAGTTCATGCAACACAGCTTAAAAATATTTATTTAGAATATTAATTATATGAAAATCTAAGTGGATATGTTATTTCTGTAGACAAAAATTAGCTCCTTAACCTCAAGAAACTACAGCCTAACTTTAGGGAGAAACACAGTTACAGGAAAAACCAAAACAAAGAGGAAAGTTCTTTAAAAAGACCACATAACTTACAAAGGAAAGAAACTATTATTTGTTTGTTTATTTTCTCAGTGCACAAGAATAGGTAGTATATACACAAAAGACTTCAGCATTTTTGAAAACCTCTAAAGGGAGATGCCTAAGATATATAAATGAGCCAACTCCGCTGTGCATAGCTTTCTAGAAGCTGGCTACCAGACTCTTCTCCCTCGTTAGCGCTCTACTGCTAACAATGCTGAGATTGAAGATGCATCTCTCCAACATTCCTAATTTCAGGACTTGTCTGTTGCTGCCTAATTTTTCAACAATATGGAGAAGATATTCATGGGCAGAAAAATAGCATCCAGAGGGTTTTTTTTTTTTCCATAAACATTTTATGAGACTATGAAATCAAATCTTCTATGTAGTAGAAAGAGATGCAAAAACATGGTTGTCCGTTTACAGCTAGACAGCTTGTCAACACTTCTCTTTGCATTTTTTTTTATAGAATATTTTTCTCTGAATCAAAATTCACACCTTAAATGATTGAAAAACAATGCTGAATGTTGTTTTCCTGCTTTCCAGTGCAGAAAGAGGAAGGAAAGGCAAAAAGACAGTGCTTTAAATCCACTTCAAAAATTAATTATGTTTTGTTTCAGTTACATCCTGTTACCATAAAAATATATTTTTAATCAGTTCTAGACAGAAAACAGTACTCTTGACTATATAAAGATGCTAATCAGTGATTCATACTTTTCTGATTACTCAACAAGATTTCTACTAATTTGAAGACAACACAGAACTATGTCACTTCCCACTCAGAAACGAAATAGGAGGTTGTTTCATAAAATGAATGCAGCCTCACAGTTCCCTTCTGAGCTTCTTTTACTTCAAGGGTCCCTAATCCAAAATTTTGGCAGTGTTATGCAAATTAATGATCGCTAAACCCAAAACGGCCCCACACCTTTCAGAACGTGTATCCAAACAACAACAGTCCTGCAGGAATCCAGGTTTTCTCTGAAGAGAAGAATCTTTAGACATTTCTCTTTGCTGAACTCTTTAACAGGCAGCACTTTCAGCAACATCTGTGACTACAAAGTAATTCCCAGCACACCTCTTCCAGCTGCCACTAAGCCATACAGCATGAAACTGAGAATATTCAGGTCCTATTATTACCAGCCACAGAAAACAATCATAGTTTTACAATAATATCCATCCCTATTGTTTGGAAAAAAAAAAAAAAAACAAACCAGAAATTGCAGGGAGCTACTTAAAGGGGCAGCTTCACAAGTCACTTGAAAGATATTTTTAGTAGCCTTTGATCCATCTGTGGGCGACTCCACACTAGGTCCATCTGGTAAGAGCAACAGTTGAATACTAATCTATCACTCCAATAATGCCTCTGCTTCCCAAAGGTAGTTTAGAATCAGACACTTTCTCTCCAAGTCATGCCAAGACAGAGCAGGAGAAAGCAGTAGGCAAGATCTTCTGAAATCAACTCTTACATACTTTCATGAAACATTAAAAGAATACAGTAATTGTAACATGGGCCATTTGGGATGTTTAAGGACCAGCATACTAAAAGGACTAATCTTTCCCCTTGTTCATTCTTCCAGCAAGCTGATTAGGAACTTCAGTTATAAAGTGCAGCTTATGAATCCTATTTTAATCCACTTACACTTTTGTCTATCAAAAAAAATTCATTATGTGTAAACATCCTTCATTATGAAGTCCTGAATATTTTCATTATCTCATCCTACTATTGGCATTCTAAAAAAAATTATATAGACATATGTGAATACAGAATAAACTATCCCATATTCATATATATCATTCACACATGGTTGTACATAAAGTGTAACACACATGCTCTTGCACTTCTCTTGTCCAAGCTGCTCTGCACTACTTGGTGTTTTTCAAAATTCAGGTAAAAGTAGGAACAAAGCCATCACTCTCTAACCCTTTTTCTTTATTTATTAGGCTTCTTTATCTTTTTAGATGTGTTATATCCTTTCAGATAATACTCAATCCAGTCCTGAACATGTGAAGAGATGAAAGCACCATTGAATTATACTACCTCTTTGGTAAAGAAAATTCCGTCAAGCCAAGCCCACCACCTGACCACACTCTCTTTAACCACATGATACATCTCCCGTGCATTCACAATAACAACACAAATTAGCAAAAACAAATGTTATGTAAGAAGGTTTACAAACTACTGCAAAGCTAAGGCTCTTTCAAAGAGCAGTATATACATGCCAATGTATGCCTGCAAAAGTAATTCTGCTAAAACTGAGTTGGATGGTAAGCTCATGCCACTTGCACAAGCACCAATCATGTACATATTGACATGCAAATGTATCCAAAACTGCCTAGGACAAGGGAGTGCCAGCAATTGTCAGGTTTTTCTCCTCCCCATCTAGCAAAAGAAGTTCTAGTAAGATGCCTCTATTGCATCTACCCTGCACTGGGCAAGGTCCACATGCAGACCAAGACTGCAGTTTACTTGTAGCCTACAAAGGCTTCTCATTTTCAGACCAATATCTTTCACAGTACCACAATATTTGACTATTCAACAGGGACTTTTTACAGTGAACAAAGACCCACTAGATAGTTTGGATAACTAAATCAGTGTGTTACACTTCACACACTTGATTATCTTGCTTGATGCCATCCAGCCACTCAATGACAGTCTCCTGCAACTTTCTGGAATAAGCTGCAGGTTTAATCATCCTAAGTAACTTACATGACAACTTTTTAGTCCCAGGATCCACCCCGTTTCACAAAACATTTCTGACGTGGAAGAGCAAAGGTCACAGGACACTTTGAAAAGTACTACTGATAACTTTCCACTGTGAAGTCTGTTTGGTTTTCCTACTTCTTACCCTAGTCCTTTTCAAGGGCTAGCACCAGATTTGTCACCTCGCAGTGTCAGCAATAGTCAGGACATCAGCAAATACTTCCCCAATTTCAGACTGGCGTTTCTTTGGTATGTCTGGAACATTACTCACTGCTGCAAGTGATTCCTTGCAAAAGACAGTATCTGCTATGGGGACTTCCTATATACAGCCACAGATGTTCTCATACAAAAAGCTTCCTCTACTGCGTATATAAGATTCAAATAATATGTTCAGCTTCCCTGTAATAAAGTGACCTGGAATGTTCTTTTTAATCATTCAAAATCTGTTCTTCCCAAGAGCACCTTCCAAGCTCTTAGCTCTGACGTCTCACCAAAAATTAGGGATTTAATTAAATGCTAAGCTTTTAGCAAGTTCCTACTAAAATTCTGTCTTGGACAGCCGTATTGCAACATTGTATTTAATGTTCCAGGGTTTGTACTCTTTCCTGATTTCTTCATTGGTACATAATTCACACTTTTATACATTTGATAAAAAAAAAAATAAGACCTTGAGCATTACCAGTAACCTCATTCTTCAATTATGGCTAACAAAGCCTGAATTCACAATTCAAGCCCTCCGTCAGGTTGTCAGGTTTCTTTTCCAGCTTTATTCCCTACTTTTCAAATTATCAGAAAACCTGATGTCGCCATTTTATGCCCACATATCTGCAATACATCAAACACCACACTTACCAATAGCAACTCTCCTCATCTTATTGTAAATGTGTCCTTATTAGAAAGGCAGAAGAGTAAATAGATTTCACTATATTATACTAAGTAAAGCTTATGAATCTGGACTCGGGAGTATTAAGCAATTACTTGTCCTTGCCATGGCAGGAATATAAATCCAACAGTTGTGTGACATTAGTAATGACCTTCACAAATCATGGAAGAACATAATCCAGTCTTCTTCCACAGGACAAGATTTTTATGCAAGACTTGAACAATTTAAGGTTCCCTAATATTCCAAGCAACAGACACAACTGAAGTCCTTGCACACATGAAAAACTGAAAGGTTAAAGAATTGAAGACACACCACTATGAGCTGGCAGAAGAATTAAGTACACCTGCATTGCTTGTTTCTTAGACAAGAAAGATGTGTCAGCCAAGTGATCAAGGCAGTGTGCCAACTGTCACAAAAGCACTTCCTTAAGCTGGGATGACAGTTTCACAATTTTTGAGATGGGCACATTACACCTTTCCTTAAATACTCAGTGCCTTGCCACAACTCCTCCTTGAAGAAACTTAAGAGGGCTGTACGTAAGCATGTCTTTGCAGGCATTTACTTTCCTTAGGTGGTCTTAAACATTTTCATACTTTCTTCAAGTACCTTAAATACCGTCTTGCTTCAACTCGCTTGACTACCAAAAAACCACCAGAAACTACCTTCTTTTATTTGACTCATCCATCCCTCTTGCACAGATAACACAGGAAGATCTTTATAATACATCAAGAGAAAAAAAAAAAAAAAGGTAGAATTCAGCTTTCCTCAAATAAAAAATAAAGCCTAAAATGAGAACAGCCTCAAGGCAGACTATACGTGTCACATTATGACTACTCCAAGACAGCTTCTAAAGAGTAGATAAGTCACTATTCTTTTTTTATTATTTGATCAAACTTCACAGAATCACACAGAATGTTAGGGGTTGAAACGGACCTCTGAAGATCATTGAGTCCAACCTCCCCTGCTAGAGAAGAACAAAACTAGAGCAGATCACACAGAAATGCATACAGACAGGTCTTGAAAGTCTCCAGAGAAGGAGACTCCACAACCTCTCTGAGGAGTCTATTCCAGTGCTCTACAACCCTTAAAGTAAATAAGTTCTTGATCATGTTGAGGTGGAACTTCCTGTACTCTATCTTGAATCCATTGCACCTTGTCTGATCACAAGGCACGCATGAAAAGAGGTTGTCCCTGCCTTCTTGATGCTGAGCCCTAAACTTAGTAATAATTACACTAAATCTTAGTAGAGCATTATGACACAGTAAGTTCTTAAGAGACAAGAAATAGTCATAGAATCATCTAGGTTAGAAAAGACCTTTAATATCATTTGAGTGCAACTGTAGACATAGCACTGTCAAGTCCACCACCAAACCATGGCCTTAAGTGTCACATCACCTCCAGGGATGGTGACTCCAACACCTCCTCTGGGCAGCCTGGACAGCCTCCCCTGGACAACCCTTTCAATTAAGATTTTTTTTTCCTAATGCCTAACCTAAACCTCCCCTGGTGAAATGTGAGGCCATTTCCTCTTCTCCTACCACCTGTTACTTGGGAGAACAAAATGACCCATACCTCACTACAACCTCCTTTAAACAGCTGCAGAGAGCAAGAAGATGTCCCCTCAATCTCCTTTTTTCCAGGCTGAACAACCCCCATTCCCTCAGCCACTCCTCATAAGACTTGTTTTCTAAACCTTTGACCAGTTTGGTTGCCCTTCTTTGAGTACTCAAACCCTGTTATGAAAAAAGATCATACTTAAAAGTTTTCTTCACTCTCAGAAGAGTTACAACTCTAAGTCTATTATAGTTAATTTGTCATATCATCTATTACACACTTTCTGAAAACCTTGGCTTCAAGAGGTGTCAGGACCAAAACAGACTTATTCTCCCTTGCACAACAACTGCGCCAAATAACTACACTATGCAGTCTCATTATTGCTTCTGTATGCTTTCAAAGGTTTTCCTAGAAACTGTCCCAACAGAGTAAACAGCATTATTAGCTTGATTGATAAAAGTTAGAAAAATCTGTAATTTAAGTCTAAGATAACAAATAGTACCAGGATTTGTATCTTTGTATCTGTTCTGCAGGTTTAAGGAAAAAAAACCCCACATTGCTTTAGTATCAAAATCACACAGTTTTCCTGTATTTTACTTTTTAGGTATATTCCATTAAGGTTTTGTTGTTGTTCACTGTAGTTCTACAGAAATGAAAATATATGGCCTTTACATAGTCATTGACAGAGTATTTCAAATACTGAATATTTTAGAAAATATTTCAAGAATTTCTTAAAAAATACTGAAGAAAAACACATAAAAAAAAGCAATCTATTTAGGATTGGCAGTATTGTTATTATGTAATTATGAGCCTAAAATGTTAGTTGCCATAACAACTTGGAATAGTTCTACACCCATTATAAATCTTTTGCTCTCTCTTCATATGTATGCTTATTTTTAACCCCAACTTCCTCCTGATGCACTTTTTGCTAGGCAACCTCATTAGCTAAACTCCTACTGTGTCAGATTGGCAGATACAATTGAAGGCATTCCCACAGCCAAACAAATATATTCTCTTCACACAAGCTGCCAGATGTGCCATATATCTTATAAATGTGGGTTTGTGCCTTCTTTAATTATGTTCTCTTCTCTTGGATCGGAAACAAAAAAAAACAAAACAAAACAAAAAAAAAACCCCAAACAAACAACAACAACAACAAAAAAACCTAAATCTCCATTTTCTCCATCTCTTAATAAAGTGCTTAAAGACTTGAAATTACTATATCATGCCAGTTAAGGGCACAATGGAATGCAATTTATGCATACACTTAATATAATTTGGCAAGTCATAAACCTCAAAGTTTCAAAACACTAAAATAAAATTGTACCTACCTTCTGTAATTTTACAAACTTCTACCATCTCAGAGTAGATTAAGTCTTTGAAAATGATTTATTTTACAGCTATACTGAAATTAAAAAAAACAAGCCTTAGACAAAGATTGAAGAATATATGAACAAATCTAGTCCTCTCTCTCTCATAAATCTCCAGTATTGACATGCATGCTACTTATTTGTGGAATTTTCATTATAATGAAAAGTCGTAACAGTAATAAAACTGTCTGTATTGCCCCAGGAAACTGTATATAAATTAACACTGCCAACATGAGAAATCCTTTCAGAAAAATTATGCTAAAGTTGTGATTATTTAAAAAAAAAAAAACAACCCTGGTGTAAGATGAAGACATTTTGCTTGACTTACACTTACTCTGAGCAACAGTGACTGTATCAGATGGGAAAAGTAATACAGGAATCATAATAGCTGTGCAACACTTAAGGGAATGTGTTTTTTTCAGTGATGTTTTAGTTTTGTTCCCAATAGAAGTCTAGACAAAACCAAATCTGCTTCCATATGTACAGATCACAACAATAAAAGAGTTGGACAATACTTTCAGAGTTCCTGTGTCAGCAAATCTTATTTTAAAAGTGTTACAGAAAATAAGAAAACCAAAGTCAAGATTCCACAGAATAAGAGAAGGTTGAGGTTGGAAAAGACACCTGAAGGTCACCTGGTTCAAACCTCCTGCTCAAGCAGGGCCACGCTAGAGTTGGTTGCGCATATCCATGTGACCAGATGGCTTCTGAACATCTCTAAGAATAGACTTCACAACCTCCCCGGGCAACCTGTACCAGTTGAAAAAGAGTTTCCTGATGTTCACACAGAAACTCCTTTGTTTCAGTTTGTGTCCGTTGCCTCCTGTCCTGTCCCTGGGCACCACTGAGAAGAACCAGGCTCAATCTTTTTTTTCTTTAAACACTCTCCCTGCAGGTATTTGCATACATTGATGAGATTCCCCAATTCCCTAGCTCACTGTTGCACAAGACTATACATTTGCCCAGATTAAGAGAAAAGTAACGTATTGCTAGTGTCAGACATGGAGCCTGGCAGATGGATGAAAGAAAGCTCCTGACTAAAAAGTAAGTATCATACAAGAACTGTACATTTAAGCAGATCATCAGGAGAAACCCCTTGGGTACAGTAACTCTTTTAAAAGTGAAAATACTTGCTTTCAGTAAAAATATCTAATTATTTTCATTGGTGATCTTATAAAACTCAAATTATCAGGAGACTTGGCCTTCATCGCACCCATTTTACCAGAACAAAATCTGAGCCAGAAAGCCATTCAGTATCTCTGTTCTCCCGCATTACGATGGGGCCACAAATTCCAAACCAAACATTCAACCCAAACTTTGACATATACCGTGGCAAAATGAATTCTCTTTATGCTCTGGCTTATAAAGTAACAGGAGCAATTCTTTATCATTATATGTTAAGTCAGTCTTCCGTAAATAAGAAGCAAATAAATCATCCTGCAAACTCTGGGTCATTTTATATACTGCTTATTTGTATTGTGTTCCAACATGCCCACCTACTCATGGAGAGTTTCGTCTTCAGGACTTCTTTTCAGAAGAATTAATTTGGTGAATAACTCCTTGATTTATACTTCAAAGGTCAATTAAGAATTCTGTAAATGGCTGGCATCTCATCAAATTGAGAGAAGATTAAAACTTGAGTCATTAATTTTTTTTGATAAGCAGTGCAAATATGTATGAAAAATGCTTGCTTGCTCTTTTGCCTCAGGCTTCCTTAGGGCTTCACTTAGTCTCATTTAGCACATAGGAAGGTACTTGGGGGAGGGAAAGATATGAAGGAAATAGTAGAATCCTTAAGATCTTGTGCATATGTATTAAGACAAACAAACTGACTGTAAAGCACTGTAGTCATGCTGCTGCAGCTCTGGATGTCCTTTTATTGTATGACCTTGTGCCTGTATACATAAGGATAGGTTAAAGCATTGGAGGACAGTGAGAGAGGGAGGGAGAAGAGTCAGAACAGAAAGGGGAAGGGATGGCTAGGAAATGACAAAGTACAAAATCAACGTTTTTCATCATTTAGGCAATGAATAGAACTAGAGATAGTTACCATTTTAATTAACATGGAAGGTCAAAGACAAACATCATTATATATAATTTTTCTTCCCATTATAAATCTCAATCGAGCACAGGGGTGTTAGAGAAGCATGCAAATTACCATCTTTTTTTTTAAATATTAAAATTAACTTGCTTATTTAATGCAAAAAATATTCATTATCCTATCAACTCCAAACATGGGAAGAATTAGTATGTGTATTTCAAGTTCAGATCTTTGATCAAAGTTTGTTTTCTCAAGATCTATAGCATTTCAGATCGTACAGAAAACTAATACATTGATGACATTACAGAAAGAAAACTTTGTTGTGTTAAATGATGAATTAAAAGCAATTTTTGGTTCATGTTTAGCAAAAAACATTCCCTAATATTCTTGGAAATTATCTGAGGGCAGACTGACATCGGAATTTAATTTAGTAATGGAATATATAAAAGTGTAGCGGTCCACATTTAAAAAATACTTTTATTTTAGATTAGACCATGCCTTTGTTTTATCTCTCAAACTTTATTTCAAAATATAATCTTTTAAACAAGAATCACAAAATATTTATGACACCTGACAAATAATTTAAACATTCAGTCCATCAGCTTCAGATGTTATAATCTTGTGAATAAAATTCCTTGACTACTACTTTCAGTTTTATATTAACTCTGAATTTTCTTTTTCTATGTAACTACCCAATCTCACTCAGAATTTTAAAGAGAAGTAAATCATCAGAAAAGAGTTTTCAGTCCCACGGTTAGGGAGGAAGGGATGGAAGCACATAACGGATTGGAGCTTATTTTTGGCTAATTCTTCATCTTCTGCTACTTTAAGTCAATTTTCTTCGCTGTGACTCCCACGTATGCCCAAAAGACTTCAGTACATTTCTAACAAGCCATGCCGAGTCTCAAAGTGAGGAAGACAAACAGATCATGGAGATCACCCTCCACACCTAACAAATCTTTTACTCCACTAACTCAAGGATAGTTTTTCCTCGTATTTCTTCATCTTTAACCAGACTAACACAGCAACCAAAAAAGAAAACTACATTCTAAAAAGGCTGTATGATCTCTTCTGCAAACATGCTGCAGTATCCTGAGCAGAATTTTATTTTTTTTCCCTCCAACAAAGGGGTTTCTTCATTATTTTTACAACTAATTCATTTTCTTTTCCGTTTTACTTAACTTTCCAAGCAAAAACCCAATGCAGCACACCTGAATAAAATATCTTACAATGTAACCTGTTCCACACTTGAAAAACATTAAGACTTGTAATAAACTTCATTTCTCTGTTAAGTTCAGTACCTATTCATTATATGGCAACCATGCATCACATTACACCTTTCTCCAGTTCAGTAAAATACTGTTAAATAAAGGTGAATGTTGAATACATACTTTTCTATTCCCCATTGACACTCTTAAACATGAAATTTGATTCCTTTAACAGCTCAAATTTTTATTAAAAAAACCAAACAAAAACCAAAAAAGAAACCCCAGCAAGCTGTAAAACTTTACCTTTTTAAATGCTGCTGTAGTGAGGTTAGATTCCTTGTGAATGTTACCACACTTTACTTGGGGAACAATCATAAATGCTATCATAATTAGGATTTCAGTTAAGGATCAAAGCGAAGGAGCAGATGGGATGCATGAGACAAACATTTAAATGCAAATATCTTTGTTAAGAGGAAATTTGTTAAGAGGAGCTATCAAACCACATGGAAGATAAGTGTTCAGCTATTTAAGTCAAATATATTTGAAAGTTTCTCCCAGCAGGAAAGTCAGATAAAGTCTCCAAGCAATCCAGAAACAGTCAGCACATGACTCAGAAAAGAGTGGCAAAGATTTTTCCCATTTGCCTTTTCAAAAGTCAATAGGAAAAACCTTGGCAAACATCTCTACAAATACCACTTCCCTCCTCTTCTTAAAGCTGTTGCCATTTGTTGCTCACATTAAGCAGAAAGCACTGAATTCTGTATTCCAACAACATGTTGCTCTCCCCCCAAATATTTCTGATTTATTCATGGAAAAATTTAAACCTTTACTAACCCCTAACAGCAATTTCCACTTGCTTTCTTGTAACCCATTAGCTGACAGTGGGAAGCCTACCTGAGGGATCTGGTCAAAGCTCTGGCTTAACGAAAGGCCTGCTTACCAAAACACACACCTGTCACAGATGCCATGATGGCAAAGGAAATACTCTGTTTGCTCCTCTATATGAAAAAGGTTGAAAATACAAAATATTAATACCTCTACAACAGACTCTATCGTACAGGCAGCTCCAGAACCAAGAAGCTAATGGCAATGCTTGAGCAGCTTTATATAGTTTAATAAGCATTTTCATTTTTTTACTAAAATCTTACTGAAGTATACCTTCAATATATAGATATTATACAAATAATATATAACATACAAATATTGCAGGTCACTCGAGGATGAATGCATGTCTCTCTCTAGCACTTCTACAACCTCCCACATCTGGAGATCACACCTGTAATGACCAGCTTCACTGGACCTAGTAGAAAGAGAAGCTGAAGCAGTCCACAGATTCAAGCTGTATGTGGTTTCAAGAGTGACCACAGCTGTAGCATTAGGTCCACACTCCGCTCAGTACTTGCTTGGTGGTGCACTTGACCGAGCAGGTAGGGTCATCCCCTGGTATCTCAAATTTGAATGCGGCTTGGAGCAAAAGGAACTTGTCTCAGTGAACTGGGGAAGGAATATGAAGGGGGCAGTTGGTTTTAGGAGATTGGAAGGATGAGTTAGCAGAACAGAAGAGCACTAGGCTGGCATGGGGGGATCCTGGCCTAGGGAGGCGGTGCTGAACTCTTGGCCACAACACAATTTCCCAATTCTGCAAATCTGAAATGTTTGGATAGCTCTGGTACAGGCTTTAAAACATTGCCATGCTCTGAAGAAAGAAAAATATATATATATATGTGTGTGTGTGTGTGTATATATATATATGCATAAAATAGTATTTCCGCCAAGCAACTTCCTGGAAAGTGAATAAACTAAATTCTCCCCAAAACAGCCAAGGATGGGCCTATCCACCTTCAGAGCTGTGCATTCCAGCTCATTACTCCCGCTGCACCTCCATAGCACACACCCGTGCAATCACTTCTCCACTTCAGACTGAACAGATAGTTCTGGTTTGGGATTGCACATGTGGAAACTAATCAATACACAAACAAGCTACAACAACAAGATCTCAAATAGGCCAATTACAGTCACTGAAAACTAACAAGTGACAAAACAAGCAACAACAACAAAAAAAATCTAAACTAAACAAAATTGTTTTAATGTTACCTTAACTCGCTGGGCAAAGAAATGTTTAAAATAGGGCTGAGGAGCTTTTGTATCACTTCTGCTCACAATCACTAGATACTGCGGTATCTTTGTTGGTTGGATTAAATAGCTATCACCTATTAAACCTTTGAGGACATGCAGACACTTTCTGGTCATTCTCACAAGATCTGGAATTTCTTTCAGATCGATTGACGAGACTGTCATTCTTCATTCAGTCTCACCAAGTGGCACTTTCTGAATCCTAAACTTTGCTCACTTCTCTGTTCCCTGTTCTTTCCCATTTGTCAACATCTGGTTTTGAAATGGACAATATTGCAAGGGCAAACACTCACTGCAGATGCAACCGCATCTGCCCACCAACAAATTACGCTCCAACTGTACTTACACCTATACGTGGCTGCTAGACTGCTAGTGACACCCAAGATCTTTTGAGTCATTGCTTTTCAAGCTCCAGTCCCAAAAATACATTTACTTCTAAATGTCTGACAGAACACAGGTACCAAAACAAGCAAGACTCTGCGAATAAAACACTACCTTCACAAAACAAACAACCCAAACCATCCAATAAAATCTACTTATGCTACCACCTTTAAGCCTCATTTATATCCCATGATACTGCTCTGCTGACAGTATCGTATCAACCACCTCCCAAGCAGATTATTTTAAATAGCACCAGAAGTTTTGCCTCTTTTCTAGTCTTAGAAACGTAGCTCATACAATGACAGCATCACATCAACAAGCTCACAAGAAGATTTAAAAAAGAAAAGCACAAAATTTGGAATAAACTATAATCTTTTCCTTTTTTTTTTTTAAATCTAGCTCATCTTAAAAAATTAGAGCCAATGACTTAGAAAAGTTTTGAATCAAGGGTTTGATTCAAAGGGTCGTGCGTGCAAATTATATTGTCCTACAGATTTAACATGCATTTATTTTCCAGCAGCTGCCTTCTGATATCCCAATTACCAGTGGGAGAATAATGTATGTTATTACCCAAGTAAGGAGTTTTTGCATCCTGACTATTGTTGAGCATAGCTCTGAAATCACTCAGATCTGTGCTACCACTGCCAATACTGATTTGTGGCAGGCAGAAATGCACATCATTTTCCTTCTACTCTGTTCAACACACTAGGCTATTTTTTCTATTTAATTTTCTAATTATTGATTTATATTAATTCTTAATCAGCATCCTCGTAAACCTGCATTCATGGAGTCACAAAGTGGTTCAGGTCAGAAGGGACCTTTAGAGGTCATTCTAGTCCATCCCACTGCTCAAATCAGGCTAAACTACACAGCAGACCTGTCAGTCTTTAACATCCCCAGTGATGAAGATCCCACACTCTCCTTAGGCACCTGCTCCAGTATTTGTTCACTCTAATGGTAGAAAATATTTCCTAATGACTAACTCTATTTTCCCATATTCCAACCTGTGTCCACAGCCCCCACTGCCCCTCATCCCATCACCACAAGAAGAGAAAGGCAGTTCCAGATAACAAACAAGGTCACCCCTTCTCTTCTTCAGACTCAACAGGTCCAGCTCTCTCAGGCTCTCCTTGGATGTTCTGCACTCCAGTCCCTAACCAGCTTAGGAGTCTTTTGCTGGACTCATTCCAGTATGTCCATGCCTCTCTCACACTGGGGAGCCCAGAACCAGACACAACATTCCAGATGTGTCTCACCAGTGCTGAGAAGGGGGGAAGGATCACCTGCTGCCTATTATAGCCCAAGAGGCTGTTAGCTACCTGTGTTGCAAAGATACATTGCTGGTTCATGGTCCTCTAGGACTCTCAGGTTCTGCAAAGCTTCTTTGCAGCTGGCTGGCCCCAGTTTGTGCTGGTGCATTTGTCTGCTGCTCCTCCCTAGGGCCAGGACTTTCCATCTCCCTTTGTTAAACTTAATGAAGTCCCTGTCAGCCCATTACTGCAACCTGTTGTTTCTGCAAACTGTCCATGATCCTCTGAGCACAGCCCTGCCCTCCAGCATACTGAAGTCAGTGAGATGATCACCAGCAGGATTTTGCACCTCAGATCACAACTTTGAGTCTAAGAGTCTGGTCAATTTTCCACTCATCATCCACCTGCAGAGCCCACATCTCACTAGTTTAGTGATAAGTAAAGTATGAGAGACCAAGGTACACAATATGTACTATCTCTTCCTTGCCCTCCCCATTAACATGGAAAGCAGTGAGGCTGAGCAAGTATGATTTGACCTTTTCAAACCCAGGATGGCTGCTCCCAACAACTCCTTTCTTGTCTTTCATATGTTTAGAAACTGGTTCCATAATGATCTGCTCCATCATCTTCCCAGGGGAATGCTGCACACCAGACTGTACTTCCCTATATTTGATTTCTTATCCACCTCGAGGATGGGTGTGATACTCTCTTTTTCTAGTTCTGAGAAGCCTCCTCCAAGTGTCACGACCTTTTGAGGATAACAAAAGGCAGCCTTGCAACAACATCAGCCAGGTCTTGTACGCATCCCAGCTGGTTCCACAGACATGTGCACATCTATGTGGTTAAGTGAGCCCTATCTCTGTCCTCACCTTCTGCAGGAGCAGCCTCCCTCGCAGACTCTGCCAGGTTTGGGGATAAGCCTTACCTGTGAAACCTGAAGCAAAGAAGGAATCAAGAAGATTCGCTTTTCCCTTGTCAGTAGGTCCACAATTTCACTGAGCAATGGACCCACACTCTCCTTAGCCTCCCTCTTTTTTTGCCAATGTACCTATGTACTTATTTGCCGATGTACTTATGGAGGAAACCTTTCCCATTGTCCTCCACCTCCTTTGCTGGCTTCAATTCCAGATCAGCTTTGGCTTTCCTGACTCCATCTCTACATAAGCAGGTAACATTTCTGTATCCTTCCAGGTTCCTGCTTCTCTCTCTATGTACTCTCTTTTTGTGCTCAGGCTCAGTCAGGACCACCACATTTATCCACAATGGCTTTCTGCCGTGCCTGCGCAACTCTCTGCATGAAGCAACAGTCCATCCTTATGCTCAGAGAGGCTGCCCTTGAACAACCAGCTCTCCTGGGTTCCTTTGCCCTCCAGGGCACCTCCAGATGGGATCTTGCCAAGCAAGTCCCTGAACCAGTCAAAATCTGCTCTTCAAAAGTCCAAGGTTGTAACTCTGCTGTTTCCCTTGTTGACTCCTCTCAGGATCTTAAACTCAAGCCTCATGGTCATTTCAGCTGTGGCTGCTTACAACCATACTTCAACAACTCTTGTTTGTGAAGGCAGCACCTCTCAGAATCTGTGATTGCGAGGCTTTCGCCAACTGTATAAAGAGGGCTTCATCTACCTCCTGCTCTTGAGAGGCTGTAGCAGCCACTCACTGCAATATCACCTGTGCCAATTTATCCTCTGATCCTTAACTATAAGCTACCTATTTTGTAGCTTTGCTACTTTCACCCTCCTTCAATAAAATCTTCATGTAATTCTACATGACTATTACATGAATATAATTTTATACAAATATAAGGTATATATGTAAATTAAATCATGTATCTTATGAGTAACATAAATTTTATACTAATGTAAGCAAATTTATACGGTAATTTTAAGGAGGTTTTTTTTTTCTTTTCATACTAGATCAGCTGAGCAGATTGCAAAATTTATTCTAGAGGAAATACTGTGGGGTTTTTTGTTTAAAAAGTTTCTTGTGTACTTTTGCCCATGATTGCTTTAAGCTATGTACACCAACCTTTTTATTGAGTAGGCTGAATTTACCTCATGCAGTAGTTCTTTGTGCAGTCACTTGTTCCTAGGTAACCATCACTTTTTAATTGGCGATAATCTCATCTTCCTTATGCACTTAATGAAGTCCAGTGGAGTATGTTTTGTGAATTGTGCTGTCAATACACTCAAAAGGTCTGGACTATATACCTGACTGAAACCTCCAAAGAAGCTGCTTAGATGGTTCTCCACATTTGGAGAGGGTGTTTATACACAAATGCATATATCAATTGTTTGTCTCACAAGATGAACGGTCTCATCTCTTGGTTTCGTACCAATACAAGGGCATTGGCAGGACCATGCAATGAAAAAACTGGGGGTGGAAATTAGGTAATCATGAATCTCAAAACACAAGCTGCTGTTTACAGTGTACAGGTGGCTTAACCTAAAAACTCCCCGCCCGTCTCTCCTCTTGATTTTATGCCTCTCCTCCTTCCATCTCCTTCATTCCCTTGTGTTGCTGGCTCTGATGCTTGTCAGACCTTCCCATGAGTCAGCTCAATTCACAAAGCCATACGAATCCAGAAAAACAACATTTTTCTCTGGGATAATGAGTTACATCAGCTCTCAGTAAGCTCTGATGAGTAAAGCTAGCTAGGGAAACCAGATGAAGCATGAAGGCAAGGGAGGAGATGGAGTAAAGAAAAACAGAATAATCCCTTTACTCAGCAGTAAGGTATTAGGCTGGCTCACTGTGACCTGTGAAACCACAAGCTAATTGAAAACTCACATTGGCTTAATATCTACCTGCAACTGCAGTCTAATTAGAAAGCAGAGCTGTCAACTGCCAGGCAGGAGGAAAGTGCTAAAAGCCCGCCTACAAAAATTGGAGACAAAGCAACCTGCTCCCAAGTCACTGTAACCACAGGCACGAAGAGCACAGGAAGCCACCTCTACTGCCTGCACAAGGGACACCCACTACTGATACTGCAGATGTTACTCAGTTGGATGTTTCCTTTATTTCCTTTAATAAAGTTCACAAGCTTATCTCAAAGTGATCCATAAGCTTAGCACAAACACACACAGTGGGAGAAGACAATGGAAGCAAAGACTCAGCAGATGTCAGCTTTACCAAAAAGGAAAACTTAATGACAAGTATCTTCTGTTTGAATGTCACGTGCTTGCTTATCCCTCATTCAAGGGAATTAGTTAAGAGAAACCAAATACACAAGAGAAATGCTTAATTTCATACCGGTTGTTGACTCTCTCTAAAATAGTACTGTTTGTCTGATTCGTATTTATACATGGCTAGGTTTTCTTCCTCAAGGGAGTTAAAAACGGTTTGATCCAAAACAGAGTAAATAGCTGTTATATCCTGACAGCTGCTCTTCAGAAAGACAAAAGAAGACAAGGACATTTTTATTTCAGGGTGGGTTTTTTTTGTGTGCGCGTTTTTTGTTTTGTTTTTTTTTTTTACTACAAAAATACCGAAGCATTGACAAAGTACTCACAAATCCCTTGGTAATCACCATTTTGGTGCATACATGGTCCCACAATATATTAGATGCATGAACACAAACACATCTTCCCAGCACTGTGAAATACATGTGTCCCTGAATCGGTAACAGCTGCCCCAGTGCAGCACTCAACCAAGCTAACACAGTAAGAGGTGAAGAGCTGGGCCATCTCTCCTACCTCAGCAATACAAGGTTAGCTGGAGTATCTCTGCACAGTCCATCACTGTTCATTGTAGGTATACCTGTAAGTTTTGCACTTCTATCCATTTTCTTCCCAAAGCTGTTATTATACTGTAGAATAGACTGAGAGCTTTAAAAGCTATTTCCTCTGAAACAAAATAACAAACTAAACGCATCTACCCTTCATGAAATAAAAGGCACAACTAAAAGTACACTACAAAAAAAAAAAACCAAAAAAAAAACCCCACGAATCTCACCTTTGAACTTTCAGTAGTCCAGAGTATTTCTTAATTATACCTTCCCAAATAGAGTAAGGTCCTGACACCAGGCAGGTTTTTTAAGTCTGGTGGGACAGGTGTAAAACATTCATTGAAAAAGCAGACTGGCCTGTTCATAGCTGTCTGGAAGGATATTGGTCTTCCGTATACTTTTCCACTGATGCACAGACTGTGCTACAAGCTATTTCAAGACCTAACAGGAACCTCTATTCTTTCTACTTATACTCTGATAACGTGACCTGAATGGAGTATCATTATGTCTGTCCTGCTGTCATTGATGGCAAGGGGTATAAACCCTAGCTTCCAAGTTAATTTGTGACTGCTGGCTTTCTCCATGTAGACCAAGTTCATCACCCTCTGGAGAAGACAGGCTCAACCCTGGCTAACACCTATGTGGATGCTGAAAAGCTGCTAGCAGACGGATTTTCTCAGGTTCTCACAATATTTGGTGAGAGTCCTGCCTTTCTCACACAAGTTATGAAAAACAGCAGGATGGTTTTTGTAAGCTGGACCAACACCTGGTGTTTTTCTAAGTTCTGTTTATGGTACATTGGAAAAATATTTTGAAATGGGTGCTGTAGGACTTTAGCCAATCACCCTAGGAGATGGGTGATCACTGACCAATCACCCTATGAGACTAGGGTATATAAAACGGGGTTGCAAATTAATGAAATTGCTTCTTTGCCCTCTCTTGCTGAATTTGTGTGTTGCTGCATCTCTCTGCTCTAGGTACAAACAGCGACACACCTATACCTCATCATAGTTGTCTCAGCTCTTCTCTGGAGCCCTGCTGACAACCACTGTCTACATGAGACTTTTTTCTTCAGTTCACACTATGAAAAATAGTAAAAGGGACATTCTGCATCCATCTCAGAGACATATTTATTGTATAACACCTCAGGTGCAGCGCATGCATCACAAACTGCAGGACATGCAGGTACACTTTGGGACACAAGCACAGCTGCAACAGCATTACAAGACTCCCCATTTCAGAATCAGTAAACTTAAGGCAGTGTGGCCACCACCTAAATAGCCAAGGCTTGCAGCACCTAAACCCAGGTTTCTTCTCGGAAGAAACTTGATGGCTTGCTCCAGCAACAAACCCTGAAGAAACCAGCACGTGTGTGATGTCAATAATGTAAAGGGCTCAAGCTTTTGTAGGGAAGTGGAAGTAAACCAAACTGACACTGTGGGCATATGAACTGAAAAGAGAAGATGGGAAGATGGGCACCCCCTTTCCCACGTCACACACACGAGCTGCTCTGTAGAACACCCATCATCTCTCTTTTCATAGATGCAAGCACAGATCCTCTCTCCCTACAACATGTACTCCCCCTTGTATCTCCTCAGGAAAGAATGAGTTTGGAGTTTCAAACACCTCCAGCAAAACTCAACTTCTTACCAAGTATTATAAAACACAAGCATTGCCTTCACCACGTAATTTTTGATAGCTAGGGCACCTGAGCCTGTGACATGGTTGACAGCTCTGGTGAATGGCTTCAACGAGACAAGAGTCCTTTAAGAAGCAGAGTACAAGGGGAGGAGGAATACTTCTTTTTTCTTTTTTCCCTCCAAAATAGACACTATGTAAAATGAAAATCAAAGTTAAAAATGTATGATCTAATTCACATTTTCTTGCTTGTTAATTTTAACTACAGTTTAAATCTGATTAAAATCCACCCACCTTTGGACAGAAGTAACACATTTTGGAATGAAAAAATGCACTGCATTTTAAAAGTAATATTTTTTTCTAGTGGTTCATATTCTTCATGCATTTATGTTCTGAATAATATTCTAAAATCTACACTAAAACATATTCAAAAGATGTTATGCTTTGAAGTCCAGGAGGAGATGGGAAGAAAGGAAGACAACTTCTGATATTGCTGTATCTGTGGAAGCAACATGACCCATGCTAATGATTAAGCAAGACTCAGGAACAAATACAAACATCACATATCAGGCAAAGCAACGTAACTGAATCTGTTCCCATACCTGACATAAAGCTGCTCCTTCTCCAATATATCCACCTAAACAATTGTGTCTTCACAGCCTACACATACTTGCAAATGAGGTTTGTGTGACCCCCAGTATAACAGATTTGCTTTTTCAAAGGGAAAGGGAACAAAACCATCCCAGGAAGAAGGGGGGGGGGGACACGACAAAGAGAAAAAACAAAGCAAAGCAAACAAACAAACAAAATCTACGAAACAAGTCTCGTTGATCAATATTTAGCTTGATAACAGCAATCTGAACAAGTATCTGTACAGGTAATCACAGAAATGCCCAAATTAAAACCTTACTGTTTTCTGAATACAAGTGTTTCATTAGATTGCCAGAACCTAAGACAAAAGTTTGAATCTTCTCAGTTGACTCAAAATCTGTTCTGCAAAATAATATAGTTTAATTATTTCAGCAGCTTTAATCGCTATTAACAAACATCAGTGATTGCTGCTTCAGCACAGACTTATTTGCAGCAAAAGCACAACAGGGGAACGTAATTACACACTGGGCAGCAAAAGGGTTACATCTCAGAAATCAATATTTAAGAAAACAGGAGAATTTCAGGCACTGTACATGAAAAAATGTGGAGGAAAGCCTCACTCCCCTTTGTTTTCTTGATATTATGTGGCTTACTGAATTTCTCCTCATCTTACTTTAAGGGGTTTTTTGTGTTTTTAAAGGCACTGCTGCTTCTGTTGTTAGGCTTGTCATTGCTCAGGTTATAGATACATCAGTAATTCAGGCATTAGTTTCCAGTTGCATAATAGCTTCTGTATCAAAAGTGGGATTGGGAATGCTCTTACTCTGCAGTGAATTTAAAGCATCTCACAGCTCCACCTCCACTACTAAAAGGCTTCGTCTCTGACACGACAAAAGAAAGAAGTTAGCATGGAGAAGGGGAGATCTCTCAGACCGTCAGGTACCCATGTTCACAGGGTTACCAGAGCACTGTGAGAAATACGTGGTATTTCTGAAGCTTACTGCTTGCTTGCTTCAGAAACAACCATCTGCATTAGCAACCACTGTAAATTACTCATTCTGTTATAGGGCTTTTTTTCCATCTTGTCTGAACACCATTCTTTTTCATACACCATGATGATTTTCCTACAGTCCTTCCCCCAAATAGTTCCCAGGCCCTGTTTTTATTTTCCCCCTTCAAAGTAGTAAAATTATTTTACTTTATTCCCTACTTCTAACCTGGCTTCTTCTACATCTGCGAGAGGACAGCCTGTAGTTATATTGTTCCTTGAATCTGGAATTCATCAAACTGCTAAAAATTACACCCAGGTGAGTGGGAGTGGAAAGCAGAGCAATAAGATTTCCAGTCAGGGCAACCTACAGAAATGTCAAAGCTAAAGAATAGGAGCAGCCAGAAACATACAGAAGAAACGGAAGGGAGGAGGCCACCTACCCTTACAGCAAATTGAAGTGGCCATGTAAACATAATATAGGCTCACCTACACTCATCATCTGCTTTTTATCTTTTCTGTGCAAGTCCAGTCAAAGGGCGCCAAACACGGGTACAAAGTCACCAGATATGCTGACCCCATGCCATGCTTTGTGGGCAGGAGCACATAAACTGTGCCCATGCCCTGAACCAAACGAACCCACGTGAGAAGCAGCAGTATGTTAACTCAGGTTTGACCCTCTGCTACACTCCAAGCTAGCCAAAAAAACTGAAGGTGAGGCAAAGTGCTGTTATCTTCAGAAGAAAATAGATAGATAGATACACACACACAAGCAGGCTGAGAGTATGATGGTAGGACAATGGCACAACAGGCAGAGACACTACTCAAAAGCAAGGCTGGCTCGCTCCCCTGCATGCAGGGAAGCAGTGAGAAATTAAACAAGCTCTTCTCCTCAGCTGTACACTAAAGGCCTTAAATAATCTGGAACACCTTTCAGGCTACCAAGATGCTATTCAAACGCTGTTTTGCCTGCAACTCTGAAAGGCTAGTACAGTACCATTTTGCTTTTTGTTCACCCCTCACAATGCTACTAAAAGACCAGCTTCAGGTAATGTCTCTTACTGACATTCACAGTTCCCCAAGCACTAGCTGACTTCATATAAGCAATGAAACACTTCCATTTACAGCCCAGGCTCCTAACAGTGGCAAGAGCTAACAAGAACTGGTCCTTTCTCCTCCCCAACAGTGCTGCAGTGATGGTCAATACCATTTTGAACTCCTGTGACACAGATACCAGCAGCTAGAAAGCTGCCCCATGCAATAGAAAGCTGTGTCACAAGCAAGAACACTATTATGAATGCTCTGATGGTACCAGCATAGCAAAGGTGGATTAGTCCAAGATTAACCTACTACTTTAGAACTCTATCTATAGCAAACAGATTTCTCACTTTGCTTTTATTTAATACTCCAGATTCAGAATAATAGACTAATACTCTTCCAATACTGAACTTGGGGGGGGGGGGGGGGGGGGTAGGAAATGAAGAAAGAAAAAAGGAGTTTCTCAGAAGGAAGCATTTTATGCAGCTTTCACTGGAGTTTGGTTACACTGTACTCAAAATAACAATCTGACAGATCTGCTAAAACATAAATGATCGAGAAAATACACTCATTTGACACACACAAGTCAGTAAAAAGATAAGATATTCAAGTACAAATGAGCTTTTCTGGAAATCCATACTGCGAGGAAGAAATACAGCTGAACAAAACAGGATTAGTACTTTAAAGGAAGAAAGAAAGAAGAAGAAAAAAAAAAAAAAGAAGCAGCACAACCAACTACCATTCTACATAAGTAGGTATACCAGCTGGCCTTGAAGGTGAAGTGTATTTTGTGCAAATACAGCAACTACTCTTTAAATGTTCTGTCTTTCACCATCAAAATCAAACAGAATAAATCTATTTGTGTCAATGAATAAAAAAAAACACACACAAGTTACTCACATGTGAAAGTCATTTCTGTTACTGCAAAAACCTTACTTTTACTAACCCTGTGCGTAAATTTCCTGATAAAAATTGCTTATCTAAATATACAAAAGCACTGCTGCACTGTGCATTATCTATAATATAAATCCTTCCTTGCGCTCCTCTTCACTCTATACCAAGTGAAGTCTACTTGAGAACAACAGGGAATCCTTGGAATTAGTCAACAGATTATTACCACATTGTACTGAGTGAGTCAAATAGGATCAGGATGTTTGCAGGAGTTCTTTAGGCAGACGTTCATTGTACTACACTGACGGAGTAGGTTTCTTTCTCTTAAAGATGCTGCTAAGAAGTAACACAGACAAGAAAGCAACAAGGCTTATTGAATAAGAAAAGCAGTAAAATACGTTTTCCTGATCAAGGAAGTACTTCAAATAAATTCAGCTCTGTACTGTATTGACAAAGTTAAACAGGAAACAAGAATCAGTCAACTTTTGAGGCCAAGGATTGTATGAAGACTGAAGTACCTAAGGAGAAAAAAAATTCTCTCAGCACCTTAAATAAAACATACCTCCCCCATAATATAAAGAAATTTAAAAGGAGAGGTGACCAGAATTTTTTAGCAGCCCCAAACACAGATCCAAGCCTTTGCAATTTATTTCATAACGTAATGACCCAGATAAGCTCTCAATGATCAAACTTTAAAACCACTACCTTCCTGAATTGCATTTGCCAATCCACAGACTAGTCAATAAATTCCTCTGCGCACAGTTTCTCTGGTTTATTACCTTTATGCTGGCGCTGCAATCCATATAGCAGCAAAACCTTGAAAAGTCAGTTCTCAACTGCTCAGCGGACTGGTAAACTTCGTTAGTCTGTCTATTAAAATAAAGAGACCCGGAAAGCATTCTGTTTGAACTTCACTCTTCTGGAGCACAAAACAACACGTTGGCGAGTCACATGTGGAGCAGTGTCTCTGTGGAAGAGCTCAGTAACTCAGGACACAGTCAGGGTTCTTCTGCTGCTCACTGAGCCCTGATCTAATGACTCAAGAAACACCCAGCTGTCACCAGACACCATTTTCTAGTTAACTTTTGTCTGATTGTACCAATACATACACATGATTTAAGTTTATTCATAAGGTGATTGTTTCATTTCTACAGAAAAAAAAAATCAGGTTTAGCTAAAAGGCCAAAAGTCTCATCTATACCACTTCTACAGTACGTCTTTTATTTCTGAACCACAATCACATGAGATCTGTCTTAAAACACAAATTTCATGCTCTTCTGGCTCCCCTCTCTCATTTATGCAGTTCATAAACACTTATATTGGTCCTCTGATGAAACTCATTTTGGGTCACACAGGTGACAAAAGCTACTTCCTTTCTGTAAAAGGCAGAACTTGTATAGCATACAGCTGACCTTCCAGACCACAACAAATACGCAGTGCTATTTGTACAGAAAACTACAGTTGCACCCAAAGCTAAGGGTGTCATTTTCTTATTTCCTTCAGGTGCCCCAGAGGTTTATACAACCTCTGCACCCACCCACAGTCCTCATCAGCTGCACCAGTGTAACAACTCTCTTTACAGCTGCACAATGAACTGGATTAAGGCACTGACCACTGACTCCATTCTCTTTGTTCCCAACGTTCTTATTTTCAGTCCACACCAGTTCACAACCACGTGCACATCACAGCATCTGATGAAGAGAGGGTGGCACCACTGATATCAATGACCAGCTGGAGTGCACGGAGATCCACCTGGGGATAGATAAGGAGCTGACCAAGAGCTTATAGGCCACAATTAAAGGACAGGGACAGCTGACATTATAGTGAGGGTAGATTACAGGCCATCTGACCAGGAAGGCCGAGCAGATGAGGACCTCTATACATAAATAGGAGCAGCCTCAAGTTCATACACGCTGGTCCTCATGGGGGACTTCAACTACCCCAGTATCTGTTGAAGTGACAACACAGCAGGGCATAAAGAATCCAGGAGGTTCCTGTGTGGATGCTGAAAAGCTGCTAGCAGAGGGATTTTCTCAGGTTCTCACAATATTTGGTGAGAATCCTGCCTTTCTCACACAAGTTATGAAAAGCAGTAGGATGTTTTTTGTAAGCTAGACCAACACCTGGTGTTTTGCTAAGTTCTGTTTATGGTACATTGGAAAAATATTTTGAAATGGGTGTTGTAGGACTTTAGCCAATCACCCTAGGAGATGGGTGATCCCTGACCAATCGCCCTATGGGGCTAGGGTATACAAAATGGGGTTATAAATTAATAAAGTTGCTTCTTTGCCTTCTCTTGATGAATGTGTGTTGCTGCATCTCTCTGCTCCCAGTATAAACAGTGACATTCCTGGAATACACTGATGATAACTTCCATGTCCAAGTGACAGAGAAGCCAACGAGGAGAGCTGCTATGCTGGACCTGCTCACCAGCAAGGAGGAACTGGTGGGGAATGTGAAGCTCAAGGGCAGCCTTGTCTGCAGTGACCAGGAAATGGTGGAGTTCAAGATCCTTAGCACAATAAGGAGGGCAGACATCAAGCTCTCTACCCTGGACTTCAGGAAAGCAGACATTGGTCTCTTCAGGAATCTGCCTGGTACCGTGCAATACAGCCCTGGCAGGAAAAGGGGCCCAAGAAGCCTCGTTAATATTCAAGGATCACCTCCTTCAATCTCAGAAACAATGCATCCCAACCAAGAACTCAGGCAAAAATGCCAGGAAGCCATCATGGACAAACAAGGACCTCATGGACAAATTCAAACATAAAAAGGAAGGCTACAGAGGGTAAAAGCAAGAACAGGTAGCCTGGGAAGAACACGGAAAAGTCGTCCAAGCAGACAGGTATCAGATTAGGAAAGCCAATGCCCTGAAAAAATTAAATCTGTCCAGGGATGTCAAGGGCAACAAGAAAAGCTTCTGTAGGTATGTCAGTGATAAATGAAAGACTAGGGAAAACGTGCATCCTCTTCAGAGGAAAATGGGAGACTTGGTTACCCACAATATGGAGAGGGCTGAGGTACTCAACAACTTTTTTGTCTCAGTTGTCACTGAGACTGAGAGACTTCTCTTCAAGTAGTCACAGAAGGCAAAGGTAGGGACTCTAAGATGAAGAACTTTTTACTGTAGGAGAAGATCAGGTTTGACACCATCTAAGGAACCTAAAGGTGTACAAGTCCATGGGACCCAGCAAGATTCAACCACAGGTCCTGAGGGAACTGGTGGGTGAAAATGCTAAGCTTGCTTTTTATCGTATTTCAAAAGTCATAGCACAGGAAAACACAACCCCTGTTTTAAAAAAAAAAAAAAAAAAAAAAAAAAAAACCAAATTAAAAAAAAAAAAAAAAAAGGAACATGTAGGCAACTACAGGCCACTCAGTCTCACTTCTGTGCCTGGCAAGGTCATGGAGCAGATCCTCCAGAAGCCTCTGCTAAGGCACATGGAAAACTAGGAGGTGACTGGTGGCAACCAACATGGCTTCACTAAGGGTAAATCATGCCTGACAAATTTGGTGGCCTTTTACAATGGTGTTACAGCATTGGTGGGTAAGAGCAACTGGCATCATCTACCTGGACTAGTGCAGTGTTCATCACTGTCCTGCACAATATCCTGGTCTCTAAATTGCAGACCACTTGGTGGGTAAGGAACTGTCTGGAAGATTGCTCTCAAAGAGTTGCAGTCAATGGCTCCATGTCCAAGTAGCGACCAGTGACAAGTGGCATTCCTCAGGGGTCAGTATTTATACAGGCACTGTTTAACATCTTTGTTGGTGACACAGACAGTGGGATGGAGTCCACCCTCAGCAAGTTTGTCAGTGACACCACGCTGTGTGGTGCAGTCGACACACTGGAGGAAAGGGATGTCATCCCAAGGGGCCCTGACAGGTTTGAAAGGTGGGCCTGTGCAAATGATATTCAACAAGGCCAAGTGCAAGAACATGCACATAGGTCAAAGCAATCCCAAGCATAAATACAGGCTAGGTGATGAGTGGATTTAGAGCAGCCCTGTGGAGAAGGACAGGTTTTTTATCATATTTCATCATGGCTGAAAAGCTGAATATGAGCCAGCAATGTGCGCTCAAAACCCAGAAACCAAATTGCATCCTGTCCTGCATCAACAGAAGTGTAGTTAGCAGGTTGAGGGAAGTGATTCTGCCCCTTCACTCTCACGAGTCCCCGCCTGGAGTACTGTGTTCAGCTTCAACATCCCCAGCATAGGAAAGATAGAGGAAGGACATGAAGATGATCAGGGAGGGGCTGGAGCATCTCCCTTATGAGGACAGACTGCGAGAACTGGTGTTTCTCAGCCTAGAGAAGAGAAGGTTCTGGGAAGACCTTATAGCAGCCTTCCAGTATTCATAGGGGGCCTACAGGAAAGGCAGGAATGAACTTTTTATTAGGGAGTGTAGTGACAGGATGAGAGGTGACAGTTTTAAACTGAAAGCAGGTAGATTTACATTAGATATAAGAAAGAAATTCTTCACTGTGAGGGTGGTGACATACTAGAACAGGTTTGGCAGAGAAGTTGTGGATGTCCCCTCCCTGAACTGTTCGAAGACAGATTGGATGGGGCTTTGAGCAACCTGGTCTAGTGGAAAGTGTCCCTTTATGGTCCGTTCCAGCCCAAACCAATCCTTGATTCTATGAGGCAGCAACATGAGAATGCCTCTGGGAATGACAGGATATGGGAATGAGTGCCAGAGACAATCTGCCTAAAACCAATATGAAAGAAATTATCATGCAAGTGTGGCCTAAGACTACACATTGACACACTTCCTCCCATCTCCATTGCCTTTACCATGTATGTTCTCCATTCTGGAATAACTGCCTTCTACTGGGGATCCCAAAATGTCAGATTATGTAATGTTTGACTTTTCGGGAATGTTTTGTTTCTTTCCCCTTTTTTTTTTTCCCAGAGTAGTGAATTTAATTTTATTCTCTAAAATGGGATATCACGTAAGGTCATGTGCAATTTCTGCAAAGAAAAAAAAAAATTCCTGCAATACTCTTCATTGTTAAAAAAAAAAAAGTATATATATATAAAACACAGAAATGTTTGGATTTGTGAAACACACTCTAATACTAAGGAACATCTTTAGAGATTTAATCTGTTCTCCTTTAGTCATGCTAGATGGCAAGTGCAAATACGGACTTCCTCCACTACTGTTAATTTATTTTCCTCAGATTTCTAGAAAACTAATTACAAAAAATTAGCACACATCCAATCCTGGTACATTATCCACCTCAGAGACTGGAAACAAGATGTCCATCTCAGCATGTCACTATTGTCCACTATAATTTAGACATTCTTCAAATTGCATTTGTATCCAGGAGGGTAATAGCCCTTATATTAAAAAAGCCCTTCATTAAGTGGCTCCCCGTCACACAGCCGATTACAGGCTCTCATACCCTGACCCTGCATAGCCTCAGAATAATGCTGCTTTTAACAGGCAAACCAAACAGGGTAAATAAACTATCTTTGCTATCTAAGGGTAAAAAACAACACTAAATGTATTATTAATATGGATAAAATCACCCCTTTGCAAATCCTCAGTGATATAAGAAAGCACTATTAGTTACTTGGCGCTCTGCAAAACTAAGTTATCCACACACAATGAATAGTCCCCCTAAAATAACAAGAAAAAATCCATAGCCAAAATTGGATTTCATCTTAATAGCACTCTCTAATTTCTGTCTTGTATACTATCATGTATAAAAATCATACACCCAGAAACAATGCTTGAAACGGTTTGCTTCAACGTATAGAAGTAGTCTTTTTTCAGAGGTACAAAGACCACCAGGTAAACACTTTGACTTCATTTTTGTCACCATGCATATAAAAAAAAAATTTTAAAAAAAATTTAATATATATATATATAAATATATGTATATAACACTTGGTTACCAACCTTGCCTCACAAAATGCAAATCCACAGTTGTGGAACCATTTCTAATAAAAGGAACAACTCAAGAGTCTTGTACCATTCAACCTAGAACAATGTCAGCAGAAGGGTGCATATTTAATTTAAAAGGTATTCTAAAAAACTGAATGGGTGGGAGAAGATGATTAGGAATCAGCTTTGCTCACTTTGTGTACAAGAGGCCAATACGTATCAAACAGAAGTCACGTGCAAGGATGAAAAGCCACATCTTCCCATGACTTGTAACAGAAGTTGGCACTCTGTTGTAGGACCTAGCAGACACTAGAAGGCTTCAAGTAGCCCCACACACAGTAAGACAAAGCTGATGGGGCAAAACCATGAATTCACTGAGAACATCATGAATAAAGATAGCTTCTAGTTGATGAAATTCCTAAATGCCAAACATTTAGGAATAGAAATTGGGAAAGCGTTCAGGGCACGGTCACCTCTCATTTGTCTTACCTCTACACTTTTCCCTAGGCAACTGCTAATGGCTACTCTTAGAACAGGCAGACTTTTAGCTTGGTCTAGCACAGTCACTTTTATATACTCTTTGAAAACTCATGCTGGACATCAGGTTTTTTGCAAGGTTTTAGTAAGTAATCCAAAGGCTTTATCATGTAAGCTGTAGTTCAAACAATTTACAAGTTGCTATTTAAAGCATCTGCTCTAAGTGTGCACTTTATTTTGGAATTGATCATTATGTACTGCATTTATTTTTCCCATAACAGAAGATAAGTGCCTTTTGGCTCTCCTCATCATTTGAGAAATACAATGTAGGTCAGTATAAAAAAAATTCTGAAGTTGCATTAATTACTCAGAGGTAACTACATTTGCCTTACCAATAGTGTTTACTATTGCTATACCTGCAAAATGCTTTCCATTAGGACAGATTTTCACATTTCATAACACTGTGAAGCATGTGCCATTAAGGCTCAAATTTCCCACGATTTAACTTTCTCCAATACACAACACTGGCTTAAAACCCTCCCTTGAATCAAAACTAAAACAGGAAGTGAATTGTCATTTTTTTCCCCTTTTCCTATTTTTTTGCACATCCTTTTTCTCTCTTCCCCTCCCCCTCTCCCCCCCCCCCCTTTTTTTTAACAAAGACTTTCTGAAGCTACCGAAGACTTAAAAGTGACATTTGAAAATTGAGTATAATCATTTGACTACAATGATTCTGGGTAAATCTGGTAATGTTAAGAGCCCTGAAATCCACATATTCAGGATACAGATCTTATCTTTTGAACCTACTGGTAAAACAGTGCTCCGAGACAAAGCTGTACTGGACCAGATTCCAGAGAGATGTAAGCCAAGGGTTCAAAATGCTACATAGGGTGTCCATGGAGAGGATGTCAACACATGCATTAAGGAGCTTTGCACCTAGCTGAAGGATTATAGAGCCTGAGAAAGAGGAGAGAGAAAACAGTTCCTACCTTAGAACTTCAGTTTCTGTGCTGCTCAGATTTTTGGGCTACCCTTTCTCTCCTCTCATTCTCTGACTGGGCAGGAAAAAGTGGGCTGACTATAGACACTAGGAGATCCCTGGCCTCTACAGGTTAGAAAACTCAGCATTTTTCAAAGTGAAAACAGCAGTAGTTACATTCTACCTATATCTTCATTACCACATCTTATTCTACCTGGATAATTTCTTCATGAGTAGTGGTCTGATTTCTGACCTACCGTTTCAAGAGTAATCGGGCAGGGTCAGCAACGTTAAAAAACTGCAGTTATTTCCCTTCTGCTTTTGCCTGAACCTCTCACAGCTCTGCTTCCTGCAGACCCACTGGAGGAACTCTACACTCATTTTAGAACTGTGTTACATACTTAGTTTAAAATTGGGCTGTTTCAAACACAGAAGGGCTTAAGTATTTAGATACAGCACAGATCTTCAGAATCTGAAGACTGTGAACTTCTTTAGAGCAGTTCATCAGATGAGAGTGCTCAATTTTAGTCTAGACCTTGTTTACCAAACATCAAACTTTTAAACAGTGCTCCAAGAAGTCTGGAATTCTAACCTGAAGAAGAAAAAACCAAAATAACAGAGTTTATCCTGTATCTGTTTTGGACTATCTCTGCAAAACTCATTCCTTTATTCTGCTAGATTTTATTGAGCAGCCACATTTTCACATACAGATGTGAAAAAAGAACTTCCTCCAGAAGAGCCCATGTGCTATACGGAGAGGAAAAGGGTCTGTAGCAGAACTGAACAGAAATCAGGTATCAAAGTCAGCGAGCACTGTGTCATTTGACTCTGAAAATTGCTTTAAAATGACAGGTACATTATTTGTGAGAAGCAAGAAGAAGCTATCTTGTAATTTAGATTCATTCAAAATACAATTCCTCAAATTGCTGTTCCTCCTATACAAGGTGTGCCTGAGGTCTGAGAATAGTAATTTTCTTCCAAAATGGTGCTTACATTACAATTAAGATACTTCCAACCATTTTAACAAACTATGCAGACTCTGAAAAATGCAAACTGAAAAGTAACTAATTTTGGCCATCCTGGGGGAGCCATTATTTTGAATTTGTTAATACAAGACCCTCATGAATGCTGAGGCTTCAGGGCTTAAATTTACTCTTCCATATGCAAACTTGAAACACCAAGCAGTCCATTAAATGAAATGTGGATCATCCTTAATTAACCTATTTGTAAAATACAGGCACGATAACAGCTGCTCACCTAAGTGACTCCGAAGCAGGGAGAATCCAACTAGTTAGCAGTTAAGAAGTAAAATCACATTCACTAACCACCATTAATAATGCACAACAATATATAAAAAGCAGGAGAAGGAATGGTGCAGAGGTTAGGTTACTTCTGTGTGGCAACATTTCCCACTCCTTCTCCACACATACCTCACTTCACAAAACCTTTTAGATACAAATAAAATAGCCATGACCTTTTTTCCTCCTCCGCATGATTAATTACTTAATGTATTATTAATTGGAAAATGTAACTGAATTTCAAATGCTTTCATTTTCTCAGCATATCATGCTGTCTGGGAAGCGCCGATTAAGCTGTTCATCAAAGGTGAGCAGGCAAGGTCATGTAGGCTGTACTTCTTCAGTTATTCATTACCCGTCCTAAATAGTAATTAACAACAGCAATATTTCCATAAATCAAAGTTTTTCTGATTGCCTTCAGATGATGAGCAGTTGGGGGAGGGCAAGGAAGGAATCAATGTATAAGGTTTTTTCATGTATTCTTTTTTTCTACCATTTCTTCTACTAGATACCTAAATAATTCCATCGATACATCAGCTGACATTTACCATGCAGAATTTCACTGCAAGTCAACAGGAATTCCACATAGAATAAAGAAGAGGTTATGGCTTCCTTTCTCCTATTCCTATGCTCCCCAACTTTAAAGGGGATATGAACTAAGAAGGTTTCTCAGTTACCAAGATGCCTATATTTAATGTTTTTGTTTCTTTTTATTATGTCCATCACCAAAGTTTACAGTGGAGATTACAGAGTATGGCCTTGAGGTCATATTGAGGCTCTGAGTTTCTTAAACATATCCCTTCAGTATTTGTGGAGTTTCTCACCTTGAGGCATCTCAGGTGGCAAATAGTGTGGCTCTTGAGCACTGACATGTACCCAGTCGAAGTCATCATACAAGTCTTGGTGGTAGTCACAGGGTCCAGGACCATCATCAAACGTACATCCCCCTAGGGAAGAAATCTGTTATTAGTTTATTTAAAAGCAGAGCTCTTGCAATAGTCAAGCAGAGGTGTTTTTCCTGAGCATACCACAACTACAGAGCCCACACAGCCTGTGGCACGGTTCACAGGCTTGCCTGTGCAAAGCTAAAACTCGCAAACAGCTCATTCATCGGTGTTCCCGTCTCTTTTTTAAGACATCTCTGCTTCACACAACCAACTCCCCACAAGAACACCTTCTGTCAGAGGAGGAGATCACAGGCTGAGTCACTCAGCCCAAGTGAGACCCAGCCCAGTGCTTCTGTGACTAAAAGCAACACGCTATCTAAACCAAGGGAGAAACAGAAAATAACTGAAAGTGTAAATCAACAACTCTGATGCACTGAAACCAAAAGTAGTCCAAACAGGGACAACAAGGATAAACACTGCACCCAAGCCAAAAACAGTCAGACAAAATAATTAAAGTTACTTAGAAAGGAAATACTTGCTGCAAAACGAATTGGATAATCTTTCTTTATTAAATCAATCTAGCATAACAGAACACAAATTAAAGGCACTTTTTCAGGGTCAGACAAACAATAGATATGAAACCTTTACAAGAAAAGCTGTGAGAAGTGACAGGGAGAAAGAAGAAGGGGAGGAGTATAAAGGGGGGGGGGGGACCCAAAAAATTCCTGTGTAACACCATAACGTTTGCCTTGTCTCAGTACATTTTTTTTATTATTACATTCTTCACTCAAGGCAATTAAGTAGGCTGGGAAAAAGAGAGAAGAAAACATGATGACCACAGAAGGAGACGAAGGTTTGAGAAAGAAAAAAAACGCAAAGGAATGAAAACAGTCTAGCTGAAGAAAAAGGAGAGTGTAAATGCAAGAAAATACAAATGCCATGCATACAACTCCGCAGCATCTGTTATCTCCATTAATGGCACAAAGTCCTCGAGTTCACTCCTCCCGCTCGAAAGTAAAAGGCAAGACCAGGAGGGAGTGAAAGAGAAAACACAGTGCATTCATCTTTATTTAGGCAGTATTTTTTAACCCAAAAAAGAAATTATGTAAGAACTCAAGAATTATATTATAAATAACTCCTGGATGTCAGGGGAGATAGTTCTTGCATCCTCTTCTCCCTGTCATCAGTAGCAAGGGCATATCATTCCTATTAACTACTGTCGTTACAACAAAAATTCTTCTTGCTAAGAAGACACCTCTAGAATAACAGGAGCATTTGCGTTGACTTCGTTGTCTGACTTTCTGAACAGAAAATATAGGACAAGTACTGCCGAGTCCCAAAAATAATGAAAAAGCCGTTATGATAAATTCTAGTGTCACCGTAAGATGAGTCATTGCCACTTCACCAACAGCAAACACCCTCCCATGCCTGCCAGGAGCTCACCAGCCCACACTACACCCCAGAGGAGAATGGGCTGGAGGTGGGAAAGGGGAGATTGAGGACCGTGAAGAACCACAGCCTGTGCTCATTTTTGCCCTTTGTACAAGACATACATGGCCTGGAACTAGGACAGGCCAGAGAAGAAGGAAAGGAGTGATGGGCATGTACGTCATCAAAGGGAGGATAAAAATACTTTTTCCCTACACAAAAAGGAGTAACCAAATGTCACACTGCAGGCAGAATTTGTAAAAACAACATTGATATCAGGGGAAGGGGAAGTCCATCTTACTAAATTTCATCAGCAAATCTAGACTATGTCTCAAACTGAAATTATGTTTTTCCTCAAATGATTCCCACAGTTCTGCAGAAGTATTTGCCATTTTGAATAAATGGCAAAAACCAAGTTTTAGATAAGTCTACTTCACCAAAAACCATTGCCAGATACTCATTCCCAGGCACCCCCAGAACCACTTTGTTAACCAGTATTTCAGCTGGTAAGGACAGCACCAGGAGAGAAAGAAAATTCTACACTATAGCAAAATTTCTGCTAAATCCTTGCACCACAAAACCTTAAAACTTCACATTCAGTTTCATGCTAGTAAAACCTTCTCAAACATTGCCCTGTGTCAACATAACCACATCATCAACAGCAGCAAAACAGCCTCAACATTTCATATTCTGTTCTGTTACTTACTGTATCAGTATCACTGTCAAAGACTGCAAGGCACAAGAAGAGAAATATTTGTGCATTAGAGAAACATTTATGCCTTTAAAAGTCCCAACTCCAATGCCCTGTTACCACCAAGACACTTTTCTAATTAACATCTATCATGATAAAGCCAGAAAGGCTTAGAACATAAATCTTGGGGTTTGATTTAACTTACCATACACTGCTATGATCACTCTACAGCAAAAAATGTACATTTCCTTCAACATTTAATTGATAAATGAATAGCAGTTTCCCTTAAAGGGAAGTTATCAGTGTCTGCTGTCCCAGCACCAAAATGACACATGGCTTTGAAGCACATGCCTGCGGGGCACCCATTACCCTTTTTAATGGTTTAAGTGCCCTCAGTATATAAATTTAAGCTACCAATGAATCTTGTAGACTCATTTGGAAGATGAATGTTCTTAATTGCTCGTCTTTGTGCTCACTATTAATTTTAGTTATCAGGGTTCTGATTAGCAATAACAACATGCCTGTTAATACACAGCAAGCAATGCAAACCTCTCTGAGCACAGCACGTCACTGCTGCATCCACAGAACAAGCCAAGTGTCCATTTATCACATACACATTAACAAATTTATCAGGAAAGATTATCAATCCACTTCAAAATCCATCCTGTAACAACTGCTTAAACCAATGGCATCTTCTCATGGAGTGGATCACCTTCTCTCACCAACATATCGTGGCATGTCATGGCAAGTAAAGCAAAAGCCAATGCTGTAGAAACATACTCAGTGTAACACAATGAGACAAACTAAGCATTTTAATTTCCCCTGCAGATTACTCATGACTTAAAATGTGAGCAAATTTGGATCTCCCCTTCTCCGTTTTAATTGCCAACTGCTTGCATGTTATTTAGGTAATTCTAAGAGACAAACCTAGTGTAACATACTGTGTGGAAAACACAAAGTGGGTGGGTGAAACCTGCAGTGATATATTTTGTTCCGAGTCATTTATTCAGAAATAGTGTGGCCAGTAGGGCTAGGGAAGTGATCATACCTCAGCACTGGTGAGGCTGCACCTCCAATACTGTGTTCAGTTCTGGGCCCCTCACTACAAGGAGGACACTGAGATGCTGGAGCACACCTAAAGAAGGGCAACTAAACTGGTAAAGGGTCTAGAGAACAAATCTTACGAGAAGCAGCTGAGGGAGCTGGGGTTGTTTAGCCTTGAGAAAAGCAGACTGAGGGGAGTGTCCTGGTTTGAGTGAGAACTAACTCTGTTCAGTGATTTTACTTTTCATCTCAGTTCTTCACACTAACTGTACTTTCTGAAGTTAGCAGCATGTTTTCACAGACAGTGTCTGCTTCTAGCAGCGGTAACACCCCATGTTTAGAGTGAGTACCAAGGGTTGGTGTGCAGACCAAGGCCACTGCTGGGTCCTGTGTACCACACTGGGGGGTGCAGAAAGTGAAAGGCTGCACCTACAGGGAGGAGTGGACAGGACGGGTGACCCTAAACTGACCAGTGAGGTATTCCAGCCCATATATGTCATGTTCGGCATAAAGCTGAGGGATATGAAGGGTCTGTGGCTCTTCTTCCCTCTTGGACTGCTTGGCCAGCTTTGTTTGGCTTGGCTCAAGTCCTCTTTTGGTTCCTTCCTCAGAGCGTCCGAGGAGGACTCTGTCCATTCTGCCTCCAGTCCTGATCTGTGTGTTCCTGAATCTGGCACCAGAATCCAGCTCCTGAACACAGCTCCTGTCTGCTGCAGGGCCCAGTCTGGGACTTTCCCAGTGCCTGCTCCATATCAGTGGTGACTGTGACATAATTACCATCAGGGGAAGCTGGGTTCAATAGTGGTTTGGTATATATCTGTATATATTATTTTTATTATTATTATTTTCATTAAAGCTGTTCTAGTTTCCTTTTCTAATCGCTAAGTCTCTCTCCCTTATTCCCTTTCTCTTCCCCTCTGGGGAGGGAGGGGGGTTAACAGAGAGCATCTGTTATAGGTGTAAGGGGCCACCCTGACCTTAAACTGTGACAGGGAAGACCTTTATCATTCTCTACAACTACCTGAAAGGAGGCTGTAGCAAGGTGGGAGTCGGTCTCTTCTCCCAGATAACAAGTGATAAGACAAGTGGTAATGGCCTCAAGTTGCACCAGGGAAGGTTTATGGTGGACATTAGGAAAAACTTCTTCACTGAAAGAGTTGTTAAGCAGTGGAATGGGCTGCCCAGGGAGTGGTGGAGTCACCATCTCTTGACTATTAAAAAGACATGCAGAAGATGTGCTCAGGGACATGGTTTAGTGTTGGGATTGGCAGTGTTAGGTTAATGGTTGATCTCAATAATCTTAAAGGTCTTTTCCAACCGGGACAATTCTATGATTCAAAAGCATATGCATTTTAACTCAATCTTTAAACATTCAAAAATAAAGCCATACCTGACAGGGAAAAAAAGTGGATCAGCCTGATGAATGTTTAGTACCTCCCAATGAGATTCAGCAGCTGAACTCAAATACACATTCGTATTTGTTGCTCAGTATTTTGACAACAGTCTTCTAGTATCTTAAGAATGGCAAGTTAGAAACCTCCAACTTCAGTCGTTTGTAACTTCCCCCAAAACTCAGTAAAAAGGTACCTCACCACTAGCCACTGACCTGCTACATATCACCACCACATTCCTTTAAGTACAGCTGATGTATAGCAAGCAATTTATCTTCAACACCACCCTGCCACTGGAGTTTGTGCAGACCTAACCACACCACGCCACAAACAGCAATTTGTGCACCTTGAACCTTGCAGTACCTAAATCCACGTTTATGTTAGACATGAAATATCACAGTTCAGAAAAAGCTGGCTGCAGAAGCAATACACCAGGCTGGTCCAACCTCAATAGCATATGTGGGCTCAGGGACTGGCACACAAGGCGGTCAGCATCCCTCCTGCCAAATGAGGCTGCCATCAGAATATGGCCAAGCAGGGCTGGATGGGCATGAGCAGCACGTTCTGCTGAGAGACAGCACCAACTGCAGCCACGACTTGCCATACTTGCAGCAGTGGCCATCAAGCAAGCCTCAATAATCAATTCAATAAAAAGAAAAATCAGGTAGTCCATCAGAAACAAACACCCTATCAATAGCTGGAATTGTAAGCTTGTAAAACAGAGGGAATTAAGGCTGGGTGGTTATTTTGTCAAACCGCTAATAGTATTTCGGGTCAATTCAATTTGTTCAGTTCCTGAGGAATTATTTGGGAAACATTTACATTCCACAGAAACAAAGCAAAACAATTCACTGTTTCCATTATCTTTTCCCGTAATCCCCATATGTTGTTAATTTCAGCCTAAGCACACATAGAACTCTCACACATTCCTCTTCAACATCCTTCTAAAAGACAAGTGATAAATCACGCTCACCTCAAAAATTTCCTGACTACATGTCCATTTTCATTTATAAAGATAAAGAATCTTAAATAATAGTTATAAAAAGTACAATAAGACTATCCCATGCTGAACTCTCAGCAATTAAAGCTCCACTAAGTAACAGGGTCATTAAAGTAACCTTAATTTAATCTTAAAATCCCAAAGATTAACCTAAATTTAATAAAGAGAATATAGCCAAGGTTTACACATCACCTCTTGTCATCAAGATGTCATCACCTTGTCATCACCTTCCCCTCACCCCTCCCTTCTTGTTGGGCTTAACTTTACTCGCAATTTCTCTACGTTCTCCCACCCAGCAGTGTAGCAGGACAGGGAATGGAAGTTCCAGTCAGTTCATCTCTCTGCCACTCCTCCCAGTGGCCTCCCAGCCAGTGGGAGGGCTCCTCACACTCTTCCCCTGCTCCAGCGTAAGCTCCTCTCTCAACTGGTCCACAGGTCCTGCCAGAAGCCTGCTCCAGCAGGGGCATCCCACAGGGAATGTCTCCTTCAGGCATCCACCTGCCCCAGCATTAACCTCCATGGGCTGCAGGGGGACAGCCTGCCTCACCATGGTCTTCACCACAGGCTGCAGGGGAATCTCTGCTCCAGTATCTGGAACACCTCCACTCCTTTCTTTACTGACCTTAGTGTTCCCAGAGTTGTTTCTCTCAGATATTCTCACCCCTCTCTCTGGCTGAAGTTGCTGGTGTTCATTTTTTTCCCCCTTCTTAAACATGTTATCCCAGAGGTGCTACCACCATCACTGATGGGCTTGGCCTTGCCCAGCAGTGGGTCCATCTTGGAGCTAAGGAAAATTCAAGTTTTCAAAATGTTACCATCATATTTCCTTAGCAGCAGCACTTAGCACTGACATCACTCTGTCATTCTGATTTATCTTACATCCTTTCATATCAGTCCAGGAAAGAAGAACTGAGCAGATTTTTCCCCAACAGGTTAAAATATAAATAAGCTTAAGACTAAGAGAAGCATGTGCCAGTAGCTCCTGCTGATAAATGGACATCCATTACAACTTTGCAGTGGCCTCCCACCTCCTCAGCTTAGAACAGAAAGGAACACTGATGCAGATTTTGAACAACCGATGTTTATCTAACATTTCCCATGTTCTCACTGCACTTTAGAGGTCATGTCACTTTTACTATTTAAAATAGCAACAGTCAGTTGCATGCCAGTATTACATTAAATTTAAGAGACCCATAACACTTACTATGAATGACATTATAAGGATGCTATACTGGATATCTACTGACTTCTAGATAAAAGACAGTATTCCTACATATCACCTAAAAACTCTGTATGTCAGTTCTCATATTTAATTAGACCGTAGCAACAACAGCATCCTTTAAAATACACTCATAAAAGCAATAGGGAAAAAAAAAAAAAAAGAAAACTTCAAAATGTTCACAGAACTATAAATTGCAATCAATTAAATATCTCTTCATAGAACTACCTGGTAAAGAGTAACACACATTTGGTGGCCATGCAAAATGAAAAAGAGATGACCTCTAGCAGCAGGAGTGGGGAGAAGAGAATGACTGGTATTCACTTTTCTAAATCCAACAAAGAATACATTTCTTAGTTTTATGTCATGCTTTCTATAGAATTAAAAATAAACTTTTAAATAGTATAAAAGGCTTATATGAAACAACAGGAACAGGGCACTTATTTTTAAGTCTCCTATAATAACAGTATCTATGGACTAGAATCTGGCACTAAATTTCAGAAATTAATAAGGGAAAGCAATGAAAGAAAACTTCATCTTCTGGATATGAGGCAGGGATAAAGAGAAGGTAAACGCAAGTACCTGATTAGGTTTCTAAAAGAAACTGATTTTAAAATTGCTCTTCATTATCTATTTCTATAACCTATCAGCACTGCAAAGTATTTTTTTTCAGACATAGAATGGCATGTATAGAAGGACAGTCAATAGACTAGAGCAGTACAGTTTATTCCTGAGATCTGTTCTTGCATTTAAGTACTTCTTGTGTTAGGCAAAATTCAAAATACACCAGTAACATGAAAACTTCACAGTCCTCGATTTTAAGAGGTTGGTTATAAGCACAGAAATTCATCCACTAAGAACAAGCAGATCACCAAAAGAGGAGAAAAAACACTCATGTAAGAGTTGTACTACAGGCAAGACAACAAACTTTCAGCATCATGACTTTCCCTTACACACGGCTCAGTTACCAGTGGTTTCTTTGGGGCTCTTATGTATGAAGGTGTCATACCGGTAATAAAATACTCTTCTCACATCCAATTCAAATGACTAGTTGGAACGATCTGCTCCTTTTATTCAACAGCATGCTTTTATTTTTCCCCACCACCTGCTGTAAAAGCATAATTGCTAGTTCTAAATCTATCAAAGTAGATAGCTCCATAGTAGGAAACCAGTACAAAATTATGTTTATCTGAGGTATCAGGTAACAGTCCTGTAAAAATTTAATTTTTCTCCTCACATTGACTGGTGAATTCAAAGCTTGAAGAGTATAAAGGTGCTATAGCAGGTCTCTTGTCAGTCATATATCCAGAAACAGGTTCTGCTTGTAAAAATCACGCACCTACCACATTAATTTACCTGTTTCTATCACAGCATGCCTTGAAGCACAGGATGTTTTCATCTTCTAAAGGCACTACCATATTTCTGTTCTGAGCGTCTTAAAACATATCGATTGACGAGCATTCAGACATCTATTAAGAATACACTATGAACTGCTGTTAATGCAGTTTGAGAATAAATTTTAATGACTTAGTTTAAAATGCTTATGCTGAGTATTATCTACTGAAACATAACTCTGAAATAACCTTAATTAACCTATGGCATCTAAAAAGGCAAAAGGTCAGAGGTGTTATTTAATTTAAAAAAAAATACCATTAAAACAGCAGCATTTAAGGAAAATTAGAAATTCTCCTTCACTGCAGTAAGAAGTCACACTAAATACTATGTATATCTTCTTCATAGTGGTATCTTGTTTTGTAGTACTAGAATTCATTACACAAAACATGGAAACAGAACTGATTACAGTTAAGAGCAATACAAGCCTAGTAAATTCAATTACCTACAAACACCTTGTAAAAATTCTCTAGCCTTGTTCCCACTATCAGAATGTTTTCATCATCCTCTTAGTTTATTAACTTGAATATGAAACTCCAAGTCTCATCCCAAAGCACCAATGGAGTGTAAACAACAACAGCTTAATAGGAAACACGGCTGATTATTCCTAAATCACCTTATTTTATTTTCAATGTTGGGGTTTTGTTGGTGGTGTTGCAACTGTCAATCCCTAACAACTATACTTTTTTGGAAAAGGTAGGAGACAAAAACACTCCTAAATCACCACATGCTATAATTCACTCTGATAGTAAAAAACAGTCTCAGTCCCAATAGCCATAAAGCAGTACCATAACCAATATTAAAATAATAATAGTAATAATAATAATAATAATAACAACAAACCCAAACACAACCAAACAAACAAAAAGGTTAAATGGCTCATAATCAACTGCAATCTATGCATATTTTTCACACTTTATCTGTCTTCCATATTTCCTTATTAATAAAATTTAGTAGCTTATTTTAGAAAGAAAGACGGGAACTTGAAAAATATTAAGTACAGGTTACCAAGAACGCAGGAAGCCTCACTTGGACATCCTTTCCTGTGATCTTCAGGAAAGATCTCACTACTAATCCTAGTATTTTTCTTAACCCCAAATTTTGGGAGAGCATGAAGATTCAGAATTAGATGTGGTCTACCTAGCCATGCCATTTATTAGATTTCTTCTATTAAATTCGGCTCCTTCCCCCTATACCTGGCCTGCAAAATTCTCCTTCATCTCCAATTTCAAAAAACTTCAACAGGAAACTTTTCCATGCTTTACCAGCAGTGAACCGGATGGAAAAAAGAGAGACAAAGTGGGGAGAAAATATCAATCCATTGCACTATCTGTTCTTCAGTTTTCAAACTAAGCAAAATCTCACATTAAAAAAAAAAAAGTGTCTAAGTTTCCTTCTGTTCCCCAGGGAAAGAGAGGGTCTCTATTCTTTACTGGAGACGCAACAATAGGTAAGTGTGAAGTCACAGTTTCTAAATGTCTTTTACATGTTTTCTTTATTCTTCCTTGCCATGGGCAAGGCAACACAGAACAGAGCCCCTCATATGCAGGTGACTTTATAAAACTGAAGCTACCAAGACAACTTCCATTTCAGTTCACAACATATTTCTGAAACTATGAAGAGATTCAACAGTTTCATTAAATTATTAACAGACCTTCATTAATACACAAGTGTCAACATCCAGAAAACACCAAAGCTATTTCATATTTCAGCTGATAGGCTGCAAGCTTTAGTATTCCTCCAGTGCACTGAGCAGCCTTTTAGCCAATTGCACTGGTGACAAGGCATTATACCATTTGAATACAAATAACTGGGGGGAGGTGAGAGGTGGAATCATCTACTTGAGATTAATAAACATGTTCACGACTACACCAATAGTAACTAAAACACCAGCAAGCAAATTCCATGACTTCAAGTACACAATGGAGAGATCCAAAATTAAATTAATCACTTTGATTATTTATGGATATATGGTCTTACAACGCTGTTTTTTCCAAGACACTGTTAGTGCTTATTTATAGAAAATTTTATGTAGATATCAGAGTCTTACTGCTCTCGCAATATGCTGTTAAAAGTTAATGGATAAGGATGCAATTAAACTCCGAAGGACTGCTGAATGAAGATAGCCCCACAACCACTATATTAAATCACAACATTTTCTAGAGATTCAGGTTCTTTTGTAACCAATTATCTGGGGGGGGGGGGGGGGTTTGAAGAAAAAAAAAAAAAAAATCCAAACAAGGAATTCGAAGAAATAAAGTTTATAGCTAAACTTTTACCTCTACCAATCACGTCAGCAATTCAACCACAAAAGCAGTCCTCACAACCACACTAGCCACCCTATTACAACATTTGACAGTTTAACCGTAAAACAAGGTAACAGGGGAATAAACAGGTTATTTGAAGTTTGTAATAAAATAAAAAAAAAACCAACAAACCAAAACAAACATCTCTTTTGTTATCAAGTATCAAAATTTTGTTCAACAGACAAAAGAGAGAATTTCCAGCTGGACAGTAGGAGCAACCATTCAAAAATAAAAAAAAGGTACCCCATCTGAGGACAACAAACTACCATAAGTTACCACAGCATCACTGCAGAAGCCAGAAAAATAAATAAGGATATGTGGGAAGAGCATATAAGTTATACAGGCTAAACTATAAACGGAGCTGAAGAAACAGGGGGGGCAAAGAGCTCAAACTGAATATGGCCAACATGAAAATGGAGGACTTCCTAGTAGAAAGTGAGCGTAAGACTGTGCATAAAAATTTAAATAGTTATGCAAAAAGGAAGATCAAATTAAATGCAAGGAAATGGAAAAAAGATCTGATTTGAAAATGACAGAAGCTGTTACAAAAGGTCATTTCTGAATCCACAGAAGGAGGCAAGTCCAATAAGGTGGAGAGATGATTGAGAGCTAGGTCATAGTATAAATCCACAGTTACAGGAGGATGACAAGAACCTCTCAGAGATCTTTAAAGAAACATCAAGGTATATGAAGAATTAAGCTAGCAGCGAATCGCAGAACTCAAGGACATGAATGAGAGAGGTAACGTGCAATATTCAGATCAAAAATATATCTACACACACACAGGCACTGCTGAACTAAAAGCCAAATCATTTTGCATGAGAAGTGCAGTTACTGCTCTAGTTTCCCATTCTACAGTAAGAAAATAAGCATTTTAATATCTGGCATATCTTTTCATGCAATCCAGCAATATTCTCATGAAAGGAAGGCTACAAAGCACAACTATGAAGATGTATTTTGAAAACACAGTGAAAGTTTCTATATCCATAGGAAACAGCCAAGCTCCCCAATTTAGAGAAAGACCTGCAGAGATACAGACCCCTTGGAAGGGACCTCTGGAGGCCATCTGGTTCAACTCCTCTGCTCAAGCAGGGCCACATACAGACAGTTGCCCAGGACCATGTCCAGAGAATTCTTGAATATTGCCAAGGATGAAGAATCCATAGCCACCCTGGGCAACCTATGCCAGTCACCCTCATAGTAAAAAAATATTTCCTGATGATCATTAGGACCATCTCCGTGTGTGAGACAGTGTCAAAAGCCTTACTTGTGTCCAGACGGACAATATTTGCTGCTGTCCATCATGTGCCTGAACATGGTTTCAAAGATGACCTGTTCCATCACCTTTCCCACTGGACTGTCCTTTCCCAGGTTCTCCTTCTTGCCCAATCTCCTGTTAAAATATTGTCTCATTTTAAACTTTTCTCAGCAATACTTTGCATTTTCATTGGTATCAAGATGAAACACTACATATCCTTACAAGTTTTAACACCTTTCATTCAACCACACAGACAAGACAAGTATAACATTGTCCTCTACAATACCATAAACTACAACATGGACTATAAAGTATCAGAGAAACACTGAGAAAAAACCCAAAATGGATGAAGACAAAGAACAGGGAAGGGCTCACTCACCAGTTATGGTCATGGGCAAAAGACAGACTCAACTTGGGGAAACAAAATCAATTTAGTTTAAACAAAACCACCACCACTTTTCCCATTGAATCAGAGCAGGACAGTGATAAATACAATGGGATCTTAAAAATACCTTCCCCTGCCCGTCCCCTCTTCCCAGGCCCAGCTCTGCTGTCTCCTTCTCTGCAGCAGCACAGAGAAGCAGGAAATGGGGGTTTCAGTCAGTCCCAGTCCTTTCCACACTGTTTCTGCAACTCCTTCCTTCACAGAAGGAAAACTCTTCACAGTCCTTCCCTGTGGATGTGTGATGTGCCTCCCATGGGAGACAGTCCTCCATAAACTTTTCCTCACAGTGTGGGTCTCTTCCATGGGTTGTGGTCTGCCCAGTGACAGACCACTCCAGTGCATACTTCCCTCAGTCATGGACTTCTTCAGGATAATTCCCCTGCTCCAGCATAGGGTCCTCCATGGGCCACAGATGGGATTCTGCCCCACTGCTCATCTCTATGGGCTGCAAGGGCTCACTCACCACAGGCTGAAGGGGAAGCTCTGGCATGCTTTCCCTGCTCCTTCCACACTGACCTCTCTGTCCGCATGGTTATCCCTCTCTGATCCCACTCCTCTCCCAAATAAAAGAACTCCCAAAGCAGAAGAACCCACCCAATAGGTTTTTTCCTCTCTTAAATATGTTATCGAAGAGGTGCTGATTGGCTTGGCCTTGGCCAGAGGCAGGTCTGACTTGCAAGCTGGGGGAGCTTCTCAAAGAAGCCACACCAATAGCCCCGTCCCACACTACCAAAAACCCACCAGACATGAACCCAACACACAAGCTGAGAGCAGCAAACACAGAGAAATAGATATTTATCTATCTTTATGATATATATTTACCTTGCCTCTTCAGCCTTATATTTATAAAGTCTTTTGTTTAAAGTGCCCTATGGAATCAAAAAACCATCACATGCATGATTCGTTTCATATGCTAATCTGCACTTGCTGAGAATGAAGTAACAACAAAGTAAGATTTACCAAAATATTTCATAGACTATCCAAAAAATATTTTAGAGCAAAGCTGTTTGACATGCTGAGAGCACACAGACAGAAAAACAAGGTGCTAACAACCCGCTTGCTTCCTTTTCATCTTGAAGGTAAAGGGCTGCTTACTGTTGAACCGATTTAACATACAAATTGTGCATGTAAGCAGATAATGTGTCTCTTCTCTCATCACAATTAGTCCTCAACAAGGCCTCTGATCGAAAAAAAAAAAACTCACAAGCCATCACATCATTTTGGACAAAGCTACAGATATGCCATCAAACTTAACTTGATTTGTGCAATAATCCAGACAAATTGCAAGAAGGGTAAAACACAAAAAAAAAAAAAAAAACCAAAATCACTGGTTTAGGGTAGAAATATTTACAATCAAATTTGTATTTCTACTACAACTTAAAGAAAATGTTACTTTGTGACTCCCCAGGGAATTGAACGCAAGGACTTGAAACTTGTATTTTTATCTGCAAATTTGCACTTTAGATTCAATAGAAGTAACTATTACAAGGATACTTAGCTATATTATAGTATTTTTCAAGCACATTCAAGTTACATTTAATCCCTCCACTTCTTCAGTGGAGAAATACTCTCACTGGGGTGGCTTTGTGAAAGGGTGTAATAGATAAGCCTGAAGGTTAGATGAATCCTACTTTAGACTGTACAATGAAGTTGTAGCATTCCTGAGCCAATCTGTCCATGTCCCGAAGGCATACTGCCCAAAGCACAGTAAGGAGAACAGAGAAACATGATTCTTACAGTTGCAGCACACACAAGTGAAAATGTATCCCTTTATGTTATACATCCCGCAGAAGTCAAGTACAAAAAAAAACTACATCTGAAAAATGTCCTGGTAGGCACTGGGGTACCAGTACAGTCTCTTAGCAGGTATTTATTACTCAGTCTTAAGATTTTAAGGCCAAGTTAGATATTTTCATTAAAACATCCGTTTGATGCTAAATTGTTGTCAAAAGGTAATTCAAAAGTTGGCAGTTATAAAGAAAGAAATTAAAAAAAAATACTGAACATTTCTTTGCAACACCGTAAGCCACATCCAGACATTATGCGTGATACCGGTTTTCCATCTTCTAAGGATTATAGCAGAAATTCAAAAGGCTTAGAGAACACTTGAAGTATTAGACATAACTTAGAAGACTAGGAATTTTCAGCCAGAGATGACACAGGTGAAGAGGAGAATAGAGAGAACTACTTTTTGTGTGTGAAAATATTACAGGGCTTCAAATGAAGCTATGGGGTGTCAGGATCAAATCAAGCACCACAGTGTTAAACTGTGGAACTCCTTGCCACAGGATGCTATAGCTGCTACAGATACCTGGGGGAGGATGGCCAGAATCACTGGTATCGGCTCAGCCGAGAAACACTAACTGCACACCTTTGGCTCAGAAGACCACATGCCACTAAGAAGTATTTCAGAAAAGCATATCTACGGACTTGAAGTGACTAGAAGAGCTTATAAAATCAGGGTATGTGGAGAAAAGATACAGAGCTCTGTTAGTCTTTGAACACTGTATTGAATAAGGGGAACATGTAAGATGCACAACAAAATAAAGCCATAACTATTTGATGTAATTACAAGGCTAAACTATCTTAAAGGGCAAAATTGAGACAATTTATGAATTAATGAAGGAGAGACAGAGGGATACTACATAGAATGGAAGAGAACAAGATAGAAAGGGTAACAGAGGACTACAACACAAATCAGTAGTGAATTAGTCTGAAGAAACTAGTGAGAACTAGCGAGACAACATTTGGAGTACTGTGTTCAGTTCTGGTCTCCCCAGTTCAAAAGGGACAGGGGAAATACTAGAGAGAGTCCAAGGAGAGCTACATGATTAAGGGACTGGAACATCTCTCTCATCAGGAAAGGCTGAGACCGCTGGGGCTGTTTAGCCTGGAGAAGAGAAGCCTGAGAGGGGACCTTGTTAATGTTTACAAATATCTGAAGGGTGGGTGTCAAGTAGAAGGGGCCAGTCCCTGTTCAGTTGTGCCCTGTGATAGGACAAGAATTAATGGTCACAAACTGGAACACAGGAAGTTCCACCTCAGCATAAGGAAAAATCTCGTTCCCTGTGAGAGTGACAGAGCATTGGAACAGGCTGCCCAGGGAGGTTGTGGAGTCTCCTTCTCTGGAGACTTCCAAGACCCACCTGGATCTGTTCCTGTGTGGTCTGCCCTAGGTGTTCCTGCACTGGCAGGGGCGTTGGACTCAATCTCCAGAGATCCCTTCCAAGCCCTACCATTCTATGATTCTATGAAATCATGTTCTGAATATGCGTTGTTAGAAGTAACCTAATACCTGAAGTTTTATGCTGGTAATCCCCCATCACTCTGCTCTCTCCTGTAGAACAGAAAATGTCTAGACACAGCTGTGAGAATGAGTTAACGACACAGATGTATGCCTGATATGATAAAATAGTTACAAGATATACATGAAGTAGTTTTCTCAGCAATTGTCAACCATGTATGTAAAAACCCTCTAGTAAATTTTTCCTTAAACAGCACTTGAGAGCTTAGTAACTGGGGCCAAAAATCAAACTAGACTCTGGAAAAGATGCTGCATTTTATGAGTCGCACTTAAGAGGACTACAGTACGGTCTGTACTCCTCGTTCGGAAGGGATGGGGGAGGGAGGGAAGTCTTACACTTCACTCTCACACTAGCTTCTCTATTTCAGGCTAGACAAGGAGGCATTTACACATCCAACTAGGATGTGTGTAAATATTACATGCCCATGTTTTCACAACATCTTTTCAGTCATCCTTTGCGAGTGTATTCACAAAAATGTGCATATGACTAAGTATTTTGGCATGCCGTTACCTAAAAAGGGGCAGTTTACTAGTGAAAGGAAAGAGAGGCAGCAGCAGGACAAGCTTCTAAAAAGTACCAGTGAAGTTAAAATTCGTACTTTATCCCACCTGGCAATGAAAATCTCATGGAAGTAAGAAACATGCTTGGGGTTTGATTTGTTGTTTTAAAGTCAGAAGAGTAAAAGTAAATTGCTTCAGTGAGCAACGTGTATCCTGATGCATGCAACACTTGTTACGACATACACCAAATAAAAAATAAAACCCAACCCCCCACCCCCCCCCCCAAAAAACCCCAAACAAAAAAAAGACACACAAAAATCCCACAAGTAATCCATCCACAGAAGAAGCATTTTTCTCTGGGGTTTTGGTTTTTTTTTCCATACTATATACTTCAAGAAAGCTTAAAATTGGCTCTGCACTACTAAGTTATCATTATAAAGGTAAAATACAGACCATAATGCGGAGCAATACAGTCAGAAGAAAATAATTCATAAAGGACAGAAGCTGAGAAAAGCATAAAAATGTTTAAAACGATATAAAAATCAATATTTAATAACCAACATATAATCTGGATGCAATGAATAAAGCAACAAGCATAATAAAATTTTGTGGATTTTAAACCGAAACACTTTAGAACCAGAGGAATATATGTAATTTGTCCACCCCACAAAAGTATGAGACAGGAGAAAACAGAAATGTTTTGTTCATCCCACCCATACCAGCAGGTCAAACACAGTTTCTTAAGGAACAAGAAGTGACAGGTACAGCCTATTGAGAATTGCTGGTTTAAGTTCAAGTACAAATTCACTTCACCCACTTCACCCACAATGAAGTTCTGTACTCTTTTGAGCCCTGTAATTGTGAATATTTGCATACACTCCAAAGGGACAAAGCTGGACTCTAAGTCTTCTTGTCTGCACCTCATCTCCAGGTATCCTCACCTACAAATACATTTACAAACATTTTCTCTGCGGGGTTGACTCCATCATACCACTGCTCCGAAGTGGTCTCCTTTAGCCTACATGGAACCTCAACCTGCCTTTCTCACAATGTCTAGCTATCATGAGCAGTACACCACAGTTACAATAACCCTTTTACTCTTTCACTCCAATCTTGATCTCAGGTCAGCACCTCCTTTCTCAAGTATTATAGACACCATCATCCATCATTCACGTATGCATTCAAGCCTCTTCTCGCGTCCTTCACTCCAGCTATGCCTGATTTTTGAAGGGTAACTAAAAAGCTTCTCGAAGATACACTTCTCAGTAACTCTCTTCCAGCTTTCCTCTCCCCTTAGCCCAGTCACTTTATCATCTCCTCTCTGCCCTTGACAAATGCATCTTCTCCCACTCTTATCTATTCACAGTACTGCAGAAAAGACTCTCTTTACATACCATCGCTTTGGCTGCCTTCCACTTTCACTTCCTCTCTCTCCATTTTCACAGAACAAACTTATTTTTGTAACCATTCACTGCTTATGCCCACTAACAGAAAGCCAGCCAATTCAACTCAACAGAACTCGGGGCAGCAACTGGCAGAAACCTATCCCTTTGCTGCTGTCGGATTTGCTTTCCTCTGGTTTAGTTAGTTGAAACAATCCAGAGAGTTAAGAGGGAGTGGGATTGAGGGGTCAAAGAAACACAATTAAAAAAAAAAAAGACAAGATTCCATTTCTAGAATAAGACAGATGTGCATAGAGGGAGACAAGAACACATGAAGCATTCAGCATGGGCAAGCAAACCATTTGGTTGGCCATGTTTCCTGCTTTTGGCTGCCCATAGGTCTCCAATACACACACAGAGAAAAAAATTAAAATAAAATAAAAATTCACACACTGTCCCACTCCTCTAAGTTGCCAACATCTACTTAGAGTCAGACCTGGAAAAGGCAAAAGTAGCTAACAGTGCTTTAAGTTGAGATATTAAGTATAACTGCCCTGATACCAGCTCTGGGGTAGAACATGAAGAAGTGCTAGCGTTTCTCAAAGCTCAGAGCCAAACTGAGAGGCCAGTAGCATCATTCTGCCGTCTTGCGCTGCTTGCATCTCCTACCAGCTACAGAGCAAAGAGAGCTGAAAAAGACCAACTTTGCCAGCACAAGTTTTTCACTAGCCAAAGAAAAGAGACATTGTTGGCATCTTCTCATACAGGACAGCTTCTTGTAATGTTTGCATGCATTTAATGCATGCGTATCAAAGTTCAGAAAAGGTCCAATTCAACAGTGATCAGCCTGCCCTTGGATGGCAAGTGGGGTCTTCTGTCTAGGAGAGACTGTGGTGCTCATGCACCATTACACCTTTTGTCTTGTTCTTTACATAGTCCAGTTATATGGAAAACACTCCTCATCTTTCAGGACAAATTATTTTCATCTACAGTTAACCTAGCAGACAAAGCATTAGACAGGCAAGCTCTGAGATAGAGCTTAATTTCTGCAATCCAGGAAGGGATATATGCTGCAGTGGGACAGGGGAAAGTTAAGCCATATCAACACCATTTTGATCCCATTGGCTCAACTTTTGCTTGTCCACAGCCCGCTCGCTACGGTGAACTATCACCTTCTCATAACAGAAATAATCACTTTCAAATCAGGACAAAGATCAGTTATATTTTGTAGAACTGTACCACAACTCAGAATTTGATGCAAGGTACTCTAATAATCCATCTCCTCGACTAACCAACAAGACAGCACTAGTTTTCAGCACTGGCTTTGCTGTTGTAAGAGCCTGGCTGTTGTTTGCCTCAAACCTTGTGTGGTGATAAGGTCTGGAAAGACCTGTCTGGAAGGGAGACGTATTGATTGCTTTTAATGTCTCTGTGCCCCCCTTTTGCTCCTTGCAGACATGATTTAACAAAAGGAAGAGATAGGTTCTGCATAGGTGGGACTCTGTCTTTTCTTTAGTTAAGTGCTCCTGCTGACTGCATCATGGGGGAGGTAGATGGCAGGCACTACACTACTTCTAGCTCATGGAGCTTATGCAAATCAACACCACTTCCTGTGGAAGTTGGGAATGCCACCCAGATACCTCAAGGGTATAAAAGGGACAGAAAAATATTGATTGGTGTGCACCCACCACCGAAGAACTGAAGACTTGGATTGATCGAGTGAGACGTCGCTGGATCCACGGGTGGTGATAATCTTTTCTCTTTATCTTACTCTCTATCTTTCTTACTTACTCCCTCACCTCTCCTCTCTTTTCCTCTTCTCTAATAACTTTCTTCCTCTTCCTCAAAATTCGGTTGCGCCGTAAAATAATCGCCTACAAAGATTGACTCTTTTATCCGTACTGTTTGTTGATTGTTCTATTAGGGAGAGCTAATAAACTGTTTTGTTATTGTTCCTCGGAGTCAGTGTTGTGACTCTGCTGCCCCGGCTGCCCTGCCGTGCAGGGACAGACTCTTTCAGGGGATCGCAAAGATTCACCTCCCTCATTGTCCACTGAGTGGGACGAGACAGCTGTGAAGGTCTCCGTCTGACATCCCATTTTGCATATTTATAATACAAAATGCTGGTGACCAATGCCATGCTGTTCTGTTTAGAAGGTATACTAAGACAGTCTACTAACAAACCTATCCAGCATAACCCTTAGGTGATCTATTTCTACTGTGCGGCACCCTTGTAACCAGCCTCTACTTTCATTACCTACAGGAACAGAGTCAGTATAAGTCCTATTCCTCCACATTTTCAAAGCTCTAATCAGTGTTACCTTTCAATCCATACAGTACAATTATCTGTGCTGATGACATCTGCCTGGGTACCTAATCTCAATCCTTTTCTAATCCTGAGGGAACCAGGAATTGCAAACTGGCAGTTATAGCAGATTCTTAGTGCAGTTGGCATATTTTCCATCTCTAGTAATGCTTTTGCAACTCAGTAGCAGAGCATTTCCAAAAAGAATTCTACCAAAACAATCCACATCTGTTCTCTCTCAGCTTCACTCTCAGTAGGTCTCTGACTTACCATGGCCATCTGATAAAATTGGATGCAACACCCTCCTCTCAAGCCCCAAAATCATGATAATCATCTACACAGCAGCAATATTGGATCTACCCAGGGATCACTCATACTCTCCGGACATCTGCTCTTGAGTGTTGCTACTCCACAGCCTGAATATCACGTATCACTCTGGGCCCACCTACCTTACATGCATTTAGCTGTCATGAAACTCCGCACTACTATGAGTGTCATTTCAGACTACAGATGGCATCTCTACCCCAGCTGCCACTGCTGAGTCATACTGCTCTGCCATTTGCTCACTCAGAATACACATTTGCTAAAATAGTCACAAAGATTGAAAGCTCATCTGACTTACTGTACCCAGATCTGTTTTGGTATCAAATCTTTTTTTTCTTTCTTTACTGCCAGCTTTGTCACGTTGCTGTTTGTCAGAGGCAACTCACTAAAAGACAACATACCAACTTTGCAACCAGGTTTTTCTCTGCCTCGACACTTCAGGATGCTCCTGAATTGCCTGTGTGCTGGCCGGAGAGGGCCTTGGTGCAGGGAGGCAGCTCTGGACCCAGTTGGGTTCCAGCTGAGCAGAGGAGCCAGCACATCTCCATGTAGATATGGTGAGCAGCAGCCTCTCAGAGGACAAGCTTCAACCCAGAGCAGTCACAGGCTAATGCAAGAAATTTCATTTCCCAAACTGCTGCTGCTTGTTTTTTCTACGTACATCAATAACAGCAGTAATGAAATTTGAAACTTGATTATCAAAATATTTTGCTACCTCCCTCCTAATCCATCTACTTCAATCCACTCAACACTACTACATCCAATCCACAGAGAACTAGAAAATCCCAAAGAGAATTGCTGGAAATAAAAAGCATGAATTTGTTAGTTAACAGAGAACACAAAATGAAGGAGACTGACTGCCAGAAAATATTTTAATTCCTTCAGCATTCAGTTAAACAAAGGCACACAGGCTCCAGTCCATCACCATACTCTGTAAAAGAAATGTTAGGCGAGACAAGTATTCTCAAATATTATTCAAGACAAGGGACTACCTACCACATTATAGTTATGCAATTAAAATTCTAAAAACAACATAAGAGTCTTCACTGACACTGAACCGAACAGCAAATCCCACCTAATGCTCAAAACTCCTTTGCCACAGCAGGAATAGCACTACTAGGTACAGTGGGGTTTATGAAAAGCAACGTTCACCGAGTTGATAAGGTGAAGCAATTTCCCCACACCTCATCATGTTTCTATCTGTACGTTGTACAAAGTGTGAAAGAATACTCTACACCACCAAAACAAATCATGCTTTTCAGATATATTGAAAGACAATTATAAAAAGTTAAGATTACAGGAGACAAGAGAAAGGACTCAGGACGTTTTTAACTAGTTTTTAGTATTAATGTTACTCTGATAAGGGTTCAAGAGTTTTATGGCTTCTTGCCCTTGAGAAGAAGTAGGCTTCTTCACCCTCTGATACAGTCATTTATGTCTTTAGTGCTTTTAGGTCAAGAAAATCAGAAATTCACAACTCCAATATCAGAAAGTAAGCAGAGGAGGATCTAATTTGAGCTGGTTTTAAATTCTACAGACATATATGAATTAAGATTACGTTTATTCAATCGAGACTTTCAAGTCGCCTTTACCAATTCATATGCTAGACTAATTGCTTCAGTTTCATCTTTGTTTCCTCTGAAGTGGAAATTCATATTTGTTGCCATAGACCTTGAAGAGCAGAAGTAGGACAAACTTAATTTTTTAGTTCTTTTAAAGTCTCAAAACAACACTCAGTTTCCAGAAAAAAAAAAAGCAAAGCTAGAACCATAAGTTTCTTTTTTTTTTTTTCTATTCAAGCCATAAGTTGCCATTTAAAAATCTTATGGTCAATTTACATTATATCAGAAATCTAATGGGAAGACAAAAATCTATTGAAGAACCTGTCACTTAGAAATTGCAAATTACATCATCATCGTCAAAACCCACTCAGTAAGCCGTGAATTATTTCAACTAGCTGGTGATTAAGTAAGCCCCCCAAAACTACCACCTCACTGACAATCAAAACTCACCAGTAAATTATCATACAGCAGTCACAGTCCGAGGTAATCACAGGAATACCTCTGGTTTAGACCTTCTACCATCTGAGATTTCACACTGTTATTTCATCATGAAAATTAAATGATATTACATTTCTACAAGATGCAAACACTGGTGCTGTAATCCGTAAGCAATGAGCTGACAGAAAGTAGTCAAAATTTTGGACTAATATACCACTTGGCCTATGGGAGGGAACACTGAACATTGCTGCTGATGTAAAGAATTCAAGAAGGAGAAATTGTCAGTTCAAGAAGAGTAAGAAGGCGAGAAGCAGCACTGAAGTGACACAGTTCTGCCCTAGGACAGAACCCTGCCGTGGAGTTCTCTTGTCAGCTGCGCCTGCAACACGTAAAAGCGACGTGAAATAAGCCTTAACTGTTACTCAGGCTGAAATGCAGTAGGAGTACGTAAGTGCAGATTGATGCTAAATTTACAAGAACTTTTTAACACTGATTTTTTTTTTGAGATGTTATGCATACAGGGGCTATTTACACACGTGTTAATGTTTCTAATGCTGCAGCCTTCAACTCAGGCTATTAAAAATAGAAGGGGATGGGTAGGAGGGGAGGTGCTCCTCTTTATCAGCAGCATCATACTTTAAATGGATAGGATGAGAAGAAAGAAGGAAAATTATGAGTATGTATTGAAATGTGAAAGAGAAGGATAGCTGTGAAAAAACATTAGATGTTATACTATTTTTCCCCCCTAGGGAAAAAAAAAATACTTGATATTGAATTATTTTTATATAAGCCATCAATACAAATCAAGCAGAATGAATACTTGGAAAAAAAACAATAAAGAATATTTCCAATTAGGATCACTGCTGCTAATTACTTTCTGACAAATTATCACAATAAAATGTCAAACTTCCAATTTAGGGAGCAAGTCTTAAGTCATTCTGTGCCTAAAGATACCAATTACATAAGTAATAAATAGCTTTAGTCAAGTTCAGGCCAACTCATTTATACAAAGAAGTCTTCAAGTATTGCTCTGCAGAAAAAAATATTTTTTATATCTATTTGATTCTCCTGCTTATATTAGGAGAATATGCAGTTTCCACATTTCCTCTGTTAATCTAATACATAGCATTAGAATTAATACAAGTATTCAAAAATATGCTTACAACTAAAACTCAAAATAACAGAATACATCCAAGAGTACTGGCAATAAGAAACTTTTTGTAGCACTGAAAAATACCATTGCTTAAATGTTTCCCTCCCCTTGCTCTGTTATATAGAGGGCTGGTGATCAGACAGGAGCAGCTACTGCTTTGGTGACATATGGAATTACTCTCCTATTTGGGTTTTACTGTAAAAGGCTTGGGAATTTTCACCTGCCCTACTTGAGTAAGAACTAAAGTGGTAGCAGTTGTTATTAAGCACTATCTTTAGCACAGTTCCCTTTCTTCAATAATACAGCATTATGCTTAAAAAAAAAAGTTATTCTTAAAATTTCATGTGTTTTCAAACTCTGTCTTGAAAGACTGGTAGGCAGTATCTGCTTTCTGAGGAAGCTGTAAAATAGGGTAGATTAACAATTCCTAAACAATCAGAGTTTTGTCTCAAAGTCAGTCTCTGAAACCATGATACATCATGAGGTCTGCTGCCTTTAGCTACCACAGTAGCTCCTTGTTGGGCCACTTCTGCTACTGATCAGTTTTGCTGGTGTGTCAGAACATTGTATTTCCAGTGATAATGGTCACTGACACGTTTTTGGCTATGCATCAGTCATTTATTATAACGTCATAATTTGCTAGCTGAGAAAAGAACAGCAAATAGCTTTGAATCCATAGAAAAATAGGAAAATTTTTCTTATATTTTTATGGAACTATATAAAATGTATTTATTTATTTATGCTAGGTGTTTAGGATGCTTGGCTATCATGTCACAAGTCCAAAAATCTTCCTGGAAGAAAGTGAGAACATGAAGCTTCCACTTTATACAGGAGCATCAATGTAATCACCTACTTTACCACTCACTCTTCTGGTTAGTAAGTCACAGCAACTGACTGGTAATTGAAGGACTCAAACTCAACTTACTCTACACTTAGCACTTCCTTCTAAGCAGAGAGAGCAAAGCACAAGTTTGGAAGGGAAGTGAGCACCAGAGAGTAACCATTACTTTCTATCACAGTTCCACGCTGTCTCCTCTATAAATACATGAGCTGACAGGGGACCAAAGACCTTTGAGACCATCCACCTCCCTCCTACAGATTTCTCCCATTTGACTTTTTCTTCCAAATGGAGCACTTGTGATTGTGTTTCATCTTCTTTGTCTCTATGCTAAGAGTTGTAGTTTTCCTTCTATAATTTATTATTTAAATACCTGCAAATGAAACACAAAAATACAAAATAGGGAGTATATGGGGTTTATTCTGTCCTACATGAAAAACCTGGGCTCCCAGAAGAGAAATTTCTCACCCTAAAGGATTTTAGCAGCTGTCATTAGCTGATTCAGCCTAGAAGTGAAGATGTCTTCATCTACTGCTAACAGACAGAATTGAGCAAGAGTTCCCATGTACAACAAACAAGGGAGATATTATCTACACAATGTTTTAAAGACTTTTTTGTGAACCCTAAGAGTGTTTACTGATATTCACCTCTTCTCTACAGAAGATATTTTTGTGCTTTGTCCTGCGATGAAAAGCAAATCCAGTCTCTCAGCAGCTCCATGTTAGTACTTCTCCAATTGTAACAGTAAACTTTAAAAAACTTTAGAGTTTTAGGTGAAGTAGGGTTTTTTGGCATTTCTTGGGGAGGGTCACAGGTTCCTAAAAATCTGCCTGGGGGAGGGGATAATAATTACATATAAAAACTAAAAAGAATAAAAGTTTCCAGTACAAGAACTGTAGCTGTGACTTGTTAGATTTTTCCTCTGACAGTCAGTGTTTAAGGAACGAGACACTCTGAACAGCTTATCTGTTTTGGTTTCTGAGGCTAGAACTTGGCTAATGGAGTAAAGGACACTGAGCCTAATTATGTTCTGTATTAATTAAAATACATATGCAGATAAAAGTTTGTCACCATTACCTGAAAAACAGCTATTCTCACATGGATGTGCAAATCCCACTAATTACCAAGTCTTTTTTTGAAGAAACAAAGCCAAGTCCAGGACGAACAGTGAAATCTGTCTCTAACAAGCACAAACATAAAAGATTCCCTTTCTAATATATTAAAAAAAAAACAAAAAAAACCCACCACAAAACAAAACACCACAAACCAGAACAAAACCAAACCTAAACAACTGTCTTCCCATCAGAAAGGAAGTGTTCCAGTTACTGCATCCTAAGCAACACACACAAAATTAACCCCTGCTTCTCCAAAAGTAGGTGGGCTCCTCATTAACTACTGCCACTGTCACTTCAGCCATGTGTCCACAGCCCTAATGCCTCCCTGCAGGCTCTCCTCCAGCTTCTGCCATTTGGTGCAATCACAGAACATCAGGTTACAGAAAGCAGTGATTTGTCAAGCTTGCTAAACACAGTCAGTGCATCCACACTGGGCAGACAGGGACTAACTCTGCTGCGGCTCCACAGCAGATGCGAGTTTACCCAGCCAGCTCTCTGAGATGCTGGAGAGCTTTGTAACTGTGTTAACACAGTGGCCAGCCTGAACCAAAAAGCCCTGCTTGGAAAGAAATAATATTAACCTGGTGTGAGCACTGGACTGGGTCAGCACGGCTCCTGGATGAGAGCTATCATGATGGTCCTCAGGCTCGGAGCACGCTCCACCGTTTCTGCTGCAAAACACTCTATGGCATGCCCAGTATCAGTCACCTGCATGGAAAAAACTGCAGCAGAGAGCTGTGGTCACTGCTGACAAAATGTCTGTAAAGGCTTATACTAGAAATTAAAGCATGAGGAAAAAAAATCTTCAGTTGGGATGCAGTATGTTAAAGACTCCTATCAAAATAAGACATCATTTTAAGTGCTTAAGAGTAAACAAGTAAACAACGATAGTTTTATATCAGAGCTTAGCCAAAAATGTTTCCACTCGTGTTGGGCTTTTCAGGTTGTGTTTTCCATAGGGAAGGAATTGAGAAAAGCCTCCAAGAAAAGCCATGATGCTTCCTTGCCAAAAGGACTTAAAGGTAAGTAACCCTCCCTGTTACCAGGAGACCCAAACTTAAAACGTTCTGATGCAGTTTGCTACTTCAGAAAAAAAAAAAAGAAAAAAAAAGAAAAAAAAAAAAGAAAAAAAAGAAAAAAAAGAATCTCACTGGAGCAAGAGGCCAACATAAAACAGAAGAAAGGCCAGATTTACATTAGCAGAGAGAAGTGAACCCTGACCTCCCAATACAGAGTCCTGTGCTATCAGTTAAATACCAGATTTATGAACAAATCTTTTGTCAGAACAGTTCTGTAGGTCTGACCTAAATTTATACACAATTTAAGGCAACTCAAACTAAATTTAGTAGCAGATAAATGCATCAAATAGACATCATCTACATTTGTTTCCTGAATTACCACACTCAGATTCGTGCTCACACCCACAGATCCTTTTGACCTTTAAGGTGGTGAGCTTCACAACAACATACTGTATGGAAACAAGAAGAAATAAATGTGAAGTGATTTTACATCTAGAGTTGTATATAAACAGCTCTAAGTAGAACAAAAAAAAAACCCTCCTAATGTGTTTGAAGAGCAATAAGCAGTGTATTAACACTGCAGTCTGGGGGCATTTTACTGAGCTATTTCAACAGAAAACAGGCCAGACAAACCAGGGGTATTCGAAGAAAAGAGAACATGATCTACACTACTGCTCCAACCACTTTTACAACTGGACAGAAAATTCTCAATGTATACAGCCCCAAAGACATAATAATCTGTCTTAAATGCCCTAGGAAGAAATTAAGAGAGTGATATTAAAGCTGCCACTTCTATTGGTACCAGCCAGAGATTCCCAAACCAAGCTCTGCTGGTACATGTCATGAAAATAAAGAGGCAAAAGATTCTAATGAACAACAAAAAACAAACAAACAATTCCACATTTGATGAACCTGTAAAAAACATTTGGAAAGTCACCATATAACAGAATAACATAGGCAAAATAAAACTGTACCTGGGCACCTTAAGAAGATATTTCAATTCAAAAAGTAAACATAACTTGTATGCCTCAATAGAAGCATATATTCCATATATCTGCCATGGAATAAATAAATTAGAATATAAATAATGCCCTTTTGACAACAGAAAAAATTAATGTATATAACTTTTGGACTTCACTATGGTTTTAAAAAAATTGGGGGTTTACACCTCTTCTAATATTTCTTAAACAATACATCTAGAACTGCAGCACAGTTATTAAAGTGGAGTCTGCACAGATGACAGTCTCGTGTCCAACGCACTGTCACTACATATCTCACAGCAGACTGTTTCAAAGTAAAGACCACTATTACAAGAGCTAATCAAATTTCAGTAAGTTAAAGAATTTTGATAGGCACAGCACTGCTTCAAATCAACCAACCACACACAGAGAAAAGAGTTTTAGTTTATTTACAATATTCCTTTCTGTCAAAACACTCTTAAAGTATTTAATTAGTCCATTAGACCCTAACCAAGGTCCACTACAACTCTGCCTTCTTAGTTTTGTGACCAAACCTTTCCAAATTTAATTACATTTCCTTCCACTAAGTTGTTCAGATCTTCTTGGATGAAGCCCTTCCTTGTCATTTCCATCTCTGTGTAAACCAGGGTTGTTTCATTTAAGTGAAGGAATTGGATGAGAAAGATTCAGATTAAGCCATGAAAAAGATTGTAAAAGGTAGCCTGCAGAGGTTAAATAACATTCTAAAAGGATAATCACCTTAGCATGGCAAGTTCCTACATAATATCTGTGCCCACTTTGGGTTTCTAACATCTGGTATATTGCTGTTGGTATATGAGACTACCTTATCTCTCACAAACTACTTCCAAAAGCAGCTGGAGAAGACACAAGTTAAAAGACCATAGAACAGCATTGTCTATAACACAAATGTACAATTTGAGCAGCATTCGTTGCGGCAGAAATCATCAGCCATGCAAAGAGACTCAGAAATGGAAATGTCCACCTGGAATCATAACAGATTTGTACTACAGCTCTGCCAAACGCTGCTTCACCCTGGCATCGTTCTCTGTATTCACATCAAAAGCTAATGTCCTTCCACAAAATACTTGTTGAATAAACCTGCTTACTTCACATATACACAAATGTTTTTCAACTTTATATTCATGTTTCACATTATGTGAGTGTTATTTTTCACTTATATGAAGTCCAAAAGTTTGACTTGCTAGGCATTTTCTCCAACAGAATTTCAAAAGACTAAGTAGCTTTTACAACCGTTTCAGCTCCTCGGTGGAGCAGGTCTGTGTGTTTTCATTTATACAAACTCTTGGTTTTGGAACTACAAGAAGCTAGTGAACCAATGACTGATTACTTACTGCAACACTGACACTCTTCGTTCACGTTTATTTGGGGTGTGTAGCTATACACATCATCTTTTTAGTCTGTAACACTACATGCATTATTTTTTTTATTTTTTTTTAAACTAGTCTATCAAAGCACTGAATGTGGTTATCACATTCACTTAAGAATACAGACCCGTAACGTCTTCAGAGATATCGATTACTATCTCCAGTGCTATTGGTAGATAGTCCTGTTCTAAAAGGAAAACCTTAGAATCTATAAAACCACTGAAACAACTACTTTAATGTCATGTTTGAAAGTGAAAGAAAAACAAAAAAAGGAGATTGTTAATAGATGCATCTAGTCTACCTATGGCTGGGCCATGGTAGGTATAGTAATTTTAGATATTAGATTCCACAAAGCATTCAGAAGATCCATGGGAAATACTTCATTTCTAAAATCAGCATAATCTTTGAAGCCTGCTTGTGAAACACTAGCATGCTTCCTTCTTCTGAATTCAAAGGGCTGATTATAAAGTGAAACACAAAAGCATTTACTAGCAGCAAAAATTTACTAAAGTAGGAAGATCATTTTCTCCCTCCTAGTAGCAGGGGACAGCAAGGGTTCAAGGAGACAGGTTGCCTGGAGGGATAAAAATGCACTCCCTATCTACCATTAACATTTTTGCAAAGCCTGCACTCTTATCAGTATCTCTTGATATTGGCTGTCTCCAAGGCCTCAAAATAATTGACTGGAAGCTATGTTGAAAGAGTCATGTTGTGTCAGCTCTGTGATAAACTGGCCAAAGGGAAAAAAGAGGGTTACACACACAGCCTGGGTCGCAACCTATGACTCATTAAGAAGCTATTCAGCACTTCTAGAGCAATCCACATGAGATGGGAAGAAAATGGATGTCTTTTGAAAACTAGAATTATACTGCGTTCCTGCGCTATTGTCAATACAGCCTTGCACTATAGCTAGCAATCTTCTTTCAGGTCTGTTTGACCCGGAATTTTGGAAGGTTTTTTGGTAACTCTTAGCAACGATTCATTACATTCTTAGCAATGACAAAAATAGACAGAAAGCAAGTGCTCAGCGACTTCACGTGCAACCCCCTGCACAAAATCCCCACCTCCTTAGCTACCTGTATAGCCACTCAGCAGGGAGGACATGGGTGAAGACAAGGCTTTACCAGCTCTGGCTACATTCACCAGCAAGTTTATTACATTCACAGTGCTCTATCATTGAACTATTTCAAGTTACAACAGATTTATTTTTTTCTTTGATCCAGTCCAGCACTCTGGGATTTTCCAGCCAGACACCTGACCCAGAAGACTAACGAGCCGAAGAGGCTCACTGCAGGCAGTGCACACATAACAACCTCCCACTGCCCAAACCTTGGGAAGTGCCAAGAGCATTCGGAAAAGACAACAGTTTTGGTACGTAAAGTTGAAAATGGCACAGGTTGCCTAAGTAACAAATCTTTTTTTTGTTGTTATCACTGTTTACGAGCCACACTACTAAGCCTCATGCTGAATTTCAAGCTCTTCAACAAGCTTCTGCTTTCCTGGTTCCAGTTCCTGCAAGATGAGAGGTTTCAGTCTGATGTCTGGAAGGTATCATAAGGATTTAGGAGGAGAACAGCATTCAAAACAATAGCCCCAACCATGTCTTATTGATACTGCTTCTAGCATGCATCTTTTGATCGCTTTCAATAAAATAGCTTAAACAACTATTCTGCAGCTTGAACCTTGATATAAACGCAATGTATTTTTGTTAAATTGCATATCTTATTTTAGCTTAAAGTAAGGACTTTACATTAGTGCAGTGTAAGAACAATTAAGGCCAGAGACTTAAGCATATACAAACATACATACGAATGCTTCTATATGTATCAAATTGACAGAAAGCTACTGATACGTACACATTCACATATCTTCAACCCACACTTTACCACTAATAATAGAACTCTGGGACAGGAGCAAACAAGGCTTTACTCATTCAGCAAAATCACCATTTCCAATTAGTATCAAAAAGAAGAGTTAATGATAACAACAATAACACTGAGTTCATTGACAAAATGTTTACCACTGGTATTTCTATATATCATTAAGGTGAGACAAAAATTTAGAAGACAGATTCCAAAGATATTTCTATTTTAAACAGCTGAGGCAGTTCAGTGAAAAAGAAGAGAGTTCAAGATCCACCACACACATTCAAGCATTGATTGACTAATGCATTTGCAAAGCACTCATTTTAGTAATTAGGGTGGGAAGTCCATTAATACACTATCCATTAAATAATGATCTGTAAGCCTAATGGCAAATTGGGGGGGGAGAAGGTGGGGGGAGGGAGTTGTGAAGATTTATCGTGGAAGGCATTGAAATTCAAGTGAGCATCAATAGGAAAAATACCAAACATGTTACATACACAAGGTATATTTTTATCACGTACAATTTAATACAAAATCTTTTTGGCTTACTTTTCTCTCTCAAACACATGGCTACTGGAAAACCACATTTCAAACCCAAGAGTTGCAGTAACACCACATAAAGCTGTGTAGCAAAGCCCAAATTGTCTTTAAATATTTAGGACAAGTTTTATAAAACGTTGTAAGATCACAGGATTCCTTTGTGGGTGTTTTAAATAGTCAGCCAGCATTTCAAACACAAGAGTATTTGAAAGAGCACTCAAAAGCACTTTGTACAGATGTTCAGTATTCATTACGCATTTTTATGTCTTTATGCATGCTGTATTATAGATGAGAATTGGCACGAACAAACCAAGTAAAGACAAAGCCAATAAACATTAACACTGTTTCCCATGCTATGGGTGATTATACATCAATACCCCTATACTAGGAAGATTCGGGACACAAAGGACAGGGAGGATTTGCAGTGCTGCACAGCTGGGCACAGCGCTGCTCCCTCAAACCCCTGCCCCTCCGGCCCCGCTGTACAGCTGTGCCCAAGGGAGGGCACGGGCTAAGGGTAAGGGATGCGTGCTGACCACCTCTTTGGAAAAAGCACCGAAGCAAAGTAGAGTCACCACACAGATGGTTACAGCGGTGAGATGTGCCATGGGAGAGGCATGAGGATTACCCTGGGGCAGAAAAGAAGTTAAAAAAAATATATATTACAAAATTAAGAAAAAAAGAGACAGAGACCAAGAAATCAGTAGGGATCCTCGTAGCCCACTCAGAATTCCCAGATAAAGTGTGGCACTCGTTTTAATTAAGGGTGAGGGGAACATACTATTGAGGAAAAAAAAAACTTGATTACAATTGCTGCCTTGCTTACTGAAGAAGGCTCCATGATTCTCGGCTAAATAAAAGAAGTTTTAACTAGGAAAGGAAAGATAAGCAAGTTCTGTAACAGTCCCCTGGCTCCTAAAAGCAAAGAGGAACTAGAAGCACACCCAGAAAAGCATCATCCTTTATTCACTAATAAAAGATACATAACCAAGTCATCTTTGATATGACAGACTACCTTTTCCAATTAAACAGCTGCGTCCACATGACTGTGAAACAAAGAGTCCTATATTTAAAACTCAGTATGAAATTAAGATAAATATTATTAACTGCATATCATACTTGGCCAGTCCTATGCACCTGCTTTCCATAGTGCAGCGAGTAGATCGTGGAACAGCGAACAAAGTGAGCTAGTTAAAATCTGTTCTACTCACATTAAGTGTAATAGTGAGTAACAAATTTCTCAGGGTCTTATACAAGCTCTTCCTAAGTCCAAACATTAATTAAGGGCTCACACCATCATGTGCATTTCTTCATCTTTACTCTGTACATGACTAACATTCATTAAACACCTACATATTCAAACCTGAAAAGAAACTCTTCCAAGTCAGAGGGGTCAAGTCCATAAGCTGCATATGAGTGCACACATGCAAGAGCTGTGCCCCTTCCAATCCAAACAAGAGGAAGAGTCCTTGTTTCTCATATATATATATATATATGTGTGTGTGTGTATGTGCTATATACATATAAATGTAATAACTCATTAAATGACAAGCATAACTAAGAATTTAATATATAACACAACATGTTTCATTTTATAAATGACACAAAAGAAATAAGTATTAGAGCTTGCTACTCTTACAGCAGTGTAGGAATAGTCAAGAAAATGGGAAACTTGAGAAAGTAGTACAGGACAGAAAAAAAATGAGGCAACAGGAGGAAATGCAGGGAGAGTACAAAGTACTAAAAAAGACTACCTTTGTCACAAGGGACAAAGTAATGCCATGAAATGCCAGTGTGGACAAAGGGAAGGAGAAAGCAAGAGAGGACAGATCACGCTGGCTTTTCATCTCCATAAAATCAGGACTGTTATTTAGTCCAAGTCTGCTTTAAAATGCTCAGTTATATATACATTAAAAAAAAAAAATCTAAATTAATATGGCTATTATAAATCACAAGCTAAGCCCAGATATGATATCCCTTATTTCTGTATGGGGAAAAAAATGATATTGATAACGGTATTAATTTATATTGATACCAACAGGGTACACATAAACTTTGGCATTTTTATAGAAGATTACTAGGCACTCAAAATTGTTTTAAAAGCTCACCATAGCTTCCAGTCTATTAGAAAATACTTCAAGCATACAGGATATACCACAGAGGCAGCACAAGTATTGTTCACTATTCTAGCAAAGTCAAATATTAAGCTAGCAGACATCAGAATTATATTCCATCCTGATTTTTAATATATCTGAGCAGATATTTTTAAATTAAAAAAATCAACTGGAAGGAATAGGAATTGGCAAAGTGCAACAGACAAATGTTCTTGAGAGAACATTAAGTATCAGAAAATTACACTGAAATAGCATATTTCTTCATTTAAAGAATCGCCTTTGTTTTGAAGGTATTCTCTAATTCTCTTCATACAGCAAGTGATTAAACTTAAGGGAGGATGTAGCCATGAAACAAGAATAAACAGTACTTGAAATCTAAGCCTTTTGGCTTTTAAGAAAACTGTTGCTCTGTGTGATGAGCCACTCCTTCCTCCACAGCAGGTATTCAACCCCACTGCTTTCTTGTACATAAACATCATCCAGGATAGGATTTTGTTTCACATTTCCTACCAATGAGCCTGAAGGTCTGCTAAGGGTGAGCACCAATACACACCGGCCACTTGCAATTCTGAAGACACCATTGTGGGAGAGATACCCTGGGTCTACGCTAAGGCTGCAAGTGCTGGACACGTGTCAACAGAAACTTGTGCAGACATGCTGGCACAGCTGCGGAGCCTCCATGGTCTCACGAGCTGACCAGTCCACACTTGATCTGAGAAGGGGAATTTACACATAATTCCTAACTACCCAGAAAAAAAACCCCACAGGGCTTCAGCAGGCTCTGCTGCAGTACCACTCTGCAACCTGGACTTCCCAAAGGTGCTCTAAATCCCACTGTGCCGGGAAGGCGACTGTGACTGCACAACATAACCCTGTCCCTGGCCTCTCCTCAGCCATTCCTTCCAGCATCCATAGCCTGCACTCTCTCCTTCACAAAGAATTGCCACTCCACACAAAGCGACAGAGAAAGCAAAATGCGCAGGCCTGTATTTTATTTATGATGACTAAACAGAAGCCAAATTCTAAGTTGCTAAATACACATAGAATACTTTACAGGGCTCCCTCCAGAAAAAAAAGTCTTGTAACCAAGCAATGTGGCACTATGCCGGTCACGTGCAAGCTGTCAAACTCAAGCATCGAAAGGGCTTTAATACAGACAATAAAATAGCAGGAGGCTGGTATGTCTAGGGTAGAAAATAAATTGGCAGCCCATCTCCTTAAATGCAGTTAAGTTTCAATTTCAACTAAATTACCAGGTTTGAAATTAGCCACATTTCATGACCCTGAAGTTACTCCTTTCCTTCTCCCCATCAACTTTAATATCTGGCTCCACTTGTAAATAACCAAATGCAAACCAACAGTAAGAAGTCCAGTAAGACCTTCAAGAGATGCCTTGTTTTACTTCAACAGGAATCTATTCTACATTCAGACAGTGACAAAAACCAGGAGAAGATTTTTCAAGTGACGTCAAATAATTAGGTTTACAAATTCCATCTTCCACAGTTGCTATTATATAACCTTATACTTCAGGTATAGTTACTGCGTAAGAGGAAGTATGTGCAATGTATTTAAAAAGCAATGCATGTACAATGTAAATGGAGTTCTGTAGAAGCTGTCTTCACTCCGCCAGAATGGATCATACTACAGGAAGAACATCAACAGGACTGACAGGGGGAGAGCAGGGGTTTCACAACCTTCATCATCCCTGAACACAAACCTCTTGCTCAGATTGTTTACCCTGAGACAAGGATGCTCTATGCAGAAAATGCCACACTATATTTATTGTAAATGAAGGGGCTGACAACATGCTCGCTTTTAATTACATTGTTCTAACCTACAGTTTGTGAGAGGACAAAGTCCTAAGCACTCTACTCTCACAACCTGTGTACTGTATTACAAACTGTGACCTGACCCGACTAGATTCTTCTCCACATCCTATATATTGTTGTTACTCCATGCGTCCACGCTGCTGGTCCTTTCTTTAGGTTTGTTTATTTCAAAAATAAGTAAGAAAAGGTATGAAGCAAAACTACGGGGGAAAGGGGGACATGAGTGAGTTACACAAAGGGCAAGATATAGTAAGAAAAGTGATGGTGCCATGGCTTTGGTGCAACAAAACAGACTGTGCTCTGGCAGTGCCAAAAGAGAACCCCATTAGGGTAGGGGTCATCCCAGTGCCAGAACGGACATCACCTGGAGCAGGAACATCTAGGGGGACACACAGCCCTTTCAAACCAGGCACAGACAGACAGGAGAACATGGAAGAAGCCCTTGCTTAGCAAGCAACTTCCTCAGTGACGGATGTTGCTCCCCATTACCATAGGAAGGATGCAGGATCCCAAGCAACAGACAAGAATCTTCCATCATTGCTATTAATGTGAAGAATTCTGCAAAAGAGATTCCAGGAAAACATTCTTCTAAACTTCTGTGACACAACAATCAGCCTCACATTTGCCCTTTTCCCACTTAACCTCCCACCTTTGCTATTTAAAACTGAGGACAGTCAGGAAATAATAAAAATTTACCTTCTGATAGCAGCACATGTAAAGGTCTGGAGAGAACCATGTAATTTTAAACTCAGTGTTTCTCAGAAGTATTTTCACTAAATGCAAACCTTTGGGGGGGGGGGGGGGGGGGACCATGCCCAGCTGCACACTCTACATTTGCCACCTTCCTACCAAGGTTCCCAGGCATTAGATAAAAGCAGTAAACATGCTATGATTTTTAAGCATCACCAGAAATAGAATGTAGTTTCCCAAATCCTGCAATTAGTCAATATTTACTATAACATGTATATTTATTTTCTTAACTTAGTTTAAGGATTCCAGCTCATATATGTTAGTTCACTAGAAACATATGCTATCCATATAGCAGATATGCTTCACTAGTCTTCAGTAACCAAAGATAAAAAGCCTGGCTTGACCAAAGGTTACTTAACCCAATACAGTCCTTCTCCAACTCCATGCCCACAGAGTCCTGCTCAGCCATTGTCCTGCTACCTTGTCTACAGCTTCACTAGTCCAAAAGCAGCTATTCAATCCACCAAGGAACCCAGCAGAAGAGGTGGGGGGAAAGGCTAGCCCACTGCCATCCACCAAAGGAAAGATGAAACTCTTGCCTTTAAGTATCTGAGTGTTCTACAACTCACTAAAATTACAGTCACTTAATGAAGTCCGTGACTACACAGAATTAGTAAAAAAGCAAATAATGCTTCCTCCTTGTATGCATATGTGGATTGGCTTAAGAAGCAGAGAAATCAATATGAGCCAATCTCAGCAAGAGAGGTTTAGTGCCTTACTTTGCCCTGGTTCTAAACACTGTTCTGAAATTCTGCCAGAAAATACCTAGAGGCAAACTTTCAGCATGTTTGCTAATAATTCAATTTCAATTGTTGTGAAATGTTGTCTCAATAGACATTTTTGTATATATAAATTAACAAAAATCCTGAAAAATTAGGAACAGTTTTGTTTCCATATTCCCTACAGAGAGAATGAAGAAGAAATCACCAGCAAGGGTAGTCTCACTTCTTAACAACCACTAACATAAGACAAGACTGCACTGACATGCTTAGACAATTTTAGTCTCTTCAAAACAGAAGGAAGCTTTTAAGAGAATTTTGAATGAAGTAGCTACATACAGATAATTAAAAATTTTCTTATTTGTTGAGCTGAATTAATTACCAGCTTGCACTGCTATATCTCTTTCCACCTCCCTCCCTGTCTCTCTTCTCTGTTAATAAGAGAAATCAACAGATGGAAAAGAAGTTTTAAAAATAGTTTTTCTACATACTCAGAACAAGAATGAAAGCATTTGGTTTTGGAAGATAGAAGACGATATAAAAAGAATATGAAAAATGCAAACAGCATTCAAAATGTGAACATATGCAATATTGTGCTTTTAAGCCACTCTTACAGAAATCTGCCTCCAGCCAAAAATAGCAAGAGCATCACTGTAAACTACAGCCATTGAAAACAAGATTACTACACTATAACCCACCTATCAAGCTGCTCTGACCCAAGATATTTGGGAAATGGAATGCATAATTCCAAACACAAATCTCAAATAAATTAAATCTGTACAGATGCCTCTACAGGTTTAAAGTGGCTTTAGTTCAAGCATTAAACACTTGTTTAAATTAAGTTCAAGAAAATCTTTTAGTACCAAATGAGTACATGTAAGGTTAAGTGCATTGTTTGTTCAGTCTGAAGCTAATACACATAAATTAAATTACAAACTTCCCTTCCTCAAGCCCTGAGAATGTTTTCAAATTGCCATAAATAGGTGTATCTACTTTCAAGACACTATGAAATCACTGTCAAAGCTCCTAAGGAAATACTGACATCCTGCCAGCGACTAGGGATGACGAGAAGCCCAGTGCACTATCTGCAAAGACAACAGGGGCATAGAAGGGAAGAGGAAGAGGAGGTGTGGGAGAAATGCTTGCTTTTCTGTGTTAGAAAGGTCAGCAACACTACCTGAGTGCTTTCAAGGCCAGATCATTCCTTGCCAGTTTCTGTTGATAAAGCCAATGCTATGTATCTGGCTCTCGTCTATTATCACTTCTCTCTCCCAGCCCAAACTTCCTTATAATTCCTTTCATAATCACTCTAAAGCTGTGATCTCTGTAAACCTCATTGCTTTTCTTTTTCCTGCCAATTCATCCTTTTCATTCTCTATTCCAGACACCCTCCCCTATGAATCATCCTCTTTTTCTTTGCCTCAAAAAATCATGTTGCCCCAGTTGTCCATATTTCTGGGATCTGCCCCAAATATAACATCCTTATTCCTTCCCTTAAGACAAAAAAAGTACATTTACTACCTTACACACTCACCCTGACACCCATAAGTTGTTTTTAATTTATAAAAGTCAGTGTATCAACATTTCAAAACCTAATTAGAACGACGTATTGAGATATGCAGGTGTCCTGTAGTGAAATCATTCACTCCAACCCGCTCCCTCAGAACTATTGCTCAACACGTCATCCACAATGAGATGGAGGAAGAAGGAAGAGTTTAACAGACTCGTGAAGAGCACCCTCCCAACTGCTTTCAGTGCATGCAGAGATGAAAAACCACATTATCATCACCATCTTTTTAATTTAAATGTTTATAAGCCATGAATAAGAATGAGGATCCTGACCCCATAGCTGGGCCATAACATACGTTTTAAACAGGACAGAGTTGCATTGAAAGGCTATGTTACATTTCTGTATCAAAAGCAGAAGAGCAATGTCAAGGATGAAAGATTGGCATCAGTAAATTTGGTCTGGTCTTCTGTTTTTTTTCTGAGGAGTTAAACTGACTGCAGAGGAGGGGATGTTGGATAGGGGGAACATTTTCTTTAGAAAATACGAATTGATTCTAAGGAGTGGGGGGATTTAAACTTACCACATGTTTTAAAACCAGGGCAATTAAAACAGCTCAGGCCATTTGCACCTTGGAGATTTTGCCAGACTTTTACCTAAGATCACAGCCAGTGGCCTTTTCTGTATTTTTGAAAGAACTCTTTTACCCTGTTCAAGTCTCTTGAGAATTGGTGACAGCACACTGCTGCAGGTCCCCAGACATAAGAATGACAGGTAACAGTGACAGCCCAATCAAAATGAGAGCTACTGCCTTGCTTTAGATAAAAGTTAAACGGGTAGTCCTAGATTAATACAACACTATCCCTGTTATCCTCTTGACATACAATAATCCTAGATGCTTACAAGTACAATATATGGAATGAATCAAAACTGACTACTCAAAATTCCTAAAATATTTTGTCAGGCTGAACATTTTGCTTCCTGTCCTCTCCTATCTAATAAATCATCTGGTTTTACTTTGAGATACACCTTTAAGAGTAAATGAGAACACAAGGTATCTACCACAAAAAGAACTGAAGTTTAAAGATATCAGAGATTCAGAGATTTATCACCAACTGATCTTAAGTCTCTTCCAAGTGCAGTAAATAATCAGTCATACAATTATGTCCCAGTCTATTAGGGAATTTCTGCCAAGGTAGGTAATTTACCTCCATGCATTTCTAGAGAGAGGACATTTCTAAATTAAAACCTCCTAAACATTTTTTTGCTGTCCATATGCTGGTGTAAGGATGCTGTATAATACTGGTAAAAGCACGTCCACACCTGCCAGTTGCAGTAGATGACCTCTGACTTTTCGGGGACACCCTACCCTTCAAACACAGCTTTGGTAACTTGAGCAAGACTGCACAGGGACACGGTAATTTCTGTGAACTAATCCAAGTATTATATATGACAGACATTTATCACAATTTAAATCACTTCCTCTACAGCAATTTTATAGTTAAATATATTTGCCTACTGTGACTATAATTTTGTCCTCATGTTGGGGCGGGGAGGAAGATTCAGTAAGTAGAGAAACTAAGCAACGGTAAATATATCAAAACAGTAATTAATGGAAATATTTGTTCCAAACTAGCCTGTACACATACTTACAAGCAAGGAATAGCTACTAAAAAGCAAACAGATTGCCTTCAACTATGGCCTAATACAGGGCTTCAAGGAGTGTTTCCAGTGCAGCACTGTTGCAGCCAGTAGTCTTCCTCCCCACCCCACAAACAATCTCTTTAAATAAATATGAAAAGACATCAAAGAAAAGTGACTCTGGAACTGCCCTTCGGTACCTCTAAACTCGGGTTATATTGTATTATTTGTAAAGTGACGTACTTGTCTTTTGAAAACGACAGCCAGGTTACCCGTTCGCCAAAAGCTGACAGTTGGTTTCACATCTGTGCCACGGCAAAGAGCATGGCACAACAAAATGCAGAACAGATCAATTTCAGGACAGTGCTTCAACCTTGAAAGTTTGCCTATTTATTTATTTTTATTTTTCCCAGTCTGTTAAAGGAGACATCTGTCCCTTACAGTGAACTGAGGAAAAAAAGACAGCAGTTATAAAATGCTTAAATCAAGAGAATCAATTAAGTTCAGATAAGTTTGAAAGATGGATCTAATCAACAAATTATTAGCCAAGGATTCATTCTGATCTATCCAGCCTATGCATTTTACCTCTCAATGAGCTCATTAACTCAACACATACAGTAACTTCCACAACCCTATTCAAAGAATCATGGAATAGTTTCAGCTGGAAGAGAACTTCAAGATCATCAAGTCCAACCTAGCCCTGTCAAAAAACACTAAACCATGTCCCTAAGCACAACATTTAACTGCCTCTTCAACACTTCCAGGGATAGTGACTCCACCACCTCCCTGCGCAGGCCATTCCAATGCCTGACAACTCTTTCTGGAAAGAAATGCTTCCTAATATCCAGCCTGAACTTCCCCTGGTTCAACTTCAGGCCATTTCCTCTTGTTCTTTCACTTGCCACCAGGGTGAACAGACCAACTCCCACCTCACTACAACTTCCCTTCAGGTAGTTGTAGAGGGCAATAAGGTCTCCCTTCAGCCTTGTCTTCTCAAGGATAAACAAGCCCAGATCCCCCAGCCTTTTGTCATAAGAGACATGCTCCAAACCCTTTACTAGCTCTGTAGTCCACCTCTGGACCCCCTCCAGCACCTCAACATTCTTCTTGTAGAGAGGGGCCCAGAACTGGACACAGTATTCAAGGTGCAGCCTCACCAAAGCCGAGTACAGAGGACTGATCAGCTCCGTGATCCTGCTGACCACACTATTCCTGACCCAGGCCAGGATGCCATTGGCCTTCTTGGCCACCTGGGCACACTGCTGGCTCATGTTCAGGCGGGTGCTGATCAGCACCCCCAGGTCCTTCTCTGCCTGGCAGCTCTCCAGCCACTCCTCCCCAAGCCTGTAGTGCTGCTGGGGGTTGCTGTGGCCCAGCTGCAGGACCTGGCATTTGGCCTTATTCAAAGTCATGAAATTGGCCTTGGCCCAGCGACGCAGCCTATCTAGATCCCTTTGTAGAGCTTCCCTACCCTCAAGCAGATTTGCACTCCCACCTAGCTTGCTGTCATCTGCAAATTTACCAAGGGTGCACTCTGTCCCCTCATCCAAATCACTGATGCAGCCTTGTTCAACAGGGGTGGTGGAGAAAACTCCATAATTCCAAGAAAAAAGTAAGAGTGCTGTATAGTTATTGCAGAGTTATTTGTTGTCTGCAACTAGACAAGTCAACTCATATCCCAAGTTAAACTCCATGGGCTGGAAGTTACAAATGTATTTCAAAAAGAGGATCGATATATCTGCTATGGAAGCAAGCAGAAACACAATCAAGTAAAGATTATAGTTACTTGAAAAATGCACACATGTATTTATACACACACACACACACACACACACACAGAGGCATGCTTTTGTTAAAAAGGAGCTGACTTGAAATGATATTTAAGGTAAATCCAACCATCTCCCTTTCACTAGAACTAGATACTTAAGTGTCAGCTACAGTGTTAAAGCCTTTTCCAAAAGTGGAATTAAGTAAACCTTCGGAAAAAATCCATAACATATTATTATATATAAATACTTGAAAACAAATGGTATTTCAAGGAAGAAAAACTGCACTGTTACTCTTTCCCCACTTCTCATTATATTTAATCCTTGGTCTTTCCTGAAGAAGTAATGGAGTTGGTTTAGAAGAGTGGGAAAGTTTAAGATCTTCTTTCATTACCTTCAAGTGCTCTAACCTGTCACACCTTCCCAGGAGAGAGGTGTTCAGAGAAAACAGCCAAGCCAAGGAAAGCATGCAGTTGGCACTAGCTATAGCAAGGGGCTGCAGTTTGACCTTAAGGCTGCTGCTGCCTGGATCCTTCAGCCCCTTCCCCCATTTGGGAGCACTCAGAACTAGATGAAATTTTCTTAGTAAGCAGTGCCAAGAGTCTGCATCCACTGTCAATGTCCATTTCTCATGGCTGCAAGAGGAAACACTACTATGAAAGCAAGGAGTTGCACAACACTGGTAATCACCCAAAAGAAGCTGACACACTCACACACTGGACACCCACCTGATGTTCATGATGTAGTGACAACAACCTACCATAACTTCATGAAAGTCACTTTTAGTACCATGTTTCCTTAGCCGCTTTTAATGGAAAGGCTACTTAACCCTTTCAGAAAGGAATACCTTGCAAAAATAACTGTATAAGCTGTTGTCCTAACAGTGTTCATTTACAGCTAAATATTGATTAGGATTAAAGTCTTTTACATTCCTTTATTATTTTTTATTCCTTCTCCTTTTGATTGCTGCCATGCAAAGAAACAAGCAGGTACATTCTTTGGAGAAGGGAGTTTATAAATCACTTTGTGGACTACCTTTTCATGTCATTTAAACTACAAACTCTGGGAAAGAGAAAGGGAAAGAGGGAGAGAAAAAAAGCAGAAGAGAGAGCAAGGAAGATGAGAAGAGAGAGCAAGGAAGCCAAGAAGAGAGAAAAAGAAAGTAAGCAAGCAAAAAAAACACAAGGTGGAGGTGGGGGGGCGGAGAGGGGGGTCAACAGGAGACATTCCTGAAGCAGTGTTTTAAGATTTATTACAGACCAGCACCAAAACAGAGCCCTCTCCACCCACCTTCTCTCTCAGGAATGAGTATGCAAAAAAGAGACTTGTCAAACAAGGCTTAAATTTAGACTGGAAGGTTGTTTGGGTTTGGAGGTTTTTTGGTGAAAAAGAAAAAACCTAACATACTGAGAGACTTTTGATATACGCTCAAGCTAAAGGAAGGCACAGATTCCAGCAAGTAAACAGGAGTGACTAGATTCTCTGAAGACCTGCAGGAGCTAACACTGCAACATCAACAAAGGCAAATAAAAACAATGCACCAAATCTACCTGCTTCCTGGAGGGGGGTGGTGATGAATATTATGAAAAACATCTGCAAAGCAATTGCTTTTACCACATTTCTACTGATCCATACTATATCTTTCATAAAATAGATCCCAGAAGCATTTTTTAACCAAACTATCCAAAAATCATTATCAATAGAGCAGATACTACTCACTGAGGGTCAAAACATGAACAGTCGGGCTTGAAAAGTAAGCATACTTGTTATCTTTTTACAAGGAAGCAAAACTGATTCAAAGGACTTGAAACAAATGAAGTGAACCTTGATCCAGTTACAGATATGTTTTCTCACCATATAACCCTGTTTTTCCTCTATTCCTGTTGTCACTTGTTCCCCCCACCATTGTTTTCATTTAGATTTTCTTTTTCAAACAGCACGAGCCTATTTTAATCTCATTTTTTGCTTGTAACTTTTATTTATAATGGCTCTTGGCCTTAAGATCTCAACCAAAATAAGTTATGGGGGAGCCAGAAACAAAGATGAAAAGTGAACAAGTTCAAAACCCAGAACCTGTGAGGACAGTCAAGAACAGACCTTCTACAGACACTTGCCAACGTGTACAGAGATGCCAACATGAGACAGAGATTTTTATATTTTTTTCCCCAGCATTCCAAAGCAACACAATCACCACTAGCCAAGAAAAGGGAATGCCTTATTTTTCATTCTTTTCCTCTTCCGTTGGTAAATGTGTTGAAAAGTAATTCAACGAAGTATTTTTCCCGTACGAGCTACTCGATAAACAAAGAAAATAAAGAAAAAAAGGACTGCAATTGGAAAGGAACTGTAATACCCATAGACTTCATGTATTCATATAAACACATTGTAAGCCCTGCCAATTTAAGAGGCTCTTCTTCCACCACCCACAACTACTTCCTTTTATCTTATCAGAAAAATAGCTCTTCACCGCTGCAGGCTAATTACACCATCTGTTTAGCCCCAGTGCAGTAACACTAAGACATGGCACATTAATTCCTTAACTTTCCCACGTGGAACTGTCTTGTGTTGCCCTCATGGTCACAAAGACATAGGCTGGGCAGAAAGAAGGGAGGGGGAATGGGGAGGGGGGAGGGAATAAGGAAAAAAAAATAATAATAAAAAAAATTAAATTTAAAAAACAAAACAAAAAACAAACAAACAAACAAAAAAACAAACCCAAAAAACCTCAGTCTCACATTATTTGTATTCCCTCTCCCTCCGCCACAGCTCTGCTGCCAGGCTTCACAGGGATTTAAGCAATCTGACAATTGCTCTCTACCTCACCTCAGTACAATAGTGCCAGTTGTCAGGATCAGCAATGAAAAACATCAATCATGGGCACACACACAAAGGAGGAGGTAGAGTCTACGCAAGTTTGCACCGCTCGTCGTATCAAGTTGAGCTGCCCCTCTCCACAGTGGTCAGAGATCACCGACTCGCAAGTTGGAACCCTCCTTTGGAAACAGGAGATACACAGCCCTGCGTTACAAAGCAGGATTTATCCAGCTTTTGGAAAACAGGACATCCCCACACCCCTTTCACCCTCCCAAATTTACCATGTCCTGGCCCATGCGCCAGGACGAGACATATCACAAAAACTGCCAGCTGTCCCCAGGTGGGAGACACTACCCAGTCTGTATCAGACATGCTGGCGTGCTGTGAAAGCTCTTCAAAAAATCCTTAACTTTGCTTTTTTTCCCCTTTCCCCAACCCCACCTCCTCCCCCCTCCCCAACTCCTTTAAATAAATCAGAACATTTAAGACCACTGACACTCGGAATTCCTTATTTAAGTTAATCTCAAAATAAAGCCGTAACTTTGGGGTGTGAACCACTGCAGGCTCAAACAGACAGCGCAGGAGTTGGCCCAAGCCCTGCACTGTCTTGCTCAATGTATGAGGTTGGTAAAAGTGTTGAAAAGTAATTCAACCCATACCCACAGTATGGGTTCAGGAGTTTGCACCTTTCCACTGGAGACCATCACTCCTTGCTCCCTCCCAGATCCACCAGGTCATACAGTTATTTAACCTCTATCTCTCAGATAAAATTGCATAAGAGACCATTTACCCAGCTGATTTGGACAAGCAGACCAAAGACTGAACACAAGAAGGGAGGCAGAACACTTTAAGAGGGCAGTCATCTCCTCATGGCAGCAGTTACAAGCAGCTACATGAAGCAGTCTCTTCAGCCAGCAAAGCTTCTGCAAGAAGGGTATGCTGTTCGCATCCTTGCAACTTGCAAGGATTTTATTCTACAGTTCAAAAAATTAGAAAACTTGTACCTAACTTTGAACACATCTGGGATTCTTCGTATTTCCCTCACCTCCTCCCCCTCAGAAGCATTCCTGCATTTGTAATGTGGTGGTACAAAACCCCTGTTACTACAAAGACATGTTCAAATTTAGAAACTGTTTTCATTAGAAAAAAAATATATAAATACTTGCTACTGGTAACCATTAAGATTACACCAAAGGTGAAAGGAAAAAGCCTTTAACATTTAGCATCACTTCACGTTGCTCAGACAGATAGCTTTATTAATAATTATTTATAGACACCAGTTTCTGCTCTATGTCATAGGCTCGGGTTTTGGTTTATGTGTTTGGTTTTCTGTTAAATAAAGCTGGAAGGGGGAAAGTCAGAAATAGGAGAGTGCTCCATCTTACAGAGATTGCTCAAGAGCAGATTTACATTCATCTACTGAACTGCAAGGGCTCAGGTCACAGGGAACAAACTGGGACACAGAGGAGAGAAAAAAACCAAAAGGTGAATTGATCCCAATTACAGTCAATATCTCTGCCCTCAGGTCCCATCAAAAGTGAACATCAGGAAATGTGGATGGGATAGGGGCAAAAATAAAATTATCATATACTTTGTTTACAAAAATATTTTGCTTATATTTTTTCTTATCATTTCAAACTTAGAAACAAAGTACACAGCTGTTCTTAACAGTGCATACAGAAATTAGAAACATTTTCATCACTATATTTCTCCTGACCTTTTTAGTGACAAAACTGCCCTAAAGGGAAGCAAGGCAGGGGGAAGGAAAGAAAAGAGAAAAAAAAAGGAAAAAAAAAAAAAGGTGGTAAGATACTTCAGTTAATTGCAAGTTCAGAAATGGTAAACACACAGCCAAAACCATTCAGATTTCCTCTCACTAGTCAGCAGTGCCTTTACAGAAACCTTTCCTGGACAGACCAAACCTTAATACAGCCACAACTCAGCAAAACTACTACAGGAGTGGACTGGCTCAGATACAGGGTCAGAGATACACTGTGCAAGACACACTTCGTGTGGTGCTGTACTTGCTTCTATTCTCTGAGGCACTTTCCTATCACAGAGATAAAAATGTAAAGCCAAGCATTCAGTGCTATGACAGCCGTATCTGCCCTTCCAGCTAATGGAAAAGTACCAAACATCAACACTAGCCTGTAGAGAAGAGGATCTCACATGACTGCTGTCATTTAACATGCTCCCTTCCAACTCACCCTGCCTTTGCTGTTGACTAAGTCAGTAGGTAACTTTATTAACCAGGTAATCCATTACCTTACGTTGTAGGAAACTACACAGTGTGTATTTATCAATTCTGAAAAAGAATTCAGTAGACTCTTTTCAAAGTCGCTTTGATACCTTAAGTTGGAAAATTTTGCCAGACAATCCCCAACTGAAAGACAGTAAACATTGTGAAAACAAGCATGTTCTGTAACATAAATTCTACTCACCAGCCCATCTTTTTCTCTTACTTCGACTTACAACACATATTTTTATGCTTAACATGTGAACATAAACAAAATACTTATATTTCACTAGTGAAATAACAGTTGTGTTTGTTGCAGGTGTCTGCAACAGTGCACCTTTTCACAGAATCACTGAATGTTAGGGGTTGGAAGGGACCTCAGAAGATCATCTAGTCCATTCCCCTGCCAGAGCAGGATCACCTAGAGCAGGTCACACAGGAAGGCATCCAGGTGGGTTTTGAATGTCTCCACAGAAGGAGACTCCACAATTCCCCTGGGCAGCCTGTTCCAGAGCTCTGTCATCCTCACCGTGAAAAGGTTTCTCCTCACACTTAGATGGAACCTCCTATATTCCAGCTTGCACCCATTGCCCCTTGTCCTATCACTGGACATCATACTTTTCCATATGTACCAGGTATTTTTGACAGAACAGTCCACACACAGTTCCTGTGCCCCAATACATACTTAGAATAAATCAAGAAAAAAAAAAAAAAAACACACTCCCCTCCAAGAACATTGTCATTCAGATATAAGTGAAGCCAGGCAGTTTTGTTTTTGCATAAACTGTAGCTCAATAAAGCACGAATGAATCTAGCTTTAGTTTTACATGAAGAAAGGGATTTATGGCTTGATGAGAAACAAATTGCGAAAAACCCCACTGCAAACTTGCAACCTAATTAAACGCCTTCTGTTACACATAGCATGAAAACTACCACCACTGCTTTTTATGCCTATAAAACCACTCTTCCTTCTAACTGTTATTTACCTCCTGTTGACCAAGTGTAGAAAAATGCTGGCATGCACTCTCCAGGATTTCCATAAGCTGCTACAGACAGTATAGTTCTGTGTACTGCTACTCTTGTGCTAACTTGCAAAGAAACATATCCACATCCTCAAATAGAGGGACGTTGTTTCTGGGTGGCACACATCTTTGACATTAAAAAAGCATTGTCAATAACTTAATTGCTTTGTTATGTCAAAGGTAATAACATGCTATCAAAGGTTAATACCACAAACTATTTCCCTCACCCCAAAAGCTCACTAGAGAAGTAAAACTTTGGAAAGAAGACTCCTTTGAACCATGTGGCAGTCATACAGTCAGCTTAAGTAAGCATACATGGAATGCTAAGCATTTCTTTAGTATTTCATTATCTCCCCAGCACACAGTGCCATTCTAGCAGATACAACACTTAATCTTGCACCTTTTAATCTTGAAAGTGAGTATTCACTAATGTTTGGAATTATTTAAAGCAGAACTCAAAACTCTTAAAATCAATGTATTTCAACTGTACATGAACACTAAAGTATCAAAGTCTCTCAGTGAACCACAAAATAGAAAATTAAGTGAAATATACTTGGCAGTCAAAGCAGTACAAGTCTTGACACTTCAAGATCCTACACAAAGATAAAGTTCTGACCACTTCAATGACAAATTTTCAATCAATACCTGTCCGCTAGAACTTCATCTAGTCTTTCAGGAATACTCCTTTCACAGAAAGTATCACAATTAACCAGAGGGTTCAAGGCAAAACACAAGAAAGCACTTCCCAATTTCAAAAGTTCTTAACAGAATTCAAACACCTATTATACAAATGCATATCTATCTACGTTTTCATATCTGGAAAACAACAGTCAGTTTTTTCATAGACACAACTAAAACAAGGCAGGAGACACTGACAGTGTAGGTATCACAAAACTGACTGGGGACATTGGTAACAGACAGCAGTGAAAGAACATCCCATTTGCTGTGGTTCTCCAAGGTTGGGTTAAGCTTCTATATAGAAAGAGAACTCTCTAATATATTCCTACTGGCAGCAGTATCAGATCTCCTAAGCATTAAAAGACCTTCTGAAGAAAAGAAGCTTGACCTTTTTTATGACAATCAAATGTATGCACTCTGACAAGACAGATTTGGTAACCCAATGAGAGTCAATCTAATCTAGTAACACTTCATGTCTCACAAAGGCCCCCAGAAAAGGTTGCCTGTAGGGTGGTGGGAAGGACAGAAAAACAAACAAACAAAAGCGACAAAACCAAACCGACAAAACCAACAAAAAACAATACCACAAACCAAACCAATCCAAACAAACAAACAAAAAAAAAATTGCAACAGTTAAGTACTTCATAGTTCCTTCCAAGAGGCAGTCAAAATCATCTTCCAGTAATCTGGTGTAAAGTAACATGACAAGTGTGATAAAAACATGTGAATTTATACTCTGAGAGCAAATCCTCACATGAAATACTGTCCATATATAAGGCTGCTTTAAATTACCTTCTAAGAAGTTTGAATTTACATCACAGATGTAGCTACATCAAGATTTTCTAACACCGAATTTTTCATACACAATTACGGGTTGCTCATGAGACTGATTTTTGGTTTTTAAGCCACACACACCATCCCCTTCTGCTATCAAAACTACACTTCTTCACAATTCACATTTTCTTACATATGAGGAAGTAGAGCTCCTGCAGAGCTAATTTATCCAAGGGCAATCATCAGATAAAGGAGAGATTACAGGCATCTAGGAACAAGGTGTGTTAATGATCGCTTTAAAGTTTTTTACTGTGTTTTACAAATCAATCTTGTATTCTAAAAAACACCTCATGCCTCAACAGTTTGTGTACAAGAAGACAGTCATAAGGCATTCTATGGACACCTATAATGATCACATAAACTCCACTTACTTTCCTCCCCTATTTTCAACATATCCCAAAGAACTTCAAAGACAGTTTATCCAGGTTAGTTTCTGTCATTCAGACCTCCTTCCCAAACCACCTCCTCGGTAGAGCACAAAGTCAGTGCCATTTTGTATTTAATAATGGAATAAACAGTGTTTTCAAATAACCTCTGTTGCACAGCGGCAATAATTGGGGCTACTGCTACTATCCCCATTGCAGAATCAGGTACAGCATGCACAGTCCTCAGTCCTTCCCCTCATCTCTTGCTGCTGCTCAGTAGCTCCTCTTCAACTTCAGGCTACATTACAAGGAGAAGAACAGTTCCCAGTGCTTCTGTTCCTGCTTTCTTGACTATCCATTGAATTCTATTTCAACATAACTTAAGCGCTAGGTTCTTTCCACATGTACTGCAGCATACAATGAGTCGACAGTCATTGGCATGCTTGAAGTTCATGCCCTACCTCACCCTGTGACAACTTGTTCAAATATGTGTATCTTTAGCTACAAAGGAAAGTCAGAAACAAAGCGCTGCTGAGGAGGGAGAAGGAAAAAAAAAAAAAAGGAGAAAAAAAAAATAGCAGCCTTAACTTACATTTTCTTTCTAGGTGAGGAAAATATAGCAGAATCCAAGCTGTTCTGATCCACAAGATGCGTTACCAAAATCATGCAGAACACTCTGCTTGGCAAATGCTGTCCTCTCCCACTACAGCACCTCAGCCCTTCAGACCACAAAAGACAGTCTTTTTTTATTCAAGCCTATGTACTGTTGACTTGCACTTCGCCTGGTGCTTAAATACTGAAGCAACTCTAGTCAGGGCAATCAGAGCTCTCCAAAACAGAAACCACCACATACCTTTAAACAAACTGGACACAAACTAACCCACTTGGATTCAGTAACTGCTAGAAAAAGTCAAAAATCAAATGCAACATCAAGGCACATTCATCTCATCCCACATTGTTCTGGTTTGCCTTTCTTTGTTTGTTTTTTAAATAATCATGTAAGCATTCAAAATTTCTATCTGAATTGGCCTCTTCCGAAAGGATATCACAATGAAGAACACTGTAAACCTTCACAGTTTATGAGGTCTAATCACCTGCACCCAGTGTTTTTTTGGACAAAATATCACTTCAGTTGTGACAGCCAGAATACTTTAAGATTTGAAAAACTTATTCAAAGAGCCTAAATTTATCCACAAAGTCTCAAACTGACATTTTGTCCCACTAAGATCTTCTGCCTATCAAATCATCTCTATTAAAAAAATTAAAAAAAAAAAAAAATGCTCTTAGAAGCTGGTTTTAAATATTTAGAACTAGACTCTGACCACAGTGATTTCCATTCATTGGTGGTATCCCATGGTACCAGTGCAGCTCCTAAACATAATATATTACTTTTTAATAGCTCCATTAAACATGTTTCAAGATACAAACCCATTTTGCCAGGCCTGGGGGAATGAAAAAAGAAAGAGAAATTATGCTATGTGTGAGTCAATTATGCTATCTGTTAGTCAACACCAGCTCCTCTTCACACTCTACATATCTATGTAGAAGACTGCTTTCTGGCTGCATTCTGCCTTGGACTTTTTGATAGTACATGATCATTAATTATTTCTTCCTCCTAGACTCAGAAGGAAAAAAGTAGAGTAAAACTATCAGGTTTTAGTAGCTCATGGTAGGTGGTATATGAAAAACCTAGTATGTATTCGAATAAAACTGATTTAATCTATGATAGAAGTTTATTATAAGGTTGGACATCACATTATTCACTAGTATCTAAATGGTTTTGCTTATGCAAGCAGCACTTTTCATTAAAATTTTATATTTTCAGTCATGAAAGTAACAGTGAGATTCATTCATTTAATTCCTTAAATACGGGAACTCAGAGACGAAAGCTCCATATGTGATCGTGCCAATAAAGCTTCTGGGAAGAGACTACTTACAAAACCCAGAGGATGATTCAGGCTCTCTGTGTATTTATTCTTTCATTCTTCTGCAACTGAACATAAACTAGGATTAATCATTCCAGTATTTTGCATTATCTCCTTTTCCATGTCACGTGTTAACAACTGTTGGACGGACTACCGAACGAGGATCACACAAGCAGTTGTGATCTCAAAGTGAAACGCCCAATATCTCATTACCTGCATTGTAGAAATAAAGTTTTCATAAAATTCACTGAAATTCTAAATGGTTTTGTCTATTGAAAAAAAGTTCCAAATTTATACAAAGTATCTTTTTATGCCCTGGTCTTACATCCATGATTACTGAGAAAGTAATTTCTGAAGAGTCTGAGAACATCCAAAGCAAGACAGCACCTTCTTATTTACCTATATTCGTTAGGAGAATTACATGTCCCAAACCTCTTGCAATAGTTATTACAGAGGAAATGTGAAGCACAGGCAAGAATAAGTAGCCTCATTAACAATTAGTCAATTATACTTAGCAACTACTTACTCTTAGTACAAGAGCAAATAATTGCCTGTCAAGCAATTCTCCTTTGAAACTATGTGGCAAAACTGAAATAACTGCAGTCTACACAAACAGGAAGCTCTGTCTTCCAAAGTATTTTCCCAGACTATTTGTTTTATTCCTTAAATAGTTCCCCAACTTCCATTTCAGTCACCAAAATGAAACGCAATCATATAAATTTAGGCAGCATTTTACATGCTTACAGATCATGAAAAAAAAAGCCATTAAAATTCTTACATACCACTTCTGATTCTCAGTTTCCAATACCTGCTCAACATGAGCACAAAACAGCCCAATGGAAACAACACAGGTCAAACTTAACAATGACTACAGATCTCAATAATTACATTGTCCATTTTATCAGAAAAGTGTCAATATCTTTTTTTTTTAGTTTCTGTCCAAGATTAGACCTTAAATCCTTCTTAATCTGAGATGTGATGAAAATACATCTGTATTTACAACTATCCTATATGCTCTTACAACTTGGCATTTAAAGCATGGATAATAGCATCACCCTCTCTAGGAGGTCTTCAAGCAATCTGTCAAGTATATCCTATTTAAGCACATCTTTCTAACCAAGTACATACAAAACTCTCAATTAGGTGATCTGCCAGCATACCCTCTAATGCTTCAGCTGCCAAATTTGAGTAAAAGGAAAACAACACTGATAAGCATTCAAGTCCATCAAGATCTATACTGAAGCTACATTTCTCTGTGCAAGATCTACACTTTACTGGTTCTGGTGAAGCCAATAAGCATAAACAAATATTGTGCCTGAAAAGATGGCCCTGTCCTCAGACAGTGAACCTTCCACTGGCATCAGAGAAACGATACAAATGAGCAGGACAGAAGTCAAGACCCTCCCCTTCTGGCAGCAATACACAGTACGTGCAAACATCAAGTTTTTATTACACAGTAGAAACAGAAAACATCCTTCAGGCTTCTTCTCCACCAATACTTTCCTACTCCCATAAAACTTCCTCAGTTGGGTTTGTTGTTATGAAGAGGAAAGATTCGCTTACAAACAACATTAATCCTTCCTTTTGTAGCCCTACAAGTTCTTTCATGCTCATCAAGGAACACATTTCCCATACAGGCAAGTACAGAACAGGAAAATAATCCTGTAGATAATCACTGGGAGTAGACATCTCCAGGAAGAGAGTGGGTGGAAGGGGGCCTGACTTCACCTGGACTGCGGACTGCCCATCCTTCATCACCAGCCCTTGCCTGACTATTAATAAATCAGTTAAATCTCATTTCCTAATCTATACCTCACGAACAACAACACACACACACAAAAGTGCAAGTATTCCCTATGCCAGATTTTCTTTATAAAAAAGAAACAAACAAACAACAAACCCAAAAACCAACAACAAACCACTACATGGAACTTTTTTTAAATAATAAAAAGAAAATAAATCTGTGTTTCACAGGTTTAGCACAAGAGCAGCCAGTTAAAACCAGAGGATTTGAGAGCTGGAAGGTGGAACTAACAGCTGGAGATTGTATTCACCCAACTGTGATAAGTAGCAGCCAGACTACTCTCCCTGACTCTTAATCCACTATGAGAATGAGGGGACTTCAGCCTAGCTGAGGAGTCTACCCGAGGCAAATATTAATTTCTTTCAGCAACTATTACATCTGTGTGGAAGGGCACAACACTTCCTATGCAAAAGAACTTCTAACCTTTCCCCAAAAGACTACCTTTAGTCACGGCTAGTTTACAAATGGAATCAGACAACTTCCTTGCTCAGCCAAGCCAAGTATCAAAAAGCTTAACTGCACCGGTGACAGAATGTGTGAAGTTCCCCAGCTCTTGCTGAACGATCAGCTCAACAGCAATGATGCTGTATTAAAGATTCCATTAATTTTAAAAATGCATTTTTAGAGCACACATAGAAAGGACAAGCCCATTAATGGCACACTAAAAGAACATTTTTCAAGCTCCTAAGCTTTTAGCTTGAGCAAAGAAAGGGAATCTGATTTACTAACCAACAAGCTAAGAAAAGACTAAGACATACAAAGAGAAAACTCAGTATTCGAAAGGACAATCAACATTTCTCCATACATGCTTTCTCCATTCTATAACAGGCACGTGACCCGTGAGAAGGTATATACAAGTAGATTTTTTACCTGTATCATCTTTTCTAGTTAGAGGGAGATAAATCTATCTACTCAGGCCGTCACCTCAGGTATTTTCATTCTATTGGAAAATATTCTGCTAATTTTAAAGGGTTGAGTTATGCAATGTTGGAGGAAGAAATCTGGTTCTAGGCTTATTTAAAATGTTCTAAGAACTATTTCTAAAAATAGAGGAAACTTAAACATAGCTAGAAGCACACTGCATGAAACAAACGTATCAGTACACCAGTGCTATGAAACACTTCGCTAGCATCTTCAGTCAGTGGGACTAGTAGTATGCAGTGCAAGAGAAGAGACATACAGTTTGGCAAGGGCAAAAAAAACCCAACCAAACAAACAAAAAAACTCATACACAAAAAAAAAAAAAAAAAAAAGGAAAACATAAACCAGCAAGCTAACTGCTATGTTAGCCCTTAGCTACTACTAGAATAGCCATTAGGATAGCTTAATGGTTAGCTATTCTTCAGCTATTCCTTGATTAACATAATTAAATAAAATTCTGAGTGAGTGATTAAAAACCTCAACCTAGTTTGAAGCTGACTTGAATATAAAAGTTGAACTTGAAGCTGAAAGTCTATTTTTTTCCAGGTGTCTTCCCCCTTCCACTTTCACTTCTTTCTAGGTACACAATGTCCACTGCTTCATCACAAACAGAATGCTCTCAGCAAATCTGCATTCAATGATTAATTTTACATATTAACATAACGGCTAGGAGACCAATTTGGTGCTGGGACAAATGAGGTGGGGGAGGGTAATCATGAGCAGAAAAAAAACCCACCTGGTAGCTCATAAACAGAGCTACCAAGGAAACATTATTTTCCTTGCTTACCATCTATATGTCAGAGGATGGTATAGATGTACCGTCTACAGTAATAAACATAACTGTTGAGACACAATTCATACAGGGCTTAGGTTTGTTTTATTTTAAAGATGAAAGGAAAAAAAAAAAAACCTGCTCAGAGATGCAGTTTAGATCAACAATTTAAAGCTAAACCTTAATCTATAGCTAACAAATTGCTGCAGTCTGTTCCAATGTATTTACACCAATGTTTGACTGATGCATTCAGGGTAGAAAAGGACATGGCAAATTTAAAGAACCAGTATTCAAATACAGAACACAAAGCTGTTTCTCAAGACAAGATTTTTGAAGGTTGCATGAACTTTTTAGTGAGTCTTCCCATATATAGATCCTAAAAATCCATATAGACAGGTATATCGGATCTCAGCTCTTCAAATCTACTGAGAAAATTATTCAGAGGAAGTGACTGAATAAGGTCACAGGAGGTGTTTTCTTTGTGGTTGTTTTTCGGGTGTTTGGTGTTTTCTTTTTCTCTCTTTTTTTTTTTTTTTTGCTAGAATCAAACTATGACACTAGTTACATGAAACACTATTTTTTTTATTGTACTGACATGCCCTCTCCCCTCTGTTTTACCTTGAAAATACAGCATGACACAACAGTTCCATTTGTGATTTACTCACTTTTTCACCTCTCAAGTAACACAATAAGCAATCTTTGTACACTGCGTTGCAGTACACAAATAATAAGCTGATCACAGAAAACTCTGTAACATTAGTGCATCATAATAATAAAAAGTAGTATTTCGTCAGTCAGGTTTTCTACCCATTATTCCCATTTCACTTGTTTTTTAAAAGATGTCTCAAAGTCATAATTCAAAGAATCTCCTATCAAGTACAAAAGTAACTGGTATCTGGACTATCTAACAAGAGCCTTTCAATTGCAGAGTGCATACAGCTTATTGGAGCACACCTCTGTATTTCCATACACTCAAGAGTGACAGAAGCAATCATGCCCTGTAATTCACAATTACATATTTCCTACTCTGTAGCACATTCTGCAGTACTCTGTGGTACTGTGTAGCAGATGACACTCTTATTTACTGAAAAGAAACAGTCACTCCTGTTTTTCAATTAATTTTTAGACAGGACAGTATCTCCTAAGCGTTACATTGTCAACTACACATGATTCTTGGTCCAAGTTCAAAACATTTTAGGCTCACCATGGTTTTAAAATTAAGTAGATCACTTGTCCTTTTCAAAAAGAGTAGTAACACTAACACAAATCTTCCAATATTTCCATGGTCTGAGGCATGACTGGTCACAGAAGATGTATCGTTTCCAGTTGTTTCATTACATTGCTTCCTCCGTCAGGTGACAAAAACAAACATTGCTGACAATCCTTAAAGATTGTCTTGGAACGCGTAGAGTCTCTCTGGGATTAAGTCTTAAAAAACTTTACTTCATTTCCTATTACAATCAACTGGTTTATATAATAGATCAAAGTACAAATAACAGGATGTCAACTTTATGTTGCTTGGCTACTAAGCACTGTATTTTTTCATATTTTCACAGTGACCAGCAGAGGTATTTCAAGAATTCCTTCTTATGCTGACGCATGCTACCAGCCACCATTGAAACCAGCCTGGTAATCTCATCTGTTCACTTATTCTGCTACACGCAAGAAGCATTTGAAAGAAATTCTTCTAAAGGGACTATGGTAAACTTTATCTGAAGGTGGCTATCAATTCCCTCCTAATTCCACTTATTTCTTCTCTTTTTAAGAGAACCAACAAGATGGGGCACTCCCCCGATGCAGACACCATCCCAAACAGGGCAATGCAACACGACTAACCACAGAACAGAGCAATTCTGACTGCACTGCAAACTGAAATGTTTAATGCTTTGCCTACACTGAGCAAACAAAACGGGAAGTACTCCAAAAAAATGAAAGCCAACTTTAGGTAGCCACGGCTTAAATCTACAGAGTCACCATACTGGCAGTAATTCAAAAAAAAACCCTACTTTTTCTCTGAAAGTGCAGTCAAATTGACAGATACATGGGCACCCTGCCACCAAACATACTAAGGGTAACTCGTTTAGAACTGTGCTGCACAATCTTCATTCTGGGCCCTTCTTCTCAGGGGTGCCAAGTTACTGCTCATCTGATCAATATCAGACACCATCACAAACCGCTGCTTTTCAAACACTGCTGTGAAGTGTTCCCATTGGAGTTAAAAGCCTTTCAGTGTTCCCCCCTCCTCGAAGTCACTCTCTTTGCTGCTAGGCTTTGAAACATATAGAATCCACTAACTACATACTTTTTCTGGGTTTAAGGGAAACAAAATGTTTGCATTTTCAGTTGTAAGACTGAGATTCATCTCACTAATAGTGAGAAGAGACTACAGTAACTGAGTTTACAGGAAACAAAAGGCATACCCTAACATATAACCTTTAAAAAAAAAAAAACCAACAAAAACCAAACACCTCTATGTTATTCATCTCATGCCAAAAAGTTAAGTCATTGAATACACAAAGATAACACCTGAGTTCTTGCTGTATTCCTCCCCCCATACTGTCAAAACACTTCTGAAGATATTCCAAATCAGAATAAACGAAAGCCTGCTAAATATTTTGCTTCTTGCATTTTATGGAGTACGTCTTCAGGGCAAAGCTATCTAGGTATCAGTCCACGGCCAATATACATCAAAGTCTCCCATCTCCAGTGTGTGAATGCTGCTAAGCTAGGCCATCTTTAGTTTAGCACTTTTTCTCCTCTACCTGATCCCAGAAGGACTGTTAATAATGCGTTGAAGAACCACCCCTCCAGCTTACAGGGTAGTGCAGCATTACCCTTCATCGCACAGCTCGTCCTCTTCATTTGTCTTTGAAAGGATTCTGTATAAGCAGCTGCTCTTCATGGTAACTACCTCCTTTGATTAACTGCTATGAAAGCCTCTATCAGTAGGTTATCTTTTTCATCTCATATCTTCTGACAAACTTTGAAAATCCTTTTACAGTGGACTCTGCCCTCAAGGTCTGAGTTTAAGCTGCACCCTCCTCATTAACCATATTATAATTGCTCTCAGCCAAAACCTGTTTTTCTCCTAGCACCAGAGCTCCACTCAACAACGCTGACGAGGCATTTGTGGACTGAAACATCCTGGCAGGCTCACTCCAGCAGCATAATGTTTTAAAGCACAGACCTGATTAGTTCCAAATTATTACTGCACAGACCTGATTAGTTCAAAACACTGCACAAGCATGTGTAGTGTCTCCCTACAGGCACGACAGAGGTCACAAAAAAGGTCCTTCGAAGTCCAAGCTTGCCCTTATTAGCATGCAGCTCTGTGTCTCAACACCACCCCTTTGTTCTATTTATACCCTAGGACCTCTTGCATGTGCTGGATGAAATCCACTCCCAGTATAACCAGCCAGTCACTGTTAGTATTGAGGAAAAAAACTTTCACAAATTCCTCAGGTCTATTAGAGCAGCCAGCACTGAAACCAGCTAATGTCTGTGGTATGTTTCCTCCTCTACACCAGGAGTTTTCAGAAAGGTCTCAAATATATACTCTTCTTTTTTGTTAGCAGGCACTGATAATAGCCCTCAGCTCAAAACTTATTTTACTACTACAACTCCTCTATGGACAGTTTTACCTTCATGGTCTTTGATTCTACCCTCTATCATCTGGTCTAGGAGCACTCAGGAGACCATCTCTGACCCACGTGCTTAAATGCATGTCTCATTTCTAACAATTTCACTAAATTTCTGAAAGGAATTATAGAATCATAGAAACATTAAGGTTGGAAAAGACCTCTAAGATCATCAAGTCCAACCTTCTATCTAACACCTTCATGACCACTAGACCATGTCCCAAAGTGCCACATCTACACATTTTTGAACACCTCCAGGGATGGTGACTCCACCACCTCCCTCGGCAGCCTGTTCCAGTGCCTCACCACTCTTTCAGTGAAGGAATTCTTCCTAATATCTAATCTGAACTTCCCCTGCCACACCTTGTGGACATTTCCTCTATTCCTGTTGTTAGTTACTATGGAGAAGAGGCCCACACCAGCCTCAGTACAACTACTTCAGGTAGCTGTAGAGAGCAATAAGATCTCCTCTAAGCCCCCTCTTCTCCAGACTAAACAATCCCAACTCCTTCATCTTCATAAGACACGTTCTCCAGTCCCCTCACCACCTTTGTTGCCCTCCTTTGTACCCACTCCAGCACCTTTGATGTCTTTCTTGTACTGCAGTGCCCAAAACTAGACACAGAACTTACGGCGAGGCCTCACCAGTGACAAGTACAGGGGCATATTCAGTTCCTTCCTCCTCCTGGCCATGCCATTTCCGATACAGGCCAGGATGCCGTTGGCCTTCTTGGCCACCTGGGCACACTGCTGGTACATATTCAGACGGGTGTCAACTAGCACCCCCAGGTCCTTTTCTGTGGTCAGCTTTCTAGCCACTCCTCTCCAAGCTTGCAGCGTTGCCCAGGGTTGTTGTGACTGAAGTTCAGGACCCAGCATTTGGTCTTATTAAACCTCATAAAATTGATCTCAGCCCATTGATCCAGACTGTCCAAATGCCTCTGCAGAGCCTTCCTGTCCTCAAGCAGATCAACATTCCCGCTTAATTTCGTGTCATCTGAAAATTTACTGAGGGTGCTTTCAATCCCCTCATTCAAATCATTGATAAAGATGTTAAACAGGACTAGCCTCAGCACTGAGCCCTGGGGAACACGACTTCTAACTGGTTGCCAACTGGATAAAATCAGAGTCAGAGATCGTATTCAGCTTTTTTTCCTGTTTTCTTCCCCCCTTTTTTTTTCCCCCAATTGATTTTCATTTCCCCACTTGCAACTTCGCATACCTCCCTGTACAGAAAGCTTGGGTTTTATCAACATGCTGCAAATCTCCCTTATCAATTGCCAAATTAAATTCCAATTCAAATTAAACTAACATCTCTCACAATATTCTTCAAAGCCTTGCCACCAGGCATTTGTCCCTCCCAGTTACACACTCAGCTAGTCCCAAGATGCAACAACTACAAGGTTTCCTTCTCCTGTTGTCTCCTAACATACCATTAATCCTTGTAAGGTTTTCAAAAGGACAGCAACTACTTGAAAGTAGTTGATGGTCCTTGTGAAATCATCAGCAAGATTCATATTTGGAAGCTGCTGAGAAAGAAGTTTTAAAATTAGTTAAAAAAAAGACCAACCTGATAGATGATCATAGAATCGTAGAGGTTGGAAGGGACCTCCAGAGATCGAGTCCAACCTCCCTATATCAGGCCACACAGGAACAGATCCAGGTGGGTCTTGGAAGTCTCTAGAGAAGGAGACTCCACAACCTCTCTGGGCAGCCTGTTCCAGTGCTATGTCACTCTCACAGTGAAAAACTTTTTCCTCATGTTGAGGTGGAACTTCCTGTGTTCACCTTGCTACCATTACCTCAAGGCACAACTGAAGAGAGACTGGCCCCTTCTACTTGACACCCACCCTTCAGATACTTGTAAACATTAACAAGGTCCCCTCTCAGGCTTCTCTTTTCCAGGCTAAACAGACCCAGGTCCCTCAGCCTTTCCTGATAAGAGAGATGCTCCAGTCCCTTCATCATCTTTGTAGCTCTCTGTTGGACTCTCTCTAGTATTTCCCTGTCCCTTTTGAACTGGGGAGACCAGAACTGAACACAATACTCCAAATAATGATTATGTTACATTCTAAAACAATTTTAATGGAAGATTCCCCCCCCCCCAATAGTGACTTCAGTTCAAGATAACCATGTAATATTCCTAATATCTCCCCGAGTTTCCTTTACTCCTTTTGAGAATGCAGATTATATATAAGCAAGACTCCTGAAAATACATACTAGAAATAAACAGCAAGTTCATGAAGAGGCCTGTCAGCCTTGCTGTGCCATACAAAGTAATACTTATCAAGTTTTCAGGATTGTAACTCACTCTTCCCTACTTTGAGTCAGCAGGGGAGGGGGAAAAAAAAAAAAAAGACAGAAAAGAAACAATATCATTTAACTTTTACAATACGTAGCACACTTCAACTTCTATCCTTTCCTATCTCAGATTTCAACACAAAGGACAGGGAGCAATACAAATGCAATAGCACTTGTGCTTTGAAATGGTTCTAAAATGGCTGCAAGTTTACCAAGAGGAATATAAAATTAATTATCAAAGTGCAAGATAGAAAAAGTTGTACAAGATTGCATAAAACATTTGTGCAAAAACTGTGGAAACATTACTCTTAAAATGTTGTTTGTTCAAGAAATTTAAATACAGAAAACAAACCTAAATCCCTTCCTCTCCTAAGGAAGTTTCTCACTGTATTTAGCACATCAGAAAACACACAAATTCAACTGCAGCAGAGCATTCCACAGCTGTCAGTACAAAGGACACGCAGTGAGTGTTAAGCATTAAACCAACACAAACAGCAAATTGATTTTCCAGAAGAGCCTTTTAGAGCGTTTCAGAACTTCAAAATGGAGGGACAGAGAAAGGAAAAGGGAACTATGAAAACTGAACTGCTTTTCTTTTCTCTAGATCAGCGATTCAACACTAGGTACATATGACAGAAAACACAAGACGTTACAATTATTAAACAATAAGGAGTTATGCTAATAATGACGTTGAACAGGAAACTATTTCCAAAGTCCCAGGAGTCAAACACACATACTTCTCAAAATAAACAACTAAACACTTCGATGCGAGGCAGCACTGAAGTTACTGCTTGCACATTACTGCTTCTTGAAGCAATTGCAAATGACCAAATCGTATCATTTGATATGCAAAACATTTTTTAAAAATGAGTGTATGTGATCCCAGTATCTAAGAATTAAGATAATTAAGAAGCATCTGGAGAGCTGGAGGGGATTCCCCCTGCAATTCACCCACCGAAGGTGGTCAAGCCCCAGCCTCTTCCACACTTGGGAGGTGCAGGTGCGCACCTGAGGCAAGGGGGCCTTGCTATGGCTGTCTTGCCACCCAGATGTCAGTCCTACACCATGAACATCTCTTGCCTTGTTCTTGTCCCCAGATCAACAGCAGAGTCTGAAATTTCACAGCAGGACAGTGTGATGCTCTCTTCTACCAGGCATATTTTGCTAGGGAGGCTCTGCCACCAGGCAGGCACACCTTCAGCTTACTGGCAGAGGGATGTTAACCACAGCTGGTAAAACACACAAGAGACTGCCCTTGCCAGGCATGCTGAGGGCTTGGGGAAAACGAGTTGCAAGAACTATTGCTCACACAGCCCAAATTAGCTACAGAGGCTTGTAAATTGGTCAAGTAAAATTTACGTTTTTGTTATAGCGTGAAGATAAGAGCGGGAGGGTAAGAGGTATTTCACTGTTGTGTTCCCACATGCAAATTCCCAACCATTTCAGCTACATCAGCTTTTCAGTAGCGCTAACAGGCTTTCCTTAATTTTACCATTTCTCCAGCTCATGAATGTCTATAAACCTTTGGGGAAAGGACAAGGGCTGGTAAAATGAAATGCAAGAGATTTCCATTTTGCAGGTGGCAGATAAGGAAAATCACGAGAGAAAAGTTCACACGACCTTAAGCAACTCAGTCGCTCTCCACCTACCCCACGGGGCAGCTTTAAAAGAAGACGCTGATCAGAATTCACGCGCACTCGCAGACCGCTAATACGCATGACCTCACTCCTCCCTATTCTGAGCTAGTCAACTCGCAAAGCAAACAATCAAACAAAACCCAGCCGTTTCAGAAGGACACCGTTTCCAACGGCAGCCCTCGGGAGTAGAGGTTGGGGCGCTGGAACTCTCCGCGCGGACCCGCCGGGCCGGGCCGAGCTGGCGGGCGCGGGGTATCGGCAGCGCTGCGTGCCGGTGCCAGCGCCCGGCGCCTGACAGTGTTCTCGACCGCCATCTTCTGGCCCCGCCGGGCCGGGAAGCCGGCACGGACTGAGGGACGGACAGAGGGGCAGATCAAAGCGGGTCTTGAAAGAAACTCAACAGCAGGGAAAACAAAAGCAAACCAAACAGACAACACCACTCCTCCCCCTCTCTCTCCCTCCATCCCCACCCCCCCAAAAAACTACACCACCACACAAACAAAACAAAACCAAACGCACAAACAATAAAAATTAACAGAGAGGGGAAAAAAAACAAACAAAAAAACACACCCAAACAAACCAAAACACCACACCAATATTTGAGGATGCTTGAACTTTTTTTTTTTTTTTTTTAAAAGGTTCTTTGGCTTCCCCCACAAAGGAGGAAAAAAGGCTTGATCAAGGCAGGAGAAACTATTGTCCTGAGGGTACAGATGAAGAGTCCAAAGTCTGACAAGCTCAGGCCAAAAGATTCCCCATGACAGCCTGGTGAAGAGACAAAGTCTAAGACCACAAGAGTTTGCCCCAGAATACATTAGGTTTTATTGAAATGGGAAACAATTCATTACCTTCATCAGTTTAAAAAAAAAATAAATAAATAAACCATCAAGTACCTACAAAATTCTTGATCCACAGCAAGCCCAAGGCCTGCAAGTTGGGGAGACCTCACGTGGACATCTACCCACCTGCTGACTTTTCTTGCCACCTGCCTTCTTATATGCCCCAAAAGATTCCCCAGACAGGGTCATCTTAGGTTGAGATGGAGGAAATACCATATATTGGCAACATCTACAGCTTTCAGTCAACTTCATGGCTACATGAGCTCATCTGGCAGAAAATTTAAAACTCACTGCAGCAGGCAACATCTTCCCCATCCACCATTCTGTTAGGTCACAGCTAGATGGAAAAAGACAATCCAGAAAGTACCTCAGGCCCACACTCAAATAGCTAGAGAAGAAAAAGGTTCTTTGGTGCAAGGTGGGGAGAACCAAAGCATTCGCCTCAAGTCTTTTTTAAAGGCTTCTTCTCCAACGCTTTTTAATTATTTTACTTCCTTGAACTCAATCGCTATTGATAAAAGGGATGTACTTCTGCAAATAAGCCAGACACAGCTTAAACAACAATTGCTGCATATATGAAGCCTGAAATTCAGGACAAATAGAAGTTCAGAGTCAAAAAAATAATACGTCAAACTGTATATGCTATGTACAAAAAGCAAGAATTTTTTTTTTTTTCCTGATACATTTCTTGTGATTGTACCTAATTGTAAGACTGCCACCCAGGATTTTATGTCAACAGAAAGAAGATGGAATTCACATATGCAAAACCTGTGAAATCACACCATTTAAATACCTGGCAAATAATATTTATTTTATGGTTACACTCCAAGTTAATATTGCATTTATAAATATAAAAAATAAAATCAATGAATAAACCACACACAAAAAAAAATTAACAGCTACTCTCACAAAAAAAAAAAAACCAAAAAAAAACAACCCCACACAGAACAACAACTTTTGGAATTTATAAACATGGCTTACAAGCATCTGAAATTGCCTGATGTTTTCAACTATCTCTGATATAGGCTGCTTATAGAAATAGATCTTATAACAACATCACTTGTCAAATAAAATGTGACCATTTGTTTGTTAAAACAATTTACATGCACTTGCATGACATCATGCTATGAGCAACTCAACTCTACATTCCTGTCCAAACAAATCTAATCTCTTCCTTACAACAAGCACTCCAGAGCCTTCAAGTTGATTTTACCCAAGAGTATTTCTGGTCTATCTTTGGAATGCTTGTCAGGGGGTGAAGGACCAGGAGGGAGTGGAAGAAACACCAGCGAGTAATAAGCGAGTACAGACAGAGGTTAAACTTTACTTTTGGTGTTGACCAAAACAATTATACCATTCCTTATAAACCACTGCTTGGCTAACACTGACCTTCATGAAAACGTTAACAAAGTTAATGCTGTCCTATAGATTTAACCTTTATGAAAAATGGCATTTTCACCTCCTCTGCTAACTTACATTATTCCATTCTTACATGCTTCCACTTGGATCATAAATTAGAGGCTCATAACCTGCTGAATGTCCATCTTTCCTATTTCCCATAAAAACTGCTACTTTTAATGGGCAGGTAGAGGTTTTCTACTAAGCTTTGACTGAAATAACCTTTTTTAAAATCTGAAAACAAAATCAGGAAATTCATCTTTTAACTCAAGCTGCTTTTTTACTTCCTCACACTCTTTTTACCTCCTTGATTTAAGCTACTGCTCCACAGTTTGCCTTGTGTCTCAGATCATAAGCTTTTTAGAGAAGGGAAATTAGGCTCATTTTTTGTGGGAGAAAAAGCCATTCACATTTAAAGCTCTACAGAAACAACAAACAGGATGCATACAAATTGCCCCCCACAAATTGCTTTCTTAGAAACATTCAAAAGTTTAAACAAGTTAAAAGTTTAAATCTGTGCCAAAACTTGGAAGTAAGGTAATTTAGGTTAGCTCTTTGATTTTACTGTCACTTCTGCTCATAGTAGAAGTCCTCAGACTTCGTACTATTTCTCGGAAGTTATGAAACTTAGTAACTTAAAAACTTTACTCCATTATCTGCAAGAACAGAAGTCAAACAGAGGAGTTAAGAGACAAAAATCAAGAGGAACATAAAGAGCATGTTCTCAAAGGGTTTCTTCCACAGATAAAGTGTAGCAGTCAATGATGAGGAAGATTACTTCTTCGCTGCTCTCAGTTAAAGGTTTTCCCACTGAAGACCCAAAAGAGAGAAAGACTCTGCCTGTGATGAAGCACAGTACCAGTCCATTAATTAGAACTAGGCGTTTTGAAGTGACCACTTTTCCAAAAAGATGAATTGCCTTTTGTCCTCTAAATTCTGAAGTTTGTTTGTAACTTCAGCTCATAAGCACCTGCAATTTCATGTTTTCTATTACCTCCAACACAGATGATTTGCTTTTGTAATGTGTGAGATCACAAAATGTACTTGTGTAATGTAAAATGTGATCGATTTTTTTTTTTTTTTTTTCCTGTCATGCATTCTGCTACTCATTTGCAGGCATTCTGCAAGAGAAGATATTAAATTGCACAAACGTGATTTAAAAATCAGGGAAGTTACCAAATGGTATAGCTTTTATAAAGCACTCGGCTATTATATTGATGGCCATGGGAACATCAGAAATTACTTAAGTAAATCCTACTGGTCTTGTCCTCCTTCTATGACTTGAACAAAGGGTTCTACATAGATTTACTGACCAACAAAAATTAATTAAACAGGAAGAGTGAGAAAATGCAAGCATCTATTCTGAGATCTCCCAGAAGCATTAAAATAATACCTTACTTAGTAGTAGCAGACAATACTGTAAAACTTGACTCTTACAATATTTAGAACCAACTTTGACCTGTCAACAAGATTCAAGATGAGGACTGTCTGAAATTTTACCTCTAGAAGTAATTTTGTAGGAAAGTATTAGTTAAGGTGGTCATATTTAAATACTTGTTGCTCTATCCACCCAGACACAGGCCTCACCCTCATCATGGCTGCTTTGCAACCATTGCCAAAGATCAGAGATCCCATTTTCTTAGGAGTCTGACTGGTAGAACAATTAATGTTCCAACTAACACCAAGTTATCTAACTTGGAGTTAGGCTTCAGTGCTTATTATAAGGGCTAAACAGCAACCAAATGTTGTGTCTTTAGGTAATTATGGGCAAAACTATATTTAACATCACATGAATATACTATTGCCAATTTGGAATAGACTGTCATAAACTCAACTAACACCTCACAGTGTTCCCTGTCCCTCCTATAAAGACAGTCAAACTCTAGACTGCACTGAGAAGCACAGCAACTTCTCTAAGCTACATTTATCTCTTCCCAGAGAACCTCTTTATTTTCCACAACTGTAAATCAGAGATGAATGACTTTATCATGAGAATGAGTCAACGCCACAGAATCACAGAACATTAGGGGCTGGAAGGGATCTTGAAAGATCATCACCCTCCTGCTAGAGCAGGATCACCTAGGGCAGGCCACACAGGAACACGTCCAGGTGGGTTTTGAACATCTCCGGAGGAGACTCCACAACCTCCCTGGGCATCCAGTTCCAGTGCTCTGTCACTCTCACTGTGAAAAGTTTTCCTTTATGTTTACCTGAAACCTCCTGTGCTCCAGTTTCTTCATTCTAGTTTGCCTGCACAATAAAGAACAATAATATGAAATCTTTCCATTTTTTGTTCTACATATAGTCAACACTACTTAAACGAAAAAAAAAAAAAGTGAAACATGTTTCGAATCTGTATCTTCAACTCCACTTTCCCTGTTTGCAATGAGATCACCGGGAAGCTTCTATACAAGGATTTTTTTATGAATGCCCTTGAAGCACAAACTCTGATTCTGAGCTTAGGTATAAGAACATACAGGGCTAAAATTTATGTGACTTAAGTTCAGGAGAAAACAGATTTTAAAAAAAACTATAATGTTTTCTACGAGCGGTCTGTCAAAATCAGATACTTGTGTATTTACATCCCCAAGGTTCATACTGAATATGACACTAATTATGTCCTCCTTTTCTACAAAGTAAAATTTAAAGACCAGACTGGCCACTGGCAAATGGCTTTTTTTAATTATTATTATTTTATAAATAAATAAATAAAATAAACAATAACAGGAACACCCCCAGCTCTAGTAAACGCCCATGTGGTAACATGTTAATGGACAATACCACTGGCTGGTAACACAAAGAAGCTGTATAGAGCATTCCCTAATCACATATTCCTGTTATTAGGAATAGTAAGATTAATTCAATTATTATCACTTGTCTGCTTCAAACTCCTTCAAAAAAAACAAAACAAAAAAAAAAACAGGAAAAAAAAAAAGAAAAAAAAAAAAAAAAAAAGAAAAAAAACCCAAATGCAGCAGATAAAAAAAAGCCTTCAGTTGAAGACAGTCACTCTTTCTGTACTGTGCAGTTAATCCCAGTTACAACCGGGGTTGTATTTGATTTGTGCTTGGAGGGTTTTGGTAACAGGGGAGGGGCTACTGGTGTGGCTCCAGTAAGAACATTTCCCTGAAGGAAGCACACACTGGAACAGTCCATCACTGGGACAACCACAGCCCACAGAAGGGACCCACACTGGTAAGAGAAGTTCATGGAGGACTGTCTCCCCATGGGAGGGATGCCACTTTGCCCCAGGGGAGGACTTCAAGGAGCTTTTCCTCTGAGGGCGAAGGAGTGGCAGAAACAACATGGAATGGACTAGGACTGACTAAAACCCCCTTTCCCTGACCCACTGCACTGCTGGGCAAGAGAGAAGTAGTGTGTATGTGGGGGGGGAGGAGAGATGTTCATAATATCCACTTGTACTTAATCACTTTCCTACCGTGATTCAATTGGTAAACGTGTGGTGGCTTTGTTTCAATTAAATTGATTTTGTTTCCCCAAGTTGAACCTGTCTTTCGCTCTTGACCATAATCAGTAAGTGAGCCCTTCCCTGTCCTTCATCTGATCCTCAAGCCTTTTGTTGTATTTTCTCCTCTGCATTCACCTGGAGAGGGGCCTGAGTGAGCAAGTGGCTTCATGGTGCTTTGTCAGCTGGGTCGGCTCAAACCATGACAAGAGCTTTTAATCCCATAACACTATCCCTCCTTGATCACTCCGGGAAAAAATACAGATGTGTTCAAAGTGCTACAGTTACAACCTGGTTTGCATGTACATCAAATGGTACGTGGAACCCATAAAATAAAATTATGATTAGAAGCAGCAGACTATACCTCCACACAACATTGTCAGGACCAACAATTTAGAAAACAGGGCCTTGAAACCACAATAAAAGGAATAAATCTGCAGACAATAAATGTCAATCATTTACATCTTTAATGCCACCTAATAATACTACACATGTAATTACAGTGGAAGGATGCAATTAGCATGATTTATCTGGAATAGGTTGCATTTTCATTCTTTTATGAAAAAGAAGGTACTAACCTACTTTTACAGAACTACTCTCTGGTTTCAAATTTCTGAACAGAAATCAGTGTAGAAACCTTCAGATGGGACTAAAGCAATCCAGAGGGATCTCAAAGTTACCTTGAGTAAAAAAATGAAATTGTTTCACTTCACCTATTTCATTAGCCTGCCCTTTTCAAGTCTTTCGGCATGAAATTACCAACATCGGTAACAGACTGCCTCTTTCTTTTCCTAACACTAAAGGAAGACTACTTAGGAAAAAAAAAATGCAATAGAAAAAACACATCCAACATAGTGGCATATGAACTATAGCGTGCTCATGTTTATAAAAAGTTTTCCACATGCTATCCAAGGAAAGTTACAAACAGCCTGACTAATAAATAATTTACAACTGGGGAAGCATACATTTTAAGTTGTGTCCAGAAAGGGATGTATATTTGATTATCAATTCTGACCTTTTACCACCTTAAATCACAAGAGAAAAATAACATCACAACTACAAGCATGCAAAACCCTTTAAGGGGTTTTCTTCTGAGCAGCTGAAAAGAATAATGAAGTGTCAAAGAGGCCAAAGAAGACATAACACAGGAGCTAGGTAATGTTTTCATAGAGGAGACTTATAGAGGATACTGGCATTTGAGTTGGGCAAGCCAGCATAGAGCTGAATATGGGAGTGCACAATTTATTGGTGTGCATCTAGGACTGGTGGCAATGAGTGCTGGACAGCATTTCAGGGTGAAATAAATGGCATCTTTTCCCCATAGCAGATGGAGAATTCTGGAGTATTTCCAACTTTTAGCTGCAGCTGTAACTGTGGGGAGCCCAAGGACAAGGAATCTGGCACTTCATCCTTGCCAGCCAACCAGAGGTCAACCCAAGCTAAAGCGATACACACAGCCTTAACTCTGAAGCCCCAAAAAGCTACCCAGACATGTTTGATGGGGGAAAAGTTGAAAGGGTTGTCAGTAAACAGGTCAGACAAGGGAAACCCTAGGGGCGTGATTTAACATTCATCACCCCCTGCCCAGCAGCCACACCAACTTTGGCCTTCACACTTCATACCAGTAGACACCAGTAAACACGCTCGCTGGAGCGGTGAGCCGCAAAGCCAGAGATTCAGAGCTTGCTGAAATCGGATCTCAACCCTGCGCTACCAAGATCACCACCGGACCCGCTGTCACCCTGCGGCACAGCACAGCTCCCGGCCCTCCTTTCCACTTAAGTGGAACCTCAGGGAATAGTTTCCTCCTGGATTATCAGGCTGGACTGGCAAACCAAGAACAGGCAGGTTCACGTCAAGGAAAGAAGAAGAAAGGCACCAAGGAAACGTCAATTCAGGTCAGCTGTCGAAGAACTGACTCCTAACCTTGCCTCACTGAAAACCAGGAAAAGACAACCTGCTCGCCATCTTAACTTAGACATGTTATTAACATTTTAAAATTATTCAGACAACAGTCAAAATCTACTCAAGCGTGATCAGTAAAAAATACCTTCGCTTCCACTTCCCATTCAGAGAAATGAAGTAGGCTTGGAGACGCAATTATCATAACCACCTACTTTCCAGAGCACTAAACCCATATGTAAAGTTCAGCCCAAACTGTGTCCCATGACAGCCTAAAGCTACTATGAGTAATACTGTCTTCCAGAGCTCACAAATCAGAAGCTTCAGCCAGTCTCTTCCCACTTTTTCCAGAGACTTCATAATGAAGCTGGTTACCATCCTCAGAGAGCAGGTTAAGCAGGAAGGTCACAGAAACACTGAAGGAAACTGGCAAAAGCACAAATCCCTAGTCGCAGGGAAGCCTCATACCTGCTGAAGTTTGTGTTTCAGAGGAAATCCAAGACCCAGAAGCACCTCCTTACAGAAGCTGGAAAACTTCTGCCAGGCTGGAAGTGACTCTCCACCCCATCCCTAAAAAGTACTGTAAAAATCACCTTCAAATTATACATTAGGCCAGACAAATCTATAACCACATGATGGAGTCCAACTTGCAGTTGATTATCTCCGAAAAAAACCCAGAAATGTAGCCCCCGAATAAAATGATTTCAACTTGCCAGCATGAAAATTAACCCTTTCAGTTTAACCACAGTTTCTCTCCTGGTTTCCTTTCTGTTTGCATTAATGAAAGCAATTGGAAGGAGTACTCAAGAATTAGACATTGGGGGGGGGGGGGGGGGGGAGGTTTATAATAATCAAATATGCAGAAAATAAGAGAGAAAAAAATATATACATGCACTTTACTGAAATGGTACTTGTCTCATGTAAAGAGAGGAGAGCAAGTCATGTTTAATTCTCAGATTTCCTCCAGAGAGATGCAGGTATAGCTTCAGTGAAAACACATATAACAATCCTGCAGCATTGCTTCAGTGATGCTTGAAAGATTTCTTGTTTAATTAAAGTGTTCCTAAAAACACAAAGAGGGAAATAAAGCACCAATCTTCCTGAACGTAAGCAGATTTTCTGGAGTTTTTCATCTAACCGTGACAAATGCTCTACAAAATTGACTCTCTGCATTAGAAACTTGCATCAACCTAGCCCGAAAACAAAAATATTCACACTTCTCATTTTTTCCCCCTCCTTGTTCAAGCTAGAATATGTAGTATCCATAACACATATGGCTCCGCAGTGAACTGTGACTTCAGCGTACTTACTTGACAATGAAGAAGGCCCAAAGGCCCATATTTGTAAGAATAAAGCAGATCATACTAATCTGGCTCTAGGAATTTAAGGACTGGTATCATATTGCAAGTGGCTACCCACTCGAACATAATTTCTCCTCAGGTTTTTCTTTCTACTTGAACTGCCAGCAGTGTTAATCAACTCATTCAAGCAGCACATATTACCACTACAGAATCCAAGGAAAGCTCTAGATCCTACACTGAACATTCTCCAACACACAAAACCACACAGAATATAAATGTAATTGGTTTTGACGTTCCCCCTAAACAAACCAGTTTCCACTAGCGAGTTGGAAGCTTGGACACGACATTCGAAATTGTTTTACAAATGCAGTCTTGAAGGCTTGAGAATTTTTGTTTCATTCAAAATAGGAAGCCAAAAATGGGATAGATTTTCTTGGTAATGAGAAGTTTCAACTGGAAACCACAAAGTTTATACTAATTTCTCTGGGTAGTCCTGAAATATCCTCTGAACAGGGTTGCTTAACTTCTCTAAGCACAGACAGTTTAAAAAAGAATAAGCAAGAAACATCCTTTAGAGTTGAAGCATTTTCCCAGAACTTCCAGAGAACTGTACGAGTTTCAAGCATGTTCAACAAGATGTAACACTGCCAGTATATAAAAATGTGATTCAAAGGTCTAGGCCAGCAAATACTGTCTTAACTTTTTTCTTTTTAAATCCCTCTCTTACAGTACTGAGGCACTGTATGTACATTATGTATCTGATCAGAATTTGACCTAACTTCATACTTCTTTTAAATAGTGGAGTGGGGGTAAAAAAAAGAAAAAAAAAACAACTTTGAGCTTCCATTGTTTGTTGACTTCTCATTCTTCATTTTCATTAATATTGTAGGTTTCCTATTTAAAGAGCATTTCAATTATCATTATTCCTGGAGTTTTGTATGTCAAGAAGTCATCAGGAGTGATGTATTGTACATGAAAAGAAAAAAGCTAAAACAGATCTGGGTCAACTATACTGTCACTTCAGTAGATGTTACCAGCAACCAGTGGGAGAGATGGGTTTTTTTCCACATCTAAACAGCTAAACCAGCTCCTGATCTTTCTCAAAGCGGAACTTTAAAACAAGCACTTTGTGAATATCTGTATGTTTGCCTTCAGAGTATACTTTTATGACAACAGGCTGCTAGTCCTGTACATTTTCCAGTGTGTAAATTCCTCATCAGACTGAAAATGCAACATACAAGAGAGCAACAGAGTGACAAACACACACTACATAGGCGAGACACAAAAGTCAGAGCAAATCCCTACAATCACAACAGTTGCAAGCATCATGTAACCCTGAACTGAATACATTTTAAATGAGAGACTATGCCTTCAAATGTAGTAAATATGATATTGATTGCATTCTTAATAACATTGAGATCTTTACATGTAGTGAGAGTCCCATGACAGAAGGCACCTTGTCCATAGAAACTGCTTAAGAATTCTGTACCAGCTAAGCAAAAGAGAACTCTTAATCTGCTCTTTTAATCTTCTAGTTAAGCACCAAGCAATACAATGACCAGTCAAAACTACTTACTCAGATATTAAGCTTTACACTGAACCTATACTAAACTATCTATACACTACAGAATTTTGTACAAATCTGTACTGCTCTTGTAAAAAACAAAGATATAATCTTTGGTTAGCTCTAGGAACAGCTCATGGTTTTCATACAAGGATAGGATTTTAGGATCATATAACAGCTAAAAGTTGAATGCTTTTGCTTTAAAAAAAAAAAAAAAAGTAGCCTGAAATAATTAGCAGTTTTAACTATGATACCATTTCGAAAGGGGTAATGAGATTCTATCTGAACTAGTGAATCAAGTCACCAGGCACTTGGAGCAAGATGTCACTAACTTAAGAAATAACCAAGAGCATGGTTAAAGTTAACATAATGAAAGATGAAAACCTTTTTTTTTTTCTTTTTTCTTTTTTTTTTTTTAATTTATTAAAAACAATAAAAAAATAACATAACAAAAATACAAACCCTATGCTTCTGGAACAGAAACTGCTTCTGTTGCAAATTCTAACTTTACAAAAAAAAAAAAGTCACTCAATTTATTATGAATCAAAACCAGTATAAATAAGTAAACTACTTTTCCCAAATACCAAATATTCTGAATATATTAGCTCAAACTGTTTTGACAATATGAATGAAGCTTGTTTCCCAAATATTAGTACATATCACAAATGCATCACACACAAAGGTGATATTCTGTGAATTGTTTGGTTTTGACGGTTTGGGAGGGGGAGTATGATTTCCTTGGTGAGGATCAGCTTGTTTCTTGGTTTTTAACCAGGAGAAGGTTGCCTGTAATAACTTCAGAGCACAAAGCTTCAAGGAGACTTAAAATAATCCCTTTCAGAATCTGCTGACTCAGTGTGCTTGCTGCTCCAACTCATGCTGGATTTCGTTAAAGTAGCTGAAGGAGTTAATTCCCCCCTTCGCTGAGCCAATGCCCACAGAAACATGGAATGGGAGCCCGGGAGGTCACGGCCCAGCATGTCATCTGTAACCATCACTAGCCTCAGCAGAAGCTGGGCTGGCTGTCAACTGTAGACACAAAGGAATGGTAGTGAAGGAATGGACATGCTTCCCTCTCAGTGATCTGCGTTTTGGTTTCAAGCACTGATGGGGTTACTGGAGCAGACAGCCGAGGATAACAACTCTTTAAATTGCCCCAAAACAGATCACCAGAGCCTCGGGGAAAACTTAGCTCTGCATTATTTCTGAAGCTAAAAACCAAGTCTAATGGAAAGCACTGCACAAACACAACGCACTCTTGCTGACGTACCTTAACACCACACCTTTAGTTACCTGTTGTTGGGGACACCCTTTCATGCACATTATCTTATGGATATCCTGAAAAGCAGCCTTGTCCCAGAAGCTACCCAATCCACACAGCTCAATGTGAATAAGCAAAATATATTGAGTTCATTCTCCTTCTGATGTAACCTAGTTGGAGAACATTAAATATACCTCAATAAAATATAACCTGATACACCAAGGAAGAAGGCTCAACAAGGTCTCCAGAGGCTCCCCAGGACAAAAGGCTTAAAACAAGGACTCAAAACTAGGGAAAAAAAAAAACCTCATTTGAGGTTTATGTACATCAGAGTGAAGAAGGGCTGGATTATAAACACTCTTTCACCAAGATTAAAATAAGGAATATGTGCCCTAGGATGACATATTGAAAATTAGTCTGAATTAACTCTAAAGTAATTTATTTCACTTTAGAAAACTTGTGTAGCCTCTTTTTCCAGAATTAGCCTACTTTAATCCAATTTACCCTAATCCATTCCTAAGGTAAATTACGCTAAACTGAATTTTAATGTGTCATTTTAATACTGAATGAAAGCAACCCACACAGAATTTTAACACAATTTAAATAAACTATTTTAAATTAATTTTTAATTTGAATGTGACCTTATTGTCACATATGGACAAGTCACCTTCCCCCACGGTTTGAAAAAAGGCTATTCGAAATAGAGAAACTGGGCCTGACAACTTGGAACAAGGCATCTACAGACACAGAAAGCTTCACACAAGGTATCCTCCCTATTAGTTCCTCCTTGGCCAACTCCTTAAAAATCCAAGGCTTAAACAGGCCTGAGGGTTTTCACCTCAGCAAGTGCTGTTGAATACAACCATAAGACACCTTTTTCCATGGAACAGTGGAAATCATAAAGGATGAACTTGCAGACTTCCTCTTCCTTAGTAGAACTATGCTTACTAAAGAACAGAAGCAAGCAATTCAATTCCAAAGCCTAGCTGTCTTCGTGCTTGACTTGCAGGGTAACTTAAGTTTGTGAATCAGTCTGCATTAAGAACCATAAATCTTGCTCAAGTCACAGCTTTACAGAAGGAAGGGGGGGGGGCAAGAAGGATAAATAAATAAATAAATACATAAAAGGAAAGAAGTGCAGGTATTTCTGCAAACCCATTCCTCATCTGCAACAAAAACTTTTTTAAAAGTTCTTTGGTATTGTGCTAGCTAGGGATGCATGACTTTAAAAAATAAATAACATACATACCCAAACAAACAGAAAATAACCAAACAACCACCATCCCACGTTCAGAGAAGGAGCAAAGGTTATGAAGGTTATGAAAAAGTCTCTCTGGAGCAGAGACCAACGAGCCATTCTGCCAAGCTGGAACATTTTCAACCTGCCATCACCCACACCCCATGAAATTGCAGACTACAGTTCTACTAGAATCAAAGAAATGTTGCTTGTAAGGCACCTCTGGAAGCCATCTAGGCCAAATACCCCCTTCAAAGGAGCACTATAACAACACTATAACATCAGCCATGACTGTCTAGCTGAGACTTAGAATCCTCCATGGACAGAGATTCCCTAGAGCAGTCTGTTCTGCTCCACCACCCTCATCCACGTGACCAGTGCTTCATAGCACTTAATCTGATCCTCCCAAACTACAATTTGCAGTTGCTACCCCTTGCTGTATTGTTTGCTGCTATCAAAAAGATATCATCTCTGTCATCTTCATAACTGCCCTTCAGGTTCTTGGAGGCTTCTGTTAAGATCTACCCCTTGCTCTTCATCCCGAGACCAAACAAGTCCATCTCCCTTCAGGTGCCCTTTCCAGGTCATGCCATCCAGGCCCTAACCATTTCAATCTCATCAGCTTCTTAAAACACTCCAGTTTCACTACATCCTTCTAGACATGGGAAGAGGGAAAGAGCGCCAACAACCAACAAAACACTCCAGACATACTTCACCAGCACTGAAGGGGGGACAACAGCTTCTTCCAATCTGCTGGCTACATTCTTCCCAGTGCAACCCAGTAAACAAGTCACTTAGTTCACAAAAAAAAAAAAAAAAAAAAAACAACCCAAAAAAAAACACCCCCCCCCCCCCCCAAAAAAAAAAACAAAAAAAAACCCCACAAAACAAACCCACAACAAACCAAACAAGCTAAACCAAAACCACACCACAAAAAAAACCCAACAACACCAACCACACCAAAACCTGTCTCGTACACACCCAGGTATCAATTCCAGTTCCCTTTTGGGCAGGGCTGCCACACAGCCACTATCCAGTCTGCACCCAGGCACAGGTATTCCTCCTGCTGAGATTGGCCCACGCACTGATGTTCTTGGTTCAGAACCTTTCATGACACCATTCAAGATTAAATGATCAACCCCAAACCATTCTGGCTTGAAGTAATGTACCATGTGTCATGACTACCACAGTAGAATAAAGAGATACCAAAACTCACTTTGTAAACCATGCCATTTCAACAACAGACAATCCCTATCAGAAACACTTAGGAGCACGGAAAATGAAAAGACAGCAGTAAGCGATAGAGTCAGTATTGTTACTACAACATGATTTACTATGTTCTTCTGAGTGCCTACTGAAATGCATACCTTTGAGAGCTGACATCCACATGACTCTGAGCAAAAGCAAAGCAGTTAAAAATTAAGGAGGTAAGGGAGGATTTTAAAAACTTCCCCCACCTTCAAACTTCCCCCCCAGTGTTCAACCGAATATCTCTCATCTGGAATTGTATTTTAAGATCACTAGTTCTACATACTAACACCTCTCTGACTTCTTCAGTGAAAACACACACTAGGAGAACTTGAAAAAGGGAGCAACTAATCTTTAAAGTTTGGAACTTTAAAAAAGCATCTTTCAACTGATCAGTATTTCTAACACAAGTGGATCCATAATATGAGCCATAATACTAATATTTTGAGTAAGAGCTAGCTCAAAGCCAATTTCTGCAGGCATTCAAGGAAAAGTGTCAAAGGAACATATCCTAATAAATTAAAGTTTAAGGAAAACTAAGCAGAAGCACATACCTTTTTTTTCCAAAAACTGCTAGTGATTTAACATTGAAGTGTTACATACAAAAATACATTACACAGTTTTCTAACAGATAAATACAGACTATGGAAAGTTTGCACTTTCCCCCTCCCTAAGGGAGATCTAACTTCTGAAACTCTATGCTTTCAGGAGCTGTTGAAAAGACAGAGGTAGAAAGAACTGTTTGATATGTCAATAATGACATCAATCCTCCATTGCTTAAGCACAAACCTGATCTGCTTATTACTTACATGGTGTAAGAAAGAGGATTAAATATGAGAAGAGTGAACTTGCCACAATTTGCTTCGCAACATTAATAAAATGTTCAATAGTAGTTTTGTGGACAAGTCTGCTAAAGTAAAATGTTCAAATGGCCTTGGAAGAAGCTATTTGACAACACAGCATTAGTCTCTGAAAGAGAGTCAAGGCTATTTGCTATGCAAGTGCTGTAAAAATCATCCCCTTGGTATGGAGAATGCATGTTCATCTTCTCTCCAAATCAGATTTTCGTTATTCCGTGTGATATTAATCTCCATGGGGGTGGACACCTCTGTGAAAGTGCAATGGTTCATCTCCTGGTTCTGGTCAATTCTTGTTTTAATCTCATTTCCAGATCAGAGTCTTCACACATAGTGAGATATTAATCTCTCTAGGGACAGACATCTCCACTGGCCTTAAAGGCATGCAGCTCCCCCTCTTCTGGACAATTCTTATTTTAATTCTAATTTCCTGTGATTTATATTTCTCTTTCCAGCTTAATATATTCAACTTCACTCTTCCCAACAAGTCTCCTCTCTCCTTCTTCTGCCTCTTTTCAGAGATTTTCACAGGAAAACTACCGGTTTAGACCCTTTCACCAATCATTACCCTCAAAATCATCATAGGTGTTATTGGTGTTATTGCCAGGTGGAGATGTTATTGGTGTTACTGTTAATAGGTGTTATTGCCATCAACACTACTTGCAAACATTCATAATGCTTGCCTTATGAAGGACTAGCTTTCCCAGTGGGGTTTAATTCTGTGCAGCCTTGCTTCATATAAAATCTCACTTGCCTGTTTCACAGCTAGGTAACAAACTAGAATGCAAGCTCAGAGAACTTAAAGTATAATGACTTATCGTAGACTTTGCCAACAGTCAAGTCTCTGTGCACACAGTCCTCTTCTGGAAATGAGAGGTGTAGTACAAACAGACCTCACAGGAGCATCATGAGGCTACAGTATTTCAGTATTAGTCTTATAAGGGACAAGAGAATCTCAGAGGAAGAAAACTGGTTAGAACCAGAGATCTTTAGCCTGCATGATTATCTGGCCTCAAACATCTTGAGACCTTATCTTTGCTCTTCCCACTGAATACAGAGCATTGTACCAATACGGTATTTAATTTCACTATCTAAACAAGCTTTCAATTTTCCCTGCAAGGTTTGCTTCTCAGCCTTGAAAACATAATCACTCTCATCACCAAACTAATACATAATTCTCATCTTCATCTCCCATTTGCTCACCACTTGAATAACCTACCACTCAAATGGTTAAATCCAAAAAACAGAGATGCACATTTGTAAAAAGGGCAAGAGACATTATTTCAAATATATCACTACTCTTTCAGAGCACGTTTCTCTTACATGTTTTGTCCCACTGATTTTTATACACTCTGTTGCAGGCAGCCTTCCTAATGTGCTAACTAATTTTTCTATTGTTATTTAATAGAAAATAAACAAGTAGTACCTATGCTAGGAATTTGGTTCAAAACTTCAGGAAAAGGTGAATGTCCTGATTGTCTCAATTTACCAAGCATTAGTTTGCTTCTCAGCACAGTTCTTATACACATGAACTACACTACCATATTCAGAGGACAGCAAACCAGAAACTCCCATGTCTGAAGGGGTCTAGCACTTCACAGGGAAGCTCAGTTCAGAGCTTGTAGACTATACACCGCAATATCCTTAGGAACACAACACTCCCCTCCCCCTTTGGAAAACCTCACATGTGAAGCAGAGACATTTGGCCCACAGGAAAAAAAAAAACTAAACTGATGTGATTCCTACACTACATGCAATGGGTTCTGAGATCTTCACTTTCTGTGATGCTTCAGTTTAGTGGCCAGCATCTATTGCACCGAACTGCTTGCCTATGTAGATACAGCCACAGTCTTCCTAAGACACAGCAAAACATGATTGCCCTGACAATTACTAGTGTCACAGATAAAACTGCCAAGATCCTTCTAACTTCTCACCATAGCAGCTCATAAGATCTCAAGAGCAAAAAGGTAGTGCAGCTAAGCGTGCAGACAGCTCTACCCAAACATAACCTTATTTTGCCTTTGGAAAATACTTCCATTCGCAGTCATTCAAGTTAAAAGCTCAAACTCAAAAAGGAAGCCTTCCTACTTATCCAGGTGAGTGGATTTTCCGAGTCTTCCATTCAAAAACTTTTGGAAAGCAAACCGAAATACACTTCAGAACATTTATCCAAAATTTTATTTAATTTAATTTTACCCTGCATTTGCATTTTCATACATGATCCTTATGTCCATCTGTCTGCTAGGGTACTATCTTCTGCAATTCATTAGTCAAACACTGATTACAGTCCCCCATTAGGAATATCTTCTTTTCCCATGCACTTCATCTCCTGCTATTACAACATTTCATCATGCCAGAATCTGTAAACTGTGTCTGAGAACAAACTACTTTGTATCTTAGGTAAACTGATCAATCATATATGAAAGAAACCAAAAATACTCCAGGGAACCTAGAAGTATTTATATATTTTACCACATATAAACACATTCCTCAAACAGCCACTGGGTCCATTTATGAGCTATACATCAATTACTGAACATTTACATAAGAGATACAATCATTGGTAGTTTATCCTATACACTGCTAAAGGCAAATCCTCTTAATTATATTGAAAATTTTTGTCTAAAGTTATGTGCAATTCTAATGTTCTTAATGTTTCTACACCTTCTCTACTTTTTCCCCTTCTCCCAAGATAAGAGAAATCCTGATGCCTCCTCCCCCCTTTTTAAATTGGATTCTGAAATGCAAAATTGTACAGAAATAGTATCTTTTCTGAGCCTAAACACAGCCAAAGTACTCTTTTACATAAGAAGGCCCCATTTTGCCTCAACACTGAGACAGTGTACTCCCTTCTCTTTCTTACACAAAAAAAATGTAAATTTAATCAGATGCTTGATTACTATAGTTGGGATAAACAAGCAGGTGAGAGAGAATGTAAAGGAAGTGTAGGAAGGATACTGTCACAAACAAGACACAGTCAGATGCAGAATTGCTCAGAAAAGCATTAGGAAGTAAACAGAAACCAGCTTTACCTGGGTTCCTCCTTGACAAGGCCTTTTTAATATAGTAAACTGGAGGATAAAGATACCCTGATCCAGGAGTTTAAAAAAAAAAACCCTACAGCAATAAAACAAGCGCTGAGCAGAAGCAAGGAAGAAAGTGGAGAATTATCAGGAAAGTTACCAAAACCCTCCGACTTGCAGCTGGGAGCCTGGAAAGTGAGGTCTTAAGCAAGAAGGTATTCATCTCGCGGGCCAGTTATGGTGGTTTGGTTTTCTGTCCTATTTAATCTGGCAATACAGTCGACACACAGCATGAGTAGAGCGGTTGGAATTTTACTTACTACTGTCACACACTTACAATTGTTCGTGTAACAAGATGATGATAAAACATGAGTTATTCCTAAAGTACCAAAAGCTAAGGTGCAGCAACAAGCATGGGCTTATCTTTTTTTGATTCTTGGTCCACCTTTTGCATTTTACAGAGATTAAAATCATCATCCTCACTGATGGCTCACTACTGAAGAAACTTAGCAACTTCAAGATTTCCACAACAGATTTACGGACCCTTTTGCCACTTTTTAATATTCCACTGCTTTCTTCAAACCCTTTCTTTCATTTACATGGCTTCAAGGCAGCCACCATCTTAGGACTCAGTTCTCAACCACAATGCAATAACTGATGTAATGTGGAAGCACATGAAAAAGGCTTAAGGGTTTTTTTTATTATACATTTTTTTATTATAAAATTGTGATCCCAGGACCGATTTTTTTTTTACTCCAACACAAGAGCAGTTGCTTTTCCTTTGAGAGAAGTCCCCTAAAGATAATTTTATGGATTTTGATGCCCTAGCAAGGAAAGTAATACCATTATGCCTCCCCTGTATTTCATAAATCAAAGAAAGATTATGTTTTCCCTATTTTCATAGTAGTAGTCATGGCAAGAAATTCTCCAAAACTACCTTCTACTACAGTTTTGTTACAAGTACTTAGGCCTGCTATGCCCAGAGAACAGGACTTGGGCAAGAACTTTAAGTATCTATGAAGTAACCAACATCAGCACTGCAGTGTGCCTCCAAAGTGAGTCAAATTGTTATTTTATTTAGGAGATAAATAAAAACATTTGCCAACTTCATTCAGTTGTTCCTGTATCTTCTAGGGACTGTCTAATTTATCAACTTTTTAAATTTGAGCATCATCTTTGTCATTTTTTTCAGGTTTTTTTTCGGTTTAGGCTCATGATGCAAATACTTCACATCCAAGTACAGAGGTTGTTTCATTTGGGGTTTTTTCATCACATATTCACTTCAATAAAACAGATTTTTGTTTTTATTTTTCTTTTATAATTCTCTTAACTTCAACATCACAGAACAACAGTGACCTATAAATTACTTTGTTGATTTCAGGTGACAAATGAAGAATAGGTGTTTTAAGAGATAGATAGCCAAAATTCTTTCCCTGAAACACAAACTATCTAATATTTGTTTTCATTCCCATTTCCATGCTTAAGCAAACAGAGAGAGATGTTTATAGTTAGCATCTGGATATTATCACTACACAAAGCCATCCAACAGATTATTTCGGTATTCCTATGGTCTGCAAATGTCATTATTAATCACAAGTGCTACTCTTTTAGGTTCACAGTCTCATCATGCAGCCCATAAAGCTCAGACCAAAGATTTTCAAATACATGGTTTCTGTCAAATTGAAAGTAATGGACAGTCTCTCCTCTTCTGAATGCTCATAAAGAACATCTGTGCAGACTCTCTAAACAAGAACATAATCTCACCCTTCCCAAATGGTGGTCACTTAATGCAACTCCTTGTTCAACAGTTGACAGAAACACCAATAAATCACCAGAAGAACTGCACATTCGGAGTATAAACTCAAAGAAATATGGATAACTGAGCCAGAGGGAACAACCACCACCCTCAAAAAAGCTGTTTAGTAAATCTACTTCAACATGTTTAAAGCAACCTATAAACTGAGCCTGGTAGTTAACTGCTGCTGTGCAGACACAGGATACACAAACTGGTGAGGAACTTACTCATCCCTGGAAAGGACTGCAGACCTGGAAACACTTCATGCCTTCAGCATGACTCAGAAGGAGCTGTTAACCTGCCCTGTAGTATTTAACCAAATCAGTATACAGGGATTTCAAAGAAAGGGGGAAGGAAGAAAAAAAAGGTAATAACACACCACCTAGGAATGTAACACCTTCCTACTTGTGCAAGATGAATCAAGGCATTAAACTAACTTCAAAGAAAAAAGCTAAGCAGGTTGTCTATTAACAGCATCCAAAATCAGTAACTACTAATAGAATTGTTTTACAGCATTAAAAGTTAATTAGTTTAAAAAAAAAAAAACAGTTATTTTACTGGCAACTTCTCACTGACAGGTTTCAGCCATCTCAGACAGAGGAAAAAAAAAAAAAAAAATCTTTATATTCCATGACATTACACCTATCTATTTAGTCTGTGCTTACAAGAGAAATTATATTCCCTTTTATTACTAAGCTTTGTTTCAACTGATTCAGAAATCCAAATCATTACAGACTGAAGCTTCTAGTCTCACCTGGAAATATTCGGTCTGAAATTTACACTTACACATATACATACATTATAGCTTTATGTATCTATGCAGCAAGGACACGAAGATTTTTCTTGGGGGTGAGGTCTGTTCATGGTTTGTCATATTATCCAAAAAAGAAAAGGTAGCAAGGAAGAGGAAAGCCAATCCCAGAGAGATTTACAAATGCAAGAAACTTCCCATAAATAGACCTTTTGCACTAAACAAGACCACACACACAAAGTATTCATATGCTGAAGAGCTGGCAAGCCTGTGGAATTAGCTGGCAATTTTTAGTACTTTCACAAGTCGGGTCAGGATGGATTACTAGTAAAAACTAACCGAAAACAAAAAAAAAAATTGTTCGGATTTTCTGAATTGAATAAGGAAAAGACAGAAAAGACCATTTTATTACATTTGTGTTGTGAAAAAGAGCAGTGTCTTTGACTAGAAATTTTCTAGCTGGAAAAAATGATCACTGAATGTACCAAACAACACTGCCATGTGAACAAAGACAGATACAGCTAAGTAGTGAAGCCAAGGAGCATATAAACATCTCCTGAAAAATCTAAGGGTATTTACACTCCTTAACTGGTTTTGAGTAAGGAATCTCACATATTGTGCCTCCATTCAGTTATGGCATGAAACCCCGTAACAAGGCCATAAACTTCATCCAACAAAAATCAAGGAGAGAAAAGGAGATTTAAAAAAAAAAAAAAAAAAGGGGGGTGGGGGTGGAATAGAACAATCAAGGGGGGGTTGAGGGCTCAGGGAAAATAAGAATAATAGGTAGAAAGATGACAAACCACTTTTTTCAGTGCTGGGGGAAGGGATTATGGGATGGTTCAATGGTTCTGAGTTTGATCTGGAGGTTTTTTTTTTATGTATGCATTTTTTTTATTATTGTGGAACCAACACCATTACCTCCTCTGTAAAACATATACTGAAAAGCTAATACACCAATGTTTCGGTGTATTGTTTACTTAAAACAATACTCAGATTTCAGCACACTCATTTGAAAGATACCTGAAGAAATGTCTTTGACAAATACAAAAATAAAAACATTTCTTCAAAGGAATCAGAAGCTGAACAAAAGATAAAACTGCCTTCAGTATTTTCAATTAGTAGGTTTTAGCGAATTGTCCCTTTAAAGCATTTTAAGTACAGTGACTGAAAGCTTCTCTCTGCTGTATAAAGTCATGAACTCAGTCACATTTCTTCAGTGCTCTCACGGTCTGCAAATGCCATCACATTTACAAAGAACAAGGAAACAGGGGAACATTAGGAGAACCAAAACAAGTAATACTCCTCATTTTCATCTTACTCCAGCCTAACACCACACAGAGAGTGATGTTTCACTGAAAGAAGTGAAGAAGACAAAAGCAGTCTAAAATTTCAGAACTTCAATACAGTTTTTTATTTATTACTTAAATCCTTGAATATTTTAAAAAGCAACAGGAATCCCAAATCACGCCACAGGATTCACAAATAAACACAACCTGTATTCAGAAATAACAACAAAACATCAGTAGTTGGTTCAAGAAGTCAGCTATCTAGTCAAAATTTTAATTCTGAGCTGGTTTGAATTCATAGGAACTACAGCCACGACTGTTCTTCACAGCATTTTTCTCTTCTGGTAAATATTCATCAGTCATTTTTATTATTAGGGAACAAGTGTTTACACACAAAAGAAAGCATACAACTCCACCTCAGAATAGATTGAGCAACCAGTGTGTAATAATTAGAATGAACATACCATAATTTAATTGCAGCAGAACTTGGTTTTCAAGTATACAACAGTGTCTCATAAGTCAGAAGAATTAAGTTCATGACATGGTAGTTGAGAAATGGCTTCTTTTGCTACTCAATTAATAAATATAATCACATGTTGTTAGTAAATGGCAGGTGAAGTAAATGACTTTCTGGCAAACTGAAGGGTCCAATCTTTCATACACTGGCTAACAAAAATAACCTTAAATTCTTTCCTCAGTACTATGGGTAATCTTTTCACAGCACCACCCTCAAGAAACTGAGTTTCTCAAATATTTTACTGAGACGTATACTTGGTGCATTACTGTAAATATCAGCTGACTCCATATACATACAATGTTCTTGAAAAGAACAACTGCCTGACAAGCCCATGCACAGCACCTTCTGGCTTACAACAAGTTTTTACATGTTAAAAGTTAATTCATACCTAGGAAAATACTGATAATCTTTTCCCTCTCTGGACTATTAGACCAGAGAATCCGTATTAGACCTTATCCACACTCAAAGTTTTTTTGTTTGTTTGCACACCCACCATTGAGTAATCTAGGGAAATAAATAAATAATTTTAAAAAAGATAAATAAACCAATCACAAAACTATTAGCGAGTATAGCTATGCCAGCAAAAAATCCTAATGCAGTCCCAAGTTTTAAACCCACAGGAAAATAAGTTTACAAGTACAGCTTACTCTGCTTGAGAAAGCGATTCAAAGTTCTCAGTACAAGGTTGCCCCACTGCTGTAACGTTTGCTGTGATTTGGGGGAGGCCCTGCTGCCATTTAGCATAGGCCAGCACGTCTCTCTCCTCTACAAGGAGATTCAGATGCTTTTAACCAGGGACTAGTGTGTTGCTTACATGTCATGTTACTATTCTGCAGCTGGTCTTGCCATGTTCTTACCCCAGAATACAGTCACCATTACAGAGGTTACAACAAATACATTGACTCAAATTCCTGATTGTCCACCCAGTGCTTTAAGCATACATTGCCCCTCTTGAGGCTGAATTCAGCAGCCTCAATTCTACTACCTCTTTATCTCTCAACAGCAGAGATTATCTTAACAACTTTGCAAAACTTTTAGTCTGTGGTCCTTCAGATAAAACAAATCACAGCACTCTGGCACTAGTGCTCCTGTTGAATATTTTTAGACTGTTTAAAATTAAAAAGTGCAAAGGCTGTCAAGGCAAAGATTTGGCCATGACAGCAATCACAAAATAAATTCAGTCAGAACAACAAATAAATGGTTCCTGACTGAAATGTGTAGAGATTTGTTAATAAAAATACCAACTTTTATGGAAATTAAATTTCAGTAACAAAAAGCAAACCTAAAAACCTGTTGTTTCAAACTCACTGATCAATACTTCACCTCTACCCTTCAATGGACAAATGTAGCTTATTTACAGAGAAACATATGAGATAAAGTCAACTAAAAGAAGCTCCTTAAATATGTATTCTTTATAATGGATAATTTTAATCTTATTTCCACAATTTTCATGCTTATTGAGAAGCTCAACATTCAGAAGAAAAAAGAGATTTAAAATAGCCTCACATGCCACCAATGTCAGCTTTTCAAGTCTGAGGGTACAAGTGCAACAAACCTACAACAAAACGCTATTGTTTTTTGTCATATTCAGTGTTCTGGGGTCTGGAGCAGCATGTGGCTCTTTTGTTTGTTTGTTTCTTTGTTTAAACGCAGCACTGAGTTGACACAGATACAACTACAATTTCCTGTTCAGGAAAAGATTTCAGTGTGTTTCTGTTAGCTTCTAGTATTTATAAAACTTCTAGAAAATGCAAACTTGCCTTTCAACTACATAGCTTCCTGGTAAGAGCAGACTGTGACTTCAAACTACATGGTAAGGTGACTTCATACTGGGTAGTTTGCATCATTTTAAACTACACAGTTTAAAGTCACCTGTAGTCAAGGCTTACCAGGAAGCAGTATGAGGTAATGGCCTTTCTGACTACAAAATTCGGTACAGCAGGACCTTATGATCAGCCAGATGCTACAAAACTCTCACCAATGCTATTTCCCACTCCTCAGCTGACCCACGCTGGCCTTTAGAAACCACAGCCATTTTTCCCCTTCTACCCACATCCACCTGTTTCATGGGCCATTCTATTTTAAGACCCCATGGGACAGGGAAGGGCAGATCATGCAGGGGAAAACATGAAACTGCAGAACCCGGCTTTAAACTGGTTCCTGTTGCATCCCAAATTGGGTGTCACAACATCCTCTAATTCTAGCCTGGTATCTAGGTGTCACCTCCTCCAAGCTCTCTACTGCTTGCCATGACACCAGCTCTCTACTAAGTGACATTAATAAGCCACTACTTGCTTACGTTTATTTAATAAATGCCTTAGCTATGCATTGTAATGAAAGAACATGTTTAAGTCCAGTTTACTCAAAGATGCATGTCGGGGAAGGAGACACTAGCATTGTGTCATCAGTTTGCATGCAGTCAGACAGCATGTAGCCTCAACCACGTTCACCCAGTCTAACCCCTCCAGCTCCAGAGGGAGCACCAGGCATCTCCTCTCACCCCTCTCCATGCCCTCCTGACTCCTCTTTGCATTTCCTCAGGTGAACAAAGCACTGAACAGTGAGTGTACAGCCAGCAGGACTAAAAACAGCACAGGTTCACCTAACAGGAGCTATGCACCTTTTACAGCTTGCTGTCAAACCAAGCTGTTCAACCATCAGCCCTCATCCTCCCATATACCAGATTTACATCACCACACATCTGCAAGTCAGCTAAACTGACCAATCAAAAAGAAACTAAAGCCAAGTCCCATCTTTCCTTAAAGAAAATTCACAAAGCTAAACCAACTCGCCCACTGGCCACATGGTGACCAGATCTAGGCACAGGCAAAGTCCTGAGAACTACTGATGTGATGGAAATGCCCCTGCAGCAGCAGTAATTTAAATTAGCTTAATGGCATCGGCAGATTGTAACTGAAGTTCCAAATCTGAGTGCATACTTCTGGGAGCAGCACTACAAAGGCATCTTTCCATGACAATAATAAACTATGACAGACAGGATCCCATCAGCACATGAAGACACAAGGCGTGTCCTGACTGACTCAGTTATCAGGACTAAAGTAATAGTTTTGGAAGCTTCATATTACACATTCAACAGGATCTGTGCTGCAAGAGGAAAAGTAGAGAGTTCACCAAAACAGACGCTAATGTGAAGCAAAGCTGACACTTAGTGACGTATCCAGCTTCTGAGAGGCAAGATGACCTAAAGGTCTTCCAGCTAAAAAGGTCATACAAAGACATCATAAAGACTCCAGAGCAAGAAGCAACTGTACAGCAGTGTTGCAGATCTCTGCATGTTAATCCAGATACTGTCAATCTTTACATGTAAGAGGATAAACTCTTTTTAACTCACTTGTATTAAGAGCATTTCAGGAAGAGGAGACAAACCACAGTGGTAAGCATTAAACAGGTTAACTCTCCCAGACATCCAACAAGAGGTCACAGGTCCTTCAAGAGTGTTGCTTAAGAGCCTTCCCCTTCCTCCACAAAAGGGCTGGTTAGAGACTCCCCTTTCCAAAAGTCTTGCTGACCACTGACAGAGCCATCCCACAAACCATCATTTAACCACATGATCTGAGCTCTTCAGTAATGAAATAGTCAGTTCCATAAAAGTGTCAGCTCGCAACTAAGAGAGGGACAAATGGTCAAAAAAGCAAAGCAAACGCCAGAAACTGCATTTATCCATGAACACTATGGATAGGGAACAGAACGGATATCTTTACTAAGCACTATATAAATCCATCAGACAGCTGTCTCTTGGATACTCTAAGCAAATGTAGAACTGGAAAAGGCGGCTGATAAAGGGCAAAAAGAAGATATGGAATGGTACCTTCATAGCACGTAGCTACAGCGGGACTTTTCCAACTAGAAAAGGAACAATTGAGAGGGTGGAAAAACTCTGTGTGGCATGAAGAAAGTAAATTGGGAGAAACTATTAACCACTTCTTAATATAAGAGCTACAAGATATTAAATATAACTATCCATTTCAAAAAAACTAAGGACCATAGCTTTTTCCACAGAACATAGAGATTCCTTTTCCACAGAACATAGAGATTCCTTGTCACAAAGTGAGGTGAATGCTAAAAGCAATCCAGGCTGAAAATGTTATTAGGCACAATCACAGTTAGGAGAATCCACTTAAAACATTAAATACCAGCACGCTGTCTCTGCACAGACAGTACTGCAGACGGTACTCAGAGGAAGCCACTCACCTTGCCAAAATCCCTCTCCCATGAGTGCTCACTGTCAGAGACTAGATACTGGGCTAGGTGGACCTTTGCCCTCATCCTGCACAGATAGATTCCTTAGCTCCCTCATTTTTTTTATATTTTTAAATTTAATTTGTAATTATCTTAAGTAGATCTTAAACTAAGGGCAAGACATCCACTTGATTTAAGATTCACTGTTTACATCACTAGCAAACTGATCAAGGAGTACCATAATTTCTCAGACAAAAGGAAGTAAACAAATTTTCTAGGGTCGATGTGTTCTGAGTGTCTTCCTGTTAAGTTTCACTTTGAAAAATTATTTCCATTTTATATTTGTAGCATTTTATCTGAAAATACAGGTAGACAAGTGATGTCTGAACCAACAGTGCCACGGAAGGAGCTGAATGTATAAAGGAAAATAAAATATTTGGGAAGGAGGGCATGAAAGCAAGAAAATAACTTCACTTTTAATTCTGCTTATCTTCCATATAATTTGTCAATACATTTTAACAGCTTGGTGGGAAAAAAAAAAAGCTACTGAGAAGTCTCTTATACATACACGCCTACCTGCACAAGTGTCTCTTGTATATCACATGCAAACTGTAGCACATTCAAGGATAAAATGACTGAAGCAACTTTTACTGTTCTGACAGCAGAGCTAATTTGAGTTTAATTACTTTAAAGAATTTTAAAACATTTTCAAAAGCCCTTCATTTCCTCTACTACATGATTACAAATTTTTAATAAATTATATATGCTTATTCTGATGTTCATGAATTTCTCTATAAATATATTTAATTACAAAATCCTTATCAAACAAATAATATCTTCTACTTTATAATGTGACATTTCTAAGTTAGATTTTCTCCCAGACTGTAACTATTATATTGGGGGGGGGGGGGGGGGGATTAATCCAGAAATATTGTCTGCTCAGTTGTGACACCACAACTACTTTGTATGAGAAAGTCTGAGGAATAACTATGCTAATAACAGACTTGAACTTGTAAAATATACGGTCCTTTTTATGCTTAACTATTGCTATGGTCTGAGTTACCACACTTCAGGTAAGCTGATGCGTTTCTGCAATTTTTATCCTCATATCTTTCACTTAGTATGAAAAAAACACACAAAGTTGCAGAGACACCATCAGAGGCAGTGCAATGCATACTTCGTCAGCTAGCTGACAAGCCAGCAGCATTTCTTTTTAATTACTATTTCCTTTATTATTTTTTTCTAGAATATGAAAATTGCTAAAAATAATACTTTAAAAATATATGTTTAAAGAGACAGACTTGTGAAAACAAGTTGAACTTGTTCTTTATCAAACTGTAGGAGTTGCAGATGAAAGGAGGTGCTATATAAGGAATAGCTAGACTTCAACAGAGAACACGCTGCCAAAACATTTTGGCCTAGATTCTGACAGGCACGCACCCAAGTTGAAGGGTCATGGAAAGCAGCGGTGTAAAGAAACAATCTCCAGAGACCAGAAAACATTACACTATGGATTATGGCTGGGGGGAGGGGGGGGGTCGGGCAGAGAGAAGCTGCTTGAGGTTGGGGTTTTTTATTTGAGATCTGTGGGGAAAGACAAAATATACAGTGTTTCAACTGTGTGCAGAGGGGGCGGAGATGATACACAAACTCGATTTTTAAGACAGCAACCACTTACAAGATGTATCTTGTTCCTTTTCCTAACTTGCTGCTGCTCCTCCCTCTTGCCTCTCATTTGCTTTCACGGAATACATTAGGAGGAAGAACAGGTAACAACCACCACACACACACACTCCTGAAGAAGGCCAACTTTCAAGAAATTCATACTCTGTGATTTGCTCAGATCCTTAATAAACATCAACATTTTTGGAACTATTCTGGATCCGGCCACTGTTCACACTCAGGAGTAGTACAAAGCATCATAAAAAGGAACTAAAAATCAAATTACAGTGAGAGAGATTTATCAAAGGTCCAGACTGAATTAATAGTTTCATTAATGTAAAAGAAAAATTAACAGGTTTAGATTCTTATAATTCAGACAATAAGAATACCAATTATAAGGAAGCTGAAAATGAGATTCCGTTTAACGCAGAAAAGTACAGGCCATTATATTAAGGTGAGGAGGGGGAAGGCAGTTGAAGGAGGATGCCTGGAAAACAGTACCCCTGTTAAACAGAGGAGAAGACTATGAATAAAACAGATGCTTCTGTACGAAACAAAAACATCTCACTGTAGGCTACAAAGAGGCCTTCACTGAAACAGACATACAAACCCCAACCTTTGTGTCCTGCATCCGCTGACATCAGGAGAAAGATGTCTCATCAACAGACACACAAAGACACACACTTGAGGGACTGGCTTAGAACAAGGAATGAAAACAAAGTTTGTGATAGTTATCAAATTCAGAGCCTTCATTCCAAGATTAACCGTAAGTATTCAGTAGGGCATAGCTCTACATGTGAATATGGAATGCATTTAGTAAGTCTGAGCACCATACCTTAAACTGAGTACGGTGAAAGCACCAGCTACTAAGAAATCTACTTCTCCAAACCTTCAAAAAAGTCTCAGCAAGTCTCCAATTAATAAATCTTGGTCTGGTACAACACATCAGTATTTTTAATGTTTGGCAATATAAAGTCTCTAGCTCCCGACATGCTATACAAAAAAAAAACCCAAACAAACAAAAAACCCACCTCATCTCATGTTTCCTAGATACAATTGTTTGACTCCTTGACAAGCTTCACCTACTCTGGTCAGAAGGATATTGAACATTCTTCTCTGCTTACCTAACATGTACCCCACAGTACCAACCTGGCTTCTGGTACCTGAAGTTCCAAAAAGGGCTGTATGCCACATTTTCATCATAAAATACCACAGACCGTATAAGTTATCAGAACTTCCTACTCTTCTTACACCAGTGAACATCATTAAAAAGTCTTTACGTAAGTTACCTTTGGTGTTAACATTTGCCTGATGAGCTCCAGTAAAACAAAAAAACACTGGTCTGATTTCAATATGGTTTTGAATGAAAAGACGTTACACATATTTTAGATACTCCTACAACATACCAGCTGCATATATGGTATATTTCCCCTGGTAAAAAGCTTATAGGGGCTTACATAATCTTACAATTCTGATACGCAGACATATAATTTTACGCACCAAAGTCAGACACATAGGAGGGATGTGATCTTTTCAGACCAGCACCATTTTTATTACTGCTTCAGCACATTTCTTAACTGATGACACATCTCAAATGTCTCAATTAAAAACTAATTTATAGGAGGAACGGGAAGAGGGAAGAAGCCTCCTAACTAGACATCAGTCCTTAGGAAAATTGTGCTTCCAGGTCTCATGAGTGCAGATACTTTTATCAACGGCGGTTTTCAAATTAGCATCCTATGACAAAGGCTTACAAACGCTTGTGCAACCGATGCACCCGCTGTTACTGAAAGTACTTTTAAAAAAAAGGAGAAAAAAAAAAAGGAGGGGAAAAATAAAGGAACCTGAAGTCTACTTCAGCTAGTCCTTCACATAACACTTCACACCGCAAACACCGAGATGGTCACATTCCAGCTTCACCCTAAGCAAACCACGGAGTCTTCATCAACTCGAGCGGAGGCGAGGGTCAGGGTCCGGCACACGAGTCCGCGCCGCGCCCCGCATCGCCCCGGGACAGCACGGGAGGCGCAGCTCCCTCCCCTGCTCTCCCGGAGCGCCCGCCCGCCCCAGCCTCGCTGCGGGCTCTACCTCAAGGCTCCCCCGGGGCCAGCACCTCACCGCCGCACCGGCCGCGGCTCCCACCGCCCGGCCCCGCGGGCTTTTATACTGCAAAACCCCGCGGAGTCGGGGGGAAAGGAAGGGGCGAGAATTTCGCGGCTTTCGAACAACAGACGCCGGTCTCATCTGTTGCCTTGCCTTTCTCACGCATCAGACTTTTTTCTTTTCTTTTTTTTTTTTTCCCCCTAATGGGGGGCGGATTCTGGTAGTCGGTTGCAGCCCAGGTCATGCCTCCACGCCTCGGGGCACGGGGAGCTCGGCGCCGCACCCCGCTCGGGCGGGGAAGCGTCCCGGAGCCCCGAGAGCTGCACCCCCCGCTCCGGGCACAGAAACGCCGGGAAAAGTTTGAGCGGAGGCAAGGGCGGCAGCAGCTCCAGCCCCGCCGCCAGCACCGACGCCACCTGGGAAGCTGTCCGAGGGGAAGGAGGAGGAAAAGAGGAAGGGGAATTTACGAGGCCCCCGAATCCCGCGTCTTGTCCTCCCCTGAGAGCCCCGCGTCGGCAGTCTGCGAAGACGCGTGGGTCGCCCTCCCCTCCGCACCCCACATTGCGGCGGCCAAAGCGGCACCCCCTCTGCAACCCCACCGCCGCTCCTCGGGGGCGGGAACGGGGTCCCGACGCGGTGCCACCCGCGACCCTCTCCCTTTCCCTCCCTTTACCCGGCGGCCACTCCGGGCGCGCCGCGCCGCACCGCACCGCCCGCCCTCACCTGGGCACCGAGCGCCAACTCACCTGCGGAGAGCTGGGCCCGGGCCGCCCCGAGGAGGGCGGGCGAGCAGCCGGCCAGCAAAGCGAGCGCCGCCAGCAGCGGCAGCGAGGCGGCGGCGCCGGCCCCCCTGCCCATGCCGACTTCCAGAGAAGTTTCCCAAAGAGGCCGGGGCTGCCCGGGGCCGCGGCGGCGGGCGGAGCTCGCCTCGCCCGCCCGTCCTGCCCCGGCGCCTCGCCAGGAGACCCCCGCGCCGAGGGGCGCCCGCTGGCCCCGGGGCCGCCCGCTGGGGCAGCCGTCTGCGGCGCGACGAGCGCGGCGGCGGCACCGGCTCCTCTCCTACTCCGGAGTTACTTTGCTGCTGGGCGAGCGGGGAGGGAGGGAGGAGCCGAGCGCGCACGTCCAACCCCCGCTCCCCGGCCCTCGGCAGGGGGAATGTGGGACTCCGGCCCGCAGCCCGGCGCGGGCGGAGCGGCGCCCGGCAGCGCCTCCTGCTGCAGGCGCCGGGGCCAGCACCGCCTCGGCTCGGCACGGCGCTGCCCGGCTCGGCACGGCTTTCCTCGGCACGGCACGGCTCGGCTTTTCTCCGCTCCCTCCGGCACGGCACGGCCTGGCTCACCGCGGCTCGGCACAGCACGGCACAGAGCGGCCCCGGAGCCGCTACCAGCGGCTCTGTGAGACTCCCGCTCGCAACCTGCCGCCCGTGGGGAACCTGCCGCCCCTGGGGGGAAAGGGGGAGGTGCCGGCGAAGCTGGTGGGGTGGAGAGGTCGAGGCAGGGAGCACGGCCGAGGGCGGCGGGTGCCGGGCTGTGTTTGCGGGGGGAAAGTCCATCCGCCCTGGGTGTGATTTGCTGGCTGCTCCTGCTTTTAGAAACGCGTTATAGATCGGGTGGCGAGCTTTGCGTTATCATCGTGCATCAAGCAGCCTGTCTTCGAGTCGGGATTTGTGGGTTTTTTCTTTGCTCCCCTCTCTTCGGCGACGCTTGTCCAGCTCATAATGACAGTGAAGTCTCATTAATCGGAATTGAAATTATAATAAACCGTATTGCCATTAATGCTATCAATTCCACACGTAATAAATAACCGACCTTTCAGACAGGTCTGTATGCAGCTGTACGACTCCCGACTCCCACGGGTTGTGAAGCAGTATCTTCTCGATAGATCCAGACTCCAGGTATGCCATAGAATAAAGGCCTTGTTCTGTCTCTGAAAGCACTGCGGGTCCACACACTTCCAGAGTTTAGGACCCTAAAAAGCTTTGAGAATCACAGATAAAGGCACGAGTGCTGGAATTTCTGTTCAAATAAGAATAATTGCCTCCAAATACTTTAACCTTTTATTATTTGGGTTGGGATTTTTGTTTGTTTTTGTTGTTTGGGGGTTTTTTTTTGCATGGCAACTTGTAATTAGAGACACTGTATAATGTTTACAACAAAACCTGAAACCACTGGAAACTCCCAGGTTTTATTGCAAACTCGAAATTCAATCCAGGTTCATCGAAGGTTTGCTGTGATTCAAAATCCTTTCCAGCCAATGTCTGACAATTGATAGGTTTGCCTCTAAACCCCGCAAACCCTCACGTTTTCACAGGAAAGAAAAAAAACCAAAACAAAACAGTGAAACACAGTTTGCTTTATTATACAAACTACCGTGTACTTCACACATGCACACACCCTCCCCTCCCAAAAAAAAAAAAAAATTAAAAAAAATCCAACACTCTACACTTGGAAACCCCTGTAATTCATTTGGGTGGAGAGGCTGAAAACCAACTTGCATGCTTACTGTGAACTGTAAAATGATGTGCTTCAGTGAACACTGTCTCTTTGTTTGTACTTTGAGAAGGATAAGAGCTGGGTGAGGCTAATCTCATGACACCCAGTGTTTCAGGAAGGATGGGCCGCATGCTGGGCCCGAATAAACATGAGAAATTTTTCTGCCCAAGGTGAATGAATGTAGCGTGCCGGTCTGGCTTCTGATGAGTTAGGCTACATCACCATTCCTGTTGTTATGTGAAAACTTTTGATGAAAAAGATGTACCAATTCATCTTGCTATGGGTATGGGGAAGTACAACCCTATCTACGATGCTGTCCTGTATGCTAGGAGCTATAGAATTATCATTGTAAAAATGACTTCGAGCCAGATAACTCATGAATGGTTTGGGCGGCAGGGGAGAGGAGGACTAATGCCTGCTTCCCTTTAACTTCCATGGCAGTCTCACAGGCATCTCCAGTCACCAGCAGTGCTGAAGGATTGTGAGAGAGAGGTTGTTAGGTGATAATGGGTGTGCAGCACCAGGTTGCTGCTCCATTTTGCTGCTGTGAAGTGGTGGGTTCCACTGACCTACAGTCACCTGTGCTTTATCCACACAGTTTCAATATCTTCCAGTGGGAGTCTCCTGGGATTTCATCCTTTCCCATTACTCACATTCCTATGAAAAAGCAACAAAGGGGATTTTTATTGTTATTCTTTCCTTGGCTGGAGAGTTTGAGCTTGAGAGGTATGGAGGACACGTGCACGGGACCCCACTTTTTCTCCAGGTATGTATCTGTTGAACCATTATGTGTCTGTGTCCTTCTACTGTACTTGGCATCCTGACAAATACTTAAACTTACACATCAGGTTTGAGATATTTTTATGTTATATGACATGAATGGATTTATTTTCATTTCAGCTTTTAGATTTTTAGAGCTCTAAATGTTTTACTGTCTTTTGCATTTTGAATTAAGAGCAAAGCATATTTATATTACTTCTTGCACATCTTTTAAAAACTGTCTGAGCTAACAACTTTTATGCTAAATGTAAGCCAAATATAACAGCAGAAAGATAGAGAGATTTCACAGTAACGTCTTTCCCTCCTGAGGGGTATTTGGAACTTAAGGAGGGTACAGCCTTTATCCTGATAATTACAACTTCTAAATAAAGTGTCAAATAAATCTCTGTCAAGTTCAAGAAAATTTGGTTCTGAAACTCTACTAGATGTCTCTACCCTCTTTGCCTTTCCTGTTAAAACTTCCCCATTATACTTTTGGGGGAGCCAATCATAAGCCCATCATAACATATGTTTTAACACAGCCTATCATTTAATTTTGTTCAGAATGACTGACAGATGTCTAGCATAATATATCATCTCACAGTAATATATCTTAAATTAGCAATATTCCAATGCTATATAATAGAATTCGTATCTAACATGGTATTTTCCCATGGTATTTGAATAGTATGTAATATATAGTTATGTTATAGTAAAATACATCTTCCTAACCAGCAAAAATATTTCCCTCTTCCTCTTTTTTCCAGGAACTTTGAACCACTCTCCTAGAGCATGAAGGGATTTTTTAAGAGATTTAAATGAAATTTTTTTAGCCAAAAGATCAGATAGTCAAGGATTCTCATTATCCTGCTGCTCCCACACAGCTTTCCACCCCTCTGCACTTTTGCTTCTATTGTGAAAATCTGCTCACTTATTTTATGAGCCTTAGCAAGATCCAAGACCTTGAAGATCTGACTCTTCAAGGTTGGAGATCCTAGAGAAAACTGAGAATTGTATTGACTTGGTTTTCTTGATGTTGTCTAATAATGCCCATGGCAGGGTCTTCATTGTATTTTGACATCCCAAAAAAAAAAAATCTCTCAGTAAAATGTACTGCAAATTGCAATTAAATGTATTATCTCACTGCCTCATGCTCACAGAGGCTTTTTTAGAGCATAGTGATTCCACAGAGAATCAGCAGCCAGTGCTCTTGTTGTAAGAAAAAGGAGACAATAATGATGGTCTTACTGATGCCTTTGAACACTCTCTCCTCATACAGCTGCTTTTTGGATGAAAACGTGGGACAGGTAGAGTCTAAAATGGATGGGGATTCACTGCTGCATATCATGTGTGCCCAGATGGACTAGCATAATAGCTTCCAAATAGGAGTACCCAGCGACTTGTGGTTCATGGTGGGAACAGGGCATATAATAGGGGAACTGCCCTGAGACTATCAGTCCCAGAGGCACCTCTTCAGCTTTTGGTCTTGTTCTCCAGCCCCGCTGTCGTCAGAGGTAGTGACAGGTTTGTGTGAATAGAGAGAGCTGTGTGGCATTTCCCATCCTGAGCCTTCTGTTCTCACTTGACTGCCATTCTCAGCAATGTCCACTTTTCAGGCTAGAACTTTCTATTCCTTACACAGAGATGGGTTATTACTGTGGTATGCTTGTCATTTCTACAGTTTCGATAAAATAGCCTGTGATTTTTAAAGAGCACGTTCCCTATTATTGACCAAATCCTGTCTTATTTTTACTTTGAGCAGATGAAATAGTTGACAACTGAAATATAACATGGGAATAGCCTTCAAGGAGTGAAACATGGCCTTGTTCTGAAATAAATCGTTTTACTGAATTCCATCCTTTCAAAATTACATTGTACTGTGCATTCCTTATGTCAGGGTCCAGCCCAGAAATAAATTGGTCTCTGAGTTCATCTAAACATAAAATAAACTGTTCTGTTAATAAAGTCTTGTTCTGTAAGGCATTGCATGGCTAAAGTGAGGGACATCAAGAGCTGGTTTTTGGGAGGCAGCTAGTAGATGAAGCACAGTGTATTTGTTGGTGATTATGAATACGTTAAACTCCTCAGAGCTGCTTGGTTTTAAACACGTTATTGCAACACCTTTTCTGTGTGTATGGGTTTAAGCAGATGCATCTTTACGTGTTGCCTAAAAGCCTCTTACTAGTTGTCTTCTGTGCCCATGCCATTCATCATTTAGAAAGACAAGAAACTGCTGTTGGGAGTTCAGCAGAGGGCTGTGAAGTTGATGAGGGGACTGGAGCATCTCTCTTACAAGGAAAGGCTGAGACACCTTGGGCTGTTTAGCCTGGAGAAGACCAAGAGGGAATCATATCCATGCTTCTAAACATCTACAGGGCAGGTGTCAAGAGGATGGGGCCAGACTCTTCAGCGGTGCCCCGTGACAGGACAAGGGGCAGTGGGCACAAACTGGAACACAGGAAGTTCCATCTGAACTTAAGGGAAAGCTTCTTCACTTTGAGAGTGCCAGAGCACTGGAACAGGCTGCCCAGAGAAGTTGTGGAGTCTCCTATTGTGGAGATACTCAAAACTTTCCTGGATACAGTCACGGGCAACCTACTTTAGGTGAATCTGTTTTAGTGGGGGGGGAGAGGTATGTGTGAACTAAATGCTCTCCAGAGGTCCCTTACAACCCCTACCATTCTGTGTGATTCTGTCACAGCTTCTTGTTTGTATTTCTCATTAAAGCATAGAAGAAAACATAATGTTGTTTCATTGGGAAAGATATCTACAAGACTTAAGTTCCTGAGGACTTGCAGAGGTACATTGGATTTCTCTACTGATTAGCCAGTTCTTTTTAGATTATTGTACCAGTATGTGCTGCTTGCAATGGTTCGAAAGCATGTAGAGCTTTGAAGTCCACAACACTAAAGCTGAGCTTGAACTCAGCTGACAGTGTTCATGCAGGTTTTGGAACAGCTCTGAAAGGGGACTCAAGGTGCCCTTCACAGATGTATAAGAAGTTGGGAGGAAAATCGGCAAGCGACCTTAGGGCATGTTGCCACTAAAGTACAGCAGACAAGGAGATTCAACAATACAGAATGGTTGAGTTGGATGAGGTCTTGCAGATGTTACACTGATGCAGTGAAAACTAGAATCTGATAGAAAAATGTATGCAAAAGGATAATATATAGATGGACCATCTAGAGAGATCATTTTAGTAGTGGCTTTTTGGGCTAAATAGTTGTCTGTGATCCATAGGATAAATCATACACTATTGCTTCTGTTTCCTTATTAGGTAAACCTGCATATATTTGTGGCTTAATTGGGTAAACATGCACTTTTAAAATTCAGTGAGTAAAATATTTGTAAAAAGTTAATAGATGAAAGAAACAAACTGAAAGTAAAATCATTGTGACCCAAAATCACATTGCATTTTTTATCCAGCTGTTACCCAGTCTTAATATATTGTAATTGGCATGAGCAACGTGATGATATTTTATACATAAAAAGAGGTAGGTAATTTCCTCTTGAGAACCATTAAAGAGCATGCAGTTTGTGAACATTGTCAAATGATAGGCCAGAAAATGCTTAAATATCTTTTTCCTAGGCTTTTTTTTTTTAACAAGGTTTAAGTGATTTGAAGGTTGCAAAGATGTCTTATACAAAACAGACATCAGAAATGCATTTGTAAGTGTCAAACCCTGGCCCCGTTACTGACAAAAAAAGTAGACAACTTCATTTGAATGGTGTGATTCATCTAGAGAGAGTAATGACATGCAAGTTGTCCATAGCCTCAAGACCTTTCACAGTGCTGTTACGTCCAGTTGTGCTACATTCAGTGATCAGTTTATTAAGAGGCCCTGGAGGCAAATTAATTATTTAGAGATACAATAAATTGAGAATTCAGTTTTCCTTCCCTTAATGGAAGTAGTGTTCTTGAGATTACCATTAGATCCTCACTACCAGACATTACTGAACTCTTATCTGAAAGAAGACCTATTTGAGAAAACCTTGAAGTGACATATGTAAAGCTTATAAATCAAAAATTACTTTTAAGTAACACAGATCTCTGCAGTGTTTAGCAGGTCTACTGGGATTGGTAGTGACTTTTTTTGGCTTATCCAGGCATAAATGTCCAATATAGATTACTGCAAAACCTGTTACTGAAACTAAAGAAAGCTAGGCTTCGCTTGGAGGAGAGCAATTACTCTCCCTGTAATAATTGTTGGTGTTACAGTGGTGTATTCAAAACTTTTATGAGATCCAAATTCTTACATGTTTCCACCTCTTCTTGTTAATTGGAGATTGATACATATGAGGGTAGCTGAGGAGTCTGCCTGAATACAAAATGATCTAAAGAAAGCAACCTTGAGCATAAACAAGCACAAGTAGGTGACAATATGAAAAACATTACCCATTCCTCCAGCATATTTATCTGTTAAAAAGGAATATATTCAGGTTCTTGCTGTTAACCAAGATATGACTATGATTTGAATAAGAAACAGGCTCAAGAAACCCGGTATATGATTCAACCTTACCTTCACAAATTTTAATGATAGCCAGGAATGAAAATTTGAGCCTGCAATCAATCTGTCCATACTCAAGGGAACAAGAATATGATTAAAGATATTTCAAGTCCAGCATTATACTCACATTTATTTTTGCAACCTCAATGCCTACCAACTGAAGGCAAAACTGGGGCCCAGGTATGTGCACTTCATACCTGTGGCTATGCTGCTGATCAGTGACAGCCCAGCTGAAAAGGAAAGGTCACATGCAGCAGAGGTTTTCTGGCATTAACTGCACCAGGGCAGTGAAAATTGTAAACAAAACATATCCCTCTCTTCTTCAGACTACCATGTAAATTTGTCAGCTGGGGTAGGGATATATGACCTCTTAAACACAGAGGATTAGATACTGAATTATTTCTTCATCTCCTATAAAACCAAGGAATTGTCAATGCTCTGAAGATACTTCTGCAGAGACAATTGCTAGAAATTCAAGGGTGCCATCTTGTCTATAGTTTTAGGCAGATTTCATCCCCAAGGGAAATTAATCAAGCCACATTAATACATACTCAGCAGACTCACAAGTCACAACTGATGACTGGTATAGTGATTGCTCATGTCATTCCACAAAAGCTTTCTCTATTAGAACAGTCTTTCATAAGCCGCTACTAAACTTCCCTTCCAAAGTGGAAAGTCTCATCAGATAAATCTTACAAACTCATAAAGGCTTTGTCTCTGGGGTCTGACAGCTATTTTCTGGTTGCTCTTAGAATATTACTGCATCAGTTCTTTGTACTTTAACTCCAAGATTTCAGTGTGACTTTCAGATATCTACCATAAAGCTCTAAGTTTCCACTTTTATGTTCCTTCATTTCAGAGATGAAGTATTCTTTTCAAATCCCAGTTTTTAAAATAAGCTACTAAAATGGAAAAGGCTACCTACTCCAAGAATAGATGTGTATATATCTTATGCAAAGTAGGTTAACTTCTGCCCAAAGAGTTTATCGGCAGTTGAATTACCATACTCTGCCTTTGCTGGATGGCAAGTGACTCACTCTGAATTGCTGTATGTCAGGGTGTTGGAGCCATGCATTAAGTTATTCTATTCTTCTCCCCCCCCCCCTTTTTTTTTCAAGTTCTAAATATAAAACCTACATTTCTTATATCCAGTTTAAGCTGTGTAATATGTGGAATACTCGTTCTTTCTCTAGAATAAGTTTATAGGAATGAATCAGAAAAGTTGGAGAAAGACAATGCTATCTCAGACAGGATACTGAAATACTTTTAATAGTAATTTTATTAGAGCTTAGAAAGTGTTGAAAAGTGAAAACTTCATAGAGCAGGATTAGTGGGGTTTACCTGGAATTTTGTTAAAGAATTTCTTATTTCCTGAAAAGAAAGTTCACACAGCCATCTATGTTAGAAAAATGTTTTACCTGGCTTGATTGTTCATTTTATTTTTAAAAATATATCTCCACTGGATTCTGAAATTCTTTTTATCTTAATGCTGGTACAGGGAAAATGTCTCTACATTTTATGTAGAATAATCAGGCAGGTTTTGTAATGCATTTGGCTGCCTTGTCTGTACAGGAGTGATTCTTTATTATCACGTCTAACACTTAGTCAGCTGAGCCATATTACTGTCCATTTTGTCTCAATGATAACAGACTAAGGAACAGAAGAACCGTCCAAAAATACTTGTCACAAATGCAGTGCCAACCTTCATCAGCTGTGAAAAATATATTGTACTACATTACCATTCTTTTATGTGCTGTAAATAAGCCCACTTCCTCTGTTTCGCCTAACTCCTGCCAGATACCACTTCCCTCAAGCAAAGCATGGTCCTCAGGTTCTCATCAGTATTTGCTTGAAGGCTGAAATGTGTTTATGGATCTTTCTTTAGCCTACAAAAAGGTAGTTTCTCCAGGTTCAATCATTGGATTGACACATCTTATTGTTGCACTTCATGTTACGCCATCCTGTTCTTGAACTGTTGTCTCTTCTGGGTAGAGGCATTTTGAATATACACAGGAACCCTGCATCCTTACAATACTGATAGCAGTAGTAGTGCTGATACAGTTTGCAAAGTGTTGTTCCTGTCTAAAGGACTGGCCACTTTTCACCTCAAGCTTAGGTTTGGGTAGCTTATTATCTTTCTAAATCAAAATGTCCCCAGCATACCTCAATCTGTAGGATCTCAGCCTGTTTTTCTCCACATTCTAGTCTATTCATCTCCCCTCTTGGCTGCTCATCCTCTGGAGAAAAAGGGCAGGGTTCTTTTCTAGACTCAGGTATTTAAGAATAAATCTGACATCCAAAAAGCATATCATAGTAACTTTTATTGGACCTGATCTTGAGGCTTTCTAAGTCAGCAAGATTTTGATCTCCAGGAAAAACCAAAATACTTTTACGGTCCTATTCACAATGATTTGGCATATTTATCTAATTTTTGGTGTATCAATCAGAAGCAATGACTAGTTGTTTACTTCTCTTACAGTGCCCACCTGAGTGCCAGTACTTAATGACTGCTGACTACGTGGCACCACTGTAATGATAGCACTAGTGATAGCACTACTAAAACAACAATATCATTAAATCATTTTCCCTGAGGAGGTACTAGACAACGATGAGGAGAAAGAAGAAAACTATGAATATAAATGATGTTAGTTTTGGAGAAAATCACTAGTTTATTCATCAGGAAGGAAAAGACAACAATTATCAGAAGCCCTGAGGTTCCTACAGATGAAGGGTTAAGATTCCCACAAACTCCATCTAACTAAAGGTTTTATTTGGACAAAACACAGATTCAGAGAGAACCTGTCCTTGCACAGCTGAAGTGCCCTTTCTCCTGTTTCCTTTCCCACTGGAATAATTAGCTATGGTAGCAGTTCAAAAGTGGTTGCGTGGGATTTATGATTAGAATTGTTAATTTCAAATTGCTAAATATTTCATTGAATGAGGAGTATTGTCTGCTTAAAATCTCACTTCTGCCCACATTTTTACATTTGAGGTTACAAGTAACACCTACAAATTATTATACCTGAGAGATTAAGGAGTATATGTTCCCCCTATTTTTCAGTGTGCTCATATGATACAATTTATAGCACTTCAGGTCTAGTTACTTGGTTGTTTTCTTTACATAATTAATGAGACCCCTGTCCAGCCACACTGGCACTGCATGTGGTACTGTGAATAGTCCCACTGAAATCAGGGCCTCATTCATCGTGCCTGATGATAATGGCTTGCTAGATTAGGCCAGATCTCATAACTTACTCCCCACCCTTTCTGAGGATGTTTTCAAACCATTTGGAAGAGAAGATTCTCTCTTAAAACAACCAAAACAGTAAAAAAAATCCAAAGTACACATAAAAATTGACGGGATTTCTAGATTTAGTTTTTAAAGACACTATAAGGGATCATTTGTTGGCTTTCTGTATAACGTGGTCAGTAACAGTGTGATCCAACAATACCCTCTGTTAAGTGACCACACTTGTGCTCAGCTAAATCAAAGGTCTGAAAAGGCATTCAGCCTTTATTTTTAAAGAGTATAAGTCTTTAACCAACACTTAGCCTCATAATGGATTTCAATGACTAATCAACTTAATTTTGTAAACGTGTCAAGCTTTAAGTTCCAAAAATTTTTCTTGACACTATCACTCTAAATTAGTCTTTGCTTTTGCCTACACTAATTAGTGTTTTATATATATACTATAGATCTCAGAGGGGGTTGTCAGTAATAAAATGATTAAAAATATATTGTTAGCAAGTACTCAAAATTATTTTTACTGTATTTTTTCAATCATCAGTTGTCAGGGATTTGAGTCATACCTGATTTACAAGGAAATCTGCATTTCTAACACCTGGAGAAGATAGGTTATTCTATTGGCTTATACTAACAAAGAGTACTCCAACAAGTCTTTGGGATCACAAAGGAGAAGCCTACCTATCCAGTCGTAATTATGAGCAGTCTCATTAATTTATTTCAGGTTAGCACATGAAGGGGTTTTTATAACCACAGTTGCTATAAGGCAGGTAAGAGTGCCTGGCAGCATGCATGGAATCCAGAGAGGTTTGTGATCTTCTCATCCTGCTGTGTTCAAAGTTTTAAGGATTGTCTTGAAGCTAATGTTTGATGGATAGCATACAGTGCTCTTCCATCCAGCACTGTGAGTCATAGCATTGTGTATTGTACCAGTTTATTCAACTTCCACAGACCAGCATATCCCATACAGAGACCTAAGTATTTCTTTTTCCTTTCTCTAAGGACAGACTTTCTGATTCTACTTTATATTCTTTATCCACAGCATGTGAAGTGGAATAGAGTTCCAAATGTGGAGATGGTGACTGGACTCTGCTTTTCTTTTCTTTTTTTTTTTAACTTTTCTTTCCCCACGTGGAGAAATAAGCCTTGATTAATGATGAGTTTCTGTTCACAGTGTTCTTTCTTTTAAAAGGCAAAACCTGTTCTCTGTGTGTGTGGAAGATGACAGATTGACAGCCCTGGGAGACTGAAAGCCCTCTGTTTATCCCCAGTACAGATACAGCAGAAATAGCGAAAATGCAGTTTTCTGTGAGCTACCCTGCCAGTGTATTTCAGCCTTGATCTGCATGGCCAGGAAAATATTCAGGATTCTAGAGGTTATTTTAGTTATCCAGGCTGTGTGGCCTTTTTCTTTGTTGAAGCTACCCACCACCGTGATGGCAGTTTCTGTGATCTGGATGTCTGAGAACTTCAGCTTTCATTGGGAGGTCGTCATATGGTAGCGACTTTCATTTAAGACTGATCTGGTCTGATTTTGAACTGTGTTTCATAGATAAATGCCTTAATGTCTTGTTTGCAATCAGCTGAGCCGTTGGCTACTCTGAGTGTCCTTTATTTGAAAGGAAAAGAAAGAAGTTACATTGCGCATTTGTTTGACTGGGGAAAAGGGATCTTAGCAGATGATGCATGGGGCTCATCACATTCATTTCAGTGCTTTGGTGCCTCTTTGAAACTGATAGGGATACACCATGAGTTTTTTGTGACCATTCTTGCATGGCTATAAAATTCAGAGTTTAGAGGAAATAGCTGGGGCGGGTGGCCTGAGCATGTGACAGTGAATAACATAGTGAATGAGTGGTTATTTGCACACTGATCATTGCAAGAGATTTTCACAGATGCAGTTTAGGAGAATTACAGATCGTAAAATGCTTTGTTACTTTTTGGAAAGTGGTACGCTGTGGATGTAAATAAGGAGATATTGTTAATGATCAGTTTATAGCACTTTTCCTGTTTCAAGGAATTAAACCAGCATTCTGTGGTGGACACAGGAAAAGAAGAAAGTTGTCTGGACACATGGCTGTCTCAGGACAGCAGGCGTTAGTGAGGGAGAGGATAAGAGTGAACTAGGAATATTCTTGTGACCAAAGAGAAATAGAAGGCAGGAAAAAACACATGGGGGAAAGGTGACCAGAGAAACTCCTTGAGATCTTTCTTCATGTCTTATGCCTGGTGTTTAGTACTCAGAAAGTGAATTCAAGATTATGTGACTGTGGTTAATCTTCATCAGGGATCTACTCGGGCAGCCCATGTGAAATGAACATTTTTTTTCCCCCCCTGAAAATAAGGTTCTCTAGAGGTTGGTGCAAAGAATTCATCAGTTGCAGAAATTACTAAGGGGACATTTGGTCTTTGGGAACATGCAGTGAAGTGCTACCTTGCACTACTACAGTGGCAGTAGATGATTAATATTGCAATTAATAGCTCATGTTTCTCCCCTGTGCATCCAGATACTGAGCTGTCTGAAACCTGATTCAAGAGATCTTGCTGCAGCTGCGGTGTTCTTGGTACAACTCCCCTGTGTTTTTATAACACTGTAACTAATATTTCAGTGCTATTCTATTCCCAAAGTCCCCAATTCTTATGTAATTTTTAAAAATTATTATTTTTTTTACCATTTTATACAAATAATATTTGCTGCAAGGATGTGAATATTCTCTCTGTCAGTGAAGGTCTGCCTGACACTAAGCTCTGTTATTTCTGTATTTCCAGACTGCGTTCTAGAGCATGACACCAATTCCTCTCTCCTTGGAGAAAAGGAGGGAACTCATACCATGGAATATTGGAAGAGTTTGAGCTGTTGAAGGTCCTTTATAAAATCTTTCCATCCAGTTCTAGAATCTGCACAAGCTCTAACCTTTCACATGCCTGATGGAGAATTTTCACTTGGCTCTCACGTGCTATAGCATTTTGAGAACATTAAGGGGTTGTCTGGGAACAGACTTAGTTACTTATAAAAAGTGCAAATTCAAGATAGATGGGGTTTATTTGATAAGTTTGCTGAAGGTTTAATTCATCAGATACATCTTTTTTAATGTTTCCCTGATAATAGGCAAGAAATAGGCTGTGAGTTCTCTCTCTTACCAAAATGGGGTTTTTTTCCTCCTTGAATGCCCAATACAAAGATGTTCATGCCTCATCTATGAACATCATGTCCTATCAAGAAAATCTCTTTTCTCTGTAACCGAGAACAATATTTGCTCTGTTTGTAATTTCATGTGCTATCATGTGATAACAAGACTGCTATTTGGAAAAACTCTGTTGATTTTCATTCTTATAATTACAGTGCTTATTTGGTTGTCTGTTGAAATGTTCTTTGGTCCCCAAGGCCATTTTTATATAAAGCCAAACTCAGTAACAAGTATTTTATCTTATTTGAATTGCCATTAGCATATGAAGATTTTTGCTATTTGTAAACTTTTCTATCAGTTTGGTTAAAATTCGAAACATAAATTTAGTTCAACTAGCATCATCTGAAGTGTATGTACTTCATTTTTACATTCACTTTGTCAGCTATACATCCCCCATACCATATGGTATGATACTCTGAAAGAGAAGCTATATCTTTTCTGCACGGTAATTGTTTTCATTTCTATTAAAAGAGAAAGGCACAAATAATAAGCACAGTGAAGGCACACAGTCTTTGGCATGTCACTAAATCCTTGATGTCTATTAAAACCCCACCTAAACTTGCAATTCCCTTGACAGAGCACGTAGGAAGGCCTTTCTCCATCTGCTGTTTTTGCTGATGAGATGCCAAATGTCTTTACAGATACTCTCATAGAAAAGGAAGGAAATGCAATTACAGGAATCATGCTCTTAAAAAAAAAAAAAAAAAAAAAAAAAAGGAGGGGGGAAATGATTTTATATGTATTAAATCACCTCAGAGAATGATTACAAATTATGTTCATTTACAATAGAGAAGAGTGATAACTGATTTTTATATACTGGTACATATAAAAGATGTTTGAAATGTTCATCATTCTCCTCTAATTCAGCTGTCCTCTTCCCTTTAAACTTAGAGTTTATCACAGAATAAGAAAATAGCTTGTATCAAATCTAAACAAATCCAGCAGAACTAACTGAATCTGATTATTTTAATGAGAGGAGCAGTGATTTAAGTGCTCTGAAAATGTTAAATCTTAAAATCATCCTAAATATTTGCCCCAGCCTTGTCTAGAACAGCTTTATACAGTGGCATTGTATTGTTAGATGTATGAACACAGATGTGCTTTCAAAACAACAGCAAATTGTTACAAAAGACACACAAGTATGTTTTGCTCATTTCTAATGCACTGGTATGGAATTAAAGTGAAAGAGATCAAATTTATAATTATACCTTTTCTTTTTTGTTAACACGTCTAAACCAAAATGTCCGGAGCCAATCAGCTGACATCTTTTGATGTTTTGTTGACTTTGCTTTTTACATGGCAAACAGGATTCAGTCAGTTTTAGACAGGGGTTCCTTTCATATTCACAACCATTTGCTTGAATTGAAGTACAATCCTAAAAGCATGAATTTGCTGAAAGAGGTCTACAAAAATAAAACTGTCTCTGAGAACCATAGGTGATACATACTCTGTGTTCTCAAATATAGGTGTAAATTGAAACACAGTAAAACTAGCAAAAGCAAACAGGAAAAGAATTAAAATACTATGTCTTTGTTGTTTCATTTCCTTTACTACAGAGTGCAATCAATACTTTACAACAGGGTTAATATGGTCTCTTCAAACATGCTATTATTCTTTCAAAATAGCACAATAACTTTATTAGTTATGCTGTCTGCAGTCTTTCCAATGTGACAGGATTGTGTGGGTGTTCAGATTGTAAGTAATTTTCTTGGTGCCCTCTGTTGGAGTATTATCCGTGAGTGCTAACAATAGCAGCTAGCACCACACAGCTGCACGAAATTGGAGTGGTGGAAGTTCTAATTCTAATTAGTATAATTAACACAAACAAAAAGAAGTCCCACACTGAGTGACTTACTGTTTCTGCTTAGTAGTTATTGAATATTCAGATTCCACATCTGCCAGTCCTTTACTATTCAAGTGAGGTTGTAGTGGTTGATTTACTATTTTTTTCCAGCTTCAGTGATGTTCAGGTGCACTGAAAGGTATTTTAAAACATAGCCTAGAGAATGATCTGGTAGCTATTTGTTTGTGTTCCTTCTTGTACCTTACTTTTGGAAAGCACCTTTTTCATAAATAAAGCAGTGTGAGTAAGCGTTGGCCTCGTTTTGTGCAGCAGTACCTACTGCTTTTAGTTTCAGATTAAATCTGCGTTCACAAGGCAAGAATAGAGATTGCTGCCTTTGTAAGACAATCAAAATTGAGCAAGTTTAGAAATGATCCATGTGACCAGTTACACCACTGTATAGAATGCCTCAGTCAAAATGCTTCGGCCAGCCTTCAAGAGGGGAGGAAGAATGCCATCAAACTTACTGTTTGAGGAGATTTGAATATCATAGTGACTCACTTCAGAATAGGCTTGGATCCCATGGTCCCAGGGACTATCATCCTGGGCAACATTGTCCATCCTAAGCCTTGGCAAAAACATACATTTATTTATTCATTTATTTATCCTTCCTCAAGTCTTGGTATTCAATCCACTTGAACATCACTATTTCTGCTTACAGTCCAAGGTGCCAGTATCCTGGCAGAACACTTTTTCATTTGTCTTTGATCATGCATATCACCTTAGTGAAAAGGAAGAAATGTGATATACTTGCTTACAATGAGGAGTACCTCAGCTGCAAGTAGCTGCATTCCTGTAGCAATGTGCTACTCAGCCTTACTTTGCTACTCAAAGGAATCCTCAGTAGCATTCAGTGCTATTGAACAAAACTGTTACCTCTGTAGCTTGGTGCAATGGACAAAATATGGCAGAAGTCATAATCTGAGAGAGGATTAGTTAACACAGAAAGGATAGATGTGCTGGGTGGTGCTTATGAAAATGGAAGAGTTGAAGAATATGTTATCTTTTGCAATTAGGTCGGCGTTGGGCAATCCGGACTGCCTGACCTGCCAAAGTCAGAAGTGGTCATATCTGCCTGCACAAAGTGATAATTTTTCTATCCCTTCTCTTGTCAAGATTGAGTCAATCATCATGTGACAGACCACCCATGTGTAAAAAGATGTATGTCTGGTGGGAGCTGATATGGAACCTGCAGATGGGCTTACTGGCTTTGAAAAGCAAGTAATTTTCCATTAATACTTCCTGTAGAGGATAAGGCCCTGATACCTTTCAGATGAACTGTAATTAGGCCATTATTTGCGGTCTCAGATACTGGAGCTGATAACTGTGCAAGTTACAGTCTTTTTCTAAATTGCCCTTTCATCTTTCAGTCTGGCTTTATGGCTGGATATAGCATGGAATGAATCATTCATGTTAATTAATAGCCAACATATTAGCTGCCTAAGTTGTTTATCATTTTTCCTCTCTACATCTGCCTCACCTCTGATATCCATTATTAATTGTAAGCTGTTTTATAGAAGCATCCATTTACAGTTAGGTACTGTGCAAATATGGATAAAAACACAAACCCACAAAGCATAGAAGCTAAAGAAAGATACAATTAATGACCTTATTGCTCCAGTCTGAATCTCTGTAACAGCAGCTAGTTTTCAATAATGGAATTTTGTTTCTGCAACTTACCTCTTCCTTAAAGGTTTTTCATTCTTTGTATGTGGTCCAAAGAACACCAATTTCCTGAACTATTTTTAAATGCAATAAGTATAACATTTGTTGTAGCCCTTTTTATGTAAAAGGATCTCACTTTGTCACTAAATGATTGATAGGGTTGATATGTCACACATGTACCCAGCTCAATTATAATATCCTGAAATATTGATTTGGGGTCCAGTAGTTCACCTGTGCTTTTGTCCAAGTGTTTCTTACATGATCACTTGCCCTTAAGTAGTTAGCAAGAATCAGCTGATCTGAAAGTCCTTGGTATGGATCTCATATAAAAAAAAAAAAAAAGGATATTCTCCAAGAACTGCAGAGAGAAAGAGAGTTAGATTTACGGAAAGAAAGAAGCATACAGAAGAACTGAAAGTGCACAGGCATCAGTGAATTAATAAGTATATGCTCTCATACACACATTTTCTTACTAGAAATTGTACTCTCACTTGGGAGTGAGAGACTGAGATGTTTGAAAGAGTCTTTTGAAGGATATAAATAGATTGGACACCATAAAAAGCTGAGAGCTGGAAGAAAAGGAAAAGCTTACCAGGTTTTCCAGAGGATTGGAAGAAAATGAAATGGCACCAAACAGCAGAAGTTGGGAAGGCTGCAGGACGATGAGGGCATAGTAACAGCCTCAGGTGTTTTTTTCTGCTGTGGAGCTGGACATCCAGTAAGGACTGAGTGCCTGGGAGTGGAGATGAAAGATAATGGAGATAATTCCTAAGGGGAGAGGTCTGGAGAATTTAATCTGGGATAAACAGGAAAGAAAAAGATTGAAAAGACCTGTTAGGACAGAGTATTTTAAGAGTGGAACAGGACAATGTCAATGCCCTATAGCTGAGGTGTACACTGTAGTGGTGGAGGAGCATGGGATGGAGAATTGCCCTTCTAAATCACTATGCGAGGAGTTTTTTAAGATAGGGGTTTTTTTTTTAATGTCCAATCAAGGAAATTGCAAGACAAATTCTGACTGATTAGTCCTGTCAGAAACCTGGCTCCATGCGTCAGGTGTTTGCACTGCCTTAACCCACAGAAACATCCTGAATGCATAGGCTTTTGTGTTTGTTTTCCCTCCAACTAGTCATATCCTTGGTCTAGAGATGAAAGTATTAGGTGAGAAGTGTTAAAATTCATCTAATTACTCTGCATTTATACCTGCAGTTAGCCTGACGGAGGTCATCCAGTAAAAAAAAAAAAAAAATCCAAGAGATAAACACAAAACATTCTAGTGCTTTTTGAGTTTTCTTTTTTTTTTTCCTTAAGTGACTCCTTGCATGGACCTCTTTCAGGACATAGCTAACTGCAACAGAAAATTATCACCACTTCTCATTACCTGTTACCAAATGCTAACAGAAGATAACTGCATGTTTTCTACTTCACTGTGGTACAAAGTCATTCAGGTAAGTCTTATCTGTTAATCACCTGAAGCAGACCAAGTTTGCAGGGAAGCAGGTGAGGCATGTCCCGTTCATCCATGCCACCAGCTCTGTAGAGTACCAGGAGGTGTCTTAAGATCCTTCATCCATTTGAAAGTGAGTGGGTATCCATGTCCTACATGGTAGTTGCAGCAGTGGAATACTTTCTGGTTTGTTTCTCTTCCAGTCTTGCAATAGCCAGTAATAAATAACTTTAACCAGTAGCATTAAAGATAGAAAAATAAAATTGTAGCTAGTATACCATATGTTGATTTGCAGCTAGGATGCAAACCCTGCCTTCAATAACATCTGTGTGAAACAGCTCTGCTATCCAGCTGCCATCACAGTTTTCTCTTTGGAAAAAGGAAAATATGTTTCTACATCTGAGTTCATTTGAGGTACATGTGCCAGAGGGACCAGTTCTAGCATTACATTTTCTGAAAACTTATGCCAATCATCAGTAAAACTTTTTGTCTATGTACCAGTAAAGCTTGTTCTGTAGAATGTCATTGCATTAAACATTTGGTGTGTACTTTCTGTGAAGCAAACATTATTTTTGACCCCTTAAGTTTACACGCAATAAACATATGCCCATGACATTGCTGTCTTCACTGAATATTTACTGCCACATAAAACTCATCAGTGAATTCTGTGGTTTCATGGAAGGGTAAGTAAATTAACAGGCAAAGATTGTGAGAAGTCATGAACTTTCCAGAGCTGAGGTTTTTATGCTGAAAATTACTGTATTATAGAGAATAGTTTTAACAATTACCATAAAAGTGGGTGTCATGGTTCTGCCGTTGAGCTTATTACAGCATTTCAAGGTTATTTTTTTCTTTTGAAATGTGGTGTTTCTCAAGTGTGCCATTTCAGTTCAACGTTTTGATAGAGGCTGTCCTATTATTAGGGTTGGGCAGGAAGAAATTTGATGAAATTCAATGAGGGCAAGTGCAGAGTCCTGCATCTGGGAAAGAACAACCCCAGGTATCAGTATAGGTTGGGGACTGAGCTGTTGGAAGTCAGTGAAGGGGAAAAAGACTTGGGGGTCCTGGTTGATGGGAGGCTGACCATGAGCCAGCAGTGTGCTCTTGTGGCCAAGAGGGCCAATGCCATCCTGGGGTGTATTAGAAGGGGTGTAGCTAGTAGGTCGAGAGAGGTTCTCCTGCCCCTCTACTCTGCCCTAGTGAGGCCACATCTGGAATCTGGATCCAGTTCTGGGCCCCCCAGTTTAAGAAGGACATGGAACTGCTGGAGAGGGTCCAGCGCAGGGCTACAAAGATGATTAAGGGAGTGGCACATCTCTCTTATGAGGATAGACTGAGGGAGCTGGGGCTTTTTAGCTTAGAGAAAAGAAGACTAAGGGGTGATTTAATCAATGATTATAAATATATGAAGGGTGAGTGTCAGGAAGATGGAGCCAGGCTCTTCTCAGTGATGCCCAATGATAGGACAAGGGGTAATGGGTTGAAGCTGAGGCACAGGAAGTTTCATGTAAACATAAGGAAAAATTTTCTCACAGTGAGGGTGCCGGACACTGGAACAGGCTGCCCGGGGGGGTTGTGGAGTCTCCCTCTCTGGAGATATTCAAGACCCGCCTGGACGCGTTCCTGTGTGACCTGCTCTAGGTGATCCTGCTCTGGCAGGGGGGTTGGACTAGATGATCTTTTGAGGTCCCTTCCAGCCTTTGACATTCTATGATTCTATGATTCTATGATTCTATGATTCTATGATTATCATTAGCACACGCACCTGCAAGACAGGAGCTTTAAGGTCAGTTCTCTTTTCTGATGACTCAATGCAAAGGATTGCACATATCTGAGTTTCACACATTCAGAAAATCAGAGATTTTTGAATAATCTGGACATTAAACTTGTAGGAGAGAGTTCCCTTGTCTCACATTAGTATTATAGCAAATGGACTCGTACCTTCCTTCTGAGTCAAAATGTACATATTAAGTCCAAATACCATACCGTTCCCATGAAAATGTTCAGAAAGTGTTTTTACTCTGTAGGACTGGAATAATTTTTTTAAGACACATTCATTACATTAAATTAATTTAATAAACTCTAAGTATTAGGAAAGTCAGAGCTATACCTGGATTTCCTTTTTCCAAAACAGAGGAAAAGGTGCAGTGATAGAACTATTGCTTCTTTGTCCTCTTCCAGAAACAAACATAACCAGTTTTTCTGCCTGTTGCCTTAGGTCCTTTTTGCAAGCATTTACACCATGTATGCTTCTATGTCTTTCTTTGCATGCTGGTTTTTAGGATCATTCAAAACAAAGAAAACAAACAAACAAACCCCAACCTCAAACCTGAAGAGTTATTTATTTTTAAGCTAAACTCAGCTTATGCCACAGTTACCCTTCAGATATCTGTTTATTTTAAAGGAAGCTATGCAAGGGATATTATTTATTTAGTAACTGCAGGTGAAATGAAACCATGTCAGTGTGGCTTGTGGGATGCATTAGTAGTATTAGAACATTTCAGAGCCTTGTCATGAGTCAGAGCCATGCAGTGTTTCATGTTGTATCCTCAGTGCAGGAGAAAAACACCCCTCCTTCAAAGACAAGGTGGTCTAGAACAGAAGACACCAAACACATGCAAACAGGTCTGGAGGTTAAAGGAAATAATGTCTCTGACTATCAGTTGCCCAGCTGGTTTTGAGGATACCTTCACATAAAAGAAATATTGGAATTACTTTTGTACTTTGAGTTCTGGTTTTCACATTCTCTGAAGAAGGAAAGTATCTTGGAAGCAGATTTATCTGCACCTACAAGTTCTTGATTGCATTTAAATTCTTTTGAAGACCGGAGGTATTTATAAAATACTTCTTCCTTTCTTAATGTGAAAGTGAGCTCTTTGCTTATGCTGCTATTCCCTATTTGGCACTCGAAGACACTTTAGTTCTCAATTTGCATGGAATTTCTAATTATTTAGAAAGTTATTTTTCCATATAGAAATGCATTTAGATTGTCGAAGGGCTGCAAACTGTGCAGGATGACATATCAGTTTATTGCTGCTCTTGCTGGTATTTGTGATGAGATGCCAATGCCAGGCTGGGTAGGGTCTGTAGTGCCCCTGCCCCCTCTTTCTGGCACTGCTGAAGGTATAAAGGAACCCCTCAGAATCTCTGTGTGCTGAACAGGAAGGAATGTGCTGCCTCCACCCCTCTGCAAAGTCAGCCCACCCCCCAGATGTAAACACACAGATGGCCCTGAGTTTAGGTGGTGTAAATCAGCGCTGCCCATCCAGCAGACTGCATGTACTTGCTGTAAATAGGTGCTGTGTGTTATTTATCTGTGTCAGTGTAAAACCACATTCCTGCAATATCAGGGCCGAGAATGTAAATCTATTAAACTCAAGCAAGTAAAATGAAAGTTGCAGTCACTTGCTCCCCTTGACATACAAAATATGGTACTTCATTACATGTTTATTTTTAGTGCATGTACAATGCAACATGAGGGACTTAATGTTGCCATGGGAACCATAACTTTGAATGCCTGACTTTTTATACATTCATTTTTTTCCCCACTATATTTTTATTTAAAAAAAAAAAAAAGTATACAGAAAGATCATGGAAGAAAAATATTGGGCAGAACTCCAGTCAGCGGTACATTGGTATGATTATCATCAGAGGAAGAATAACAAACCTAAAATAGTGTTAGTCTTAAGTAGTAAACAAAAGTATAATTGGCAAAACATGATGAATTTGAATACAACTAAATGGATCTGCATATATATGTCTCAGATTTTATATATCTGCCCCAAATTTTATTGGACTAGCACCCGAGCATAACCATTTTTCTCTCAGTCTGTTGCAATGGAGAAATAAATAGCTATCAAAAAGAACAGAAGAAATGGATCTATACCCCTGCATGGAGATTCAGCCCTAGCTGTTTGAACATGGAAACAGGTTATTTTTCTTATATATGTTAATTCTTTTTTAATTCTTCTTCTTTTTTTTTTTTTTTTTTCTCTCTCAAAACGTATTTATCCAGAGGCAGTTTTATTCTGTCTATTGCACAGTCTACACTGTAGCTTGTAAAGAAAGAGTGTTATGACCACTGTACCATTTTGTAATGTAGCGAGATAAAGGCACAGCTGTAGATATGTTAATAGACAACTTTTTTACTTCTTGTTTCTCATTAAAGAGATTGTTCTTTCAGCTGCACATTCAGACTGCCTGGAAAATGGAGATTTCACTACTATCCTGTGGGCTCCAGGGAAAAAGTACTTGAGACCTCTAACGTGTCTCTAATCTCTCCAAAGGAAGGGGCTGATAGTGACAGAGGAGTTTCATTGCTGTGCCTTTGATTTCCATCCAGCCATAATCCCCGCCTGACATAACTCCATCTGTGTGAATTTTACACCTTATACAGCTAACAGCAATGTGAAGAAAGTCTGACACAGTATCTCAGAAGATGTTATTTACAAACACTGGACAAACACGCAGTGACCTTGCTGTGCCTATAATGTTTTGGCTGGTTTCTAAGAGTTTCTGAAACACAGTGAATAACTATTTACAGTGAATAAGCTATTTTACACACTATTAGAAACAAACCAGTTGATGCCTATATAGAGCACGGGTATAATTGACAGGTCACAGAAAACTAGTGCTTTATTACTTCTGTGCTTTATTAGATGGTGGTGTCATCAAAGAACATCCCTGGTGCAGACAAGTACAACCCTTAATATAAAAAGATACAAAAACTTAGATACACTTACAAGCTATTGGGAAATACGGGTTTTCTGTTTACAAAGCTCAAAGATACATTATAACTTCTTTCTGGATAATGTTTATTAGTATCAAAGTGGTATGTGGGAGAATAGGCAGACATTTCATGTCTGTACCAGACACTCCTCGGAAGAGTTTAGGTCATTTGCAATAGCTACTGGGGCCTGAGTTTCTTTAGTGGCATCAAAGATTTCTTTTGGCAAGTATATTGTAACTTGAGTACACAAATAATACACAAATAATATCCAGAACTGTGCTTCTCTGTTCATGTGTTTTCTCTATGAACAAATTTCTTTGTGAATGAAAAGGACAGTGACAGTTTTATCTGGTATAACGCTGAAATAACCTACTGTAATAATTCAAGATATCCATGAACTGTGATCATGTTTGCTGTCTAAAAGCCTTTTCTTCCCCAGGTAGGCTGTGCAGCAGTGTCAAACCACTGCTAGCCATGTGGTCACATTGTTTCTCTCTGAAAATCATCCATCTTAAGACTGTACTTAAACAAGCCTGGGCAAGATTTTAAATTCCTTCTTCCAAACAACCACTTGTGATTGATCTGTTCTGTTACTGTTGCCTTTCTCTTAGACAGCATAAAATTTAAGGTTTTGTTGTAAGCACAGAGCAAGGATCATTTGCTGGTAATTTTTAATAAGTCTGTTCATAGATCATTCTTTGGGAAGACGGTAAGAGTTTCAGTCTTCCAGCTCAGTATATGCTGTTTATGATTTTATTAACTTCAGTGCAGCAATGTCCAAGGAATCAAGGATTGACATCATAGGTGTTCTCCATGAGTGGGAAATCCTGGATAACAGGAGTGCTGCTGGAGCACAGGTTCTTCTCAGACTGGTGACCCAAATGATGTTCTGCTACTCCACTGGTAGTCCCACCAGTTTCCTTTACCCTTGCACACATCAAAAAAATGTGAAGAAATCACATTGCCCTTTTCAAACCTGATTACAAGCACCTGACCATTCAGACTAGTTTCTGGTGATTAAAAAAAAAAAAAAAAAAAACCAAAAAACCCCTATATATTGGGTATTATGAGAGACCTTGCAGCATTTTAAATGGATACAACTGTTTTAATATGCACTGTGATCCTTTTTCCTTGCGTTCATAACCTGAGGTCCATCCTCTGCTACACTGTGAAGCCTAAGAGAAGGTTGAACAAAATGCTTCTTTGTGCTCTCTTCCTTCAGCCCCAGCTCTGCCCTCTGTTCCAGGCTTATGTTTGTACACAAAAGCATACACATCATTCATAGTGGCAGAAGCAAATCTGGATGAGCCGGGTCCCTTGCGGATGTGGAGCCAGAGGGCATGATCAAGCATGCAGTTGTTGACTGATGGCCCAGTTCACACAATGTGAATCTGAAATAATTCCTTCTACTTAGATAGTTTAGGTTATTGTTAAAAGAAAATGGCTTGGTTTTTATTTGGGTAATGTGACTGCTGGAGGGGGTGTGTGTAAAAGTTTTTGCATTTGAGAGCACTGAGATGCATAATATTAGTGTGATCATGGAGTCGTCTTATTAGTAAGACAACTTGTCCTTTTTTGTCAGTGAATTGCAAAGATCTGTCAAGGCCCAATTTAATCTACTCCCTGTAATAGGATTTGTCTGTAGCTTGAGGAAACAGAAGCTTGTAATGCATAGGGTTATTAAGAGTGGGATGTAAGCTATTTGAGACTCTTTAATAAAATATAATATCAGTATATTCAATGAATATGGAAAGAGGGATCTAAATATTTCTTGTTACAACCTTCAAATATCTTGGGAGAGGAGAATGGTACCAATTAAAACAAGGGGAAAAAAGCAATAGCTCTCTGAATTCCAGCCTTCCTCAAAGTTAAATATTGATGTAAGCTGGAGTTCAATTCAAGAATCTCATTGCCCCTGCTGTAACCATTAAACTAAATCCCTGCCCTGTTTCAAGACAAGGTTAATGTATTTAGGGAACCTTGCGAACAACAGCTTTAGCCGCTTTCATGTACACCCATGCGTAGCCCTTTTGCAAACAAGGCAGTTTTAAACAAGGCAAGATACAGCTGCCAGGAGGTACAAAGTATCCTGCCCTCTGAATTGCCTCACTTCCTATGTAACAAGCTTTGAGACAGTTGAAAGTATTTGCAGTCCCAAACCTCACTCACCTCTTCCCGCAGTGCCTTGACAGGAAACAGAAAAATCGAAAGCTTTAATTGCCTCTTTTGAGAGGGGGTTTTGCTGTCCGGAGCAAGCAATCAACACAAAGTGATTGAATTTTTGTGGATAGAGCCATTAGGAGCAGGGCTCTGTTTCGTGTGCTCCTGAACATTAAGGTACATTGTGGTAGGAAACAGACTGCTTTGACATAATGTTTCTGATCCTCCTCCACAAACACAGTTATACCAATCGCATGTACAGTCATATCCCTTCTATTGGAGATTTCTGGAACCAGAGTAACTTCAAATAAGCTCAGACTGGCATCTTTTAGTCAATGACGTCTTTGCAGACCCTATAGTGCATCAAATTCACTGTTTACCTTGCTGATTAATATGACCTTGTTCTGTGTCACAGCTAGACAGGTTAAATACCTAGATTGTCAGTCACTGCCAAAACATTGAACTGAAATCACAAATAAGCAACCCGGGACACTGCTACTCAATGTACTCTACAATTGCTCCCTGATGGTGGTCCTCCAAAAGTATGGCAGGGAAAAATGTATGTTTTGAAATGAAACATCCTGCTTCCCCTGACTGGTTGACTTTGAATACAAAGTCTAGATTCAGATCTCTGAATGGCTGACACACAGACTGTGCCTTCACGTCAAATACAACTATTCCTCAGTCAGTGGAAAGCGGGAAGGTGGAGGACGGTGAAAGGGGCAAATTTCACTTTCTATTTGTTGGGGTTGGGCCTCTTTTGGGGGTGTTTTTTGGTACCTGCAGAGTTTTGCAGGAAGGCAAAAGTATGGGAATAAATGTGGCAATATTTTTTTTTTGTTTTGATTGAAAGAGAATTATTTGGGGGTTGTCATTATGAAATGAAAATTCTCTTTGAACAATAATAAAAGAATAAAATGAAACAAGAGGGGACTTTTCCTCAAGGAATTATCCTAAGTTTAATGACTAAGAATTTGTTATTAATTAACCTGAGTTAATCTTGAAAACAAGGAAGTTGAGCTCCTTTTATAAAGTCATTTGCTGAACAAAATAGTCCTGGATATCATCTCAGAGAGACAGAAGGGAGAGGGAGTATAGTTAATTTTCCTATTAATTGCATTTGAGACAAAATCATACAGCAAAAGCATCAGAGAAAAAAATTTAGGCCAGTCATGACTTGTATATATTCCACTGAGGCTTTCCCCAGGTTAGGAGGAGTGTAGCATGCCTTCAAGGAGTTCAGGACTCCCAAAAGGGTTTGTAAACTGGCTTGTGGAGAGACAGCAGATGGTTATTCTTGTGGCATCACCTGTTCTCTGTCAGGAAGCTTATTCACACTGTGGAGTCTGGCAGTAGTGAGACTGCTTTTGGGGCTTAAATTGGACCTTACCAAAGAGCAGCACCTCTCTACCTGTACTCCTTTCCTGAAGTATCTCAGGTTCCTCCTCTGAATCCTTCTTTCCAAAATAGGTATTACATCTATTTTATTAGAGAACATATAACATAAAACATCTTTTTTATTGCTACTCTGCTTTGGGTCCCAAAGGTTTTGCTTATGATGAGCAACATGACATCCAAAACGTTTCATAACTTCCTGAAGAAATTTGAAGACTGTAATTTCCAGTGACTTCTAACACAGCAGAGAACTGAACAGATTGAGAGACCTGTTCACGGAGGGGCTCAAGGAACACAGGGCTGAGTGCTGCTTCAAAGGTGCCCGCAATGAAGGTTACACACCAGTAATCCAGGGAAAGCAGCTGCTCTGAGATACCTTGGCTGTCTGCACAGCCATAAAACTCAACTGGAAGGAAATGTCAAAGAGAGAAATAGGGTATTCCTCCTTCCCTTCCCTTCCCTTCCCTTCCCTTCCCTTCCCTTCCCTTCCCTTCCTCTCACAGAGATGAGCATTTTCCCAAGCTGCAAATCCTTCTCAATGATAGGGGCCTACCAACCAAGCCCTTCTAATTCAGAGAAAGCAAAGATATGCCGTTTCCCTCTTCACTGCTTCCAATAGCCAGTAGTACAGCAATCAAAGTAATCACTGGGGGCAGCATGCAGGGTACAGATCAGTTCTTTGCCTGAGCTAAAGCAGGAATTTGAAGGTTGTTTCAGTTTCTCAGATAAATGTGTTAACCACAGACTGTAAGGCAACCGATCTGGAACCCTCCCAGACCAGGAAGCCTATGGGCACTCTTGTTAGGCAGGCTGCAGTTCACACTCTCTGACCCAACACATTTCCACATCTGTAAACAAGAAAAGATTTTCACAGAAGAGAGTAAGGGGGACTAACATGAGAAAACACTATAGTCTAGTGAAAAATCTGCTTAGTGACAAATTAAGAGACCAACAGTTAAGTAAGAATTAATCCTTTCTGTGCATTGTAAATGTGCTGACTTACTGGGTGTTAAGGGAAGGAGTTAGTACTGGGAAATAGTTTCTCCCATTACTGCCAGGGGTGTGGTATATATTCTGGCATTACCACAGTCGCAGCTGTGAGTTCCTCATGCAGAACAAGACTGCACCCAGGCCTGTGCCTAACTTCTAGGTAAATGCTCTGATTGCGTTAATGAAGTAATTAGAGGGATTGTGTCCAGTCTCCTCTCAGCCTTTTGTTTGCATTAGACGTAATTCCGGAAAACCAGCACACCAAGGCTTTGCAAAAGCTGTAATTAGGGGCAGGGAACACCTAACTTTCAAATTCTACTGAATTTTGTGGAAAACAAAGAGTTTCCCCAAAGACTTTAAGTGGGTAGCACCAGAGAGTATTAGTGATCTTAGTGCTTAAATGTTGAACTAAGCAGCAGCCTCAGGCATCTTTGGTTGAATTAAGGTGTCATTCTTGGGTCTTCTTTATTAGAGGACAAGAGAGATGAAGGTCTAAAATGTGGACAAAACAAAGATAAAGCTGTGTTTTTTAAAAAGCAGAACATCCCTAATGAAATAATTTTCCACTCAAACTCTGAAGTGTATCTCACCTTAATTTGTTGAAATTTGTTAAATTGTTAAAAAAAAAAAAAAAAAGTAACAACTTTCAGTGGTGTGACCAAAAACAAGGACTGTCAAGAAGGCATGAACAAGGTGGCAATGACATTCTACAAGTGACGCTTTTTCTAGTGGTGAATTATTTTAATAAGGCACACAAGAGAGAACTCTCTTCCAATATAATGATGGAAAGTCACTGTTAAGCTTACTGTGTCTTACTAGAGCTAGAGATTGCTCCCAAAAAATGTTGGGATTTTTGGGACAAATCTTATGGTCACCAAACCCTCATATAATCTAAAGAGGATTGTGGACTGTTTCAGAGTGAAATTCTATATGTTCCAAACAAATTTTATAAGCAATGTGCCTGTGAAATCAAGATTCCTAACTTCAGAAGGTTAAACCTTCTGCTGAATTCACCTTCCCAAAGACTTCAGGACTAAATAAGCCTGTGTTCCATGCAGCTGCAAGGGAAGCAATGCTCCACACCTGGTTTTTAATCTTATTTGCAACAGTAGATAAAATAAACAATCTTCATGTACACGTACACACATGATAGGCACTCTGTTAGTGAGATATCACAGACCATACATCAGATTCAGTGGCAACAATTCTAATAACATTGAACAAAACTGAGCAAAATTAACCCACAGGAAAAAAAAAAAATCCTACATTGCAGTCTACTATTCTGTTGACTAATCTATCAAAGGAAGGAGAACTTGCACCATTTGAAACTACAGTGGCCATTTTTCTTCCCATATAGGATCAATATATATATAAATAGCTAGGTTACAGTTAGAAAATGGGTTTTAGATAACAGAGCTGAAGCTTGAAAGTTGGGTTGTTGATACAGCAAGTGCCAAGATTCCTTTAACCCGTAAATAGACTACAAATTGCACAGATCTGCAGAAAACAGTAGGAGGTAAGAAAATCTCTATAAAAGTGAAATTTCTCTTTACTGTTGGATCCCTTTGGCAACAGAGCTTCACTTTGTGAGTGGTGCTTGTGGCTGGATAAGGAGCTATTTCCTGCAGGATTTCTTCTTCAAAGCCTGAACTTTCCCTGTGGGAAATTTTTGTACAGGCAGTAAATGCTTTGCAGGCCACTGTACACTACCTTGCCAAATTTTTCCCTCTTCCTAACTAATAGAGACGAAAAGCTATCTGTGGTATTTTGAGAAGAGCAGTTTTAGCCCTTTTTCACCCTCTACAGTGAACATTTGGAATTTTTCACCTTTATTTTGATCTTCTCCAGACTGCTGCAGTTAGGAAGTAGATTGTGTCCAGAGCAATAAAACTGTGTATTGTCTAGTAAACTGCATTGGCCAGCTGTTACTTTCCTAAATTCTGGAAAATACATCTCTTAGAATTTAAACTCACCATAATAACCTGCACCATTGTTGGAAGACCAAGCATAACAGCGGTGGCCAAAAGCAAGGTCTGCTTCATCTCTTAGTAGTTACAATCTCTATTGTGTCTCATACACATGACGGTAAAGAAACAGAGACCGCATCAGTGGTATGTGGTGTCAGGGAGAGGTTGCCACAGCACATGTGGTATTGCTCAAAGAGAGCTGGTATTGAAGCTCTAGTTCTAGATCTCTGGTATAGTCTAGAAGATTTACAAAATGAAAAAAAAAAAAAAAAAAAGTTCATTTGTCTCAGAATTCAGGTGCACAGACTGTCCATTTTAAGATGGACTGAAGGTTCACAGACAGCCTGCTTGACACCTCTGGTAGCATCAGGGACCATGGTGACTACATCCAGACTCAGCATCACATAACAGGGCAGCAGCCTTCTCACTAGTCACCCTCCCCTCTGAGCTTGCTTTCCAGACCAGTGCTTGTCAATAGCTGTGCATAAAACTCCTGATGTTTGTTTCATGTGAAGATATTTCCAGACATAGTGCAGCAAACTCCCATTATTTTGCACTAATTAAAACTCTTGCTTAACAAGCACTTGTTTTCAATTCTGTAAATTTCTTTGCTCTTCATTAGTGCAAAATAGTAACAAATAAGCATCTGTGCTTTTGAAACATTTCATCTTAGGAAGTCAGAGTAGTTCACAGATATTAATTAATCTAACACCTCATTTATTGATCAGAAGCCTTTAAATGTTCTCAGGTCATAAATGGTGCTGCACTGTTGCTACAGCTTTTGTTGGTGATCTCAACCTTGGGATTAATCATTTTGTTCAAACAGGCCATATCACATAATTTGTTCTAATATATATTTGACAGACAAGACATAAATTGATATTAGTAATTATTTTAAGTGGCTTTACACCTCCTAAGTGCAAGAAGCTTCCTTGTAGACTCTTGTTGGTTTTATTTTTTTTAATAATGAAAATGCATTCAAGAAAATTGAGGGTGAAACTTATTTTTCTTAATAGAAGTTGTCTTGTATTTTATCATGTAAGGAAGAGGTTATATGAGTTTCTAAAGAGTTACTGTAGAATTAAGCACATCAGACTTTTTCCCAGATTAGTCTCAAAGCAGTGAGGTTAACAGCGTAATCCAATAGTCACTGCTTTTGATGATATCCTTTTATATTGGCTTCAGCCAGATCAGGATGGGATCTGATGCAGTATATCCTCTTTTCAGCAAACCAGTTGTTAACATGTACTTAAACCGTGTTGTTTAAGAGCACCTCTGAAGAGAGATTGCCTTGAGAGTATGCTTAAGATTCAATACATGTTTTAAGTAGTTTGGTGAACTTTAGTACTTCAAAGAATTTAAAACATTTTAACAGGAATCCAGAAATTAGAAGGATTTGGGCAAATAAATAATTGCATGTAACAAGCACAGGTCAATAAAAAATAATATACTGAACCTTGTTTCAGAAATGTGGTACCAAAGGTGGTAAAATTATGTGTGAGAGTCAAAGAATAATCTTTAATTTTGATCATAAACCAAGCCTTTCTGTCTCCCATCACATGGAGGTATCTGGATAAGGAATGGATATATCTATGGAAAGTGAATAAGATTCAAATGAGAATGCTCAAATTGAGAATCTTGTTTCAGAAAAATTCCTGTGCAGACTACCTCCTAGTCTGGAAGGTACCCAATGTAGTGGGCCTTCTTGTCTGTCTGTTAGACCTGGAAATAGTATGGAGCCCTGTACTGCTCCGAAGCATCCATGTTCTGTGCCAAGCAGAGTGAGCCAGGCTCCAGGACAGAGGATGCCTTGAGGTAACCTTTTATATAGGTATGGTCTGGCAGGCTGGGCATCCCTCACAAAATGCAGAATCGATGACTCAGAAAGGAGGAAATTCCTCCAGACCCTCTCCCACAGTTTTGTGCCTTACCTCTTGCCTGCAGAGCACTGTGCCCCGACCCCCATGGGTACTATGCATCCCTTTGTGTAGTGCCCTACCTCCATCAGCAGTGCAGGGGATGCACAACCATCACAGATGCACCATCCAGGATCTCTCCCCGGTCCGAACATTTCCTTGAGTGTTCGGAGATGGAGGTCTGCGGCCTTTAACTGAGGAGGTGTTGAACTGAATGTATCCATTTCCTGAGAGAATGAGTCATTAAAAAAACCCTATAGCTCAGTGCTTCTTATGGAGGTTTTGAGACTGAGTCCTGATGCTGAGCATTAGAGAGATGGGTATTTCAGCTACTCCTTAGAACTCAGTGTTTGTTGTATAGGCCATTCCACATTTAGTGTATGGTATTTCTTGCTAAACTTCTGGGGTGTATAATGATTCTGTGCAGGCTATAGGAAGTACAAATCTGGGCACATGTGTGTCACTTGCAGATGCCTAAATCATTTTTTAAATGTATGTGTCCAACATAACTTTCTTAACATGGCAAGTCAAATTTGACTTGACATCACAAAAACTGAAGAGAAAAAGATCAACAAAATTAACTGCTAAAATAAGTGGAAAAAAAAAGTAGGAAACCACCTATTGGAGAGTTGAGGGATATAAAGATAATTCTTTGCTGAAGGAACTGAAACTGTTTTATAAAGTGCTCTGATGTGTCTTTGAAACTCCATTTCACGTAGAGATAGCAATCTCGATTCTCAGCTGGTATAAACTGTCAGGGATACATTGAAGCCAATTTTCTGCAGCTTCTGACCTGGCCCAGAGATATCATCTACTGCTATCTATACTAGTATCATCTAGTATCATCTATACTGGCATCGGGATGAAATGTACATGTCTGCATATGGCTTTGTATCTGACAAAGACACAGAGCTGTGATAACACAGAAGAGAAAAATAACTAGCACAGAATAAAATGAACACCAATGGCTGAAAAATTCTCTATACGTGATGACACACTGGTTACTATTTAGTTTCTTGTTTTATTTATTGGAGAAGTGTTCTCTTCAAACTGGCTGATAATTATATTAGCTTCATTTTTAGACTATTTTTCCAGTGAAATTCTAGAGCATATTCCCTCCTACCAAAGGCAGATGTTGTAGTAACATACCTAATATACTCCTACTGTTTCATGCGGAGACAATAAAACACATGATTCAGTCAGGAAAATGCCAGATAAGTGTGCTAATTGTGCTGGGTTTTGGCAACAAAAAGTGTTATGTTTTTCCTCCTTTAAAAATCAAAAAAATGTGCAACCAGTCAGGCAGAATGCAAAGGCTTATGTGGACGAATAACTGAAGTTTATTTTGCAACAGGTTGTCAGCAGTCTTAGCCTCACAGCACTCAAAATGCTTTTGTATGATGTCTTCCTCCTGTGGAAAGTGCATGTGTGTGTTGGTGCATGTATGCCTGCCTACGCTGCTAAGTGAGTTTTACAAGGCTTTTACATGTGTATGGAAGTTCCATGATGCCAGCCTGCAGGAATGCAGGTCTGGAGATGTGATGTGAGATGATACCAGCTACATGAGTGCCGCCTGAGGTGAGACATTCCAGTAATTTACACTGCTGTTACGGGAAACGTGTGCAATTCCAGTTTTGACAGGTTTTTCTGTAATCGGTATTTGGCTGGATGCACCTTTGGCTGGAAAGAAACCCTGCCCCTGAGGCTGTGATCTGACAGTCTGTGGCTGCTGCCTCTGCTTCTGTGGAGTCTGCACAGCTCTGCATGGGAATCATGTGGGGAACTGGCCTGCTTTAAAAAAAAATCCCACTCCATTATCAAAGGCCTGTTTTGTGCTGGATCAATGAGTGCGTGTAGAAATGATTGTGCCAGCATGGTGCTGGGAGAGTCAAGTGGTTAGGAGCGATTGCCTGGGGAGGAAAGGGTGACAGCTTCTTGAGGTGACTCAGCGACCTCAGTCCAGCTCCAGTGTAGGTGTGTGTACTTGCACCACTGCTGCTCTGATTCAGGTTTGTGCTCAATTGAGCAGATTTATATGACTGTAAGGCACAAGACAAAGCGGAGTTTAACCTTTTCTTGTGGTCATAAGATGCTAAATATACCACTGCCATTGGAATGCTGGAGCTGCCATAGCACCCCCTCCAAGCCCAGGCAAGGTGTTGATGAGCTAAACACGAAGGTAAAGACTTGTCTTTGCTACTGACTTACCAATCAATTTGCCTACTGTGTACAGGGCACCATATTTTAAACACCCCTGCCACCATTCAGCATATGGAGTGTGTTCTGGTGTGCATTTTAAGATGGCTGTATCACCACTGCATTAACAGGCAGGGAGCTTGAAATAATTTTTGAAAGACCTGTAAGCAGATAAACTCTAAAATTTGAAACTAATTTGCCTTGAATAGATTTGGCCTGAAGAGGGGGGGGGGGGGAGAAATCTGAGCTGCACCAATCAACCGTAGCTCAGCTTTAGCTTCTCAGGTATTTGCAGCCATGCTCACTCTGGCATTTAGCAAGCACCAGTCCTGCACCTGCAATACAAGAGTGAGATGTGTATAGGTAGCTCTTTAGCGTGGTCTGACTCTTTTTAAAAGGAAGGTTATAACTAGGGAAGAGTTTTCACTCGGTACTTAGTGTTGAAAGTTTGATTCTTAAAATCACCTCTTCTTCTGAAAAATTCTGACATCAGAATATGATTAACTGCTATTCCTGACATATCTTCTTTCAGGAAGTCCACGGTAGTGCCATGGAGGAGGGAGAGTATTATTTTACACAGCATGCAGATTTAATTTCGAGATGTATGCTGACAGCCTATGCTACTACCCCTTCTGCCATAATAAAACAAAGTAATTACATTTGGAAAACCTTGAATACTCTTTTTACATGATCTTTAGAGCTGCTGAAAATGCTTTTTCAGTCCAAAATCCACCTTCTTTGCTGCTGCTGAGATAGGGAACTACTGGCCTTCCATCAGTGTTCTGGTATACCAATGGCTACATGGTGGACACTTTACCTGTTTGTTAATATAAAATTAGACCCAGAAGTCCATGCACACTTTTTATTCCAGCACAATTCTCCCTACAATCAAAAGACTTTTTTTTCTGAATAGGACTGATTAAACATGTCAGTAATTAGATCTATATTTGATTAGTGCCAACAGTGTGTTCAGTACTGTCAGATAGGTAATTGTTTCTACCTCAGGCATTTAAAATACTTTATATACTCTAGTGTCTATAGACTAACTCAAATAACTCACATTCTGATGAAAGACTCTTTCAGATTTTCTGTAGGGCCATAGCAACAACCATAATTTCAGGATGTGATTTCAAAACCTTTGGGAACAAGTTATATTCAACCACCCCGCTCCTACAATGAAACCTTGTGTGGGATTTCCTTTCTCTAGTTGTGAAATTAAATTATTGTAAAGTTCGGGAAATACAAGCTGAATAGCAAAAATCTTCCTATGGAAATGGAGCTCAGAACTTAAATTACAAACCTATCAGTTCATCTCATATGAAGTTCACTCGTCGAGGCATATCCAAAGCTGTGTTACTAAGGATTTAAATAAAGTAGTACGCTAGGAAAAAAGATCCCTGAAGCAGTGAAAAAATAAGTAACCTCCTCACCCTCTATTGGATTGTGGGGAGGTTCTACAGCACAGCTCTGAGGCTGCCCCCGTGAAGGCTTCCTTGGCTCCTGAGAAAGAGGTTTTGGTCCCCAGGACTGCAGAGATTGACAGGTTCTCCCATGCTGTCTGGTGTCTCTCCTCTTCCCATTAGTGATCCCTATCTCAGTGCTTCACCCTCCCTCCGAGCTCTGCCTTTCAGGAGACAGAGCTGGGAGGCCAGAAAAGCAGAGACAGTGAAGAGCCGAGCACCTCAGCCTCAGGATGCAGAAAAGACAGAGGTAGATCTACTTTGGACCTGGCTTGTAAATTGGTCTTGCTTTGAGCAGGTGATAGGACAAGATGACCTCCACAGGTTCCTCCCAACTTAGATATTTATGACTTTGTGCTTTTATGAAAAGCAACTGCTTTGCAGTGCGATCAATTTGACAGCATGAGCCATTTTTCATGTAGCATCTACTTATAGTCATTGGATATTCTCAACATCAAAAGAAAATTCAGGGCATTTCTACTGCTCAGTTCTTCAGCCTTGGCTCAACAGCAAATATTTCTCTTTTGGCTTTGCCTCTGAAAATCTTATTGTATTGATATATGGAAATCAGCTCCTGATGTCTGAATAAAATGGAATATACATGTCCTTAAGCAAGACCAATGTGATCCTAAGTCAACTATGTAATTTTAGAACCATTTTTTTTCTGTTACGCCATTAGCAGAATGTGTGTGACCAATAAAGATAATTTCAGAATTAATTGTTACAAGCAACTACTAAGACTATCATTAATGAGGTGATTCCCTTATACTGGAGATATAATAAGTACCTCATAACAAATATATAGTGGTAACAAGTGTGTGACAAATAATCAAAGAAATTAAATTGTTTGAAAAGCAATACTAGATTTACCAAATTAAATCTAGTCTGGAAACAAAAGTAATTGTTTCAGTTTGTCCTTTGAATTGTAGTTTAAAGCAGAGACGAAAAAGCCTGAGCAGGGGAAGCAACTTATGAGTCAAATCGTGATATCTTTACTTGCAAAAAGCATTTTATTTCACAAATAGTTCTATTAATTTGGTAAAAAGGTATGAGAGCATCACAGTTAAGTCTTAAGGTTTTAAGTGAAGACCTGAGACAAGGTTAGTTTTAGTATCACTTTTTTTTTTCAATTGATAAATCAAAAATAAACACTGTCTGCTCTCAACACAAACACTGAGGAGAGCAGGATGTTAAGTTTTATTGTGTGTCCTGTTTTTTTTGTCAGCTCAGTATGGCTTTTAAAAACTTGCAGAGTCTTCTGCAGGCTTTGTGTGAACAGAAAATAGTCACAGACAACTATTCTTTCGCTTGCTCAAAATTAGTATCAAGCACTTTTACAATACAGTCTAGACAGGAAATTGCCTTGTCCTTCAGCAGAAAATTGATTAGGTGATTCATTACATCAGTCATCTAAGACACTCTATTCTTTGAAAATTTGTTTACTGTGTCTCTGATAAAGGTAAGATCTATAGGTCTTCTCTTCTAAATAGGTGAGTCATCTTAGACTGGACATTTCACACATGTTTTCTTAGGACAGCAATTCTTCTCTGTGGCTAAGCCAATTGAAGGAAAACATTAAACTTACCTGATGCTTATCTGTAGGGTGCTCAGGATACAGGACAGAATAAGCCTCCTGTAAAGAACTTTTGGTACTTCTGTTCCTCTTCAGCTCGCAATCAATGGCTTTTGTTCATGTCTGAAATGTTTGCACTCTCCCAAGAGAATGCTCTCAGTCGAACCTGAATCTCCCCGGGGTATTTTCTTTTCATTGCTACCTATTGATTTTCATTTAAGTGTGTATATCACAGCATATACTTTAACTCTGTAAATCAGCTTAGAAAAATTATTGCTCGGATGATGCTTTCCTCTTCTGATACATTAATGTTTGCATGTTAATCTGACTTGTAACTTTCGC